>CM046881.1:121529424-122143897 GCA_025667525.1 Glebionis coronaria
CCTAAAATTAGTGATTGTACTATTCGAAATGAAAGTACTTGTGGTTCTTAGAGTAGAAACTACATCTCTAAGACTTATACATGTTATATCATGACACAATGTGATGAGTATTACTTTATGTAGATAAAATCATACAAACCAAATGAGTTCTTGTTATTCTTTGCTTGGTTAGTGATATGGGATTATAGGTGTTTGGGCAAGCTTAAGCAACACAGCGACTCGGATGTGAAATTATATGCAGGTTATGTAACATGTTAAAAACGGGGTACAATAACAAGATTATTATATATGTGTTTATATTGAAATAAGTACTCAGTAGTTTAATGAGCTTTTTCGAACACCCTATCAGCTTTAAAAAATAATCAATTGTAAATTTCTCCACTTTGAATCTCTATATCTTATTTAGAGACTAACTTATGATATAATGTACAACCTATAGCTGTTTGATTGATTTGAAAGTCTTGGTCAATACTGATGGGGCGATTGTTATTCAGTTTGAAGGGACCAGTGGTAGCCCTTTGGTCACTAGAACATGCATAAGAAAATATGTTTCTCTTCTTGGTACTTAAATTTTCTTATGATTTAGAATTTTTTTTTTTATCTATGATTGTAAGAAATGACCTGACTTTAACTTCATTGATTTACTCACAAACGATGATGCAGATCGTGATCGTCTAAAATCTTTGGATGTTTTTAACAGCTGGAAACGATCAAACCAGAAAGGAACCGGATCTTGACAATAGGTTGTTCCCTTGGTAAGTCCCCAGTCAAACATAATATTGACGGTTATAATAAAAAATTTTATGTTATATTTTGTATTATGTTGAATAAGTTGAGTTCAACCAACGTGGTCAATTATTTTTTTTATCTTATATTATATGTTGTAGCTGCAATATATATTTAAGTAATTGTTAGATATAGGAGTCCATATATTGTATCTCCTATATTCGTCGGCACAGTGAGAATATAGTAAGTTATAGAAGTGTTTTAGAAAGATGTTTTCAGACATCAATTTTTTGGTGCTTATTGCTTTATTGTGTTTTATTAAGGACAAAAGTTCACTTTTGAACGGATTGCAAGGTGCTTATTCGATTAATGTTTGTATTTTGATTTAAGTTAGTATTATAGTTAGTAGTTTATTTTTAATGCTCATATGCTATAAGCATAAGCTACAACACACACTATAACGCGGCTTCAGCTAGGTTCATAGAATCATATTACTAAATCTCATGGGTAGTGGCTATTTTGAATCACTCACATGTGAATAAGTGATTCAAGTATTTTTTTTTTTTTATCTGTAAAAAGTAGGAAAAAGAAACTGGTTTACCCGGCTACACTGTTAAATCTTGTCTGACAACCTTTTTCAACTTCTATCTGACTTGCGTTTTGCAGGTCGTTGCTAAGACGCTGGGGATGCGAAAGAAGCAAATGACTATAACAATCGCCCAAATGAAATAACTTTACTTACTATACACCATGTCAAGATCAAAAGCGTGGAATGAAGTTTCAAGAGAAGAAACGATTTATATCATGAAATACTTGTCCTCAACAACAAGAGAAACCGGAGTATTTAGTTCCTGCACCAAAAGGATACGTGACACAGTTTTCATGTCCTAATAGCCGAGAGTATGTTCCTTATGCTACACGTTATAAGGCTTTAACGGTTTTAAAATCTAAACAAAGTTGGACTCAGTATGAAGATAAGGCATTTAGATTCCCCGGTGGTGGTACAAAATTCCCGAAGGGGCTGATGCGTATATTGATCAAGTTGCCTCTGTTATACTGATCAATAATGGGCCATGTTGGAACTGTATTAGACATCGGTTGCATGGGACTACATGATACATGGGTTATGGGTTATAAACGTTCTCTCGACTTTGGCTGAGACCAACACTCTTGGAGTTATATACAAACCTGGACTAATAGGCATCTATCATGACTGGTAAGTATCTTGACTAGCAAATGAGTTTAGGTTTTGGTGAGTAGGTAATGGGTAAATGAGAACATTTTATGGGTCGGGTAAGGCTAGGTTGAATTGCTTTTGTTCGCAAATTCTATTATATATGTTATGTGTTATATGTTATACGATCAGCATAAGTCTAAAGTTTTAATCATATTATATAAGTGGCTGAGGTGGAGGCCCCAGTCAGTCATGAATGGGTCGATTCGGGTTATCTTATATCTCAAGCGCGTTAAATGGGTAAAAGTTTTTTTAAAAAATCAGATCAAACGGGTAGAAACTAGACAAAAGATTTTTTTATGCATGAAATCTTTAGATTATACTATTTAAAAATTGTTGGATAATTATGTTGGTTCAAACATTCAGTTAACATCCGATGTGCTAAATCTGTTATCTAATTTTGCAGGCGTGAAGTTTTTTCAACGTACCCACACACGTACGTTCTCATTTACGCCAACAATCTCTTTTCAGTTTATATAGTGACAGGTAAATACAATGGAGTTGCACATAACTTTTTCATATAAACACTTATTCAAGAATCAAATCTTTCTGAAAGCATTGCATTGATTGGTATAATTTTTAAAACTTTATTCTTAAAATCCATGTAAACGTAATTTTGAGGATAGAATCCTACGGCCAGAAGGTGATGTTATATGCGTGATGATCTTGACATGCTCATGAAAGTGACAAAAGATAGCCCGAGTGAATGAGATGGGGATTCAGAACTTTTAGATCATGAAGACGGACCTATGAAGCCTAAGAAAATATTCATTGCTGTCAATTGAGGGGTTGGTGAAGTAAATCAACGTTAACATGATGTATTTTATTTCAAGCTATCACAAAGTAAATGTTTTTTCAACTAAAATCTTGAAGCTAGCCGGCCATCGGGCGGGCCTTGTAGCTAGTTTATGTATATTACGTTAATAAACCCTTTTCAATTATTTAATAGCAAGATTCATTATTGTCAAAACAGGCATTTTTTTCATACATTTTCATCTCTTAGCCTTTCAATTTTTTATTAGCTAAATCTTGTTTCAAGTATTAGACATAAATTCATTATTAAATAAAAAGTGTATGAAAGGTCCAGATAATTACTTGGCCGGTATCAGTATACGCTCTTGACCCCTTGTGCGGACCGTCAAGCATAAATCATGCAGTTAGTCTGCAAATCTCGTGAAGTGCTGCAAATAACACAAAGGATTTAAATGCTTTAAACTCAACGTTCAACCCCACCTCGCCAACTAACTTCAAAACAACATAAACATTAATTCACAACCACAACAGTTAACTATAACTGGGCACACAAGTCCATAACAAAACAGTAGTAGTAGTCGTAATTAATCATATCTTCATTTTCGAAGACGGCCTCATCAGGTTTCTAAATTTATCAACTCTAATTTCACTTAATCTCTTCTTTAACCCCATTGTACCAATCATAAATCTCTCTTTATTTTATTCCTGTTCTTAGGCTCCTTCAATGTCTAAGATCGATTAATTAGATATGTTATAAATATATAAATAAAAATTACAAAAAATAGAAGTATAGTACTGTATTTGATCGAATGCTTTTGTGCAAGTTTTTTTAAGCAGGTAAGCAGTATTGAGTGTTTGGATTTAACTGCCTATCTGCTTAACTATTATTGAAGCGGATACACACTTAAACTAAGCAGGTTGGTAACCTGCATATCTTAAAGCAAAATGATTTTTTAAGACGGCCGTGACATGATTTTTTAGGACGACCCTGCATGATTTATTAAGACGACTGTGACATGATTTTTTAAGACGACTATGGTTAATCTGCTTTAGTGCTAAATAACTATATGATTTATCTGATTTAGCGGATGCAGGAAACCTACTTATCAAAAACACCAGAACTATACAAAATTCCCAAATTTTACAAAAATACTCCAAATTAAAAAAAAAAAAAACTAACTTCAAAATTTAACTGTAAATAAACTTGCAAGTATTTTTTTGCACAATGTCCCCACATATATAGCATACATAAGCTTATTGATTAACTATTACTAAACTCACCGGCGCACCCTTTTGTCCCATCTACAAGCAAGTACGTTAAGCAAGTATGTTACTGCCTTTGTTTAAAAATTTTCATTTTTCCTGTTTATTGGGTTAGAAAGGATAGCATAAGGCTCTAAAGTGGTAAAGAGAACACAACTCTTGTGAAATAAATATTTAACAGGGGAGATTGCCTAAAGGCCAACTAAATCTACATACTTTGAGAAAGAAGAAAGATAGTAGTATTTCGGCTGCAAGCGCGGGGTGATAGATGCAAACAAAACCCCAAATGGAGGCTTAGCTGATGGGAAGGCCTCCATGACCTAAGAAATTTCAGTCTGAAGCCTATATCACTCATTAATTCAGCGCTTATGACACCTTGTCATTCAATCATCAAGCCTATTTATATGCTTAAAATAGCATAACAAACACGATTCCTGTCATTTAACATGCCTAGTTGCAAACAACATGAGCGAGCACCGTATCAATCCTAATTTCAAAATAAAAAAACAATAATAATCATATCTAATCGAAGAATGATAAGACGATGCTATCTGAACCATAGCCACATTCGATAATCAGAGAGTGGAGAAGTCTAGAAGACAACAGTAATGTGTCTGTTTATAAAATATAAAGGGGAGAACAATTGGACGACACAACAACTAATCTAAGGATCAGGACATTTTCATTATATATAGTTTAAAAAAGAAAGATTTAAAGCTCCTATTTTATTTCCTTTGGTGCTGCAATACCAACTCCAATCAACCGGACCACTAATAACTATTGTATGTCTATTAAAATAACGAAATAAGTTAAACATGTGTTTCTTTATTGATTGTGCAAGTTCATAATACTGCATATTTCCATCAACAGTATAACACTATAACATAACAAACCTTAAGTTCAATTGACAGAATAATACCAATAGAGTACTCACCCATATTTCGCTGGCAGAGGTGGGTTTTTTTTAAGATTAGGCCCGACTGTTGATCATCTTCATCAATTGTTTTAGGTAAGAGGGTGTTTGGTGTTTAGGTTTATATTATATAAGCAAATTATAGCTTTTATATAATAAGCTTATAAACTTTTGTTAAGTGTTTTGTTTAGCTTATATAACTAATATATTAAAATGACAAAAAAATATATAAAAGTTAAAAGGATAGTAATTATTAAATAAGGGTATAAAAGTCTTTTTAGATAATATTTTTATATAAGTCTAATTAACCTTACATAAGACACAAATTCTTGACTTACCAAAACCTCCTTATATAAACTTATAAGCCCACTTATATAAGATTAACCAAACACTTGGTTTTGGCTTATAAGCTTTTATAAGCTAATAAGCTTATAAGCTCACTATATAAGCTAAAACAAACACTCTCTTAATAGGTTTCTTTTGTTCGTTAGATTCTAGGAAAAAGATAATCAAACAAAAAAGAGAGATATTTTATTATCTTAAAAAACCTTTTTTTTCCTCAATCCGCTTATTTTAAGTTTTTTCTTTTTAATTTTTGACACGACACTTTTAATGATATTTTTATTTTTTGGTGAAACATGTGAGTATATAAAAACGAATTTTATGCTAAAATAAGTAATATTTAGTTTTTTTTAACAAAAAAAAAGTGAAAATTTTAAAAGAATAAATTGAAGGATTATTTCTTAATAAGGAAAAAAAATTTTGAAAAAATCGTTACTTTGAGTTTTGTTTTACAAAGAAAAAGATTATTTATTTTCATTTTCAGAAAAAAAAATGCAACTCCATTTATACAATTTAGAGAAAACAATCATTTTCTTCTTAAAGAATTTAAAAACATAAAACTATGAAAAAATTTCCGCAACTAAACAGCCTCTAAAGATTCATGTGAAAGGAGTGTTGCAAAAATCATTTTAGGCGTTTGATTAATTTCCAACTAGGCGCTCATTAACCGCCTTGATTTTCACTAATCGTTCTTATTGATCGTTTTGATAAAAATCGGTCAACATACCAGTTTATTGAATAAAACGGCCAAATCAAGCATAAATTGGTCAAATCAGATAAATCAGCTTAATCAACCTACTCGGTTATGGATAGAATTCGAAAAAATGAGGCATAATTATGTCAAATCAGATAACAATCGAATAAATTGGCCAAATTGAGCATACAATATCAAAATTTTATAATTTTATACATAAAGATTCAATCCGATTAATCCCCGACTAATCCTCACCTAACCGATTAATCGTTAGACGTTGCTTGTGCGCCCAACTAGCGCCTAACGTTTTTTACAACCTGGCGTGAAAATACTACATGTTGGTAACTGTGAATAGTGTTTCTATTACAGTATAATTCTATTTTTTTTAATATGTTTTTATTTTTAAGATTTATGGCGTTTAGTTGGAAAAAAACTTTTATTTTTTATTGTTTCAAGTTTTTAGAGAGCTGGAAGTTTTGAAAACTTGTTTATTTAGAATTTACATTTTTTCATATATTTTTTTTTTTAATACAATGATGTCTAGATGAAAGAAAAAAAGGTAGAAAAAGACAAAATGAGATTTTTATCAAATTCTAAAATAAAGACAACCTGATTTACCTAAGAGGGCTGGGAACCGTCGCGCCGTGGGGTGCCAAACCCACGGCGCCGATGGCGTGATGACTCCCCGGTGGCACAAAAGCCACGGCGTGTAGCCCCGGCGCCGACGCACTCACGGGGCGTGGTTGTTTAATTTTAAAAAAAAAAAAAAAAAAATTTATTTTTTTTAAACATAACGGCTAGTTTTGGAAAAAAAACTTTTTTTTTTGTTTTAAATGCCATAACGGCTAGTTTTTTTAAAAAAAAAAAAAAAAAATATATATTTTTTTTAAATTAATTGCCTCAAACGGCTAGTTTTTTTAAAAAAAAAAAAAAAAAAATTTCAAATTAATCCATATATATACTACATTTCCTATATCATTTTTTACACACACACACAAATCATTCTCTCCTTTATCATTCTCTCATTCACAAACACAAACACAAACACAATCAAAATGGCCGGCGAAAATTGGTTCGGATTTGACCCACCTCCTTCAATCCAACATGGGTGGCGGTGACGGAACTACGTCCAACCCACAATTCCCCGGATTTCCTACCCACGGTCCGATGACTCCCGAAGATCAAGCTTTTATACAAAAGCAACAAGAAGAATATCAAGCCTATACCCAAAGACGCCAATCACTCCAATCTCCACCACCCGAAACCGAACCAACAAAAAAAACCCGAAAGAAAAACGTCACCAAAAAATCAAAAGAACCCGTTCCAAATGAAGGTCTTGGTCGGTGGACCAAGGACGAAGAAGCCGTGCTTGCCGAGTGTTACATCGCGACATCCGAAGATCCGAAAGTTGGGCGTCACCAAAAAAGAGACACTCTTTGGATTCGGATTACCCGGGTGTTTAACGAAAGAAATCATCAAGAACGTACCAAAGACATGCTCACGGGTAAGTGGAATCCGATGCATCATAATATTATGAAGTGGCACGCCATCTACAAGAAATGTCATCGGAACAAAAAAAGTGGCGAATGCGAGGTTGATGTGATTGAACGGGCTCGGGTCATTTACGCGGACGAGAATAGAAATGCCTCGTTTAATCACGAAAAGGCATGGAATGTTTTGAGGAAGTCCCCGAAATGGGACGCACCCGAAGTTGCCCCGGTTGATTTGCCCGAGATCGAGGAAGGCGGTTCGTTTTCGATGCCGATGAACACGGACGAACTATTCCAACGAGATCAACGACCCCGCCCCGCGGGTAAAGAACGGCCCGGGAAAAAAAGCCGTTCGGAAACATCGGCGAGTACCGGAGGAAGTAACTCGTCTCGACTTGAAGACGCGGTTACCTATGACCTTCGTCTCCGTCGTGAAGCCTCGCAAAAAGCGTATGCGGCTTCGACACGCAAAGACGACACGATTGCCGAAATGGAGGAGTTGAAATTTCTCAACTATGACACCTCCAATATGGATCCCGAAACGGTCGCGTTTATAAACTTTAAAAAAGAAGAAATCAAGGCTCGTCTACGCGCAAAAATGCCGAATACCAATCAATACCGCGATGTTGAAGATTCCGAAGACTCCTCCAACTAGTAGTTTTTTTTCGTAATTTTTTTCGTAATTTTTTCGTTTTTTTTTTTTTTTTTTTATTCGAAGTTGTATTTTTCTATTTTTTTAGGATTGTAATATTTATTTTTATTTATGAAATGAATTAATTTAGTTTGAAAATGTGAGAAAAAAAAAAATGGGACCCACAAAGGGGAGTCACTTGGAGTGATGACTCCCCTGTTTTTTCTGAGTGAGTGAGTGAGTGGGTTTCGCTGACGTGGCACCCCAAAAACCCCTCACTTGGGGTGATGACTCCTAGCCCTCTAATAGATTCTCGAATCTTGATTTAGTCGGCAGCAACGTCGGTCCGGCGTTATCACACTGTGAGCTCTCAGGGAAACTATTATAGTGGTAATATAATTTTTCGTATAATAATTTGCAAAAACAAATTTTATAATTTTTTTACTAAATGTGGAATATAAAGCATTTTACACTATCTCTCTTCATTTAGTTTTAAGTACTACAACAAAAACAGCTTAATGTGCAACATGTTATTGTAGCCAATAAAGTCAGATTTAAATAATACAACATATTAATGCATATGTACAACTTTAATTAATATCTCTCTTCATTAATATCCTAAAAATTTTAAGTAATCCACATTGTGAAGCACAATGTACAATACTTTGAATTCACATATAAAACTTAATTAAGGCTATTATTGAAAATACCCTTTCACTTAAATGTACAAGTAATATAACACATGATACAACATATAATAATATGTATGGATCAACAATAGAAACAAACATAGCAGCTTCAGAATTAGTGACTCGAAAGTTTAGATCTGGAGTCATAAAAACATCCATTCATGATTCGAGCACCACCAGAGTACACTTGGCGTATGGTAAAAAATTGACGACATGAAAAACGGTTGGAGACGGTAAGTCTGATTTGGGAAGGAGGGTGACGAGGATAGTTAGGAGGATTTCGAATTGGAGAGATAAATTTTCTCCTATAATGTTGGATCTAATAAGTAAGTGACGTATATTTGTCAAGAGCTTATTAATTTTCAAACTTTTTTCCTAATTTAGTTACTCCTTATTTCTTACAAATTTAGATGCATGTATTTTAAAAAATGTTATTTTGTATTAATATGTTATACATTTGGATTAATAAGAATAATAATATGGTTCCGTCATCACTTAAATGAGTTCTAAAATAAAGTTACACTAGTATATATGCATATATTGCATATATGCAACATGTAATAATATAACTCGATCAAGATTGTATTTTTAAATGAGATTTATCGTTATTCACAAGTTGGTGCAAAAAAATAAATAATCATATTATATTTTTCCATTAGAGAATTTAGTCACAGTGTACCCGCCGCATCGCGAGGGTATCCTGCTAGTAACAAATAACTAATACTTCAATTAATATTTGAACGTATGAAATCCTTACAAAGTGTTTTGCTTATAAATTTAAAGGTTGTATAATAACAAATATTGAAGACTCGTGTATCATTTATAGTGGGGTCTTGTTTAGTATCCTTTGTTATACGTTATATCCAATGTGTAAAGTTATTTTCAGAACCAATAAAACGGAAAGAATTGTGAGAACCACCATTTTACTCTTAACAATGTATATGTATTTTCATTATTATATATAAATTAACGTTTACTAATTATTTATTGGTTTTAAATACGAGTATGATGAGCGTTTTGAAGAGTGCACATGTGTTTTCATATTATCCAACGAAAAGATAGTTATAATACATACAAAGAAACTACATGTGCATGGTCCTCGGATATATGATCCTAATGACCTACGACAATGAAAATTCATGTATTTATACCAAATGAACTAACCTGATGAAAATACATGTGCATTTTAAGAGTAAAAAAGTGGTTCTCACAGTTCTTTACATTTATTTGGTTCTGAAACTAATCTTACCCTATACCCAATTATTACATGTCGTTTTATGATTTTAGACATTTTACTTTCCACATATATATATGATATGAGTGTAATTACTCATATCATTTGTAGCTTAAAACAATGAAATATTGCATAAAATGTATCAAATATGCCTTGTATATGCTTGTTTCTTGTTTGAATGTGTGTAGGTACCAAGTTCGCAAAAACCGGCAAATATCGACACGAGTTTGATGATAAAGATTGAAGAAGCCGAAATCGAGTTCGACTTTAGAGGATTTAATCATTTGTCAAGTTTACGGGCTTAGTGGGTCCCACAATTGGGTAAATGGGCTCAAAAGCCCATTTAAGTTGCAAGTTAATTTAAAGAGTTGCTTGAAAATCTAAATTAAGTCCATTAGGCCCAAAATGGGATTCTAAATACACTGATTGGAATAAAAGTGATATGGGCTTCAAGCCCAAATGTTATTCACTGAGATTGAAAGAAACGAATGAAGAAAAGATTGATTGGGCCTGTTAGGGTTTGTTTTGAGAAAAACGTGTATTTAACACGTTAGTTACACATTACCCATTCATTTTTTCTCAAATAAATAAACTTTCACGTTATCCCACACCCACTCATAGATAAAACCGTCCCTTTGTTTTTACCCTCACCCACTCATCTCTCACACATTAAATAAAACTTTCGATACACACTATGCACTCCATCTTCCCCATTTATCTTTCTCACCCCAAAACCTGCGAAAAGTTACTGTTTCACCAAAACCCTAAAATCAGTAAAAAGCAAATTGATATGGGGCTTTTGACCACACGTGATATTCACGTGTAGGGGAATAAAACCCCAATTTTAAGGAAGAGAGTGTGAAGAAGAGCTTGATACGTGGCTGATTCTCATTGGATTGAACACATCATTATTCCAATCCCACCAATCAGAGGCTTTAAAAGAAACACAACTAGCACACGGATGCCACGTTCGCAATCCGTGTGCTAGATTGCGTATTATCCACCATCCGATTCAACAAAGAGAGAGAAGAATGAAGATCAAGGGCCAAGAATAGAAAGGAATATTCTTCAGAATATCCGAATATTCGTCATCAACAAGCCCTTGGGGAGGCTATAAATACCCCCAATTTATCTTGTAATTTCATCCTTTCTTTACTTTTAATGTTATTCTGTAGAAATAGACTTAGGATTAATTTGTATTTCTTTTATAAAGTATTGTAATATTTCTGAAAATTTAATGAAAAATCAGTTATTTTTATTTTAATGTGTGTCTCGTCTAAATCCTTTTACTGCTTGAATTAATATACAATTTAAATCTATTTACTGTTTCTTAAGAATGATTTTAGAGATGTTAAATATAAGCTAATTGATAGCTTAGTTTTAATATCTAAAGTTAAAGTTTGGATAAAACTTTTCCCCACTGGAAAAGTCATAAAAATCTGCTTGTTATTGATGGATCGAATGAGGTGGAAATGGTGAATGGAGGTACTAGTTTCGGTTCATAGGATTCTCAGCGCATACCTACTACTCAACGGTTTGCTTCAAAGGGTTAGATCTCTTTTTAATTTTATGTTTATAGTTTAAATATGATTTTATGTTGATCTGTTTATGAGTTCTCGTTTGATATGCTTGAGTGATGATTTTACTGTTTTTTAGTTATGATATGAAAGCTGATAAGAGTAGTATCTTGTTAAAATTGTTAGGAGTCTAAAAGCTTTTAGGACTTGTCTGTTTGCTGTTAAGATGAATGTTTTGGTTCGTTTAGATGATTAAGATAAGTGAGAATTCTGTTTATACTAGTTACTGATAGTATTTTGATTGCTTAATTTCTGAATGTTTAACTGAATCAGGTTTTACTGTTTGATATATATGTGTCTGTCGTTTTGATCTGATTTACTTGCTAGTTTTTATTCGTTAATGTCTTAGACATCTTAATGCTATAATTTGAGTTGCTTTTCTGAAAAATGAGAATGGTTTAACTGTGAATTAATTATTATCTGTTTTGATTTGACTGAATTTAAGGATGTTTGAATTAGAAGTGTATTTTATTTAATTACTAGATCAGATTTGGTTATAATATGTTGTTGATTTATTACTGTTTAGTATGATCATGTGATTATATTGATCTTACTGCTGCTTTATAATCCCTTTGAGTACTTGATACCTGTAGAATTGTTTTACTGTTTATATGTTAAGATTTCTGAACTTTGCTGAATTTTCTGAATATTTGGGATATTGCTTAGTCTGTTGAACCATGTTTTTTTAATTTTGATTGCATAATTGATTTTTATTTTATTTTGTTCATGTAAAATGCTTATCAGAACCAATTGTTTTGATAAGCTCAAAAGCTGTTTAATAACAGCTTATAAGCAAATAAGCTCACCAACAAGTCTTTTCTAAGACTCCTTTTTATTCAGCTGTCAAAAAGAATTTATTCCAAAAAATATGTCTCCTCCTGGAATCGAACTCGTGACCTCACGGATGTATGCCTAGCGTGTTACCCATCTGTGCTAGGCAACCTTTTGATTTTAATTCCCTTAATGTCATTAATATAGTGTTTATAATATTGGCAGTATTTGTTTGAGTTTATTTATCTTAGTCACGTTTTATTTTATATATTACTTTTAATTTTAATTAAAGTAAATTCTTAATAAAAAGTAGTTTATAAAATAAATAAAATAAAATAAATAAAAAATGTTTTTATTTAAAAAGTTTAATTAGTTTAAATTTTAATTAATTAGATTTTTATAACTTTAGATTTAAATAAATATAGTTTTTAAATAGATTTGTTTAAAGTATTTTTAAATAAAGTATATTAGTTTTAAAAAGTTTAATTAGATTTTTAATATAGCTTTAAAGTTATTTAGTAAATTTATTTTAATAGATTATTAAATAGATTAATTTTTAATTAGTTTTAAATAATTAATTGTTTGTAGATTTTTAAAATAGCGGGGTTTAACGATTCATGCACTATAGGATAAAGTTAAATAGTTTAAAATTTGTAGATTTTAATTTTAATTTAAAAACCGAAAACCAATTTACATCGATTGTCCAAATCAAAGCAAAACGTCTCAAATTCATAAGATCTTCGTGTACAACGAACTTGATTCACTCACGTGTTTAATTGAATTCGTCATTGGTATTATTAGTCTATTATTTTTTCCTAAAGGTAATTTTCTAATTTACCCTATAACGTAATATCAAATAAATCACTATACACATCTCCGCACATCAAAAATTTTGGCGCCGCTGCCGGGGATCTTGTGTACGATTCGTCTTTGTGGAGATTTGTTGATCGTTGATTTGAAGACCCTTTCCGTCCTCGGAAAGTTTGTTATTTTTCTATTATATAGTATGTATCGGTTTTCTCGTTTTTTGTGAATAATATATTGTATTACGTAGCACAACAATTTTACATATCTTTCAAATAAGGCCTTTGTTGGGATTTCATCACCTAGCTATTGTATTCGAATCCAAAACAAAAATAAAAGGCAAAATAGATAAATACTAATAAGAAGTTTGAACTCGATTTATACAAACTATAAGGTGGGTATAAGGCGACGTGCTATAAAAGGCCGTCTAAGGAAAAAGGTTTTTAAGTGCTTTGTGCCACCTCGTTTACCCGCTTGCTTGTGCGTATATTGAGAGGGACGACCTATTATTGGTTTGCCGACTCAAGTAGTAATAAATCTTATTTTTTTAGTTTACTTATTGGACCTCGAGACGTTTAGGTTTTCACCTATCGTTTCAAAGTCGACCGAGGGTAATTTACTTCCATAGTAGTTATCCTTATTTCTTGTTTTTTTATCGATCATTTTTGATTGAGCAATACCAAATAAAATACCAAAAATAATCTTCTTCTTGTCTGATTTCTTTTCTTCAATCCTCTAAATTCTCGTCTTAGTAGTGTATGCAATTACGTTCTTCTCGTCTTGTAATTGATTTTAATAGGCTTGAAAATATTCCTCGTAGAAATAGAAATCGTCAACAACGAATAGTGGAACCCGAGCTTCCACCTATTGTTGTAGAGATGGCCGATAACCGAACAATGGAGGAATTGCTCCGCGCACCCACCGAAGGGTATGGGGAAGCAATCGTTGTGCCGGCTATTTTGGCGGATCATTATGAGATTAAGACGGGTCTTTTATCGCTCATTCGTGCCGACCAATTTCGTGGCAATGAGACCGATAACCCGCACTCTCACATTCGGAATTTTCTTCGAATTACCTCGACTCTCAAGTTTAGAGATGTGTCGAATGACGCGATTAAGCTCATGCTTTTTCCGTACTCGCTCGAGGGTAATGCTAAGATTTGGTATGAGAAAGAACCACCGGGTTCGATCTTAACATGGGATGATTTAGTGTCTAAGTTTATGAATTATTTCTTTCCACCTTTTAAGACAACACACTTTAAGAATGAGATCACTAGATTTGAACAAAAAGTGCATGAATCGTTTGGGGTTGCATGGGAAAGATTTAAAGATTTGTTGAGACAATGTCCACACCACGGTTTCTCGAAATTGCATCAAATAAATACTTTCTATAATGGGCTTAATATGATTGAACAAGATTCTTTAAATGCCGCCGCGGGTGGTAATCTTTTAAGAAAAACTCCGAGAGACGCGTGGGGAATAATTGAGAATAAATCTAGAGCACAATATTCACGAAACACACCGGGTGTTTCCAATGTGAATTCATTTAATCCCGAGATTGCTAGATTGGACTCTAAGATTGACACGATTTTGAATGAGCTTAGGAATAATCCTCATGGATCCATTAATATGGTTGAGAATGTTTGTGTATCATGTGGTGGAGCACATCATAATTATGCTTGTTTAAACACGGGGTTTGATCAAGATAGTGCTTTTGCCGCGACGGGAACTTATGGCTCCAACGGTCAAGTTCCTCGTCAAAATCATGTTGCTCCACCGGGTTTTCCACCGGTTCAAAATAGGTACAACAATGGAAACAATGGGAATAATTTTAACCGTGGTAACCAAGGGAATTATAATCAAGGAAATGGGTTTAATGCTAATCAAAACAATCAAGGTTTTCAAGGGAATAACCAAAATGATTTGTCAAGCTACATGAAAACGAATGAGGCAAATTTGAAGGCTTTTCAAAATAACATTCAAGGACAAATGGCAACTTTGAAAAATGAGTTTCAAAATACGATTAAAGGTCAAAACAATAAGATTGAGCTTAATCAACAAAGAATTAAACAAAGATTTGAGCAAATGTTTGAACAAAGTCAAAATCGTATGCAACAAAGTATGGAACAAGGTCAAAATAAATTGCTTTCGATGTTTGAATCGTTTATGACCAAACCTTCCTCGTCTTCGGGTGGCTTACCTAGCAACACCATTCCAAACCCGAAGGGTGAGATGAAAGCTATAACCACACGTAGTGGGAAAGCTTTAGACAGACCTTTGCTTCCACATGTGAGTACCTCTACGGTGAGGGAAGTGGAGCAAGAACCCGAGGTGGTTAAAGAAAAGGAAATTCCTATTCCACCAAAGGTAGACCAATTGCCTATTCCGGAACCCGAGCTTCCGAAGACTAAACCCACACTACCCTACCCTTCGAGACTTAACCAAGAGAAGCTCCGCGAAAAGTCCAATGCTCAAATGGCTACTTTTTTAGAGATGTTTAAGAATATTCATATTAATGTTAGTTTCGCGGATGCATTGCTTCACATGCCTAAGTTTGCTTCGACAGTTAAGAGATTGATAAATGATAAAGGGAAATTGGTTGAAGTGTCTACATCTTTAGATGCTAATTGTTCTGTGGTTCTTACACAAAAGCTTCCCAAAAAGCTTGGAGACCCGAGCAAGTTTGCGATACCATGTGATTTCCCTAATATGGAAGGATGCTTAGCTTTAGCCGATCTTGGTGCTAGCATTAATTTGATGTCTCTTTCCGTATGGAAAAGGTTATTACTTCCCGAGCTTACACCTACTAAGATGACTCTCGAGCTAGCGGATCGATCGATCGCCTTACCAAAAGGTATAGCCGAGGACGTGTTTGTCAAAGTAGGGAAACTCGTCTTTCCTGCGGACTTTGTGGTTTGCAATTATCCCGAAGATTCTCGTGTACCACTAATTTTGGGAAGACCGTTTTTGATGACGGCTAATGCTTTAGTTGACATGAAAGTGGGGAAATTGACTTTAAGAGTTGATGATGAAAATATCACGTTTGATATTGGTCATATCTCAAAATTTTCTTCCAAGTACTATGAGGAATCAATTAATCAAATCGATGTGATTGATGTTACTTGTGAAGAATATTCTCAAGAAGTGCTTGGATTCTCGGCTATCTGAAAGTGGCAATCCTTCTTTATCGGATCCTATTATTGCCCTTTCGTCTCCACCCCTTACTCTGTTTGGGGCTAGTGATTTTATCTTGGAGGAGGTGGATGCTTTTCTTAGCACACCGGATTTGCTAACTTCATATGATGAGGAATATCATGATATGGAGGGAGATATCGATTTAATTGAAGTCTTTTTGAATGAAGATCCTTATGAATCGCCACCTATGGATTTGAAAGTTGTGAATGAAAATGAGAATAAAGTGAAAACATCTATTGAGGAAGCACCCGAATTAGAACTTAAGGAATTACCCACTCATTTGGAGTATGCTTTTCTTGAGGGAACGGATAAGTTACTGGTGATTATTGCTAAGGGATTAAAGGAAAATGAAAAGGATGAACTCATCAAAGTGCTTAAGAAGCATAAACGGGCCATTGCATGGAAAATCTCCGACATTAAGGGTATAGATCCTAAATTTTGTACTCATAAAATTCTAATGGAGGATGATTATAAACCCGCTATCCAAAATCAAAGAAGGGTTAATCCAAAGATTCATGAGGTGATAAAAAAGGAAGTCACTAAACTTCTAGATGCCGGAATGATCTACCCTATCTCGGATAGTCCATGGGTTAGCCCCGTGCATTGTGTCCCAAAGAAAGGAGGAATGACGGTTGTTACTAATGAGGATAATGAATTGATTCCTACTAGACTTGTGACCGGTTGGCGTGTTTGTATTGACTATAGGAAACTTAATGATGCCACTAGGAAGGATCATTTTCCATTACCTTTTATGGACCTAATGTTAGAGAGACTAGCGTGAAATGAATTCTATTGCTTTTTGGATGGATTTTCCAGCTATTTCCAAATCCCCATTGACCCTCGTGATCAAGAAAAGACCACATTCACTTGTCCTTATAGAACATTTGCCTATCGTCGCATGCCTTTTGGACTATGCAATGCTCCGGGGACGTTCCAAAGGTGCATGATGGCCATTTTACATGATATGATCGAGAAAACCATGGAAGTCTTCATGGATGACTTTTCGGTTTTTGGGAAATCTTTCACTTCATGTCTCTCTAACCTTGAAAGAATGTTGCAACGTTGTGAGGAAACTAATCTTGTGCTTAATTATGAGAAATGTCACTTCATGTGCAAAGAAGGAATTGTGTTAGGACATAAGATCTCTAAGGCCGGTATTGAGGTTTATAGGGCTAAAATCGACGTGATTGCCAAATTGCCTCCACCCACCACCGTTAAGGGAGTAAGGAGTTTTCTCGGCCATGCCGGCTTCTATCGTCGTTTTATACAAGACTTCTCTAAGATAGCTCGGCCTATGACCCATCTTTTGGAAAAAGAGACTCCTTTCATCTTTTCGGATGAGTGTATTCAAGCCTTTGAGATGCTTAAAAGAAAGTTAACCGAATCTCCAATCTTGGTTGCCCTGGATTGGGATCTACCTTTTAAAATTATGTGTGATGCTAGTGATTATGCGGTAGGTACGGTTTTGGGGCAACGTAAGTTAAAACACTTCTTGCCTATACACTATGCTAGTAAGACTATGACGGATGCTCAAACAAAGTACACTACAACGGAAAAGGAGTTACTTGCCGTTGTGTATGCTTTTGAAAAGTTTAGACCATATCTCGTCTTGTCTCAAACCATAGTGTATACGGACCACTCGGCTATCAAATATCTTCTTAATAAACAAGATGCTAAGCCGAGGTTGCTCCGGTGGATTCTCCTCCTTCAAGAATTTAATGTCAAAATTCTAGACAAAAAAGGAGCCGAGAATCTCGCGGCCGATCATTTATCTCGACTTGAGAATCCTCACCAAAGCGATCGAGAGAACAAGGAAATCAATGAAACATTTCCTCTCGAGACGCTTGGTATGATTGCTTTTCGTGGTGATGATAGTACCCCATGGTTTAAGGACATCGCAAATTACCATGCGGGGAAGTTTGTGATCAAGGGTATGTCGTCCCAACAAAAACGAAAGTTTTTCAAGGATATCTCCTATTACTTTTGGGACGACCCCTATTTGTTTCGTGTGTACGCGGATCAAGTGATTCGTAGTTGCGTGTTTGGCAAAGAAGCTCAAGATATCCTTAAATCTTGTCATGAGGGACCCACCGGGGGACATCATGGTGCTAACGCCACCGCGAAGAAAGTCTTTGATGCCGGCTTCTTTTGGCCTTCCATATATCGTGATGCCCAAGACTTGATCAAGACTTGTGATTCTTGTCAACGTCAAGGAAAGAACTCACAAAGGGATGAAATGCCTCAAAACATTATCTAAGTTTGTGAAATCTTTGACATGTGGGGGATCGATTTTGTGGGGCCGTTTCCATCTTCGAAAGGAAACAAATACATTCTCGTAGCCGTGGACTATTTGTCTAAATGGGTTGAAGCTAAGGCTTTGCCCACGAATGATGCTCGAGTTGTGGTGAAATTTTGGAAACAACTCTTTGCTAGGTTTGGAACTCCGCGGGCTATTATAAGTGATCGTGGGACCCATTTTTGTAATGAACAATTTGAAAAAGTTCTAAAGTAATATGGTGTCACTCATCGACTTTCTACGGCTTATCACCCTCAAACGAGTGGTCAAGTGGAGGTTTCAAACCATGCTCTTAAAAGGATTTTGGAGCGTTCTATTGGAGAAAATCGCACTTCATGGTCGGATAAACTGGACGATGCATTGTGGGCTTTCCGTACGACTTACAAGACGCCAATTGGTTGTACACCATTTAGGTTGGTCTACGGAAAAGCATGCCACTTGCCAATTGAACTCGAACATAAGGCGTATTGGGCTCTTAAGCATTTCACCTTTGATTTGAGGACCGCGGGTGATCATCGCAAGGTTCAATTGAATGAACTAAGTGAATTAAGGGATCAATCTTATGAAAATTCTTTGATCTACAAAGAGAAGACTAAGAGGATTCATGAATCTAAGATCAAAAACCGCATTTTCAATGTTGGTGATCAAGTCCTCTTATTCAACTCTAGACTTAAGATTTTCTCGGGCAAGCTTAAATCCCGTTGGTCCGGACTATTCACCATTGCACAAGTTTTCCCTTATGGCGCCGTTGAGCTAGCTCAAAAAGACGGGCCTAACTTTAAGGTGAATGGTCATCGTGTGAAACATTACTTTAGAGGGGACATACCTACGGAGGTTGTCCCGGATTTTCAAACCTTCCCTAAGGACCAATGTATGCGGGGATCGAGTCGAGCTCATGACTCGGTGAACAAAATCGAGGTGCCTTGTGGGGGAGTCCCATACACTCTATCTTCTTTCTATTTTCTAACATCTAATAAGGCTTGATCTTTCAAGCTCGTGCTCGTGATTTTTTGTGTTGTGATCTTAGGTATGACCCTAATATTTGAAGACTCTCGTGTTCGGTTTTTGCCGGTCCACTTGATCTTCCATTCTTTGAATGCCAAAAGGGGCGCATACTTTCTATCCCTTGATTTTTATCGACTAACATTTTTCTTGAGGCATAATTAATAAACAGCTTATAGATTTGCGTGCTCTTTCCATGCTAGGAATTTGCATTAGACTCTTCGTGTCTTAGCAAGGGGGTGTTACTCTTGAGCTAAGAAACATTGAGGACAATGTTTGGTTTTAGCATGGGGGAGTCAATCGATATAATCGCTTGCAATTGCTTTTGTCGTGTCCAAACGTATTGTTTTTCTCATTTTTCAATAAAATTTTAAATTTTTTGTGTTATTTTTAAGTTTTAATAAATAAAATAAGTGCTTTTGACACGAATGTAGGCTTTCCGTTGGTGAAAATAAGAATAGTTTTTGACTCGACTCGGTTTTTAACCTTAGCTTTTCCTTAACGTATTTGAATTAAGTTTTGTTAGGCTATTATATAGGGAGCTTTAAAACGCGAAAGTCTTAATTCATACGAGTTAAGAACAAGAACTTTTCGCAAGCTCCTATAATTGATCCTAGAAAGTCGTCTATCAAGGGAACTTTAAAACGCAAATTCTAAAACTTGCAAGAGTATAAGAAGATGCAAGATCCTATAGATGACTTGAAAACCCAAAACTTTGATTTAATAGGCTAAGTATCCATTGATTTCACATTTTTGAAATTTTACAATATGGAGAACAAGAGATGATAGAGCCAATTATAAGTTTGGTATTCTTTCGGGAATTTATGTGAGTTAATTATAAGCCTATTCTCCCATCGCTTGTTAATAAATTTATATGCAATAAATAAGGTTGAACGATTTAAAAAGTTACTTAGCTTCTAGCCCAAGATCGTTTAAAAGTTGCTCGGTATGGATTAGAGTTCATAGCCAAGGCATAACTTATTGAAGCGGGATGATTGGCGAGTCCAAAAATGTCCTAACAAGACATGAGGGCTATGTTTTATTGCTAAAGATCTCAAGTGATGTGAAGATTCATTTATCAAAAATCAATATGAAGGATCGAGACACACGACGAAAAGCAAATACTCCCCAAAAGTCATGGAGAAGTCTATCCAAAAAGACCATAATAAGGTATGAGGATAAATGAAGCCAAGTCCAAAAAGGAGGCGGATCGTTGTATATCAAAATCCCAAATAAAGATTGGAGAAAAATGAAGAAGTCGTGGTCCAAGTATGAATCTCTCAAAAATTCAAGTGAAGAAATTCCTATATGAAGAGAAGACCATTATTTCATGAACGTCTCTCAAGGTTGGAAGTATAAAGTCGCTGCTAAAGATCGGTCCGAGAGAGGTCTCAAATCGCGAAGCAAGTTATGCCAAGATATGAACTTTATGAAGTCCCGAGAAGCAGTTTTAAAAGATTTTGTCCTTTAGCTAACTATTGATTAAATCCTTCACTTTATTTTAGGCATAATAAATTATCGAAATAAGTCAACAATGCATCTTCGTGATCATTCAAGACAACAATAAAATATAAGAGATACACTTAGGAATAAGGGAGTCTAAGTGAATAATTAGCCCACATGAGTTCGTGTTAGTCTACCAACTTATAATAACATTGATCTTGTTTTTGCACTTGGCATGGAAAAGTGAAAAGTCGAGGACGATGAATCTATTTGAGTTTTATGATCCTTAACGTTATTTTTCAATAATGAAAGCAATACATTATGTCTTTACAAAATAAAATGTCAAAAATTGAATAATGGTGTAGTTATAGTTTGATTTTATCATTGTGTGAGGACACGACAATTACTTAGCATGGGGGAATTTGATATGAGTGTAATTACTCATATCATTTGTAGCTTAAAACAATGAAATATTGCATAAAATGTATCAAATATGCCTTGTATATGCTTGTTTCTTGTTTGAATGTGTGTAGGTACCAAGTTCGCAAAAACCAGCAAATATCGACACGAGTTTGATGATAAAGATTGAAGAAGCCAAAATCGAGCTCGACTTTAGAGGATTTAATCATTTGTCAAGTTTACGGGCTTAGTGGGTCCCACAATTGGGTAAATGGGCTCAAAAGCCCATTTAAGTTGCAAGTTAATTTAAAGAGTTGCTTGAAAATCTAAATTAAGTCCATTAGGCCCAAAATGGGATTCTAAATACACTGATTGGAATAAAAGTGATATGGGCTTCAAGCCCGAATGTTATTCACTGAGATTGAAAGAAACGAATGAAGAAAAGATTGATTGGGCCTGTTAGGGTTTGTTTTGAGAAAAACGTGTATTTAACACGTTACTTACACATTACCCATTCATTTTTTCTCAAATAAATAAACTTTCACGTTATCCCACACCCACTCATAGATAAAACCGTCCCTTTGTTTTTACCCTCACCCACTCATCTCTCACACATTAAATAAAACTTTCGATACACACTATGCACTCCATCTTCCCCATTTATCTTTCTCACCCCAAAACCTGCAAAAAGTTACTGTTTCACCAAAACCCTAAAATCAGTAAAAAGCAAATTGATATGGGGCTTTTGATCACACATGATATTCACGTGTAGGGGAATAAAACCCCCAATTTTAAGGGAGAGAGTGTGAAGAAGAGCTTGATACGTGGCTGATTCTCATTGGATTGAACACATCATTATTCCAATCCCACCAATCAGAGGCTTTAAAAGAAACACAACTAGCACACGGATGCCACGTTGGCAATCCGTGTGCTAGATTGCGTATTATCCACCATCCTATTCAACAAAGAGAGAAAAGAATGAAGATCAAGGGCCAAGAATAGAAAGGAATATTCTTCAGAATATCCGAATATTCGTCATCAACAAGCCCTTGGGGAGGCTATAAATACCCCCAATTTATCTTGTAATTTCATCCTTTCTTTACTTTTAATGTTATTCTGTAGAAATAGACTTAGGATTAATTTGTATTTCTTTTATAAAGTATTGTAATATTTCTGAAAATTTAATGAAAGATCAGTTATTTTTATTTTAATGTGTGTCTTGTCTAAATCCTTTTACTACTTGAATTAATATACAATTTAAATCTATTTACTGTTTCTTAAGAATGATTTTAGAGATGTTAAATATAAGCTAATTGATAGCTTAGTTTTAATATCTAAAGTTAAAGTTTGGATAAAACTTTTCCCCACTGGAAAAGTCATAAAAATCTGCTTGTTATTGATGGATCGAATGAGGTGGAAATGGTGAATAGAGGTACTAGTTTTGGTTCATAGGATGCTCAGCGCATACCTACTACTCAACGGTTTGCTTCAAAGGGTTAGATCTCTTTTTAATTTTATGTTTATAGTTTAAATATGATGTTATGTTGATCTGTTTATGAGTTCTCGTTTGATATGCTTGAGTGATGATTTTACTGATTTTTAGTTATGATATGAAAGCTGATAAGAGTAGTATCTTGTTAAAATTGTTAGGAGTCTAAAAGCTTTTAGGACTTGTCTGTTTGCTGTTAAGATGAATGTTTTGGTTCGTTTAGATGATTAAGATAAGTGAGAATTCTGTTTTTACTAGTTACTGATAGTATTTTGATTGCTTAATTTCTGAATGTTTAACTGAATCAGGTTTTACTGTTTGATATATATGTGTCTGTCGTTTTGATCTGATTTACTTGCTAGTTTTTATTCGTTAATGCCTTAGACATCTTAATGCTATAATTTGAGTTGCTTTTCTGAAAAATGAGAATGGTTTAACTGTGAATTAATTATTATCTTTTTTGATTTGTCTGAATATAAGGATGTTTGAATTAGAAGTGTATTTTATTTAATTACTAGATCAGATTTGGTTATAATATGTTGCTGATTTATTACTGTTTAGTATGATCATGTGATTATATTGATCTTACTGCTGCTTTATAATCCCTTTTGAGTACTTGATACCTGTAGAATTGTTTTACTGTTTATATGTTAAGATTTCTGAACTTTGCTGAATTTTCTGAATATCTGGGATATTGCTTAGTCTGCTGAACCATGTTTTTTTTATTTTGATTTCATAATTGATTTTTCTTTTATTTTGTTCATGAAAACTGCTTATCAGAACCAATTGTTTTGATAAGCTCAAAAGCTGTTTACTAACAGCTTATAAGCAAATAAGCTCACCAACAAGTCTTTCCTAAGACTCCTTTTTATTCAGCTGTCAAAAAGAATTTATTCCAAAAAATATGTCTCCTCTTGGAATCGAACCCGTGACCTCACGGATGTATGCCTAGCGTGTTACCCATCTGTGCTAGGCAACCTTTTGATTTTAATTCCCTTAATGTCATTAATATAGTGTTTATCATATTGGCAGTATTTGTTTGAGTTTATTTATCTTAGTCACGTTTTATTTTATATATTACTTTTAATTTTAATTAAAGTAAATTCTTAATAAAAAGTAGTTTATAAAATAAATAAAATAAAATAAATAAAAAAAATGTTTTTATTTAAAAAGTTTAATTAGTTTAAATTTTAATTAATTAGATTTTTATAACTTTAGATTTAAATAAATATAGTTTTTAAATAGATTTGTTTAAAGTATTTTTAAATAAAGTATATTAGTTTTAAAAAGTTTAATTAGATTTTTAATATAGCTTTAAAGTTATTTAGTAAATTTATTTTAATAGATTATTAAATAGATTAATTTTTAATTAGTTTTAAATAATTAATTGTTTGTAGATTTTTAAAATAGCGGGGTTTAACGATTCATGCACTATAGGATAAAATTAAATAGTTTAAAATTTGTAGATTTTAATTGTAGTTTAAAAACCGAAAACTAATTCAAATCGATTGTCCAAATCAAAGCAAAACGTCTCAAATTCATAAGATCTTCGTGTACAACGAACTTGATTCACTCACGTGTTTAATTGAATTCGTCATTGGTATTATTAGTCTATTACTTTTTCCTAAAGGTAATTTTCTAATTTACCCTATAACGTAATATCAAATAAATCACTATACACATCTCCGTACATCAATATACTTTTCATTAGCCCATATTTGACCCACAACATTCAATATATATACAAATATTTTATTTTATTGTATTTTGGCAGGTCCAAATCTTTAGTTACTAACAATGTTCGAAAGCCGGTTTTTACATCGACCGGTTAATTCATCGGGTCTGGGTCAACTCAGGTTAACCCGATTTTTTTAAAAAAAGTTATATTTTAAGTAATTAACAAAAATTATATATAAAAACCATAAATACTTTCGTATAGTCAAGATATAAATTATTTATCGATCAATATAATATGTAAAAATAAAATTTCGTCGCAAACGTAAAATTTACATACTGTTTTTTTTTTAAAACTTGAAAAAATCGAACCCGGCCGGGTCTGGAGAACCGGGTCACCCTAAACCCGGCGGGGTCTAGCCGGATTTTGAAAATGTGAAACCCGGGTCAATATGACCCGGTTTTTCAGACGAAACCGGATCAATCGGTTGACCCGTCCAGGTCGACCTGGGTCTGAAAACACTCGTTACTACTTGATAATTTTTTTTTAAAAAAAGTTGATTAATTTTTACTGTGTAACGTCAAAAAAATTTCCTTGAGTTAAAATTGTGAAAAGCACAAAATCCAGGGTAGTTTCGAAATTTGTTGGATTGTGTGGGTTTAATGTCCAACTTTTATTTGGACAAATTTAAAAATAATATAACGTTTAGGGCAGTTTTGATAATTTGGTGCATAGTGTGGGTACTTTGCAGAATTTTTTATTTTAGGATGTATTTGTTAATAAAGCAAGCGTGAGAGTAGATTTTCGTAATTTGACATTGTTGAAGCATAGTTTGGCTAGACCGGTTCGACGACTCTCCTGGGCCGTTAATCGTCTTCCCGGATCTTGAGTAATGCTACAAACAAAGGTAAACCAGTTAGACGTGGACCCAAGGCTGGAGCCCCGGGGTCCACCTCCGACGGTCAAGTTAGTATCGGATTAATATGTGGTATAAGAGGTGTAGTTGTGAGAGAGAACCTGGTGTAGAATGAGACCCTTAGCCTTGTTATATAGTGCTAGGGTTTCTTGAAGGGTAAGTTAGGTGTGTGTGGGCCGCGGGCCTGTTGGGTCGGGCCAAATACCGACTGTACGTCGACATGTCCCCCAGTCTAGTATGATTTATCCATGATCATGTTATGCTAGACTCATTCGTGTATCATGCTCACTAAACAACCGCGTGCGGCTTGCTGCTAGGACATCCTCGTGGGTTATCCGTAACATATGGCTCCACTCGTAATGGGCTACTTTTAGCGAAAAGATGATGGTTTGGGATTACGAATAGTGAGCATAGCCACTATACGTCATCATGTCCCCCCAGTCTAGTATGCGAGGTTGTCACCGAGGTTACTAGACTTTACACCATATCCGCTACCTGTAAGCATATCCAGGTCAAAAGAAATGGGAAAACACATATACGTAAGACGGGCGGTTGTGATCAAATGCTTGGTTTACCGTGATTAGACGGTAAGGACCCCGTAAGAAGAAAGCGTGTTCTATAGCCGGGGTAACACTGGCATTGGCAAGGTATCATTCTTATTCATCTCTAACGTGAGGATGATAAGAAGGTTTTATGAAGGTGAAGGTGGGACCCGTATGCTGCATCATGAACATTTGAAGACGTACTTCTAATACCCACTAATGATGCAACATAGTACGAATATTGCATTCGTCTTAAGGCCAAAAGAATTCGTACTTTTGTGGCAAAGTGATGAGGATATTACATCCGTCTTATGGCCACGACATTTGATAACGACTTCCAAAATTTGTCACGGTTTTTCCTAGATTAAACGTAGTTAATCAGGCTCCGTCTAATTAAGTATAAACGATATAAATTTTGGAAATTCACTCTCAGTCGGGCCAAGTAATTCGTCGCGGAAGACGTACTTCCGTAACAAAGATATTAACCAACAGAAGACGTACTTCTGTGGCAGAATGAGCCAGTGGAAGACGTACTTCGACGACAAAAGATAACGATGCTCCATGGAAGAATACTTCCACGGCGAAAATAATGAGCACGTGGAAGAGACACTTCCACGGCGAAGATAATAAGCACGTGGAAGAATACTTTCACGGCGAAGATAACGAGCACGTGGAAGAGATACTTCCACGGTGAAGATAAGAAACACATGGAAGAATACTACCACGGCGAAGATGACGAGCACGTGGAAGAATACTTCCACGGCGAAGATAACGAGCACGTGGAAGAATACTTCCACGACGAAGAGAATAAGCACGTGGAAGATATACTTCCACGGCGAAGATAAGAAGCACGTGGAAGAATACTTCCACGGCGAAGATAACGAGCACGTGGAAGAGATACTTCCACGGCGAATATAGGAAGCACGTGGAAGAATACTTTCACGGTGAAAATAATGAGCACGTGGAAGAGACACTTCCACGGCGAAGATAATAAGCACGTGGAAGAATACTTCCACGGAGAAGATAACGAGCACGTGGAAGAGATACTTCCACGGCGAAGATAAGAAGCACATGGAAGAATACTTCCACGACGAAGATAACGAGCACGTGGAAGAATACTTCCACTGCGAAGATAACGAGCACGTGGAAGAATACTTCCACGGCGAAGAGAATAAGCACGTGGAAGATATACTTCCACGACGAAGATAAGAAGCACAAGGAAGAATACTTCCACGGCAAAGATAACGAGCACGTGGAAGAGATACTTCCACGGCGAAGATAAGAAGCACGTGAAAGAATACTTCCACGGCGAAGATAACGAGCACGTGGAAGAATACTTCCACGGCGATGATAACGCGCACGTGGAAGAATACTTCCACGGAGAAGATAACGAGCACGTGGAAGAGATACTTCTACGGTGAAGATAAGAAGCACGTGGAAGAATACTTCCACGGCGAAGATAATAAGCACGTGGAAGAGATACATCCACGACGAAGATAATAAGCACGTGGAAGAGATACTTCCACGGCGAAGATAATAAGCACGTGGAAGAGATACTTCCACGACGAAGATAATAAGCACGTGGAAGAGATACTTCCACGGCGCATGAATAATAAACACGTGGAAGAATAATTTCACGGCGAAGATAATAAGCACGTGGTAGAGATACTTCCACGGCGAAGATAATGAGCACGTGGAAGAATACTTCAACGACAAAGATAATAAGCACGTGGAAGAGATACTTCCACGGCGAAGATAATAAGCACGTGGAAGAATACTTCCACGGTGAAAATAATGAGCACGTGGAAGAGACACTTCCACGGCGAAGATAAGAAGCACGTGGAAGAATACTTCCACGGAGAAGATAACGAGCACGTGGAAGAGATACTTCCACGACGAAGATAAGAAGCACATGGAAGAATACGTCCACGGCGAAGATAACGAGCACGTGGAAGAATACTTCCACGGCGAAGATAACGAGCACGTGGAAGAATACTTCCACGGCGAAGAGAATAAGCACGTGGAAGATATACTTCCACGGCGAAGATAAGAAGCACATGGAAGAATACTTCCATGACGAAGATAACGAGCATGTGGAAGAGATACTTCCACGGAAAAGATAAGAAGCACGTGGAAGAATACTACCACGGCGAAGATAACGAGCACGTGGAAGAATACTTACACGGCGAAGATAACGAGCACGTGGAAGAATACTTCCACGACGAAGATAACGAGCACGTGGAAGAGATACTTCCACGGCGAAGATAAGAAGCACGTGAAAGAATACTTCCACGGCGAAGATAATAAGCACGTGGAAGAGATACTTCCACGGCGAAGATAATAAGCACGTGGAAGAGATACTTCCACGGCGAAGATAATAAGCACGTGGAAGAGATACTTCCACGGCGATGATAATAAGCACGTGGAAGAGATACTTCCACGTCGCATGAATAAGAAACACGTGGAAGAATACTTCCACGGCGAAGATAATAAGCACGTGGAAGAGATACTTCCACGACAAAGATAATAAGCACGTGGAAGAGATACTTCCACGGCGAAGATAATGAGCACGTGGAAGAATACTTCCACGACAAAGATAATAAGCACGTGGAAGAGATACTTCCACGGCGAAGATAAGAAGCACGTGGAAGAGATACTTCCACGGCGAAGATAATAAGCACGTGGAAGAGATACTTCCACGGCGAAGATAAGGAGCACGTGGAAGAGATACTTCCACGACGAAGATAACGAGCACGTGGAAGAATACTTCCACGGCGAAGAGAATAAGCACGTGGAAGAGATACTTCCACGACGAAGATAAGAAGCACGTGGAAGAATACTTCCACGGCGAAGATAATAAGCACGTGGAAAAGATACTTCCACGGCGAAGATAATAAGCACGTGGAAGAGATACTTCCACGGCGAAGATAATAAGCACATGGAAGAGATACTTACACGACGCATGAATAAGAAACACGTAGAATAATACTTCCACGGCGAAGATAATAAGCACGTGGAAGAGATACTTCCACGGCAAAGATAATAAGCACGTGGAAGAGATACTTCCACGGCGAAGATAATGAGCACGTGGAAGAATACTTCCACGGCAAAGATAATAAGCACGTGGAAGAGATACTTCCACGGTGAAGATAAGAAGCACATGGAAGAGATACTTCCACGGCGAAGATAATAAGCACGTGGAAGAGATACTTCCACGACAAAGATAATAAGCACGTGGAAGAGATACTTCCACGGCGAAGATAATGAGCACGTGGAAGAATACTTCCACGACAAAGATAATAAGCACGTGGAAGAGATACTTCCACGGCGAAGATAAGAAGCACGTGGAAGAGATACTTCCACGGCGAAGATAATAAGCACGTGGAAGAGATACTTCCACGGCGAAGATAAGGAGCACGTGGAAGAGATACTTCCACGGCGAAGATAACGAGCACGTGGAAGAATACTTCCACGGCGAAGAGAATAAGCACGTGGAAGAGATACTTCCACGACGAAGATAAGAAGCACGTGGAAGAATACTTCCACGGCGAAGATAATAAGCACGTGGAAAAGATACTTCCACGGCGAAGATAATAAGCACGTGGAAGAGATACTTCCACGGCGAAGATAATAAGCACATGGAAGAGATACTTACACGACGCATGAATAAGAAACACGTAGAATAATACTTCCACGGCGAAGATAATGAGCACGTGGAAGAATACTTCCACGGCAAAGATAATAAGCACGTGGAAGAGATACTTCCACGGCGAAGATAAGAAGCACATGGAAGAGATACTTCCACGGCGAAGATAATAAGCACGTGGAAGAGATACTTCCACGACAAAGATAATAAGCACGTGGAAGAGATACTTCCACGGCGAAGATAATGAGCACGTGGAAGAATACTTCCACGACAAAGATAATAAGCACGTGGAAGAGATACTTCCACGGCGAAGATAAGAAGCACGTGGAAGAGATACTTCCACGGCGAAGATAATAAGCACGTGGAAGAGATACTTCCACGGCGAAGATAAGGAGCACGTGGAAGAGATACTTCCACGGCGAAGATAACGAGCACGTGGAAGAATACTTCCACGGCGAAGAGAATAAGCACGTGGAAGAGATACTTCCACGACGAAGATAAGAAGCACGTGGAAGAATACTTCCACGGCGAAGATAATAAGCACGTGGAAAAGATACTTCCACGGCGAAGATAATAAGCACGTGGAAGAGATACTTCCACGGCGAAGATAATAAGCACATGGAAGAGATACTTACACGACGCATGAATAAGAAACACGTAGAATAATACTTCCACGGCGAAGATAATAAGCACGTGGAAGAGATACTTCCACGGCAAAGATAATAAGCACGTGGAAGAGATACTTCCACGGCGAAGATAATGAGCACGTGGAAGAATACTTCCACGGCAAAGATAATAAGCACGTGGAAGAGATACTTCCACGGCGAAGATAAGAAGCACATGGAAGAGATACTTCCACGACGAAGATAATAAGCACGTGGAAGAGATACTTCCACGGGGCATGAATAAAAAAACACGTGGAAGAATACTTCCATGGAGAAGATAATAAGCACGTGGAAGAGATACTTCCACGACAAAGATAATAAGCACGTGGAAGAGATACTTCCACGGCGAAGATAATGAGCACGTGGAAGAATACTTTTACGGCAAAGATAATAAGCACGTGGAAGAGATACTTCCACGGCGAAGATAAGAAGCACGTGGAAGAGATACTTCCACGGCGAAGATAATAAGCACGTGGAAGAGATACTTCCACGGCGCATGAATAAGAAACACGTGGAAGAATACTTCCACGATGAAGATAATAAGCACGTGGAAGAGATACTTCCACGGCGAAGATAATGAGCACGTGGAAGAATACTTCCACGACAATGATAATAAGCACGTGGAAGAGATACTTCCACGGCGAAGATAAGAAGCACGTGGAAGAGATACTTCCATGGCGAAGATAATAAGCACGTGGAAGAGATACTTCCACGGCGAAGATAATGAGCACGTGGAAGAGATACTTCCACAGCAAAGATAACGAGCACGTGGAAGAATACTTCCACGGCGAAGAGAATAAGCACGTGGAAGAGATACTTCCACGACGAAGATAAGAAGCACGTGGAGGAATACTTCCACGGCGAGGCGAAGATAATAAGCACGTGGAAGAGATACTTCCACGGCGCATGAATAAGAAACACGTAGAATAATACTTCCACGGCGAAGATAATAAGCACATGGAAGAGATACTTCCACGGCGAAGATAATAAGCACGTGGAAGAGATACTTCCACGGCAAAGATAATAAGCACGTGGAAGAGATACTTCCACAGCGAATATGTTGTAATGTTTCTTATTTGAATGAATAAAGTAAAATAGGATTTGAATAAATTAATTGTTGAGGGTAGTTTTTGAAAAGAAGTGGAAAAATGGGTAAATTGGTGTGGAAATGATGTGATGATAAGATGGTTTATTTTATGAACGTGGAAGTGAAAAAGTTGACATGGCGGGATGTTTTTTGGTGTGGGAGTGTGATGGCTCCATTCGCTCTTACAAACCGTTAATCGTTACTCGAAACGAAACATACTATTGCAACGAGAATTAGATCATCTTTCTATCGAGACACACATGTATATATATTTTTGACGAACTTTTTTCTGTATTTTTCTTAAGTCATGTATGAGAAAGTCATATATGATGATTTGTGCGAATCATCATATATCATTTTCTCATACGTGATTGAAAAAAAAACGTCAAAAATATATATATGCCCCTCTCAGTAGAAAGATGATGTAATTCAAATTACAATTGTGTATTTTTTCGCTTATTTACCATTTGTTAGATATTTAAATTTTTTTTAGAAAGATGGAAAGTGAGTTTAAAAAAAATGAGGGAATATCATTGAGCGTGTCTATCCTACTAACAGTTTATATTGATCTCGATCCTTTATTATTAGCTTAAAACGAGTTGGTGTCCATATCAAATTTCTTAGAATATATATGCATACTCTCATTGCTCTTGACACCTCATAAATATATCTACAAACTCGTTGTGACAATCGAACGACTTCAAACAGGTTTATCTGGTAACTCTTTTGGTATGATTGCTTTTATTAATATGATCACGTAATGCTGCCATGTTTATATCTTAGTTGAATTCTCTAGTGTAGCAATAACTTACAAGGGGCTCAATACTTCTCGAACAAGAGCTCCAGGTTGTCTTGTATACATTCGGGAGTAAAACCACATGTTTATGTTTAAGAACGGTTCTAAATTTTGGGTACTGGGTAAAGAAGGCCTAAACCAGTGAGGAAGAAGACTTGTTTTGTTGATTTTTGACAGTAATAAGTCCTATTAAGTCTTAGAAAAGTTCATAATTCCACTTTTTTCGGCTAATAAGATGCTCCCTAGCATTTATAATTTATCAAATTTAGATAAACTTATAAGCTCGGTAAATAAGTGAACCCGAACACCTCAATCATAAATGTTAGTCCTCGTATCCTGTTTCTGCGTGACTGCATATCATACTCAACATTTTTTTAGCTGATCCATATAGTATGGAATTTTGAATTTTGTTGTGGATTCATGAGAATTACTCTTCTAAGCTTGTGCAATCTATTTTAAACGTAGCTATTTGCCATGGTATGATAACAGAGAGTAAAATATAATGCTTATATCTTTAATCTTTAGCTTATAGATTTACATATACATCTCTAGATGAATATGACTTATATATTTATCCATCAGTTCTGCAGGTATCTTTAGCTTGTATTCAGAGTACAAACATGGGAACCAAGACCAAACGTAAGCGACAAGAAAGGAAACCCGACACTAGAAAAACTAAAAAAATATGTCAACATGAAACCAACCTATCAACAGAAGATAGGTTTACTAATTTACCCGATTCTTTAAGATATCACATTCTATCTAAACTTTTGTCAAAACAAGCCATTCATACATCAGTGTTCTCAAAATCATGGGTTTCGTCATGGAAAGAAGTCCCTATACTTATTTAAGATCATCGCTGAATAAACACAATAAGAAACTCAGAGATTTTGATAAATTTGTCAGAAGTATTCAGCATAATCGTGATCATTCATTGAAGTTGGACACATTGACATTCGTCCGTGAAGGAGTAGCAAGTGCCAATATCCTTATAGAAGTACTTGATTATGCCTTTGCAAACGATGTTAAACATGTAGATGCATCGATTAACATCGCTAGAAAAGATACAGGTACACTCCATCGGATGCATTATTAAGTCTGAAGCTAACAAGCAGGAGCTATACCCGTTGCCCGTTTTTGGAACCAGCCGCAATGTTCTTCAAGAATTTGAAACATTTATATCTAAAAGGAGCGATTATTACTGATTCTGATTCGTTTTTAGAGTTTCCAGTATTGGACAAGCTAACACTTGCTGATTGTCATCTTACAACAAAAGATAGTATGATTACTTGTATCGAGCTCATAACTCTGAAACTGAAACTTTTCGAGTATAACGGAATTAACTTTCCAGTGTTGAGAAATCATGATACTCTTGCGGTTCTTGAGACCGTTGCCGTTGATTTTAAGTTAAACGTATTGATTTGTATAAGATAAGAACGTTTGAGGATCTGTTGGCAACTTTTAAGCATGTAGCTAATGCTAAATCACTTGGGAGCCGTTTGGTTCGCGAATTTTAAAACATGGTGTTTCAAAATCAAAGTTAGAAGTATTATAAATACTGGTATTACAAATGATATGATGTGTTTGGTTAACTAAAATCATAAACTGCCTTTCAATAGTATTTATAGTATATGACAAAATTGCCCTCCACATCATTTGAGTCTTCTCCACAATCATGTATTCTTTGCTGAGTCACATTTTTTCATAATAAACTATAACCAAATAGCAGTAATTATAAAACCTAGTTATGAACAATTCGAATCAACAATTGAAATAGAAAAAAATAAATCATTCGAATTAAAACAAAAGATGATATATGCATTCTAAAACTAAATCAATAAAATAATACCAACACTCGTTTCACCATCATAAAAAACCTTATACATTTGACCAGATTCACCTTTTCCTATGTTCATTTCTTGATCAAACTTTTTTTTTGTTAGAAGTGATGGCATAAAGAAACTTCTTTATTGCTAGTAGATATAGTCAAGTAACGCAGAGATAAATGAAAGAAAAAAAACTAGAGATGAGAAGAAGAAAAAAAACGAGTGCATAGATGAAAGAAAAAAAATAAAGATGAGAATAATGAAAAAGGTTAGTGAGATAAAAGGGTAAATATGTATAACTTAATCTTGTCACAGCCAACATTAAAATCCATCCATTAAGTGATGTTTTTAAAAACTATGGTTTTTGTAGGTCCCACTATATTAAAAACGCCCTTTTCAACCTACCAAACACAATTTTAGTTAGATTCTATATCAAAAATCATTCAATTTTTCCCAACCAAACATGACCTTACATTGTTCTCACCTATTTTTCATATTCTCTGGTTTCATCGACATGAAATTTTTGTGAAAGGAGGATGTTGCAATTGGCCTTTTCGGCATTTGGAGTCTGTAAACGTTGTACGTAAAGGTAAGATTTTATGACCTACTTCAAATTCTGAAGAAATCGGGCATGTACATGTATTAGTCAAATATATAATATTAGTATAATAGGAGGATACAATATGTAACTATGTATTCTATATATACAATTGTAATCTATCGATATGAATATAATTACAATCCAGTTACAAAGTTTATCTTGGTATCAGAGCCATCTTCCACCACTAACCCTAGCAGCAGCCACAACCCTGCTGTAGACCAAACCCTAGTTTTTTTCTAGCAGCAGCCACAACCCTACTGCAGATCAAACCCTATTTTTTTCTTTTTCTTGCTTCTTCTGCCAAACAATGGCCATGATCGCTACGATCTCCACAACTAAAAAAAACATTTCATAATTCTCACAAGATTTCTTTTACATTATCACCCACAAACTATGGCTTTTGGAAGACCATGATTCGACCGTTTCTCATCACTAATAATCTGAATGGTTATATTGGTGGAACAATACCCTGCCCCTCTCCAACTACCACCTCTCAATCATCAGACAAAGACGGCCCTGTATAAACCCAACCAAATCCTAACTACTCTACGTGGGTGTCTAATGATGCCCATGTTAGGATGCTCATAATCTCAACCGTCTCCGAAGCTTCTGTTAGTAATAAGTGTGAAAACACTTATCCTTTTACCACTTAATTATAATAATAACCAAGCCAAAACGTGTATTTTATGCCGTAAATGTCAGAATTATGCGTGGTTTGTATTTTTGTTGTGATTTAGGATCAAAATGTGAAAAGGGGAGAAAACACGGGCTTTCACGGGCTTTTATCGAAGAAAAAGACAAAAGACGAAGTCAAGAGATCAAGAGTGCAAAAAGAACGGAAGTCCAAGGCCTATTCTGAAGATTTATCGAAGAACAAGTCTAAAGACGAAAGTTTAATAAAACCGAGGAACTCAAGTCTAATAAAGGAAGAAATTATAAGACGAGTTCAAGTAATCCCGAGACAAAGTCGAAAAAGTCGAAGAGTTAAGAAGACGAAAAGACAGAAAGAAAGAAAGAAAGAAGGAAGCACACATGCTACCCTTCTCCCTATATATAGACGCCATCTCATTTCATTTCACTTTGTTTGCTAATGTGACAATTAGTCTTTCCACCATTTTTCTTTACTTGCACAACTTTAATTTCATCTTGTTCTTTAATTTCATGTCTTAAATTTCAAGCCTTTTAATTCCAAGTAAGTTAACTTTATTGTCGAATCCTTATTTAGCTTTAATCAAGCTTTTCTTTATCTTTCTCATCCTACTTTTCTTAGTTTGATTTGATTTTGGTTCGGATTAAGGATTGATTTTGCTTAATCATATTGCTTATTTGATTAAAAAGTTCACCTTTTTACTTCTATCTAAGTTTTCGTATGAAATAAGCTATAAGTTTGACAATCTTATAGGCTTGTTTTGTACTTAGCTTATTTGTTTTTCTAAGTTTCCTAAAAAGTTTCATCTTTCTAAATGTTTACTTATTTTGTTTACTTATTTCGTGGTTGGAAAGAGTCTTTAAATTTGTTGCTTATTGTCTCGTCTTATTATTGTTTTTGGTTTAGTTTTTGAAATTTGCTTATTGTTAAAGTACTTATTTAGTTTTGCTTATTTGCTCTTTGCATTTCATTACGGTCTTAGGAGGGTTTTCCTTGTTACGATCCTTGGCTTCGATCGCATTGATTGCGATCCCATACTTCTTTCCCTGGTACGATCCACACCACGATCACATATTGCGATCTGTGGGTGCGATCGTGTCACAGTCCTTGTTACGATCGCATTCATTGCGATCTAGAGTACGATCTAAAGTCAGATCGTGGTGGAGTACGATCACCATTACGATCGCATTCATTGCGATCTAGGCTACGATCAGAGTACGATTAGAGTACGCTCCAACCACGATAGTTGGTTGCGATCGTATTGCGATCTGACCTCTTTTTGACTTTATTTCCTGTTTTTATTTCTTTTATTTCAAATTTAATATTTTCCCGCCATTTTAATTTAGTGCTATATTTTAAATTTCAAGTTTGCATTCTTATTTTATTGTCAAATTTACCTTTTGTCGAGCTTAAACTTTTGTCATTAAATTTATTTATTTTTATAAGTTTTAATTTTGCACCATTTCTAATTTAATTAGTTTTAGTTTTAATTACCCGTCATTTACTTTTAAAGCCTTGCATTTTAATTACACTACAACGACAAATCCTTGTTTCCCACCAAAAGACGACTGAGTCGCACTTAAACCAGTAGTCAATTCGATTAGACCACTTCAACGAACTTAATTTTCATACTTGGTAAAAAAAACATTGTATTAAATGGCGCCGTTGCCGGCTCTTTTCGTTAAGATTAACGGTCTTCTGTGAGAGACGCGTTGAATTTTGGGATCCGTTCACTCGTGAGCGTTATTTTTCTTGCTCAAAAATTTTCATAAAACCCATAAAAATTAAAAATTGTTAAAAATCCATAAAAATTAAAATTTTTCAAAAATCCAAAAAGATTTTATTTTTATTTTTATAGTGTATATATATTGTCTATTTCTTTGGTATATTTTTCTTTTGCTTTTACAGGTGTATGCGTACTAGATCTTCAACTTATCCAGAGCCCGAGACTCGTGAAGATTTAGATAAGGCTGGTGTGAACAACCACAATAACCCACCGCACCTCAACAATAACAACAACAATGTTCTTCCACAGCCCGATCTTCGGACAATGGAGGAGCTTTGTCAACCAACTATGTATGGACGAGGACCGATTGCGCCGATGTAAATCACGGCTCCGGAGTTTTCGTTGAAGCATCACATGATCCAATAAGTGCAAACTAATCCATTTCGCGGATTGCCGGATGATGATGCCAACAAGCACCTCGACAAATTCATTACTATTACTCAAAGCATGAAGTTGCCCGATGTTACTATGGATGTCCTTCACCTACAGCTCTTTCCACATACTTTATCCCACCACGCCGAAAAATGGTTTGATCGTCTCCCGAAGAATTCCATTCATACTTGGGACGACATGACTCAACGATTTTTGTCGCGCTACTTTCCACCATCCATGGTTACGAGCCTTCGAAATCAAATCAGCGGTTTCATGAAAGAACCCGATGAATCTCTCTTTGATGCTTGGGAAAGATATAATGTTTTGATCGATCGATGTCCAAACCACAACATGCTCCCGTTACCTTAATAGACACCTTCTACAATGGTTTAACTTTTCGTGATCGTGATACTATTAATGCAGCCGCCGGTGGCACATTTATAAAAAGAAGACCCGAGGAGTGTAGAGAGCTTATTGAGAACATGACTACTCATCACAAAAATTGGGAATCCTCCGCATCTTCAAGGAATAACCCAAGAGTCAATGTTTCTTCTACTTCAGCAAACCCCGATATGACCGAATTCACCCGCATGATGGCCGGAATGAACAAAAATATCTTGCTCATCGCTACAAACCAACAACAACAAGTAAAAGCTATAGCAATTTCTAGTGAGACTTGTGGTGGTCCTTATTCATACACCGATTGTCCTTCTACTCAAGGCAATCCGGAAAACGTGTATGCGGCTTATGGTAACTATTCACCAGAAAATTACCAAGCCCGACCTCAAGGTGATCGGAATTTGCTAAGTTACCGTTCGAACAACTATCTTTCACCCGGTTTTTCTCCTCAAAACCACAACCCCAACAACTACAATAGAAGCAACCAAATCCTACCTCGAGCTTCTAATCCTTATCACCAACCCACTCAACAAACCCCACCCATTAATCAAGATGTTGAAACCTTAATGAGAACCCAAGGAGAGCAAATTAAGAATCTGCAAAGCCAAATTATCAATCTAAAAGGGGATATCACTAAGCAAGGTAATGACATTCGATCCGAGCTTCGACATGATATACAAACCTCTTTTAGCACTCAAACAAATGATTTGAAGAATATGCTGGCTAGTTTCTTACCAAGTACTCAACCCTTTACTTCGGGCTCTCTACCTTCAAACACCGTCACCAACCCGAGAGCGAATGTGAGTGCTATTACTACACGCAGTGGAGCAACCTTAGTAGGACCATCTATCCCTCCCCTAGTCACTCCATCTACACCTCCTCCACCACCATTTCCTACTCCCACGCCTAGTATTAGTCCTCCATTACCGTCTCCGCCTCGTCATGAAGAAGTACCCAAGAAGAACCCTTCACCAACCCCACCTTCCACCTTCCACCTTTAAACTTTCAACATCTTAACCTTTACCTGCTGCACCTACACCCTCCACCTATAAACCCAATATTCCTTATCCATCTCGCTTAGACAAGGCCAAACTGCAAACCAAGGATGACATTCAAGTGTCAAACTATTTGAAGAAAGTTTCAGAAATGACTATCACTTTTAGCCTTGTTGAAGCTCTAGCACAAATGCCTAAATTTGTTAAGATGTTTAAGGAATTGCTTAGCAAGAAGGAGAAGATGGCCGAATTTGTTAATACTCGATTGAATGAAAATTGTTCTGCCGTCCTTCTTAAAGAACTTCCGGAGAAACTAGGAGATCCCGGTCGTTTTGTGCTACCATGTACTTTTCACCAAACCGAAGAATTTACTGCCTTAGCCGATCTCGGGGCAAGTATAAATCTGATGCCTTTAAGTGTTTGGAAAAAGTTATCATTACCCGACCTTACACCAACGAAGATGACTCTTGAGCTTGCAAATCGCACTCTCGCTTACCCTCTTGGTATTGCCGAAGATGTGTTTATTAAAGTGGGCACCTTCACTTTTCCGGTCGACTTTGTTGTTGTTGATTATGAAATGGACCCTCGTATTCCTTTAATGCTTGGTCGGCCATTCTTGAGATCCGGAAAAGCTTTAGTCGATGTTGCTGAAGGTGAGCTCATCTTAAGGGTCGGGAATGATGCACAAGTGTTCAAAATGGGGAAGATCACAACCAAAACAAATGGAAGAGAATCAACGAATATGATTAATGTGCTTGATGATTTTGTCGTCTACAACAATCCTCTGTTTGATTCTTGCTATGATAATCCACTGTTCCATGATGATGTGGATGATTCTCTATCCAATGAAGATCCTCCACCAATTTATGATCCTCCACCGATCTATGATGATTCACTTATGATGATTTTGATGAGGCTGATACTCTCTCAAGTGATTCTTCACATGATGAAGATCATCCGCCAACAACAGTTGATCCTACTTTGGATGACTACTCATTTGAGGAAGACTTTGCTACTTTTATCAACACATACTTCCCAAATGAGAGTGATGCTCCTCCTTTGGACTTTGATGATTATGGTCTTTATCCTACTTTGGATATGAAGAAACCCGTTTCAATAGAGAAGAAGCCGGCCGACACCGATATCAGCAGCACTTATGTCTTAACTCCTCTCTACCCTCCGTCTGAGGATGAGATTGCGAGATTTATGATCGGATCTTCTTCAAGATCTGCTGAGCCTGATTGTTATTTTCCCGTAAAGGAAAAGGTGTTCGACCCCGACATTGCACTTTTTAAGCCATCTCAGTATCCATTTGATGAAATAAAAGGAAAAATCTTTGGAACTTATGGAGATATGCTTGCACTTCACCCTTGCTACCACCGTGCTCAATCGCTGCTTAAGGGAACCCTGCCTACTCCTCTTTGGCTTGCCTTGTTCGCCTTAAGCTTGTGCTACTTGCTCGATGAAAACCATGTCTTTGATCTCGATGGATGTGTTTCAACCTTCTTCCTATGCTAATCAAGGTCGAGTCAGGCTCACGACTCGGTTATCAAAAACAAGCGCTTCTCGGGAGGCAACCCGTAGTATCTATCCTTTTCCTCTGTTTTTATAATAAGTGTAGGGGGAGACCCTAGTATGTGTTTGTTGTCTTCTCTCTAATCATGTGCAGGGATTCGAGCTTTCAAAGATCCATTCTTGATGACTTTTGACGAACCGTGATTCCGTGTTCCCATCTTCCCGGTTCTATCCTAAACTCTTTTGATTCTCTATTTTATATTCTTCAATATTAAAATAGGAATCACTTTAGTTGTCTCTTCCTTAACAAGATTTAAACAACGTGCACAATGTCCTAAGTGTAAGGGACTTTACTTCCACATGCTTAAACATTGAGGACAATGTTTATATTAAGTGTAGGGGGCCTTCTATCGAAGTTAAGTGGTCTTTTCCTTGTATTTGTCCTCATTTTAACCGGAAATTTTGATTTTTCGACATTTTTCAAAATTTTTGATCTATTTTGGCCTTGTAGTTTTACCTTTGTTATAGTTATTTTCTTTCGTTGCTAGAATAAAATTTAATAAAGTGGTTTTTATTTTCAAACGTTATGAATCTCTTGACTCAACCCGAGTTTACTTATCCAAGTTTACTCTAGCTAGTATCCTTAATGTGTTTTAAGTCAAGTTTTGCTAGGCTATTATTTAGGGAGCTTTAAAACGTGATAGTCTTAACTCTTACGGGTTAAGAACAAGAACTTTTCGCAAGTTCCTATAATGATCCTAGAGAGTCGTTTATCAAAGGAACTTTAAAATGCGTTTTCTAAACTTGAAAAAGTCTAAGAATTTGCAAGATCCTATAGAGGACTCGAAAACCCAAAACTTTGATTTAATAGGCTAAGCATCCACGAGTCTCATTCCTTAAGATTTTAAACTGTGGAGAACGAGAGATGATAGAGTCAATTATAAGTTTGGTATTCTTTCGTGAATTTATGTGAGTTAATTGTGAGCCTATTCTCCCATCGCTTGTTAATAAGTTTAATTGTTTTGAAAAGTTACTTAGCTTCTAGCCCAAGATCGTTTAAAAGTTCCTCGGTATTAATTAGAGTTCATAGCCAAGGCATAACTTATTGAAGCGGGATGCAAAGATTGGCGAGTCCGAAAAGGCCCTAACAAGGCATGAGGGCTACATTTTGTTGCTAAAGATCCAAAAGTGATGTGAAGAATCATTTATCGAAAATCAATATGAAGGATCGAGACACACGATGAAAAGCAAATACTCCCCAAAAGATCATGGAGAAGTCTATCCAAAAAGGCCCTAACAAGGTATGAGGATACATAAATCCAAGTCCTAAAAGGAGGCGGATCGTTGTATGTCAAAATCCCAAATAAAGATTGGAGAAAAGTGAAGAAGTCGTGGTCCAAATATGAAGAATCTCTCAAAAAGTTCAAGTGAAGAAATTCCTATTATGAAGAGAAGACCATAATTTCATGGACGTCTCTCAAGATTTGAAGTATGAAGTCGCTGCCAAATATCGGTCCGAGAAAGGTCTCAAATTGTGAAGCGAGTTATGCCAAGATATGAACTCTATGAGGTCCCGAGAAGCAGTTTTAAAAGATTTTGTCCTTTAGCTAACTATTGATTAAATCGTCCTACTTTATTTTCAGCCTAAATAACTATCGAAATAAGTCAAACAATGCATCCTCGTGATCATTCAAGACAACAATAAGATATAAGAGATACACCTAGGAATAAGGGAGTCTAAGTAAATAATTGGCCCACATGAGTTCGTGTTAGTTTGCTAACTTATAATAACGATGATCTCGTTTTTAAGCTTGGTTTGGGGAACGTGAAACTTGAGGGTGATAATCTTTCATGACATTCCAAAACCCTAAGGTAAGTTTTTGATCTTTTTACTTGTTTTCTTCCTTTAAAAATTGGCCAGTGTAGATTGATTGTTATGGAAAATGTATGACTTGCTTTGTAATTAATGCATTGCATGAGGACATTGCAATAGTCAAGTGTAGAGGATTTAATAAGTGTGAAAACACTTATCATTTTACCACTTAATTATAATAATAACCAAGCCAAAACGTGTATTTTATGCCGTAAATGTCGGAATTATGTGTGGTTTGTGTTTTTGTTGTGATTTAGGATCAAAATGTGAAAAGGGGAGAAAACACGGGCTTTCACGGGCTTTTATCGAAGAAAAAGACAAAAGACAAAGTCAAGAGATCAAGAGTGCAAAAAGAACGAAATTCCAAGTCCTATTCTGAAGATTTATCGAAGAACAAGTCTAAAGACGGAAGTTTAATAAAACCGAGGAACTCAAGTCTAATAAATGAAGAAATTATAAGACGGGTTCAAGTAATCCCGAGACAAAGTCGAAAAAGTCGAAGAATTAAGAAGACGAAAAGACAGAAAGAAAGAAAGAAAGAAGGAAGCACACATGCTACCCTTCTCCCTATATATAGACGCCATCTCATTTCATTTCACTTTGTTAGCTAATGTGACAATTAGTCTTTCCACCATTTTTCTTTACTTGCACAACTTTAATTTCATCTTGTTCTTTAATTTCATGTCTTAAATTTCAAGCCTTTTAATTCCAAGTAAGTTAACTTTATTGTCGAATCCTTATTTACCTTTAATCAAGATTTTCTTTATATTTCTCATCCTACTTTTCTTGTTTTGATTTGATTTTGGTTCGGATTAAGGATTGATTTTGCTTAATCATATTGCTTATTTGATTAAAAAGTTCACCTTTTTACTTCTATCTAAGTTTTCGTATGAAATAAGCTATAAGTTTGACAATCTTATAGGCTTGTTTTGTACTTAGCTTATTTGTTTTTCTAAGTTTCCTAAAAAGTTTCATCTTTCTAAATGTTTGCTTATTTTGTTTACTTATTTCGTGGTTGGAAAAAGTCTTTAAATTTGTTGCTTATTGTCTCGTCTTATTATTGTTTTTGGTTTAGTTTTTGAAATTTGCTTATTGTTAAAGTACTTATTTAGTTTTGCTTATTTGCTCTTTGCATTTCATTACGGTCTTAGGAGGGTTTTCCTTGTTACGATCCTTGGCTTCGATCGCGTTGATTGCGATCCCATACTTCTTTCCCTGGTACGATCCACACCACGATCACATATTGCGATCTGTGGGTGCAATCGTGTCACAATCCTTGTTACGATCGCATTCATTGTGATCTAGAGTACGATCTAAAGTCAGATCGTGGTGGAGTATGATCACCATTACGATCGCATTCATTGCGATCTAGGCTACGATCAGAGTACGATCAGAGTACGATCTGTAACACTCCCAAATTTCAGATAGCAGCGGAAGGGTCATTGAGAGTATTACTTCATAGCACAACACACAAGTTACAGAAAACGACTAAAAAAGAGACATTTTAAAAAGTTTAATCCATTCGATATATTAAATCGATAAAATTAAATCATTGTTTACAAAGAGGTCCCAACAATAATGTAATAATAAACAGTTTCAAAAAGTTTATCCAATGGTAATAAGAATTTTATTGCCTTCAAAATATTCCCTGCGACTCCATGCTCTAGTTGCTCTTAAACCTGAGTACCTGAGAAATACATGCTAAAAACGTCAACACAACGGTTGAGTGAATTCATAGGTTTGCAAATAAAAGCAGTGGACCACAAGATTTCAAGCATTCAGTTTCCAAAGTCAGATAACATCCATTATCACACTAAGCTCATAAAACCGATACGTTAACAGAGTTCAGATAAGTTTGCCCTTAGTAGGTAGTTTGCCATATTACCTAGAGTTCTCAAATACAGCGTGTCCGTTTGACCAGTTCGGTCGGTCAAGTAAGCGCGACTTACCCGGACAGGGATGTCAATCCCAAATAGATCTATTCACAACATTCGTGTTTACTCGACCAGTACAGTCGGTCCAAGTAAATAACGGTTCATGACTAAAAGGGACTTGTTCTTGGCAATAGTGTTCCTTAGTGTAAATGATAATGACATGATAAGCATACAGTACAAGCACTTGCGTCTATTCGTATAAAGTAGCATGTATCCCCCTCGCGGGTTTAATAAAACAATAAAGTAGTAAAAGCGAGGCTATGAACTTACCTTAACAATAGCGATGTCAAGAGATGGTAACAATCGATAAATTGGTCACGAGAGCAAAACGACGAAATAAAATAAGTCGAGGGAAATCACGATCTTCTAACGACGACCTAAAATAAAATGACACGTTTTAGAAATATACCCGACAACATACAAGATCAAAATGAGTTTTAAACATACTTATTTTATTGATAAAGTAACTAAATTTTGGTTTTAGGACTACTTTTAAAAGACATAAAGTAAATATGGACCAAAAGTGCTAAATTAGAAATCTTTAACATTTATATGTATAAAGCTTTATAAATGAAGGACTAAAAAGCAACTAGGCATATGTTAAACATTGTTTCTTCATTCTCATTTGAAAATCACGTTGGTTACCATTTCATTTGAAAATTTCAACGCATGGTTTAAGTATTTATAATCATAATATTGCTTCGACATCAAGTAATACCTTAGTTCGACGTTGAGATACGAGTGATTCGAAGATGCGAGACACGGGTATGTTGACCGACATGGACACGAATACTAACAAAGTTTAATATGCCTGAGCTCGAACCAAAACACTAACTCTAACCTGCGGCTAACGAACCGAATACAACCAATTATTAGGAAACCAAAGCTCGAAACATACCGACTTGAACCAAGGCTGTGATCAAACCCGAACCAAAATATATACGAAGTTCTAACCTACTCTTTATCGACATAATAAGATGTCGAGTCGAGAAATGCCTCCATTCTTCATCATCTTCACCAAGGCTCTTCATGTCATCTTCTCTATCTCGATGGATGATGGTGCATAAACGTTGTAGCAGCCATGTGAACGAATCTACACCTTTATGAGCATAACCCTCGTTAGAAATGGTTATCAACTTCTTTCACAACAAAACCATCTTTCTCCAACATTTTGAGATATAGTAATACCCTTTACTTGATCTTTAAGTATCATATTCGACCCATATTTTTGTATGCACGGGAGATAAACAAAAGAGAATGAAACATATTGTTTGAATACATCTTGTATAATAAAGTGATTAGTCATGATGTAGATAAATCAAGAATGCAACACGTCTCATGAAGAGATAAGGAGAACGTTTATTAGTTAAAATTTATCCCTAAAACGGGTATTATTGAAATCCGATATTTTAAAAGTTACGCGATTTAAAAGTTACACGTAAAACACGAAAAATAAACGCTCAATATAAAATAAAAACTTCGGCATTTGGAGGACGTTGATATTTTGATATAGAAATTGAGGGCTTATATTTAATAAACGTTAATGTGTCATATAAAGAATGACACGTAAGTTACAAAGAATGCTTGTAAACCGAATAATTAAATAATGACAAGAAAAATATTTTTATTTCATGATGAGAATATTTACGGTCGATAACGGGCATAGACTCTGCCGATAAATAATAAATGACAACATTTGATACATTAATCCATAACCTTCCCGGTTAGCCGAGAATTCCATATTTTTTTATAAAAACAAACATGATAAATATGAGTCGGGTTATAAATAATGATCTGATAATTACGAATTGCTACACGATCCAACCACGATAGTTGGTTGCGATCGTATTGCGACCTGACCTCTTTTTGACTTTATTTCCTGTTTTTATTTCTTTTATTTCAAATTTAATATTTTCCCGCCATTTTACTTTAGTGCTATATTTTAAATTTCAAGTTTTCATTCTTATTTCATTGTCAAATTTACCTTTTGTCGAGCTTAAACTTTTGTCGTTAAATTTATTTATTTTTATAAGTTTTAATTTTGCACCATTCCCAATTTAATTACTTTTAGTTTTAATTACCCGTCATTTACTTTTAAAGCCTTGCATTTTAATTACACTACAACGACAAATCCTTGTTTCCCACCAAAAGACGACTGAGTCGCACTTAAACCAGTAGTTAATTCGATTAGACCACTTCAACGAACTTAATTTTCATACTTGGTAAAAAAAACCTTGTATTAGTTAGCCTCAAAATATTGAGTCAAACAAGAATGTTCGGTCATAGGTTTATATTGTAACATTTAGTAGAACGTTGTAATAGTTAGTTATTATAGTCGTGACATTACGGGCTTGATGGCTAGCTTAAAAGGCCTCTTTCAAGGTACTAAGAACTTATTCAAGCCCGACCCAATAAAACTATAGCCCATTAAGCCACATGTAGGCAAAGGCTATAAATACCCTTCCTAGCATGTTAGGAAGGGTGTTGGTGGTCTCATTTTCTAATCTAATCTCACAAAAGTTTAACACACACTTCTCTCTACTTTCTCTCTCTAGAAACCTTTCATCTTTTAACTACCTTTCTTTCTTCTTTATTAGTGTAGAATCATTATAAATTTAGGGACAACATTTGGTATCAATCGCCATGGGGTAGTTTTTGTGATTCGTTGTTGCTATAGGGACATATTTGGTTCGTGTGATTTACTCCTATAATCACCTTGAATTCAAGTATTTTCTTGTTTTTCGTTGTGTTTCGTGTTCTAAATCATACTATAGATTATCTACATACATGTGGTAAGATTTTGGTTACTTTGGTTTGGATTGAAACACGAATTCCCAGGTAAAGTTCTCATCTTTCTTGTTGCCTAAAAGTCTCGAACTCCTTACTTGTTACGATCTGAATATTGCGATCGCATAAACCTGTGATTTCTACTTGCGATCGAATATCACGATCACTCGTTACGATCAATGACTGCGGTCACTCGTTACGATTAGTGACTGCGATCACTCGTTACGATCAGTGACTGCGATCACTTGTTACGATCGGTGACTGCGATCACTCGTTACGATCGGTGACTGCGATCACTTGTTACGATTGGTGACTGCGATCACTTGCTACGATCGGTGACTGCGATCACTTGTTACGATCTAGCAACTGCGATCACTTGTTACGATCGATGACTGCGATCACGTGTTACGATCAAGGGGTTGAGATAAAGAATGCGATCAAACTTACGATCTACGAGTGCGATCAGACTTGCGGTCTAAGAGTGCGATGGGTGACATTGCGATGGACATCTAAATTTGGTTAGAGTATTTGTTAGACTTAGCCACTATCTAGACTAGTCCCGGAACGTAGTTTACACGAAGATTAAAAAAAAAGAGATAAAATTTTCCCGTCAAGTAGATTCAAATTTTTTCCATACTAGTTTTAGCCTAATTCTAGCTCGATTTCAAAATTTGGTGATTACAAATTTTTTAGGTCTACCATTTTGTCGGACTGAGTAATTTATTGTCCGACAGAGAAAAATCGCAATTTTCGGAATTTCAACAACAAAACAATCACAACCCAACTACTTAAGATCCACATTCAATTCATCATTTCAGAGAATATTGAGATGGATTCTACTGCCGAATATCGTGTGACGAACAACAACATAATGGTGGCGGGTAATAAAGAGAGACCACCAATGCTTGTGACTGGTAGATATGCACAATGCCAATCACGATTCCTTCGATATCTTAACACTAAACCCAATGGTGATGTTCTTCGACGTTTCATAAAAGAAGGACCATATACTCTCTCTACAATAACCATTCTTGCAATTCCAGCGACCGACTTGACAACCGGTTCGGATGAGCAAACAATTGAGGAAACATATGCAAACAATTCAAAAGAGAAACGTGCTTGGATTGATGCAGAGAAAGAAGCAATCTATTTGATTCTCAGTGGGATTGGAGATGATATTTACTCAACGGTTGATGCATGCTCTACTGCAAAAGAAATGTGGTTTGCCATTGAACGCTTGTGATGAGACTGCAATTATACATAGTCTCATCGTCCGAATCGGGCTTAAAACGCTTAAAATATCATCAAAATACCCCTATATATGCTTGTATTTGTGTCTTGTGTATTTTAGGTACGGATATCGAGAAATCAACAAATATTCACAAGAATAGAGCAAAAACGAACACGGGAAATGAAGTCGCACAAAGAACCGGGCCCAAATCTTGGATTTTCCAAAATGACCCTGAAGTTTTGATGAATGGCAACATTGGTCCCTCATTTTTGAAGATTTGGCAAAGAAAGACCTTGAAGATATCATCATTTGGCAAGAAAGGTCCTCAATGTTTGAAGATATTATATAAACAGACCTTGGATAATGCATTTATTACAAAATTGGTCCTTATTCAAAGTTTGAAACAAAGATGGGCCAAATTCAGCAAGTTGGTGAAACCTCATAACAAAGGGAATTGGGTTTTAAGCTGTTTGATGAGTTTGACAAGACAAAGAGAGTTGGGGGGCCATAGTTGCCCAGACAATAAACTACCACCAACCATACACAACGTGACACCTCACCAACCCCTGCCCAGTCACCCATCCACGTCACCCACCAGGTTTATTTAAATAAACCTGGTCAAAGCACCAGTCAACCCCTCTTAATTTCCCTCTAAAAAACGAATTTAAATCCTACCCCCCCAATACCGATTAAACTTCACCTGCTAATCCTCCTCAACCCCATAAACCCTAATTTCCCACTTGCCTTAATTCAAAGGGGTTTTCCCTAATATTTTCCAGATTCCTAATTAATCCCAACCCAAACCAAACCCACCTTCCAGAAACCCCCCAACATACCCACATGGCCAAGACCCACCTCCCCTGCTCATGTCACTATCTCATCTTCCCCAAAAAAAGAGACAAGATGGACGGCTGGATGTTCTTTCTTGGTCCCAAAGGTACAATTAACGTTCAAGATTGGTTTTGTACAACTGGTTTTTAGCATGATCACATGATGCCATATTTTTGACCAAGAACAAAGATCAAAGACCAAGGGTATTTTCGGAAGCTCAGAAGAAATAGGGTTTATGCATTTTTTATTCTAGTATCTTCTGTAGTCTACTATATAAAGACACATAGGGGTTCTTTTTACATCGTTCCAGATTTTGTACAATTTTGAATTTCAAGTAATGAAAATGAAGAAAGTTAAAATTGCATAATCTGAGTTCCCATTGTTTCCTCTTATTTGTTCAAGACTTATTTCTTGATTGAAAATATTTTTTGGATGAAAAAGTTTCATTTTTATCAAAAAGTTTCAAGTAATCCGTTTGGAAAATTTTCTTCTCTTATAAGCTTAAGTTGATAAGCTGGCTTAATAAATAAGCCAGCCTTATACTCTTTTAAGCTCTGTTTATTCAGGTCATTCTTTTTCTTTCTTGTTTTAATCTTGGCAGGTTATTCAATCTAGTATATTGGAAGTTGGTTTTCTCTGAAGACCATCATCATCATCTTGTCATACCACAAGCTCCTTCTGAAAGGTCTCAGCTCAAGCCCGAGCTTGATGGAGAAGGGTGAGCTACCCTTTGTGATACCTGGATGTAGGATGACCAGGTAAAATCTTTTTATCCTCTTCTATACTTGCTTGGCAGGTTTTTGAGCTATGGAGATCTGTTAGGAATTAAGCTTTTGGATGTTAGATCAAATACTGGATAATGTTTATTTGTAAGATTAGAGCATGTTAGGATAGGTGTGCATGAAATTGGTGCAAGATAGGATAGAAGTCTTTCATTAAAATCCATTTTTCTGATTTAAAGGAGTGTTTGGATTCAGGTTTTAAAATGAGTTTGTGATATGCAAATGTTTTGAAATCAGTTTTTAACCACTCAATTTGGCAGCTTTATGTTTAAGTAGCCTAGTTGGGTTGTCTTGGTGAGATTTGGTAATCTTTGTGTACAAGTTTTGGTAAAATCTACCAGAAAAATCTGTTATAGCCAAAACTGCTTGATTTTTGTAGATTTTGGCCATCAATTCTTCAAGGTTGTTAGTATATAGGTTAGGTTAGTATTTGAACTTGAGTTGGGGAAGATAGTGAGTGGCTTGAGTGAGTTTTGGCCCACCAAAACTCACCCAAGTGCACAACACACCAGCAAAATGCCAACAGCCCCCTATACTAGACCAGTGACTGCATTAGGGGTTTTTCCCATTGATTTTGCTTAGTGACATCTTGTTTTTATAATTTTGTTGACTCCCCACAACCCAACTGGTTGTGGGGGTGCCTTTGTTTGCCCACAAATCCAAGCAATACTCAAGATACAAGCCAAAAGGTGCCCAGACCCAGTTTTTTGTGAAGGCAGTGGGAACTCACTTCCCACTGCTAGTGTAAAAGTTTCCCCTGCCTAGCTAGAAAAAAAAATCAGTCAACATGTCACTTTCAGTTTTCAATTTTTTGTCTTTAGTGGTGAAAAATAGGATTTAGGGTTTCAAACCAATTTTGTTATTTTTCTTATTTTATTTGTGATTTTTTTGTTTAATTAATTTTTATTTTACTGTTCATTTAGTATTTTTCACATTTAATAGCATTTTAAATTACTTTTTAAGTTTCTGATTTTTTTCTTTTAGTGTACAATTGTAGGATTTTTCAGTTTTAAAAATTTTCTTATATTTAGAAAAACATTTTAAGGTTTTTAGTCCAAAAATATTGTACTGTTCACTTTTTAATTATTTTTTAGATTTTATTTAGTTTAATTAGGGTTTTAATTGTATACTGTTTTGTGTTTTAGTGAAAAATATTTGATCTTTCAAACTTTTTCATTTTTCTACTATTTATTAGTGTAATTTAGGATTTTTAAAATTGTCAATTAATTTTTAGCATCATTTTATTATTTTTAATAATTATTTTAATTTAAAAATAGTTTTTAGAGTTTTAAAAATAGAAAAATAGTGTTTTAAATTTAGAAAAAATAATTTTTAGTTTTTAAATAATATAAGTGAGTTATTTGTCCAATAAAATAATATTTTGGGCTTTTTCTTAATTATATTTAATTTTTGGGCTTTAATTAGCATTAAAAATTGAATATTTAATTAATAAAAGGGTTAAAAATATATTTATTGGATTTTTATCCTTATTTATATTATCTTGAACTACTTATTAATTTTTAATTTGTTTTTAGCTCAAAATTTTTAAATTTTCACGTTTTACGTACTTACGTTCGCGTACTACGTCATTCGTCGTAGTTAGTTGTAATCGTAGCTCGTCTTTGTAGTTTTCTTTCTTTTCTTATCCAAAAACGACACCATTCCAAACTTTTGATTATATATATTGGCACATTAATCCACACACTTCCTCGAGAACGAACCCGCATTTGTTCGGTTTCGCGTTTTTCCTAAAACGTGCGACTTAATACTTGCCCATTATACGATCTTTTCCTAAAAGACGTATTTCTATGACTATCAAAATGGCGCCGCTGCCGGGGAGATGTTTTTAGTGTGCCATTATTAGTATCGTGTTTTTGTGAGTGGTGCGTTTTTGCTTTTCTAATTTTGGAAAGCGTGAATTTCGTACATACTCATTTTTGTTATTTTTCCTTATTATATTATAGTATCCAAATAAATTCTGTTTAGTTTTCCTAAATTAAACACACAACAATCATTTTACTATATTGTAGATATATTGGTTTTCGTTTTTATTGTGAATATTATTAATATATTGTACTTACGTAGAACAATAAAAATACAAGTACTCCAAATACGTGAGAAATCACAACCTTGATTCGGGATTTCATCACTCGATCATTGTATTCGAATCCAAAGCAAAAGTAAAAGGCAAAATAGATAAATACTTTCGTGAGGCTTAATTTCAATTAACACAAACTATAAGGTGGGTATAAGGCGGTTGTATTTCACGACCTAAGGGAAAAAGGCTCTTAAGTGCTTAGCGCCGCCTCGTTTCCCCCGCTTGCTTGTGCATGTTTTGAGAAAAAGGGCTAATCGAGGGTTTGCCAACCAAAGTATTATCTACGTATATATATTTGCTTGTTTTCATTGATTAAACCCTCTTGAACGTTTTGGTGTTCCACCAACGTTCTAAAGTCATCGAAAGCGTTCACTCCACGTGATCGTTTTCATTCCTTGAGGCTCCTTTAATCGAGAAAGTCGATTCGAGGAGAGATTTGTAGATTTGAGTCTACGTGATACAACAAAAATCCAAAAAAGATTAAAAAATCAAAAATCAACAATATTCTTCTTACCCTTATCCATTAATTCTATTTCTAACCTTCTAGTGTTTAATTCTCGTAACACCGTTCTCGTTGCATCATGTCGAATCATGGTGGTTATTACTCGTGTCGATATTGTGGAGGCCCGCCCGATGGTGCCAATTGTTTTTATTGTGAGGTTATTGGAGGTCGAGGGGGTTATATTTATAACTCCGCTCCACGTGATCTTGGTAACAATTTTCAATCTTACGACCAAGGTCACCCATCGTCTTCGTTTTATTCGTCGTATGATCCGTCTTTTAATTGCAATGATGAGTCTATTCATAATGCCTTTAATGATTTTGTGAGACGAAATAATGAGAAATTAACGATGGTGGAAGAACAATTGTCAAGCCTTAAGGAAACTTGTAATAAACGAATGGCAACCCAAAGGGACACTTTCAAAAAATGGAAAACGATTATGACACCCATATTGAAGAGCAACAACGTTTGTATGATCAAAATGAAGAGATGTGGAAAGGATATGTGGATAACATTAGGGAAAATTGTGACAATCCGTCAATTTATGGTCGATATTTTATTCTCAGTATTTATTTGAAAACATTATTTTGATGTTACAATATGAACTCACATATTTTTGGGAAGAAATTTGGATTTACGTCTTGAAGTAGCGTCGACTACGTTTAAACCGGAGGATTCAACGTTACGTGCTTACGTTTACATACACCGTTTTGGTGGCAGTCCGACATTTCAGAAAATAAATTTATCCGTAAATATTATTTTGGAGTTCTAAATTTGTGTTGGTTCATAAACTCACAAATTTACGAGAAGAGATTAGGACTTACGATTTTATTTTAACGTCCTTTACGACTAAACCGGAAACCTTAGGATTACGTATTTACGTTTTCGAACTCCGTTTTTGATGAGACAATTTTTTATTAGATTCGTTTTGTGCCGTTGATTCATAATTTATAAAAACGTTTTTCGTAAAACGACCCGAGGGCACGCAAATCGAGGAAACTAGAATCGAGGAATACCCGTATTTAAATAGGGATGAGACAAGATAAATCTTGTCCCACCCCCACTATATGGACGGCAATTTTAAGCTAACACACCACCCTTGGTGTCATCTTATTAACAAAGGCATAGGACACTTGTCCTACACCTTTCTCAAAAACCACTTAAGTGTAAAAACTAGCTACTAAACCACATTCATTTTCACTCAACATGCAAACCACCATTTTCTCTCATCTCTCCCATTTTATGCCGTCCCATATCTCACAAACAACACCCTCATTTGATCAAAATCAACCACAAAATCTCATGTTATTCATATACATGTTGATGCCCTTTTGAAGCCCTATTGATTGGTGCAAGTTATAACATCCAAGGAGGAGTTTTCATGGAGTAGTAGGGCTGATTTTCCACAAGGTATTCATGAAGATTGGTGATCTTGAAGATGGTCATGGTTGTCCACAAGTTTCTCCATCAAAATCCATGTTTTGATCACAACCTACATCATCATGGTGGTTTCCGTGATTGAAGCACGTACCGTACGACCGAATTGCCGATAACCCGCCTTCCCACATCAACGTGAGTTCATAGCCTCGCACTCTTTTAAATGTTTTTATAAATGTTTTATAAACCCGCGAGGGAGATAACATGTTAGTTTTTATAAAATAGGACACCATTTGTCCTGATTGCTTGTTTATTGATTTGGACCCGAATGATTGAATGACCCGATAAATGATTAAAGGACCCGATAGATGAAATTAAATGGATTATTAAAGTAGGGTTATGTCACTAAAAGTCCCATAAGCATGAATTGTGAACTACCGGGATTTGGTAGACGCTTATGCATTTAATAGTACTATTTGGGGACGATCACCCCAGTTCGCGCCTTGACGGTTGATCCCCGTCGTGCCACATTGATTGGTAAGCGAATTTATGTATGAGAAGATTTCCATAGCGTGACCTTTGTGACGACACGCTACTTTAGATGGGCAAAATTGGTATCGGGTTAGCTACCCGTTGTTGGTTTAGTAAGGTAACAATGTCATGCGGCTTATAATAATCCAATCACCAAAATATTACTAGACGCTCCGAATTCCGATGTATTGCCTGACTAGCAATACAGGGTCATACTATTGATATTATGTTTGTGTTTTGGTTTTTATAACCATATTCATATAACGGTTTTTATTTTAATCTATACAACGTTGCAAAACGTATAGTATGGTGTTTTTAACGACAATGATTCGTATAATGATTTTTAAGGCAAATGCCTATATTATGATTTTTGATAAGGATTTGTATAAAACGACTTTGGCTATTTTATGGCCTATTAAAATGATTTGTACAAAATGATTTTCGGTAATTATTTTATACCGATATTATATTGATGGATTTTATTAAACTCTATGAATTCACTCGGCGTTATCGCTGACCTTTTCTTTTAACATGTTTCATCTCAGGTACTTGAAGGTAATTCTCGGGAAGACGACAAGAATTCATGGCCCGCACTTAAACAATATTTTCCATTCAAATATTTTGTAAAACTTTGTATGAAATGAAATGACTTGGGACCGATGTAACTTTGATATTTATGAATGGAAATGATTTATTATTAAACGACGCGATTTTTATGCGTTGTCTATGATGTGAGTAATGTGCTATCCCGTAACACCAACGAGTCTTCCACTGTATTGAGTTGTATAAATTTGGGGGTGTTACAAAAATCATGCTATTGAAAGAGAAAATCATGCTAGAGAGAGAGATAAAATTCTTTTGATGTTCGAGGGCTTAGTGGAAAAATTTAATTCTTTGTCTAATAACACCAATCCTAATTCTGAGGGAGAGGTTAAAGCCTTATCGACTCCTAAGACTCGTACGTCTCGAATTGATCCATATCTCTCGAATTTTAGAGTCGTGCAACATTCATCGTCTTGCAAAACCGTAGAGGAAACGAAAAAGTCATCCAACAAAGTTTTGAAAAATGTTTTTGAAAATTAACCAAAGGAAAAACTCGTAGGATACTTAGGAGTATTAAATCTTACACCTTCTAAACCTAATTTTTCTAATGTGGGTGAAATTATTGAGGATTTTCTAAATCAATATACACTTAATTTTGACGAAGAAATTCTATTAAATGATTTTAAAGAAGAAAAATGTTAAAAGGTTTTTAAGGAAATCGTTGAACCCTCGTTTTTACAAGATGAACGAAAATTAATTCCGAAGGGACGTGTTAGTAGTTTTGCTAAAATGTTTGAAAACCCACGTTCGATCCCTTCGAAGGACAAAGTTGAAACCGTCAAGGCAAAATCGTCACGAGACGAGCCGTTTACTCCTAATCCCACACCGAGTGAGATTTTGGATTTATCGTGTGAGAAGTCCGCCGATGGCCTTGCTCACATCGATACGTTTTTCGATATCAAGGTCGAAACGACAAAGGAAAAATCTTCAATCGAAGAGCCTTCTTTTACTAGTTTCACGACGGTTGGAGCTAGCGACTCGATTATCGACGACTTTATTGCTCAACCGCTTCCACGAGGAAGAGAAGACGTTTTTGATCCCGATGGTGATTTTTCTGAGATCAAACGTATTCTTGATGATCCGCCTTCGATTTTCGAGTTTGATGAGGACCGTTGCGTTAGCCCGGAGGGGGATGTTTTATTAGTCGATTCACGTTTTAAAAATCCAAATCCTCCTCCCGCTTTCAAGATAAATGTGAAAATTTTAAGTGTGCCTAGAATTGTTTTAGAAACACCAAATATTTTCAATTTAATCAACTTGGATTTTCGTAACAATGAGTTAAAAAATGAAAAAGGGAATGATTTTACAAGTGATTTGAAATTTTTTCCAAAGATAACTTTGTCATCACCTCGCTTAATTGAGCTTGCTACAAACGCGTCTACTTCTTTTGACGACGTTTTGTGTGGATCTAGTATGGGGGAAGCCCCATTTGTTCCCTCACACTTCTCCACCGAGGACGAGATTTTTGACCCCGGTATCACGTTTAAGATAAAATCTCGGTCTTTTACCGAAGTAGTCACTAGAAAATCTTTCTACACTTACGGTGAGAGTTTACCTCGAGTAACTCGATTTTTATGCCCAACCAATGTCCCACCCTTCTCTTCTTATGCTATTTTCTTGTGTCCCTTTGGGACGTTGTTACTTGAAGTCGTGTTGTTTCGTTTATCATCTGAAAACGAAGACACGATCTTTGATCCCGGTATAGAGGTTTTTCCTTTATACACGGTTGCTTTTGGGCCTTGATTACATGTAAGTCCCACCAAAAATGACCGAACCAAGGATATCCCTAAATGATCACATTTATGGGGATTCGAGTCGAGCTTTTGACTCGGTTATAAAAAACAAGGTGCCTCGTGGGGGAGACCCATGCTTATCCATGTACATATTATTGCTTTCTAATTTAGTTTAATGTGAGGGGATTTGTGCCCTTCCAACCTTTGTTCCGTGGTTGTTCGTGATTGTGATTCATTAGGTACATCGTCACCATTGAAGCCTCTCGTGTTCGTTTTACGTAGCACTCGAGCTTCGATCGTTGCCTTTGGAGATTCCGATATCCGATGATATCCTTTTATGTTCTAACGTTTATCTTATTAGATAATTCATAAACGACTTTTAGGTTATTCGTTTTACCCTTTCCATGCTCGAGATTAAGCATTCGACTACGTCTCTAGTATGGGGGTGTTTGCACCCCTAGACTCGAAACATTGAGGACAATGTTTAGTTTTAGTATGGGGGGGTGAGTAGATACTTCACCTTGCTTACGTCAACACGCAATCCAAAATTTCATCGTTTTGTTATCTTTTTGTTGCTAATAAGGCTAAAAATGGCCAAATTTTAAAATTTTTCTAGTTTTTCATAAGTGTTTAAGACACGAATGTAGGTTTTCCGATGGTGAGAATAAGAGTAATTTTTGACTCGACCGTGCGTGTTGAGCACTTAGCTTCGATTCCTTAACTTTTTAGGCTAAGTCTCTTAAATGAGGACGAGAAATGATAGAGTTATTTATAAGTCTCGTAATCTTCACGATCTCATGTGTAGTAATTATTAGCTTATTCTCCCCACGCTTTTGCATAATAAATTGTTAATAAATATTGATTTAGCGGTTTAGTCACCATTGTTGGTTTCTAATTTGTTTTGGTAGCTTCCATGTAATTAAATTGGGAAAACATTAAGGTATCGCCAGCGTCACGGTTTTGAAGTATTGGCACCCGAATAATCGAAAGCTTCACCTAATAATAAGATTTCAAGTGCTCACCTAAATTAAGCAAAAATTTGAAGCCCACAAGGCCGAAAAATCTATGCAAAAAATTGAAAGTGAATCAAGCCTTAATCTTCGAAGCTTTAAAGATCCAAAATTCGCCTTAGCGTGAGGATATACGTCTTTGGCTAATAAAACCACCGATGAGGCGGATAATAAAAGGCAAGGCAAGACCGAAGTCATAATAAAAGCTTCATGGCGAAGTTGAATAAAAGATGGAGGTAAACCAAAGATAATAAGGCCCTTCCGTTAGGGGGCGTATAAAAGTCTTGGTAATAAGTCTCATGTTCAAAACCGTTATAAAACCGTGTTTATCGATCCTTCTTGTTGACTTAATTTTTTGACATTGTTGTCTATTAGGATGAATTATTAATTTAATGATTTTGGTTACACCGTTAAAACTCTATTTTTAGACCTAAATCTCTATTCACGCAAAAGTCAATGATGTATCCTCGTGATCATTAAGACAAAATAAAATATAAGAGATACCAAGTAGGAATAAGGGAGTTTAGGTTCGTAATTAACACTCATGAGAAGTGATCGTGTTGCTAACTTATAATAACAATGATCTCGTTACACGCTTAGCATGGAATTGGGTGAAAATCGAGGACGACGAAATTATTTCCAACGAAGCATTCACGTGTTCTTGTTCTATGATCCTAAACGTCACTTTATCGTGATGAAAAACATTATGTCTAAAACACGTGTAGTAGTTTATTTAAAATTATGTCTTAAATAAATGTCATCATAAAATGAATTTTGGAAGTGCTATGATACTTAATTCTAGCATTGCGTGGGGACACAGCAATGGTTTAGTATGGGGGAGTGATGAGACTGCAATTATACATAGTCTTATCATCCAAATCGGGCTTAAAACGCTTAAAATATCATCAAAATACCCCTATATATGCTTGTATTTGTGTCTTGTGTATTTTAGGTACGGATATCGAGAAATCAACAAATGATCACAAGAATAGAGCAAAAACGAATACGGGAAATGAAGTCGCACAAAGAACCGGGCCCAAATCTTGGATTTTCCAAAATGACCCTGAAGTTTTGAAGAATGGCAACATTGGTCCCTCATTTTTGAAGATTTGGCAAAGAAAGACCTTGAAGATATCATCATTTGGCAAGAAAGGTCCTCAATGTTTGAAGATATTACATAAACAACCCTTGGATAATGCATTTATTACAAAATTGGTCCTTATTCAAAGTTTGAAACAAAGATGGGCCAAATTCAGCAAGTTGGTGAAACCTCATAACAAAGGGAATTGGGTTTTAAGCTGTTTGATGAGTTTGACAAGACAAAGAGAGTTGGGGGGCCATAGTTGCCCAGACAATAAACTACCACCAACCATACACAACGTGACACCTCACCAACCCCTGCCCAGTCACCCATCCACGTCACCCACCAGGTTTATTTAAATAAACCTGGTCAAAGCACCAGTCAACCCCTCTTAATTTCCCTCTAAAACACGAATTTAAATCCTAACCCCCCCAATACCGATAAAACTTTACCTGCTAATCCTCCTCAACCCCATAAACCCTAATTTCCCACTTGCCTTAATTCAAAGGGGTTTTCCTTAATATTTCCAGATTCCTAATTAATCTCAACCCAAACCAAACCCACCTTCCAGAAACCCCCCAACATACCCACATGGCCAAGACCCACCTCCCCTGCTCATGTCACTATCTCATCTTCCCCAAAAAAAGAGACAAGATGGACGGCTGGATGTTCTTTCTTGGTCCCAAAGGTACAATTAACGTTCAAGATTGGTTTTGTACAACTGGTTTTTAGCATGATCACATGATGCCATATTTTTGACCAAGAACAAAGATCAAAGACCAAGGGTATTTTCGGAAGCTCAGAAGAATTATGGTTTATGCATTTTTTATTCTAGTATCTTCTGTAGTCTACTATATAAAGACACATAGGGGTTCTTTTTACATCGTTCCAGATTTTGTACAATTTTGAATTTCAAGTAATGAAAATGAAGAAAGTTAAAATTGCATAATCTGACTTCCCATTGTTTCCTTTTATTTGTTCAAGACTTATTTCTTGATTGAAAAAATTTTTTGGATGAAAAAGTTTCATTTTTATCAAAAAGTTTCAAGTAATACGTTTGGAAAATTTTCTTCTCTTATAAGCTTAAGTTGATAAGCTGGCTTAATAAATAAGCCAGCCTTATACTCTTTTAAGCTCTGTTTATTCAGGTCATTCTTTTTCTTTCTTGTTTTAATCTTGGCAGGTTATTCAATCTAGTATATTGGAAGTTGGTTTTCTTTGAATACCATCATCATCATCTTGTCATACCACAAGCTCCTTCTGAAAGGTCTCAGCTCAAGCCCGAGCTTGATGGAGAAGGGTGAGCTACCTTTTGTGATACCTGGATGTAGGATCACCAGGTAAAATCTTTTTATCCTCTTCTATACTTGCTTGGCAGGTTTTTGAGCTATGGAGATTTGTTAGGAATTAAGCTTTTGGATGTTAGATCAAATACTGGATAATGTTTATTTGTAAGATTAGAGCATGTTAGGATAGGTGTGCATGAAATTGGTGCAAGATAGGATAGAAGTCTTTCATTAAAATCCATTTTTCTGATTTAAAGGAGTGTTTGGATTCAGGTTTTAAAATGAGTTTGTGATATGCAAATGTTTTGAAATCAGTTTTTAACCACTCAATTTGGCAGCTTTATGTTTAAGTAGCCTAGTTGGTTTGTCTTGGTGAGATTTGGTAATCTTTGTGTACAAGTTTTGGTAAAATCTACCAGAAAATCTGTTATAGCCAAAACTGCTTGATCTTTGTAGATTTTGGCCATCAATTCTTCAAGGTTGTTAGTATATAGGTTAGGTTAGTATTTGAACTTGAGTTGGGGAAGATAGTGAGTGGCTTGAGTGAGTTTTGGCCCACCAAAACTCACCCAAGTGCACAACACACCAGCAAAATGCCAACAGTCCCCCTATACTAGACCAGTGACTGCATTAGGGGTTTTTCCCATTGATTTTGCTTAGTGACATCTTGTTTTTATAATTTTGTTGACTCCCCACAACCCAACTGGTTGTTGGGGTGCCTTGGTTTGCCCACAAATCCAAGCAATACTCAAGATACAAGCCAAAAGGTGCCCAGACCCAATTTTTTGTGAAGGCAGTGGGAACTCACTTCCCACTGCTAGTGTAAATGTTTCCCCTACCTAGCTAGAAAACAAAATCAGTCAACATGTCACTTTCAGTTTTCAATTTTTTTGTCTTTAGTGGTGAAATATAGGATTTAGGGTTTCAAACCAATTTTGTTATTTTTCTTATTTTATTTGTGATTTTTCTGTTTAATTAATTTTTATTTTACTGTTCATTTAGTATTTTTCACATTTAATAGCATTTTAAATTACTTTTTAAGTTTCTAATTTTTGTCTTTTAGTGTAAAATTGTAAGATTTTTTAGTTTTAAAAATTTTCTTATATTTAGAAAAACATTTTAAGGTTTTTAGTCCAAAAATATTGTACTGTTCACTTTTTAATTATTTTTTAGATTTTATTTAGTTTAATTAGGGTTTTAATTGTATACTGTTTTGTCTTTTAGTGAAAAATATTTGATTTTCAAACTTTTTCATTTTTCTACTATTCATTTGTATAATTTAGGATTTTTAAAATTGTCAAATAATTTTTAGCATCATTTTATTATTTTTAATCATTATTTTAATTTAAAAATAGTTTTTAGAGTTCTAAAAATAGAAAAATAGTGTTTTAAATTTAGGAAAAATAATTTTTAGTTTTTAAATAATATAAGTGAGTTATTTGTCCAATAAAATAATATTTTGGGCTTTTTTTTAATTATATTTAATTTTTGGGCTTTAATTAGCATTAAAAATTGAATATTTAATTAATAAAAGGGTTAAAAATATATTTATTGGATTTTTATCCTTATTTATATTATCTTGAACTACTTATTAACTTTTAATTTGTTTTTAGCTCAAAATTTTTAAATTTTCACGTTTTACGTACTGACGTTCGCGTACTACGTCATTCGTCGTAGTTTAGTTGTAATCGTAGCTCGTCTTTGTAGTTTTCTTTCTTTTCTTATCCAAAAACGACACCATTCCAAACTTTTGATTATATATATTGGCACATTAATCCACACACCTCCTCGAGAACGAACCCGCATTTGTTCGGTTTCGCGTTTTTCCTAAAACGTGCGACTTAATACTTGCCCATTATACGCTCTTTTCCTAAAAGACGTATTTCTACGACTATCAGCTTGCAACAAGGAGAATCACTTAGCAAGCAAGATGTCAAAACTAGCTTGTTCTTGAACTTTGGTAAGTTTACTTCATTGGATGGGGAATCAATTGATTCATATTACTCAAGGTTCTATAAGATGATGAATGACATGACAAGAAACATTCTGCAAGTCTCCACCATGCAAGTCAATGTGTAGTTTCTACAACAACTTCAACCCGAGTGGACCCGATTTATAACATTGGTGAAACAACAAAATAAGTTGGACGAGGTCAACTATCATACACTCTTTGACATTTTGAAACAATTTCAGAATGAGGCAAATGAACTTCGAGCTGAACGGGTAGCAAAGACTGCTAATCCACTTGCTTTGGTGTCTACCACTCACCATGTCCAAGATCATCGCTCTCGTGCTCCAAAATCATACTCCACTACATTCTCATCACCAAGATACTCCACCACATCCTCTTCACCAAGATACTCACAAATGTTTAACACACACTTCTCTCCACTTTCTTTCACTACTTTCTCTCTCTAGAAACCTTCCATCTTTTATCTACATTTCTTTCTTCTTTATTCGTGTAGAATCATCATAAATTTAGGGACAACAACTTCGTTTCCACATGTTCATGGCGAAACATAAAGGGATCTTTGGCTCTCTCTTGAACGAGCCTATGCTCCTCACACATCTTCTAGGGAATACACCATAAAGACTCAATTACTTAAGATTGAGATGAAGGTTGATGAAACATCATCAACATATCTTACTAGGGCAAAAGAATATTCTGATGCCCTAGCTAATATTGGTGAACCGGTTAAAGAAAAAGATTTAGTCATGCTAGTTATATCACGCCTTCATGAAGAATACAACGGGCTTAAATCTACACTTCTTGCTCGACAAATTCCAATAGCCTTCAATGAACTCCATGGTCTCCTGTCTGATCATGATTTTATGGTGAAGAAATCTGCACTGGTTGTTTCACCAGCCCAAGCCTTTGTTGCTGCCTCCACCAATCACCCCTTACCTGCAAACCCGGGTTCTCAATCAGAAACCATGCAGAGTCTCCAATAACTTGCTGCTCAACTTGGATTTCAACTTCAATCTCTACATCAACAATCTTCACAGGCTTGCTTTGCCTCTCGTGCTCAAAACAATCGAGGACATGGCTCAAACAACCGCTATGGATGGGGCTCGTAACCAACAATCCGGAGGCATAAGAAATCAAAATCAGTTTAGTTGGACGTCAAACCAGAACACCGTCTATGGCACATGCAATAGGTGTGATATAGGACATGTACCATCTTAGTGTCCAACCGTGACCCTGCTACCATAAAGTCAAGACAACAACAACCTTCTGACAACCTTGCTGATTTTCGTTCTCAGGCATCTAGTTCATGGCTTCCAGACACGGGTTCGAATAGTCATGTTGCCCAAGATACCTCACACTTCGACAGTCATGAGCCTTATTACGTTGAGGCTGTACTTCACGTTGGTAATGGTAAGGGTTTACCTATACTTCATATCAGATCTACTCGTTTCTATTCACCATCCAAAACTTTTTCACTTTCTAATATACTTCATGTCCCACAAATTACACAAAACCTACTCTCAGTCCAAATTTTTTGTCATGATAACAATGTGTTCTTTGAATTTCACTCTACTTTCTTTGCTGTGAAGGACACGTCTACCCGCATCACCCTCCTCACGGGTCCAAGTAACAACGGGCTCTACTCCTTTTGTTAGCCTCAAATTCGTCAAGTTCCCAAAGTTACATTCACTGGTGTTCGTGCTTCTTCAACCATATGGCATCAAAGACTTGGTCATCCACATCCCCAACTTTTGCAAACTATGCTGAATAAATATAGTCTTCTTGTTTTCAATAAAAGTTTGAATTCCTTCTGTAATTCTTGTCACATTGGGAAATCATCAAAACTTCATTTGTCATCTTCTAATTATAAAAGCACTCATATTTTAGATTTATTAGTTTGCGATGTTTGGGGTCCGACACCTATTACTTCATCTGATGGCCATAACTACTTTTTACTTTGTGTTGACGACTTCTCACGTTATATGTGGATATTTCCATTGACCCACAAATCTGATGTCTTCAATGTTTTTAAACAATTTATTACTGTCATTTACAGACAATTCAATACCAAACTAAAATCCGTTCAAACATATTGGGGAGGTGAATTTAGGAATCTGTCAACTTTCCTCACATCTCTTGGGATTCTACACCGTCGCTCATGTCCTCATACTAGTGAGAAAAATGGTTTGGTTCAAAGACGACACCGTCATGTGGTGGAAACTGGTCTAGCTCTCCTCTCCCAATCGGCTGTTCCCACAAAATTTTGGCATTTGCCTATGATACAGCGGTTTATCTAATTAACCGCATGCCTTCTCGAAATTCCTCCAACACCTCACCATTTGAACACATCTTTAAACGCAAACCAAATTTCTCTTTTCTAAAGGTGTTTGGCTGCCAATGTTACCCACATCTTCAACCTTACAATAAACATAAGATGGACTCTCGCTCCATTCCTTGTGTTTTCCTTGGGTACAACCCTTCTCATCATGGCTACAGATGCCTTGACGCTACAAGTAACCGTCTTTACATTGCCCGTCATGTACGGTTTAACGAGCAATGTTTTCCATTCACGATATCTTCACCTTCATCTTCATCTTTCCCATCACCGGACCCTTATGTATCTTCTTATCCATGTGGTATAATTCTCTCTAATTCTATTCCCTAGTCACCTACACCCCCACCACCTACATCCCCACCACCTATACCAAAAACAACAGGTGACAAGTCGCCTACACCATTGCCACCTACACAACAAACAACAAGTGACAAGTCTCCTACACCATCGCCTACAGCACCACCGACTGTCGTTGCTCTGTCACTTGATCCACTATCTGACACGGCTATCCCAACACACTAGTCTGGCACCGCTGTAACACCTCCTAGACGTGTCCGCCCTCCTTACTTACGCCCCAATCCAAAACAACCTGTGCGTTACAACCTTTATGCCTATCACACCTCCTCTGCTATTGAAACCGAACCTTCCACCTTTTCCGTTGCCAACAGAGATCCTCACTGGAAATATGCCATGGCAGAGGAATATGTTGCATTGATTCGTAATGGTACTTGGTCTTTGGTCCCACGTGTTTCTACTGCTAATGTGGTTAACTGCAAATGGGTATACAAAATCAAAAGGGACCCTCATGGCGCCATTCAACGGTACAAGGCACGTCTTGTGGCGAAAGGTTTCAATCAACAACTGGACATTGATTATCATGAAACTTTTAGTCCTGTGATTAAATTCACTACAATTCGGGTGGTTCTTTCCTTTGCCGTGTCTAAGAGGTGGCCTTTATGACAATTAGATGTTCAAGATGCTTTTTTGCACGGTGATCTGACTGAGACAGTTTATATGCGCCAACCCGCTGGTTTTGTTGATTCACACAAGCGAGATCATGTTTGTCTTCTTCACAAGTCATTGTATAGGCTTAAGCAAGCACCTCAGGCATGGTTTAATCGATTGTCTTCAGCCTTAATATCTTTTGGTTTTACAGGATCCAAGACAGACCCTTCACTTTTTATCTACTCGTCCAGGGGTACCGTATTATATATGCTGGTTTACGTTGATGACATAATCTTGACAAGTAACAATCCAACAGCTCTTGAGTAGATTATTAAAAATCTGAGCTAGACCTTTGTTGTTCAGGATATGGGATCTCTTTCTTATTTTCTTGGTATTGAAATTACTACTAAGGGCTCGGATTTGCATTTATCTCAAAAGAAATATATCTTGGAGATCCTTCAAAAGGCTGGTCTCTGACAAGCCAAGCCCGTCAAAACACCCATTACCACAACAACTAATTTAGCTCTTAGTGATAGTCCCTTTTTTGACGATCCGGTTCGGTATCGTCAGATCGTTGGTTCTCTACAATATGCAACCTTGTCTAGACCTGATATTGCATATGCGGTCAACAAAGTTTGTCAGTTCTTGCACTCTTCAACATAAAAACATTGGTCTGCTGTAAAACGGATTCATCGGTATTTAAAAGGCACCGTTGATTTTGGTCTTTTGGTCAAACAAGAGCCAGGTTCCATCTTACATGTGTATACTGATTCTCATTCCCCTTATGTGAATGCTTTTTCTGATGCCGATTGGGCCGGTTGCTCAGATAACCGTCGATCCACCAAAGGATATGCTATCTATCTTGGTTCTAATCTTGTCTCATGGTCAGCTAGAAAACAGAAGAGTGTCTCTCGGTCATCAACTTAATCTGAATATAAAGCCTTAGCAGACACGGTAGCTGAAATCACTTGGCTGGAAGCCCTCCTTCGTGAATTTCGAGTTCCCATGGCTCCAATTCCTGTTTTATGGTGTGTTAACCTAGGAGCTACGTACTTGACAACCACTTCTATGTTTCATGCTCACACAAAGCATATAAAGGTAGACTTTCACTTTGTTAGAGAAAAGGTTGCGGAGAAGAAACTCTCGGTTAGGCTCATCTCTACTAAGGATCAAATCGCTGATGTTTTTACTAAGCCACCGTCCTCACAACAATTTGAGAGTATACAGTTCAAGCTGCTGGTCGTTTCCTGGCCTTAGCTTATGGGGCATATTAATCAAATATATAATGTTAGTATAATAGGAGGATACATTATGTAACTATGCATTCTATATATATACAATTGTAATCTATCATTATGAATATAATTACAATCCAGTTACAAAGTTTATCTACATGTTTAGATTCTTTCTAAAACCCTAGTGATCCGATGGCATTGTTTATTGATACATGTTGAGAAAATTTACGTAAATCTTTTGATATGTTTCGGAAACGTTATGTCAATTCTTGTGTTTAGTGTTTATAACTTCACTTTCATCAATATTTAGTTTTATTGAAGTCATATGAAGGTAGGATTTAGGATATGTATTTGTAGTACGTATTTCTTGCATGAGTAAATCGTGTAAACAATAAAAAATTTCGTCCTACAGTTTCTATATATCGAAACTTCATGTGCTTCAGTATATAACGAGTTCAAGAAATTTACTCATCTTTTTCCCTTTTTGATTAAATAGATGCATGTGATAAGTATATCTTAATCAACTGTACTACCAAATAGTGGCAATGATTAGAGGGGGCTAAAATGACAACTTAGCATTTAACCTTCTTTGTCTATCAATTTCTTTCATTCGTAAAATAGTTCTGACATATGATCAAATGATACACTAGATGAAGAAATAAAAACTAAAGATACATGGCACATAAACTAATAATATTTCTTATGTGGGCAAGAAAAGCTGAAAATAACAGTAAGTAATCTACGTTTATGATTTTGAAGTTATTCATCATCGTTAATTTAGTTTTGTCTCTCCATTTACTCAACTTACCTTTCAACTTTAATGATGGTGAGTAGTGATGGAGCTAGAAAATATTTCGTCGGAGGGTCGAAACAATTTTTTCTTAGGAAAAACATCAACGTACTTAACTAATAGTGCAAGTCAAACAAAAGAAAGTTATAAGTCGACTTTGCACTCATTATGCTTTCGAGTAGGTTTACTCTTTTTTAATTTTTCCAGCAAATCCAATACCCAACATGGCTGACCACTCCATGTTGACGTTATTCCATCCTCTGCTAACTCTAAATTTGTTTATTATAAAAGTCGTGACTTATGTTAAATTGAAGAAGGTATTTAAGTTTACAAATATATAGTACGACTAATTTTAAAATTGAAATCATCAGTAAGATTAAAGTATGAGTATAAGGCAGATATTATGTTCCTCATTATCATATTTTTTTTTCATTTAGTACATAACTAATCTAAATAGGCCTTACTTGTTGTACTTTTATGTGATGTGAGGGCTAAGCTTTATGTGGTAGGAGCGTCAAGTCAAACATTCAATTTTTTAACACATAAGATGTAAACTATACTACACTAATGGGCTAAATTGTAGGGGGGCCAAGACCCTGCTTGGTCTATATGTGGCTCTGCCCTTGGTGTTGAGAAACTCACCGCCACATCATACCATATTTTTTATTCTTAATTACTTTAATTCGTAAACTAAAAACACAAATAAAAACGTAAACATAAATTTTTTTTATTAGAACTTTAAAATGATACAACAAAAAAAAGAGTACATCGAAAATTTAAAAACGATACATAAATAAATAAAAAATAAAATGTCAAATCAACGAACCAACTTGGATGACTTGTATCGTTTATCCTTCGCTGCTTGCTTTGCTAAGAAAGCTGAAATGTCAACATCCTCCATTTCGGGCAGTCTTTCAATATCTCCAACAATGACGAAATCGAAACTTAGCACCAACTTCAGCTTCATAGTTAACAAGGGCCCTGTTAACATAAACTTCATCTTCGGCTCCATTCTCTTGCTCTCCACGCATGACATCATTGTACACTTGCGAGAACCGAGCTGCTCCTGGACGAATCCTCTTCGATTTCCTGTTAATGGAGTCATATGTTCGCTTACCCAAATTACCGATTTTGCTCTCAAAGTATTGCAAGATTGTGGTCGAAAACCCATCTTTATTCCTGTTGTTTCCCATTCCGTTGTTCGGGGCAATAAATACCCATGCTTTACACAAAGAAATTTCTTCTTGGTTGGACCATGGCAATTTTCGGGGAGCATCAGCGTTTACAGGCAAATTCTTTTGGCGGTATCTAGTTGCCTTTGATTTCAAATTTAGACGTGGGGCGGTAACTTCCTCCACGTTTCTTGAAAGGAGATGGTTTGTTGGAAAGATTCAGTTTTGTTGAAAAGAACTCGAGTATTTCGGTGCGACAAGTCTTAGGTCGGAAATGGATTCACGGGAGACATGGACGGATTTACCGGTTGTGAAGAAGAACCAGCAACTTGAGTTTGTGAGATGTAGTTGGGGTTTGTAAATGGAAACGAACCCGGTTGCGTTGCCATATCGTGAAGCATGCACACTTGGTATTAAGCTATAATTATGGTATAATGATCGATTATTCTAAACTCAACTAATTGGATAATCTAAGGAATACCAATAATAATAATATAGTTTGTTAATTTTTATAAAATGTGTGGAATCTCTTGTTGAATTCGTGATAGGTGCAATCAACCTTGAAGTAGTCATGAAACCTCCTAATAATGGAGGGATATAACTGTTTGAACATGTGTGATGGTGAAGTCAAACCCCATGAGTTAGTTGGCTAAAAGGTCCGAGAGCATGGGTACCCAAAAATAATTTGTTCATGTTAATATGTGTAATTTTTATTGCGGTTAATGTGGGCTAATACATATTGGGGCAACCAAGAACCTATAACATTTTATAACCGATAGACCTATAAACCTTAAGACAATGCTAAAGGGTTTAGTTTGAACTTTAATCGAAAATAATGTTATGATGAGCAAAGATGTACCGGACAAGTAGAAAACAAGCATTCTCCAAACATTTGAATATATATTTTTCTTTCATTGTATTGCCCATAATCAATTTAGGAAGTTTCTAATAAAATTAATAAAATACCATGGACACCTTCCTACTCATTTGACACTTTAGTTAATTAGCTAACCTTTCATTATACGTGTTTGTCTTATTAGAGAGAGAAGTTAACATTAATAGACATGTGGCTAGATAAGTTTATCAGACTAAAAACAAATGAAAATATCAAAACGTATAGGCTCAATTGTTGTATCTAAAAATAAATAACTTGAGATTAAAAGCTACAAGATAAAAAAATTTTGGATTATCTAACTGATAACATTTAATAAATGATGACCTAAATTAAGAAACCCATAATATTTCTAAAAACATATATATGTGAAGTTCTTATATATATATATTTAATAACATGATAAGTTATCAATATAACACTCAAAGTTTTAGCCCTTATATTTCAAAATTATTAATAGTAACATGGTAAGTTGTAATATAATACCGCACAATATGCGTACTATCAACATTTATCGTATTAGAGTGATGGAATCACATGCAAAGCTTTTCATAGAATATGCTTTAATAACTTCCACAGTGACCAATTTATTGAATTTATTGAGAGTCATGTCTCACGTGTAAGGGTTGTGTGTTCAAATCTCTTTGTTGGAGACGTAAGTTAGATAATATGTGTGACATGGTGACATTTGAATGTAATAAATTTACATTAAAAGAAAACAAGATTCTAAATTTGAAAGTATACTACCAATTCCAAAGTATGATGGGTATATTATATGACAATCCATCAATTTCAGGTCGTTATTCTAATCACGACTATTACGTATTATGTGTTTATTTTATCGAGAATTTTGAATTATCGGCTAACCAGGAAGGTTATGGCTTGGAACTTAGCCTAAGAATGTCGTTTATATTATAACTGGCAAGGAATACGTTTGGTATCGATATTTATATTCTCAAATTATCATAAGAACACTTTCATTGTCTTCTGTAATAACCCGAACTTAACGCCGTTATTTTACCCTAACTATGTAATTGATTTTGGTATGGTAAGTTTTAATGCAAAGTAATGCCTAAAAACATTATTAGTGTTAACTAATCTTTCTTAGTTTTGATCATGACAAATTAAAAAGACATTTATCATCAAATACAATCATAAGACGAATTATTTAACAAACACTATCATCAAGGTAATAATCATTTAAGTATTGCACTAACATATCTTAATCATGATTTGTGATCATAAAAGTGATTAATCCTAAACTTACACTTTGTCAAATGTGACAAAAGAATTTTTAATAAACTTCTTTTTAAGAAAATGTTTTATTAAAATGGAAAATGTAAATTTGAATATGGCAGATTCCAAATGCCATAGGAATATCATTTGAAGGTAAAAAATTACCTCAGATATTACTCTCCTACTAAAAGATAAAAGGGAGTGGAGTCTATGTACACGGATCCTTAAATGCCTATGCGGTTCCTTAGTGATAAGGAACCACGCTTAGAGAGCCGTTGACTTTTGTCTCCTATAAATAGTGGATCAAATCTGCATTTTCCACAACCCTTTTTGGACATTCTTTCTGCTATCCTTTTCCTTTCTAATTCCTAATCATTTGTAAATGATCACTTAATGTGTTAATTATGTTTACTTATGATTATCCCTTGATCTCCTTCTTTACCTTGTCCAAAGAGAAGATCACTCACACACTTGTGATGTGATTAAAGATGAAGCCTTGATGAAAATCATTCTCTCCTAAAGATCTACTCATGTTCATCATTTGTTTTTGTAGAAACTAGAAGGGGGGTTGAATAGTTTCTCTTTGGTTTATGTCCTAATTAAAACTGCTTTCAATTAGGTTTGTCTCAAAACTACCTTTTACGTGAAAGTTAGTTGCATAATGATTAGGTTCAATTCTAATGCATTAACAATGACAAGTAGTAGATGTGAATGATATGATAGTAAGAAAAAGTAAAGAGTAAGGAAAGAAACAACCTAATAGGAAGACACCAATATTTATAGTGGTTCGGCAACGAAGCTTTATCTTCGTCCCTAGCCACTCCTCGAGTACACCTTACTCGAGATTTCCACTATATCCACAAGCTCCCTTCTTGGTGTAGAAAACCTTAAAACGTCGCTTACATTATTTTCCGACACTAAGCTAAATGTCGAGACCTAATCTTAGCTAGGCCTAATCTACACAACATCGCCCACTTCACCATTTTACGACACAAGGCTAGATGTCGAGTTCTAATCGAAAGATAGAACCAATCTTCACAACGTTGCCTACTTCACCATTTAAAAAAGATAGAACCAATCGTCACAACGTTGCCTACTTCACCATTTAACAAAACAAGGCTAGATGTCGAGTTCTAATTGAAAGGTAGAACCAATCTTCACAGTGTTGCCTACTTCACTATTTAACGATACAAAAAAGCTAGACGTAGAGTTCTAATCGAAAGGTAGAACCAATCTTCACAACTCTTCACTTTGAAGCTAAGTGAGAACTTCACTATACACAACTACATCACTTTAGAGTTTAGTGAGAACTCACAAGACACAACCACATCACTTAATAGTTAAGTGAGAACTCACAAGACACAACCACCTCACTTTATAGTTTAGTGAGAACTCACAACTCTTCACTTTGAAGCTAAGTGAGAACTCCACAAGACACAACTACATCACTTTAAAGTTTAGTGAGAACTCACAACTCATTCCTATTACAACTCAATAAAACACATATCCAAGTATACACATGTAACTTGGATCTTCAAAACACAAATCCAAGTATACACATATACAATGGATTTATACAAAATTAGATCCATGTATTCATAAATACATTAGATCTACACAAGACTCAAATAAAAAAATGATGAACATGACTAGATCTTTAGGAGATGATCTTCATCAAGGCTTCATCTTTAATCACATCACAAGTGTGAGTGATCTTCGCATTGGACAAGGTAGATAAGGAGATCAAGGATATACTCATAAGTAAACATACTTAACAAATTAAGTGATCATTTACAAATGATTAGGAATTAGAAAGGAGAAGGATAGCAGAAAGAGTGTCCAAAAAGGGTTGTGGAAAATGCAGGTTTGATCCACTATTTATAGGAGACAAAGGCCAACGGATCTCTGAGCGCGGTGGCTTAAATATGCCTGTGGTTCCTTATTGATAAGGATCTGCATGCCCTTTAAGGGACCGTACTCATAGACTCTGCTCCCTTTTGTCTTTTAGTGGGGAAGTAATATATGAGGTAAGTTTTTACCTTCAAAGGATATTCCTATGGCATTTGGAATATGCCATATTCAAATTTACATTTTCCATTTTAATAAAACATTTTCTTAGAAAGAAGGTTTATTAAAAAATATTTTGTCACATTTGACAAAATGTAAGTTTAGGACTAATCACTTTTATGATCACTAATCATGATTAAGATATGTTAGTGCAATACTTAAATGATTATTACCTTGATGATAGTGTTTGTCAAATAATTCGTCTTATGATTGTATTTGACGATAAATGTCTTTTTAATTTATCGTGATCAAAACTAAGAAAGATTAGTTAACACTAATAATGTTTTTAGGCATTGCTTTGCATTAACAATCTCCCCCTTTTTGATTACGACAAACTATAAACTCATTTATGTAAAATCCAAAAATATTTCGAATTATTAACGAGTTTATCACTATCATTTCTCCCCCTTTGTCGAAGCAAAAAGGATGCAAAAGTCTTTGAGGAAGTGAAGAACGTACTTTGCAAGAAGCTCCCCCTTGGTGCTTACTCCTCTTGCTTGGGGCACCAAGAGAATGAGCTTAGGTGACATGCTACACAAAGGTTAGTAGAGAGAAAAGAAACACCAATGTATATATAGTCACTACCTAATAAGTAACTTGAGAGAGAGAAAGAAAAGAAATCTCAAATTAGAAGTAAGTATTTGCTAAGAATGTCCAAGGAGGGTCTTCTGACAAAATCAAAGTTCAATTGGTGGAATAGAGGTAGAAAAGAAACATCCAAACCAATTGAAGTGATGGTATGTCAAAGGGTTAGAAACTTAGAATTTGTGGAATCACCCAAAAGCAATTGTAAGTTTTAACCATGTTCTACTGTAAACAATGTGTGAGAACGAATTGGTAGGAAATGGATAACACACATAACATTCATATTACACTAATATGAAAGAGCAAACAAGGGAAATATTCATACACACAATATGAATATTTAACACAAGACATAAGAAAAATAAACAACAAAAGCATAAACTACTCTAGTAGTGATAATCCTCCAAGATTGCTTAAGTTGACTCAAACAATTAAGACACAAAGTGTGCGTTTAATTGGAAAAATAAGTTGACGAGGCATCATACGAATATTTTTTCACTGGAACAAATACTTTGAGAGGAGGTCGAGTAAGAAGAAATTCAAGAAAATTTAGCTTGTTATACACATGAGCAAGTTCAATTTTTTGAAATCGACAACAATTACACGAGCTTTCATGGTGCAACACAAAGTCGTTGGATGGGGGAGGACCATCAAGATGAGAAGGTGTTGGTGGAGAGGGATAAAATGGATAATAGATGTTTTCATAATGCCTAGTGAGATTTGGGAAAGAAGATAGGTCATTTAGAGAAGGTATGTTGCAAAGTTTAGGTGGTGGTGGAAGAACTTCTCTTTCCCCGGTAATTGGATCAATTGAGAAAGTCTCATTCCAATACGCAATGGAGAGAAAGAAGTCTTGCAAGGTTTGGAAGAAGAGGAATCATGATGATCCTTGTTTTTCTTGACCCAAATAGGTCAAACCGAGATTTTCGGTTTCTTGGAAAGCTTAGAAGAAAAAGCTTTGGGTTTCGAAGATTGTGACAAAGAGATGTAAAGGTTAACATTAGAAGAGTTAGGCATTGTGAGGGATGAGAAGAAAAAATCCCAAAAGAAGAGAATTTAAAGAAAGTAGAAAAGGCAAAGATTTGAAATGAAATCAAAAGTTTACAAGGAATGTTTAGCAAAAATTGGTAAACAATGAATTTTGAAAAAGACTGTGGTCAAAGAGGAAAGACAAAAAACGAGTCAAAAATGGCCTGCTGTCCGCGGTTCCTTAAAGGATCCTATGGTTCCTTATATATAAGGGACCGTGCGGTCTTTGGGGATCCACATACAATGGACATCAAAAAGCGATTTTACAAGGTTTTGAGAAGAACTAAGACATTTTTAAAAAAATTGCAAATCTTGGATTTTTACCATTTTTAGCACTAGATTATGCTTTGGTTGCACAAAAGGCAACACACTCACAAAGATTGTCTTGACAAAGGGTGACAAAATATTTAGATAACATTTTGATCCAATTTTAGTCAAGTTTTAATGGTTGTGATAGAATTAGGTTCAATTTTAAATAAAAATGAAGTTAATTAGTGTGAGCACATAGGTTAAAACACACAAATACTAAATACATAACACATCTTCATGAAAACTCATGAAGGAAAGAAAATACAAGAAATGAAAAACAAACTAACTATTACAAATTTAGCTAAACTAGTTCTTGATAGATAGTCTTCCTTGGCTTGAATTTTCTTTTTGAAAACATTTATCTTTTAGAAAATCATCATTCATCTCATAAGAGGTAGATGATTAGCAAATAAGTTCAACAAGAAGCTTTTCAACTTGATATGAGCCTCAATCATCTCTAACCTAAGGATGTCAATGAGGTGGAAGTTGTTTAAGCAACAAGGACCATTGGTTCCATTGTGCATGAAAAAGTCAAACAAGTGTGGATCACCCAAGAAGAGGGAAATAGGAACACCTAAAAGTGGAGTGTTTGTTGGAGGAGGAGGAGGAGGAGGCATGGTGTTCAAAAGTGAGATGGGTGAATTTGGTGGGGTGAAAGGTGAGAACAATTCATTCATCCTAGATTAGAATGAAGATGAAGTAGAACCATGAGTTGAGCATGTCTTACATGAAGCAAGAGGTGGTGAGAATGATGAAGAGATGAAAATAGAAGAAATTTCACTCTTGGGTTTGTGAGAAAATGGAGAACCATGTTTAGGAAACTTGAATTTCATCTTAAGGTTTCTTTTGGATGAGGTTTGTTTGGAAGAGTTTGATGATATTGATGACACCATGGTTGTGTGTCAAGGTTTAGAAGAAGGTTTGAAGGATGGAGAAGAAGATTAATCAAGGGATGTTTAAAAAGAGAAGGAGGTGATACAAACAAGTAATAAGTTAAAAGTCACTTTGGTGAACAATGAATTTAGGTAGGATAATTTAAGAAAACGCTGGTCTTTTAGCAAAAACTTTATCAATGTTTACAAAGATTTAGGGAAAACAGTGTAAAGAAAAGATTATGTCGAGACCAGAGCCTACGGTTCCTTAAATAGGACTGAAGTTCTTTATCACTAAGGAACCACATGTATTCAAGGTACCGTGGACAGTGCTCTTAGAAAAGTGATGTTCCTGTATTTTTCAAACCCCCAGATTTTTCACAAGTCTATATTAAGCCAAAGTTGACTATTAACAAATATCTAGAAAGCTAACTAACACATAAATGCAAAGTTATGCAAATCGAAAGATCGATAGCATGAACGAATAAGGATTAAAATAACTAGTAATCCAAACACAAAGTTTTAGTTAGAGAACACCGAATCCTAAGGACAAGATATATAAATAAGTCCAAGAGCCACACGTGGTAACAACCATGAACAATTCTTCAACATACTTTCATTCACTAACATTTCTCCATTGTCTTGATCTACTCCTTAGATCTCCTAGAAGACGATGATTGAGATAGAATTTATAGTCGGAATCAATTTCTAGAGAAGACAATTGAGAGATGGTAGATGACAAATTGTTGCTAGAGTTGAGAGAATTGTCTCGAGAGACATTTCCATCTTCATTTGAATCATGCTTGGATTCAAGTGAGAGGTTTCCTTCAATGGGAAGCATAACTCGATCCACAAAGTGAAAGGATGAAGCATTTAAAGGTGGAAAGTCAAGGAGAGTTTTTTTAAGAAGCCGTGAGAGAATCATAGCGAAAGGGAGACTAGATTGAGACCCAACGAGAACAAATATTATTTCTTCTATCCATGAAAAATGCAAGGTTGTATGGTGTGGAAGTTGCAACACAATACAACATATGTGCAAGACAAGTAGGCACATGGTTGCGATCACCACCGATACACGTTGTATTTACCCTAATGATTTCGGCCCAAGGGATCATAAAATCATTAAGATCGCTAGTGAGTAATTCCCAAGGAGTGAGAGCACGAACTTCTCCTTCAAGTTTACCAAGAATAGGATGTTCACGAGGTTTAGCAATAGCACAAGAAATGGCCGAAGCCGAGGGTAGCTCGGTCACGTAATGCACATCAATAGGGGCCAATTCTAAAGAGTTTATACTCCAAGCATCGGTGAACCTATATTGACCTTTGTATGTAATTGGAATAAAATACGTCTTTTAGGAAAAAGAGTGTATATGAGCGGAAAGTATTAAGTGATGATTTAGGAAAATTAAACACTAATGACCCAAATAAGTTCGTTTCCCAAGGAGGTATATGTGTGTGACTAAAATGCAATGATATTTGAGATTAATATTTGAAAGAAGGGGATGAGAAAATAGAATGCCGAAGACGTGAACATTTTTACTACGACGACTAAAATTAAAACCGTAAAAAGAGCTAAAATAAAAATAAATTCTAAAAATTCCCAAAATATTTCCAAAAATTAAATTAAATAAACTAAGAGTTTACAAATGATCAAAACTTTTTCAAACCTTTTAATTAATTAAATATTAATTTTTAAATGCTAATTAAAGCCCTAAAAATCAAAATAATTATTAAAAAGCCCAGATATAGATTTTTCACTTTGTAAACCTCTAAAATGACCAAATAAGACTAAAAACTATTTTTATAAAATTTTAAACTAATTAAAACTATTTAAAAGGATTAAAAACTATTAAAAACTTAAAACAACTCTAGAAATTAGAAAAAAAAAGATAAAATTAATCTAAGAGTTGCAAAAATCCTATTTTAATGTATTAAACATAAGAAAAATATAAAAAGTGCAAAAATGTCAAATTTGAAATTTAATAATAAAATAATATTAAAATAATATAAAAATCCAAAAATTCTAAAAAATTCTAAAAACTTTCAAACTAGTTTATTTTAACCTAAATAAACAGAAAATGAAAGTGAAATTACAAAAAATATCCCTAATGGGCCCCCAAATGGGCTAAAAACCAAAACAGTCAACCTTAATGGCCTTTTAGGCCCAAAAAGTCAAACTTGGCCCAAATGACCTGAAAAAAGCCCTATCTGACTCAAAATTTAATTCTAAACACAAAAGTCTGAAGGCCCAAAAGCTGGTTTTGAGCTTATCACAACTTAAAAGGTCAACAGCTTATTCTTATTGGGCCAATAAGCCCATTAAGCAATAAGCCAATGCCATAAGCTCAGATTAGACACACAACCTTATTTTGAGATGCCTAAGAGATCTGTGAAAAGAAAATTTTGAAAAAGCACACTCAATAAGCCAGGAATAAGCAAAGTAGAATTTTACTAAAAGACAAAATAGTCGACTTAGAGTTCTAGACCACCTTAGACCTTCTAATAAGTTGCAAAAGACTCTAAATGACTTAATTAAGACAAATCAACAAAGAAAAGTTCAATAAGCAAAGCCAAATAAGCACAATAAGCTGATAAACACTTATTTAAAAGTCAAAGTTATTGGTTTTCTAGTCAAACCTCAAAGTCAACCCCTCAAATACTCCATAATGAACAAATGGGTCAAATAAGTGACACCTATTACAAATTCAAAGTTGTTGCAAGTTAAAATAAGCTGGAATAGCTTATTGATAAGCACCAGTTGAAATAACACTAGCAGTGGCTAGCAGCAGGGGAAAGGAGTTCCCACTGCTTTGACTATTTGACTTGCTTTTTTAGAGAGATCCAATTGGATTCAAATGGAAACAAGGGCGCCCTTGTAATCAGTGGATCACAAGGAGTCTATATAAACAAAGAAATCACAATTTAGTTCACTCAATAAGCACAAAATAAGCAAACAGTTCTCAGATATGCCATAGACCTTAAAAATAAGCAGTTATGAACAAATAAGCAGATTAAGCATGAATAAGCCAGCCAAATTGAACCAAATGCACACACAAGCTATAATAAATTCCAATAAGCACAAATAAACTTGTGTCAAGCAATGGATCAAAGTAAATAAGCAGATTCAAGCACCAAAAGTTACTGATTAGCAAAAGTGATTATCCAAAATCCTTTTGCTGATCTATTTGACCACTAATGCAATTTCAAGCCTTCAAATCCCCTTCCCTGATTAAGTTAACCAAAATTTAGCACTTGTTAACCCTAGTCTACCCTTAGATCTAGGTGTCCCCAAAATTTTAGCCAAAATACCCAAGTTAAACAGATTTTATAGCCTTTTGATTGATTTGGTTGTTTCAAGCCACAAAACTTGTAGATAATAAACCCTTTGCACCAGATAAACAGATACCAATCCAATAGAACCAAAAACAACACCACTAGTTGCCTTAAATCCCTTTGAATCAATTAACCCAAACACCCCTTTGGAATCTGATTTCTCAATCTTCCAAAGGATTGTTATGATTTAACCTTCCAAACAAGATCTAATCAACCCTAACAATACTAATCCAACCTCAGTAACTCAAATCAACCACAAAAACACAGATCCACAATAAATCATGCTAAAATCACCAAATATTCAATAAAATTCAGAAAAATGAAAAAGGAGAAGAGATGCAAACCTCCAAGACTTACATCCAAGCCTTGGAATGTTTGAGCTGAGGTGCTAGCAAGAACAAACACCAGCGTCAAAAGCTGTTAAGATGAACAAACAGAAAAGTGAGCAATAAACAGATTATACCCTTGATTTTGGAAACAAGTGTTCTAAACCTTAAAACCTTTTCTCAAAACCAACAAAATATGTAAGTGGAACTCAGATTTCAGCTATTCAATCACCAAACTTTTATAAATAACACAAGAGAATTAAAGATTTTCAAAAATCAAAATTCTATTTCAATAAAAAGGAATTACAAAGAGATAGCTAAAATCTGGAACAAAGGGGCTCTCACATGTTGAGGCCTCCTTTTATATACGAATACAAGGTATGAATAAGCAAAACCCTAGACTATGAAATCCCAAAAGTGCCCTTGAAATCCTCTAGACGCATTTGTTGTTTGAGTTGTCCAAATGAATCAGAGACATTCATTTTAGCTTTGGGGTTAAGCAATGAGTGTTAGATGTTGATTTGGCCACGTGTCATTCCTTGGAGGTTAAGTTGGATTGTGATTGGTGGACGTGTGAATGGGTGGGGTCCTTTGGTGAGTGGAGATTGTGGTTTTGAGTGTGGGATGGGTTTCTGGGCATGTGAATCAAGCATATGCCTGGGTAATTTTGATTTACCCTTTATTTTAAGTGGGGTGGTAACTGGGTTCATCAGGGTAAACAGTAAACATTTTGATCCGTTTTTGTGGGATAAAAGTGTTTGGCGCGTGTTTGTTTAGTTTGAACTTTCAGGAATGACAATATGAGCCCTTGTGTTGTGGTAAAGTGTATAAAACGTGTTTATTCAGCCATCAAACTCAATTCCTTTGTTAATGAAGTTTATGATTTCATACTTTTGCCCCAAAACTTTGGCAAAAGGTTTTCAAGGGTTGTTTTTGCCATTTTGCCATAGTTTGGGGACTGATCTTGGACATTCTTGATCTTCAAAGGTCTTCAATGTATCATTGACTTCATAAGGGACCATTATTGACATTTTAGAATTGTTGAGGGACTAAACTTGCCAATTCTTCAAAGTTGAAGGACCTTTTTGTAATTTTGACAAACTTAAGGAACCAAACTTGTAATTATGAATATCCAAAGGTATTAAGTGTCATTTCTTCATAAATGAAGGATCAATCTTATACATCTTCAAGTCTTCAAGGGTTTTTCTTTGAGAAATCCATAACTAGGGCCCGGTTCATTGTACGGCTTCGTTTCTCGTGTTCGTTTTTCCTTGTTTCTTGTGATCTCTTGTATTTTTCATGATATCCATACCTTAAACACACAAGTAAACAAATACAAGCATATATATGGTATAATTATGACATTTTATGCATTTAAAGCCCGAAAAGAACGATGAGATCATGTATAAATGCTATCTCATCACTCCCCCATACTAAGCCATTGCCGTGCACTCACGCGATGCTAGTATAAAGTATCTAAGCATCACCAAAATTCAATTTTAATAACCTTTATTGAAAAGTAAAAGACTTGCAAAAATACTATGAAGATGTGTAAAGACATAATGTATGATTTTCATCACGAATGTGACTTTTAGGGTCAATGAATATGTAAAACCCCAAATTTTGGGCTTTTAACACGTCTCTGGTTTTACTCTTATTACCACTCATCCAATAATACTTTTGTCTACCACTTTTACAAACAAGATAATAATATAGTACATATTATTTATTTACTTATATTAATTAAAAACTCAACATTTTAACCATAGAGCTATCTTTTTAAATTTATTTTAGTATCCTTAGACACATTTTATGTGCATAAACTATTATTAATTATATTAATAATTACTGGCAACAATCTAAAATATTACATACCGAGACGGACTAGAAACTATGTAAATTAATTTTAGACGCAAATCATTTGTACATTTAACCGAGGCTTGTAAACATCAAACAAATATCACTAATTATACTAAGTCGACGCATTAAAAACTCCATGAACATCTTTAGTCGGATTTTAAGTAAATAAAACTTTATTTAAATACTTTTCATATACATTGTTACAACACATAGACAAACTAACCTTACAATTTTAATTGAACATGTCTAGCTAAGATTCTAAACTTAACATTTCCTTGTATCCTCTTATTTCCCATGTTTCCTTTATACCTAGGCAAATCTAAACAAATCAAAACCAAATCTCATGGAATCTTACAAGATATCTTTCATATTTCATATAATCTACACAAGATCTCCTTGATCTTCAAAAATATCTTCTATCTCTCCTACATGTTGTATATTAACCGTGTGTATCTTACACACATTTCACAATCATTCACATTTCCCTCCTAACTCACGGCTAGAAACATCAAGTGGGAAGTGAAACACAATTTCTATTTTTGGCATGTGCTTGCAAATCACCTCATATCTTGCAACATATCTCAACAAATCCTCTATGTATCTATCAAAGATACACTAGTACATTCTTAAGATATCCAATATCCTCATCTCTCTTCATATATTCGGATCTCTCAAGATCATACCACATAAAACATTTGAATCTCACTTCCACTCTCCAAAACCTACGACATTTATTTTAGTTCTTCATCAAGATTCACAAAACTCATTTACTTCTCCATTTATAAACCTTAAATCATGTCTCATGCAACTTAATGCTAATCATTACACTTCACTACTCCTAATTTACACAACAAGGCAACAAGAAAACCCTAGGAGTGCCAAGGGAAGGCCACAGCTAGATTTTTATTTAAGCTACCCCCATTGTTGAGCACAAGTTACCACTAGTTCACTTGTTCATCCCTAGAACCACTTAACAAGTAAGTATCATGAAACCTATCTCTTTCTATACATCTTCATTATCATACACTTGAACACACACACACACACACACACACATATATATATATATATATATATATATATATATATATATATATATATATATATATATATATATATATATATATATATATATATATATATATATCTATATATATATATATATATATATATATATATATATATATATATATATATATATATATATATATATATATATATATATATATCTAGTATAAACTTAACATAAAAACAAATCTGAGAAAACCTAGACCATGATAGGTCACGGCTAGAAATAATGTAATCACTTTATGTGATGTAAAATCTTGTTAAACATGGTGACCACAACCTCATGAACATGCTAAACTAGAAAATCACAAAAACCTATTATGTATATTTTTAGACGTGGGGTTTATCCTAGGCTTTGGGTTGATGAGTAAGTTTGAAATGTTGTAGTAAACCTAGAAATCATTAGATCTATATCAATACTAAACATATAACTAGTTTGCCTTAATGTATTATAAGGCCCAATGAATAGTGTCTAATATAGTTAGGCCCATTAAGCCCACTATGTAAGCCTTATAGAAACTAGAAGCCCATTAAGCCCACTAATGCTTCCTAAAGCCCACTAGGATAAACATACCAAAAATAAACTTGATTTATGTTAAATCAAGATATCATAAAACTTTTGTATGGAAAAATGTGAGTTAGTAAAGTTTCGGATTAAAAATGTAAACTATATAAGTCTCGGGTTAAAAATGTAATTTATGAAACTTTCAGACTGTTTAGTAAATTTAAATAAGTCTAAGGATTTAAATGATGATTTTTAGAAACTCATTTTAACAAAATATAATATATAAGGACCCAATATGTAAGTTGCCAAGTGTTTAGGGGTGAATAGTACCCTATTCGAGACTTGAACAAAGTAGGAGGACCATTTTTGTAATTATTATATGTTGTATACACATGTGTAACTTGAATGGAACCCTAAGGACCACTTTTAATTTTTCCGAGACTTTTAGGAACCTTAGGGATCATTTTCGCCACATATGGAAAGTTATAAACCCTAACCAAAAACCTAGGGACTAAAAATGACATTAGCCGAAACTATACCAAGCCCTAGGGGGCTGTTTTGTAAATTTGTTTATACCTAAACCCTAAACGAATACCACAAGGACTAAATCCGTCATTTCCTTAACTTATAACCTAGGGGTTTATTCGGTTAATATTATAAAATTGAGGGCCTTGGTGCAATTTAACTGAAGTTATTTATATCAAATAAACTTTAGGATTTTTAATGTAAATCATAGAAACTTGAAGGACTCACTATGTATATTATTATGTATAAATAAATACATACGGATCGGATAATAAACGACAAGATATTTAAAACCAGTATAAGCATGCACTTTAATTATCTAGATGCACCTATGCATTGTATATGCATATACTGAGATCATTTAAATTACTTAGGTAATTAACTGTATCGTGAGCATACTATCTGGACTATCTGTGATATTATCCGGACACTGCTATTCAGGTGAGTTCATAGCCTCGCCTTTCACTACTATTTATGTTTTTACTAACCCGCGAGGGGGAGACATGCTATAACTTGTTTTGACTATATGATTTTTATATCGTGAGATCGTGGCCCCACACTTATACTTAATAAACTGTTGATCAAGGAGACGCAAACTGAAATGTTACCCTTAATTAAATTGCCTATTGTAGATGAACCCGCATGACCCGTGCATCTGAAACTTTTAGAATTTTTGAATTGCCTGAATGTTATAAATAGATCTATTTGGGATTGACCATCCCCATCTGGGTGAGTCATGCTCACTGTGCCTTGGCCAGGACAACAGATGTTTCACATGTCAGAACTTATTATTATTGGGTGCCTTTTAATAAGGCGAAGGGTCCTCATTTGTCGAGGACTTAACTGTCAAGTCTCAGTTTCGGGCAATATGGGAATGTAATTACCTTATTGTATTTGGCTTTGTGCGATACTATGTTTGTGATGTTTGCGGTTCTAAACTTGACCTTTTATTATTTGGTACATTAATACATGGAACATACTGATATATCTGAACTTGATTTTTATCAAACCTTATGAAATACTATATGGGATATTTGAGATCCTACACTAGATTTTTATATCAAACTTTGTGCAACACTATGTAGGACAATTTATAGTCCTGAACTATGATTTTACAAAACTCTATGAATTCACCAACTTTATGTTGACTGTTTTAAGCATGTTTTTCTCAGGAAATTAAGCTGGATTATTTGAGCATGGATTGAGTATCATATAGGAGCATCATAATAATTGGGGGATCTGTTTTCACTGGGATATTTGTAACAACTGATATTTAACATTTCAACTGATTGTACTAAAACCATATTTGTATCAATTGTATTTCAAATCATGTAATTATGATCAATGCTTTGTATGCCATTTGTTCTGTGATCCGCAACGTGAAACCCAATTACTTTTCCGCTGCAAAGCTGATTTGGGGGTGTCACAGAATGGTATCAGAACAATGGTTATAGAGAATCAGATCAATAATAAATTTTTTATTTATTTAACTGAACTATAATCGGACAAAATTCTCAAAAACTTAGATTTCAAAAACTGGGTTTTTGACGGGGACATACTTAGAGAGCATTTAGCATAGAGAGCGTGCATAACTATATGATTTAAATACAATTCATTATCCTATGCATTTGTAATTTATGATAGTACTAGATACTAACCATTTACGTGCTTTACGTATTACGACTGTTTAATATCTTTATGAAGATATTAAAATATTAAAATACATAAAGTATTTAATGAAACGTATAAACATGTTATGTTAGTAGGGAGTTTTATACTAAAGATGTTCCATCTCGATATTACGTTTTGACTGAGTGGTTGAGTTTATGATTTAAAGTGCCTTCGCTCCTCAAATGTTTATAGAATGGCTTCTGAAGTATGATGGTCTGAACAATGCATTGTAACCACAAACAACTTTGTACATAACAACCCTTAGAAATATCTAAATACAATCTAACCAAATCTTTTGGAATCTTAGAAAAATCTAAAATAGATTTTGGAAAATCTTGAAAAATCTAAAATAGATTTTTGAAAATCTTAAAAAATCTAAAATAGATTTTGGAAAATCTTGGAAAATCAAAAATAGATTTTGAAAAATCTTGAAAAGTTTGGAATAGATTTTTATATATAACTTAGCAAAAAAAATAATAAAATAAGGATTTTGGAAATCTTTTCTTGAATAATTGTATTTTGGAAAAACTTAATTAAATTTTGGAAAAATTTAAATTAGGTTTTTTTTCTTTAGAAATCTTAATGTATCTTTGAAAATCCTTACCACGTCTTTGGTAAACTTAACTAGACTTTTATATATCTTGGGAAAAATCTAAAATTTGATTATTTTTTTTGAGATCTTGATTAGATCCTGTTGAACTTATAACAAACTTGTAGAAACCTAGATCTTATGTATGGATTTTAAAATTTACTTTTAAAGTAATAAACCTAGATTTCATAATGAACACACATGGAAAAGAAATATAGCTTGGGCTATCTGATTCATTTTAAAAGTTATAATAAACTTGTGAACTTATAATAAACCCTAAATCTTAATTTTTGGGACCTCGTAAATTAAATGTAAACATAAAACAAGATTAGACCTTATCTTGAAATACTGTAAATAATATTAGCCGTGGGTTATAAGCTCCTCTTAAAGCTTATAATTAATATACAAACTAGTAAACAACTTGGATTTCATTTGAAACCCGGAAATAAAACATACCGTAGGTTTTTACTCTCTATTTAGAGATCTAGACTTAATCTTTACAAACCAGTAATAAGCTTGTAAGGTTTCAGAAACTTCACACCTAGATAAATGGTTAAGTAATATTAATGGATCTAAAAATGTAATTAGGCCCATTAAGAAATCCTTAGCTCACAAAATTTGTTAATGGATCTTGTAAGCTTAATAAGGGTTTGGGAAGCCCATTAGCTCTTTTGGCACATTTAATAAGCCCACTTAGTGATACTATACTTAAACAAAGTTTTTATACCAAAAATATATCTTATAAAATCTTTTGGACTAAAAATGTCAATTCATTAAACTCATGGATTAAAACCATGACATTGAAACTTACCTTGATAAAACAGTAATTACAAGGACTAATATTGTAGATATTTGAAAGTCAAGGGAGTAATAAATGTCATTCGTGACTTATTAAACCCTAAGGACTAAAACTGTTAAGAACCGGAAAGTGTACATCTAGTAAAACATGGAGGGACTTGTTTTGCTAATAACCGAAACTTAAGCAAACCCCAGACCCCTTATTTCGTTTAATGTATTAAAACTTGAGCGAATCCTAAACTAATTGGACTAGAACCATCATTTCCTGAAACTTGTAAATAAAGGGTTATTATTTAACTTGCGAAAACTATGGGGACATTAAATTAAATGTAATAAAGTGTTATTACTTTTATAACTGTTCATAAAAATTATGAAATTTAATGTACGTAGATTATAAAAGTAAAATACAACAACGGTGAGTAAAATGCTTTTACTTAAATGATATTATCAATAAAAAATTTAAATGGAAGTTATTAATACTTGTACAACGATGTATTTAACTAAAATACAATAACATAAATGAATTGCCTAAAAACGAGTTGGTATTATAATGAAATCGAAATAAATCCTGAAAATCTTATACTAAGATTTTAAAATCCTCCATGATTGATTGTGTATCAAGCTTAAGCTTATACGCTAATCATTTCATATACGCTAATTATTGCTTATAATTAATTGATAACTATAAACCGGTTAGTCTATTTTGACTACATGGAAAACTGACTGACTACATAATAGGAACGGATTTACAACAGCCGTACATACTGGAATATTTAAAAACAGACTAGGGAGCATTATCGCGTGTACTACCTTTTATTAGATGTTTTGAACTTGCCATTATGTGTATATAGGTATATATAGCTTACTAGAAGGAACTATATGATACAATGTCTATACTTATGATTGTAATATATCATTATATTGTATATATGCGTTCCTTGTTTGATACGTATTCTTGCGCACGTTATCGCGCGTCAACATTTATTTTCTCTAGCTTATAATTTTGTACGTATATCTACGGACCACGACTTATTAACGACTTATACACATTTGCTTTTAGTATTTTCACATGGTATTATTTAGATAAGTTCGCATCTTTAAATGATGCGGTGGAACCCAAAATCAAGGTACTTATGATCCTATATTTTACATATGGGACCTGAGTCTCTTGATCCTAAGTTAATGATGATTTCCTCTCAAGACGTTATGGGACGTCTAAGAGTGAAATCTTAAGCCACCGGACCAGAACTTTATTTATAATTTCGTATTAAGATGTTATGGGACGTCTAAAGACGAAGGTTATAAGCAAACGGACTGTAAAGTATCTTAATAATATCTATTATCTTAGATATTATATTTATTCTAAATAATAAGCCTTTCCGGAAATATTTAGGTAAGGTGGGCTATGAAATCCTTATTGAAACGAATTAGGACGCTTTTTCGTTTGAATAAAGAAATCATAGGTCACCAAATGGAATTATAAATTTTACCTTACATGGATGAGGACGCTTATCGATGTAAATAGAAATTTATAATCACATGAGCTTAAATATATTCGACATGACTCATAATTGATGTTATTTTATTTATCCAGTTATGGAATGTAATCCTTTTTGACTCGCGACTTCCTCTAGTAATATCTTATCCTTAGGATAACTTATATTTGATGTCATTACATCCTCACCCAGAAACATAGGAAGATTCATGTTCATCTCTTTTAGATCAAAGCATTGTGCTCTTGACTTTTGGCTTATCCTTAACCCAAATACCACTTCCGCTGCATTCGACCCCATTTGGGGGTGTGCATTTCCGCTGCATTTTAAACCCTTTTTGGGGTGCCGACTTCCGTTTCATTTGATCCCTTTTTGGTGTCACAGAAAATAAAGCTGTTTCATCTGCCATGAGGAAATGAAACTTTGATCATTCAAGGCGACGGTAACACAAACTTTATCGACACTAGACTTAGTGTCATTTCTTGTATCAAAGCCCGGAAATACTTGGTAAGAGGATGCCTTATTTTCTAAGCTCGCATTTCTCAAATCGACGAGGAAAACAAACCCAAGCATAAAAGACGTGCCCAACTCACAATGGGTGTATATTGTAGGGTTATGTTTGTCCCCTTCAGAAAGAGATAATTGATGTCTCATACTTTTGGACAATCTTCTTCCTCTTCGGATTCAATTAGTTCGACAATACCATTGTCTAACAAACCTTGAAATGAATGACTTCCTCCTTTTAAAAGTCGAAATATGTGCAAATTTTGAAACACCAACAGTAGATGCATGATCCTTTCAGCATCTCACCAGGGATGCACACTTCTTTATTCTTGGTCTCTTCTTTGATTTCCATCATTTGAAGTACTTCTTCTCGACGCAACATATGCCCCAGCTCAACCACAAATGAAGCAAATTCTTTGCAACTTCCTACCCAATCACTATCAACAATAATCTTAGCCATTTCACTGAGTGAAGCTTTGGAGTCAAACTAATGTTTGCTTTCCACAGGCTAGAAGTATATCGGGAAGCCCACTTAAATAAAAACCAAGACTTAAAAAGAACTTGTTCTATTTTATCCACTTTGTAAACTTATTAGAACTCGAATATAATTTAATGAACCTTTTACTAATTCTTTTGGGCTAAACTTGAATTTTAGAACTATCGGGGACTTATTTTGCCATTTGTGAAAAATATTATAAGCCCTAGGATATTGAGACGAAAGTTTTAAAACTCTAAGGGCTAAAGGTAGACATTAACAAACTTGAAAGAATCCCTAGATGATTTAACACGGATTAAAAACCCTAGAGGTTGATTTTGCCACTTTTGAAACTCAATTTGAGCCATAAGTTATTTTCATTGGAAAACTATTCGTGCCCTAAAGGCCACATTACCAAAATAGAATGACCAAATGTGTAAATTATCAAAACATAAAAGACAAGTTACTTTGTGCAAAAAAAAATGTACTCATCGGATGCATACGACAAATAATTACATTTTAAATATCACCTATGAGTCTAAACTTGAGTTCACAAGATTACACGTTCAAGAAAAAGTATCCTCACTTATTCTCTGGACGAGTAACTTCATCTTAAGCTTTGAGGACAAAGCTATAATAACAGGTAAGTGCTGTAAAACCCCAAATTTTGAGCTTTTAACACGTCACTGGTTTTACTCTTATTACCACTCATCCTATAATACTTTTATCGACCACTTTTACAAACAAGATAATAATATAGTAAATATTATTTATTTAGTTATATTAATTAAAAACTCGACATTTTAACCATAGAGCTATCTTTTTAAATTTATTTTAGTATCCTTTGACACATTTTATGTGCATAAACTATTATTAATTATATTAATAATTACTAGCAACAATCTAAAATATTACATACCGAGACGGACTAGAAACTATGTAAATTAATTTTTAGACGCAAATCATTTGTACATTTAACCGAGGCTTGTAAACATCAAACAAATATCACTAATTATACTAAGTCGACGCATTAAAAACTCCATGAACATTTTAGTCGGATTTTAAGTAAATAAAACTTTATTTAAATACTTTTCATATACATTGTTACAACACATAAACAAACTAACCTTAAAATTTTAATTGAACATGTCTAGCTAAGATTCTAAACTTAATATTTCCTTGTATCCTCTTATTTCCCACGTTTCCTTTATACCTAGGCAAATCTAAACAAATCACAACCAAATCTCATGGAATCTTACAAGATATCTTTCATATTTCATATAATCTACACAAGATCTCCTTGATCTTCAAATATCTTCTATCTCTCCTACATGTTGTATATTAACCGTGTGTATCTGAAAGTTTATGGACTTAAAAATAGATAGTCGTGTGATAGGATCAAACTCGAGATCACGGGATTGCACACATTACGTGAAGAGTTAATTTATTTATTAAATATATTTCTTATATATTTATTAAATCAAACTGTAGCTAACGATCGTTAAGTAATTAAAAGTTAAGTATTAAACGACCGTTATAGAATATTAAAGAAGCCAAAAGAAGGTGTCAGAAATGTTCCGGAAACCTCTTTTGGGGGTGGTGTATATCCGGCCTAAATAAGGAGACAAAAGAGAAGGGAAAAGATTTTGTGGCTTTATTTTGTTTAAACCTTGGAAGAGAAGTTTTCCAAGGTGTATATAAACAAACCAAAAGCTTCATATTTTTCACCTTATATCTCTCTTTCTCTTGCTCAAACCGCCGACCATATACCCTCTTTTAGGGTTCTTCTTTAATTTTCAATTAAGCTATTCCAGATCTAGTCCTAGCCCCTCTCTAGGGTTGTTGGGTAGATCTTCCATAGACTTGGAAGCCCGGTTTGTTCGTGCTAGACTCATGGTTAACTCGCCGTATCACGTGTGTACAAGATCGTGGTGTAATCTTGCTTTAGATTACATCCTGGTGGTGTTCATGATCTATCTCTACCGGTGACCGTTCCGTCGACTTGTAGATCTTGCTAGGATAAAGGTATGTAACCCTACCCTTGATTAATTATAATCATGTTAATTAAAGATCTTGTTAATTTGCTTCTGCTGTGTTCTTTGATCTATATTAGGGTTTTACTTAATTGTTATGGTAAATATAAACCTACAGTGGCATCGAGAGTCGTTTTAACATGATTTTAATTATCAAGATCTAAAGTTTTTAACTAATATTGATTGGTGTTAATAATTACATGTTGTTTTTAGGTTTTATAAAAATTAGTTTTTTTTGTTTTTTATATTCTGATCTGCCGAATTTTTATAAAATTCTTTTTTTGGTAAACCCTAAAATTACATGGTAATTAAACTTTAGATGGTTTGTATGAATTAATTGTTATGTCATGTGTGGTTACGATCTGTAGTTTTTTAATTGTTAAGAGAATGTGGGAGATCCGTAGTAAACATGCATGTTTCTTACGGATCATATAATTTTGATTGCTATTTGCTTTATTTGATTCAAAGTTTTAAAATTAGGGAAGACTTTTTATGTTCATAAAAACCCTAGATTTAATGTTCTTTGAATAAATTGTTATGCATGTGGCTATTTGATTTAGGTTTTTTTGTACTACTTGTTTTCATGCGTTTTTTAGATTGTATGTTGTAAACAAGGGTAATTTTTCTAAGAAAAATAATATGGACTAAATCTTATCAAAATTAATGAATTGTTTTGAGATCTAAATTACATATGATTTGTGTTGATTAGAATTGCAATAGCAACTTAACGGCCTACTCAATTTTGACAAACTATAAAGTGGGTATAACGCACCGCTGGTCAAGTACCCGTTAAGGAAGGAGATGTTATGCTTCAGCGCTGACCAAATTCCCGGCTCGCCTGTGCGTCAAAATTGGAATTACCTACGGTTGTTATTTGTTTAATTCTTTAAGGTTGATTTAACTGCATTAATTCACATCCGAAACACAATGAATAAGGTTATTGCTTTGTGCTTTAGCTAAGTTCTAGAAAAAGTACGGTGTGAATTTAGTTGTGTGTAAAATCTTTAATTGGTTTAACCAATACCTCAACTTGCAAATATATGATGAACTTTTAGTCTCACCAAAAAGTTTACTAAATGTTTTTATTAAACTTATGTTATGGAGATGTATGCATGCTTCTCCATACATGATTTTGACACCAAAATCTATACCCTTAAATTTAAGTCATATGCCCTCTAATTGACGAACACTTAAAGTTACAATTGTCGTCATATAAGATATCGAACGATGTTGTAATGGAGAGAAAACTTCATGACTGAATAAGATTGCACATGAAGGTTTTACGTTCTTTAGATTAGTCGACTTAATTGATTTACTCAGTAAGAACTGGAAACTTAAGGCATAAAGTAGGGATAAAACATGTTTACAATGCAAATGATTTTGGCAATGTAAATCCCTAACGTATCTAGAAATTGCAAATTTGTTTGTCAATTATTGTTCGACAAGTTACTATATTGAATACATTTGTCACTAGGAGATCAACTGATGTGATAAATTTATGTCAATATGGATTCTAGTTTTTCAAGGAAAATACTATGGTTTCATTACCGGGGTAATTTTATTTCTTGAATTGTATTATCAAAAATACTAATGTTTGAACTTATTTATGTAGAAATGGCTCAACCCGAAAGCAATCTGACAATAAGCTCGGCGTTCAAAGCTTTCTTTGAAAGGCCTGAACTTACTGGCCCTAATTTCAGTGACTGGTATCGCTCACTAAGAATTGTTCTGAGAGAAGCGGGTACTATCAATATCTTGGAAACTCCTTTTCTGGAGGATCTTGCTGAAGGAGAATTTGATGCAGAAAGGCTTCAACACGCTGCTAACGTTAAGAAGCACCATGAGGTGGCTGATGTAATGTTAGGGAGAATGGCTCCATAACTTCAAAGGAAGTATGAGCTATTTCCACCTCAGCAAATGCTTGATGAACTCAAGGCTGTGTATGAAACGACGCAAGCTGTAGAGATCTATGATTTGGTTGATGCTCTACATAGTTGCAAGCAAGCTCCTGGAAAGTCCGTAAGTGCTCATTATATGGAGATGAGGGGTTATATGGAACAACTCATCGCACTAGGAAAACTCTTTGATCATAATATGGCTATTAACTTGATCAATAGGTCCCTTAATAAGGACTTCAATGATTTCGTTCGTAACTATAATATGTATTGCACGGGGAAGACGGTTAATGATTTGCATGCAATGCTCATTGACTTTGAAAAGGGGTTGAAAGATAAGGCATCCACTGCTACTCCTCAAGTACTTTATGTGCAAAAGGGTAGAGTGACGAAACCAAAACTGCAAGTGAATAAGAAGCAGAAAGGCAAAGGCAAGGTTGACAGAGCAAACAAGTTGCGACTCCATCAAAACCAAAGCAGAAATTTGTCAAGAAAGGTCAATCTCAGAAAGATGAGACTTGTCACCACTGTAAGATGACTGGACACTGGAAGAGAAATTGCTCTCTCTATCTCCATGAAATGCAAGAACATAAGAAGAAGGCTGAGCTAGCTGCTGCAGCATCTTCAGGTAACTTATTTATGATAGAGTTATTTAATCTTTCATACAAATCAAACTCCAGGGTATATGATACGGGATGTGGTATTAACATTTTTAATACCCTGTAGGGATTTGAGTTGAAGAGGAAGCTTTCCTATGGGGAACAATTTCTGCAAGTGGGCAATGGCGCACAAGCAGCGGTTGAAGCTATAGGAATATTTAAATGAGTTTTACCTTCGGGTTTAGTACTGTTTTTAAATAATTGTCATTATGCACCTTCAATTGCTAAGGGTGTCATTTCCTTTTCTTGTATGTTGGATCTTGGATTTAATCACACAATTGATAATAATAGAATTTCTGTTTTCAAAGATGGTTTATTCTATTTTGATGCAATTTCTGTGAATGGTGTTTTTGAAATTAACATGCATGATAATAATTCCAAGAGGAAAAATAATTCTGTTTTTAGCATGAATAAGAAGAGAAAGTTAGACAAGAACTCTTCTTATCTCTGGCATTGTAGACTTGCCCATATTAGGAAGACTCGCATACAAAAGCTTCAACGTGATGGTCTTTTGGAAAATATCAATGATGAATCATTTGATAAATGTGAATCTTGTATCTCTGGAAATATGACCAAGAAACCTTTTAATAGCAATATTGAAAGGGCTACTAAACTACTTGGTTTGATACATACTGATGTGTGTGGACCACTTAGACATGTGTCAAGGAAAGGTGCTAGCTACTTTTTGACGTTTACGGATGATTATAGCCGTTATGGTTATGTTTATTTACTTAAGCATAAGCATGAGGTGTTTGAAACTTTCAGAACGTTTAAAGCAGAAGTAGAGTTACAACTCGGAAAGAAGATTAAAGCTCTTCGTTCTGATCGAGGTGGTGAATATTTAAGTCAAGAGTTTAAAGATTATTTAAGTGAGAATGGAATTGTTCAGAAACTTACTTCTCCATATACTCACAACAAAATGGTGTATCTGAAAGGAGAAATCGTACATTATTAGATATGGTGCGATCTATGTTTAATCTTACAACTTCACCATTATCCTTTTGGGATTATGCTCTTGAATCTGCTGTTCGTATTCTGAATATGGTTCCCACAAAGAAGGTTGATAAGACACCATATGAACTATGTCATGGCAAGAAGCCATATTTGTCTTATCTGAAAATTTGGGGTTTGTTGGGTCGAAATTATAAAGTATTATGAGTTGATGTGTCAAAACTAAAAGACAAGGACTAAATCTGACAAGTGAAGATTCTACAAGCCGGTGGACAAACTTGTAGAAGATATATTGCAAGAAGATAAAAGATTTAGTGAATATATTATTTAGTGAGTATATTATTTAGTGAATATCTTATTTACAAAATATCTTATTTACTAAATATCTTATTTAGTTTCCTTGTAACAAGGGTTTATGTGTAGTATATAAACACATACCCTGTGTAGGTTTTATATAAGTTCATTCACAATGTAAACCTAAAGCGTGTGTCGACTAGACGTGAGATTCAATGTATACACGTCTAGTGGTTGTTGATTATTAATATAATTAGCAATCCTTGTGTTTTAATTCATGTTCTTGTGCCCTAAACACCTTGTTAATGGTTGTTGTTCTAATTCCGCTTTGATTATGTTAATCATATGAACAATGATCATTCCTAGTAGCTTTAAAGATCCGGAAACCAAGGTTTCCACAATTGGTATTAGAGCCTCGTCGCTCGGGATGCTAGGACCAACAAGGTGTTCGTGTATGGTGAAAAGAAGAAAAATCCGTCTAGGGTTTTTCTGGACGTTTTTGTGTGCGCAGCAGTATTCAGAAGGTCATAACTTTTGACTGAACAGTTGGATCGTCACGAAATTTTATATGTGTGTTCTACATACATATATCTAAACATCCACCAGAGGGATTGTTGATTTTTATCCCCTAGAAAAAGTTATTAAGCGTCAAAGTCAGCAGTGAGTGAATGCAGTTTTCTATAAACAACCATGTCCAAAACACGATCTCTCCTTCGTTAACCGTTGGATCTTCGTGATTTTTGAACTGTAGACTCTTGGCACTTGTGTCTAGAATCTCACCGAAGGGATTTTCGATCTGAGCCCTAATGAAGAAGTTATTCAAGGTCAAAATTCACTGTTTAAGGTATTAATGTTTTGCTCTTTTCACATAAAATCATGAACTAGGGTTTCTCAAACCCTAGATCGACATAAGAAGCAGAATATTACGAAGTTTGTGGCTGATTCATGATAATACATGATCTAAGGTTCATCTACAAACCCTAAGTTAGGGTTTCGGTGCATACAATTTGAACCCTAGATCGATTTAAACAGAGAAGACAAGAGAGTTGTAATTTTATATGTGATTTATTTATATCTCACATATATATGTCAACTAAAGCAGATCGTGATATTTTCTGTAATCTAAGGAAACAATTATGAAGATTATTCTTGATTTGGTTCACGTGATTTGTGGCTGCACTATGTTCTGCGTAAGTTTTGGAAGCATGTATGCATGTTATATATTCAATTTCCTATATTGTGGGATATCAGCTAATGCAACACGTGAGATTTGGATTCAAAAGTGGACGTTTCTTTGGTTATTATCACGTGAAGCAAGATATATATAGCCCAAAATGTTTCTATTATTTTGGGATTATATCTCATGGGTATTCAAGAATTGGCTGCTGATTTTATGGGGTCACGAATCCTGACATATCAGTAAAAGAAAAAGACGTGGATAATATCAAAAAAGGCAGCATATAAGGCAGTAGTCTTCTTATCAACACTTTCATTGTGTTCACACGGTGATGGACTTTTTATTGGATAAACATGTGTAAAGACAAAAAGTGACGTTGATATATATTTTATAAACGCTGACAAGAAGTGAATGATTGCCTACTGATTATCCATACACAACAAATTAGACGTTTGGGGATTTGGTCTTCACAAAGAATTTTTAGCAGTTTTTTTTTTAAAAAAGGTATGAAGATATTTGCTATTTTTATGGATTATCTATCTTGATATTCCTGGTTTCTTGGAACAAAAACGTGGATAGAAACATGGGATATATGAAAATTATTCATGGGCCAAGCAAGCAGTAAATCAGACGTAGGGACATATATTTTGTTTCCATTTTCATTTATGGGAATAAGATATAAATGTTGCTGTTGAAGATTATAGCAATTTGATGATGTCAGCAGAAGAGTAAACGCTGACAAGATTTATGGTAGACGCTGACAGGTTTTATTTTGACGCTGACAGAGAATAAGTCAAACGCTGACAGCGTTGACAGTGTTGTCTAAGAAATGGTAATTTAAACGCTGATAGGCATTGTCTGATATCAGACAATACACATGACAGATATATTGGATAAAGGAGGATCTCGGATAACACAAGGATTGCTGATGTTGAGAAAATTAGTACGTTTTGAGCACACAAAAAAGAGGAATTTACACACGAAGGTACATGGAATCTCCGTTTTAATTTAGAATATCATGTTCATATTTATGGCTCGGATATTTTTAAACGGAATTAATGATTTTAAAGCTAGTTAGCAACAATTCGTGAGGTAATGAGAGTCTTCATAAAGAGGTGTTAGCTTAAGGGGAAGAAATCTTATGGTAAGTTTGATGATTGAAGAAGATTTTCGTGAGTTTGTGTTCTATCATATCTTAAAGTCATGCACTTCCAGCCACTGACTTTAAAGATAACTTGTTCGTGATTTACATGGTTGGTGACGAAGACTTGTCATAACACTTGAAGGAGTTACATTATCGTGCTCAGTGTCTCACAAAGGATGAGAATATTGACAAGGGATTGAGGTCTGCTTATACTTTAACGTTCTCATATAAGTTCGACGTCACATGGATAGTGCAAGACATGGAACACAAGGTTGGGTTATTCTACTTCTACATCAAGAATACTTTATTTATTTTTCTTCAAGATCATTACATAGAGCTACATTTGGAGAATCTTCAAAGATTGCATACATTGTTTACTTCTCTGTTGATGTGACAAAAAGGGGAAGAAATACATGCTACACTTGAGGGGAAGCAATTTGAAGATCATGTACAACTTACAAGAGATACACATAGAGTTTTGCCGACATCAACTAGGGGAAGATTGTTGGGTCAAAAAGTTGATGTGGCAGAAACTCAAAAACGAAGAAAACATGAAGATATTTTCTAAGCGTTGTCAAGAGCAATCCAAGCGTTGACAAGAGCAAACTAAGCGTTGTTGGCTCAAGAGTTGTCATGTGCAATCTAAGCATTGTCACATGAAATTCAAGAGTTGATAGAAACGTAGACAAGAAGCTTATGGAAGCTTCTATTTAGATAAACATGCAAGATATATTCTGCATAAGTTTATTTAAATAGAAGATTTACTTGTTTATTTGATTTTATCTCTTGTAAACCCTAATCCTTACACTATAAAAGGAACCAAGGGTCTTAGGTTTTAATCATCATTCATATTTACAATGTAAACCTAAAGCGTGTGTCGACTAGACGTGGGATTCAATGTATACACGTCTAGTGATTGTTGATTATTAATATAATTAGCAATCCATTTATTTTAATTCATGTGTTTTGTGTCTAAACACCTTGTTAATGTGTCGTGTTCTAATTCCTCTTTGATTGTATAATCATATGAACATGATGCATTCCTAGTAGCTTCAAAGATCCGGGAAACCAAGGTTTCCACAAAAACTGTGGTGAGCAATACACCTTGTCATTGGACTAAATACATTGTTATAGCATACGATTGGCTCATAGTCGTGAAGGTTACCAGTACCCATGTAATAAAAACTGATGGGTGAGCAATACACCTTTATCATTGGATCTAAATATATTGTTATAGCTAACAACTGGCTTATAGTTGTGCGGTTTTTGTTGGTTTCAGTTCCCGTTCTTACCAATAAACTGAGCCCCCTTTTGCAGTGAAAGAGTTGCATTTTTCTCTAGTCGTTTCGACAACTAGGGGAAGAGTTTATCAACTAGTGAGCAATTGGGTGAAAGAAATACAAAGTTTGGGTTATTCTGCTTCTACATCAAAATTATTGTACTTATTTTTCTTCAAGATCATTACATAGAGCTACTTTTGGAGAATTTTCAAGATTGCATACTTTCACATATTCCCTATTGATGTGTCAAAAAGGGGAAGAATATGTGTTATACTTAAGGGGAAGCAATTTGAAGATCGTGTACCATATACAAAAGGTTTTGACATCATCAACTAGGGGAAGATTGTTGGGTGGAAATTATAAAGTATTATGAGTTGATGTGTCAAAACTAAAAGACAAGGACTAAATCTGACAAGTGAAGATTCTACAAGCCGGTGGACAAACTTGTAGAAGATATATTGCAAGAAGATAAAAGATTTAGTGAATATATTATTTAATGAATATATTATTTAGTGAATATCTTATTTACTAAATATCTTATTTACATAGTTTCCTTGTAACAAGGGTTTATGTGTAGTATATAAACACATACCCTGTGTAGGTTTTATATAACTCATATTCATAATGTAACCTACAAACAATTCGTGTGTCTAGACGTGGGATTCAATCTATAAACGTCTAGATGTTATTTGTGTTTAATAATACAAATAACATTTTGGAAAATTCATCTTGTCCACAACACCTTGTTATAATCAATGTTCTAGTTCCGCTATGTTTATCATATGAATGTTGATTATCCTAGCAAGCTTAATCGATCCATGAGTTAATGGTTTCCTCAGGGTTGTGAGGCGTATGTGAAACGTGACTCTGGAGATAAACTCCAACAACGCTCAGTAAAATGTATCTTTGTAGGTTACCCTAAGGAAACTATGGGTTACTACTTTTATTATCCGGCTGAGAACAAAATAGTTGTGGCTCGGTATGGAGAATTCCTTGAAAATGATTTTGTAAATCAAGAATTCAGTGGGAGAAATTATGATCTTGAAGAAATTCAAGAAGATACATTGCCTTCTGAAAATACTAGCGAAGAAATTCCTGTAGAACCAAAAAGTCTGGGAGTTCCACTGGAATTAATTCCTCCACGTAGGTCTCAAAGGACTATACGTGCGCCAGACAAACTATGTCTTTACATAGAGGATGATGAGGAGGAAGTAGGGGATCTTGGTGAACCTGCTAACTATCGATCCGCAATGTCTGATCCAGAAAAATGAAAATGGATAGTTGCGATGAATGAGGAAATGAAGTCCATGGAAATCAACGATGTTTGGATTCTTGTGGATGCACCTAAAAATGCTAAAGTAGTGAAAAATAGGTGGATCTACAAGAAGAAAACCGACATGGATGGTGAAATACAATCCTATAAAGCACGTTTAGTAGCTAAAATTTTTACACAAACTTTTGGCGTAGACTACGAGGAGACATTTTCTCTTGTAGCAGACTTACGAGCTATTAGGATTCTCATAGCTATAATAGCATACTATGACTATGAGATATGGCAAATGGATGTTAAAACTGCCTTCTTGAACGGTCGCTTAGATGAAGACATCTATATGCAACAACCGGAAGGTTACGTTGATCCTAAATATCCAAAGCGCGTATGCAAACTTCAAAGATCTATTTATGGTTTGAAGCAAGCATCACATCAATGGAATAAGCGATTTGATGAAGAAATCAAAAAGTTCGGATTTATTCAAAATCGTGATGAGCCGTGTGTATATCGCAAAGCTAGTGGGAGTAATGTAGTGTTCCTAATTTTATATGTCGATGACATATTAATCATGGGAAGTAACATTCCAAGACTTAAGGAAGTTAAGGATTATCTTGGTAAATGTTTTTCTATGAAAGATTTGGGAGATGCTGCATATATTATGGGAATTAAATTCTATCGAGATAGGAGTAGACTGTTAATTGGTCTTAGTCAAGATGCTTATATTGATAAGATATTGAAGAAGTATAACATGCATAACTCTAAGAAAGGTTTTCAACCGATGGAGGTTAAGCATGAGTTAAGTCATGAGAAATATGCATCAACACCTGAAGAGGTGGCTTACATGCGGAAGGTGCCTTATGCTTCGGCTGTAGGATATATTATGTATGCTGTAAGATACACAAGGCCTGATGTGGCGTTTGCTCAGAACTTGGTCAGTAGATACCAACAGAATCCAAGAAAGTTCCACTAGACTGCTGTTACGCATATTCTAAAGTATTTGAGAAGTACGAAAGATATGTTTTTGGTATTCGGGGGTAAACCAGACACATAATTGAATGTAACAGGGTTCTGTGATGCGTCCTGGCAATGTGATTCTAACACCCCCAATTTACATTGCGCAGCGGAAATACACAATTGGGTGCTAGACACAAGCATCATCACACAAGATATATTGAACGACTCAATATAGAGACGTTTACACATAATTATAAACATGATTTTCATATATGGTCTAAAACATAGATTTCAACCCAAATTGTACTGACACGATACCAGAGTAAAGCGTTATGTCCCCATGGATCTCGACCAACAACCAACAAGTTTAGTACAGTACATCAACATAAAGTAAATTGTTCAAACATTAAAAGGTAGAAAATAGTTTTGACCAACATTCTTCCAAAAGCCAAGCCACAACCTCCACAGCAAAGCTCCATGCTCCATCACTTCCTATTACCTGAAATACATGCATAAAACGGGTCAACAATAATGTTGAGCGAGACTATAGGTTTATCAAATGACATTTGAACACAAGAAGAAAATCAATCATAATCATTTATAGAATTGTCGTACACACAATCTATATTCAAGGCAGTAATAATAATGATATTATGAAACAAACATTGTATTTAAGCTCATGACACCGACCTTTTAACCAAATAGTCACCCACGCCAAATGCCGGCATGAATAGAATAAAACCATTGCCCCTCTAGGGTATCAGTTGCTAGAATACCATAATCTTATTCACGTAAAATTATCCTTCCTAGCGGGTTACTCAACGTAATGCCCTGGTCTCAGATAGGGTGGTCAAACCAATAGTACTATCATTAGAATAAGCGGCTATTCCCGACTCACAACATCAAGTCAGAAGATAGTTAACGGATCATGAATTTAGGGTCTTTAGCAACAAGTTACTCAATACATTGAAATCAACTTTAGGCAATATTCGGGTCCAACAATTACTCATGACTTATGTTCATTTATTTTCAAATAGCATGTATCCCCCTCGCGGGTATTAAAATCATTAAAACAAGTAGAAAGCGAGGCTATAGACTCACCTTAGTATAAGAGATCTAGCGAGATGATCGTCGACGATAATGGATGCCTTTCAAACACGAGAACCGCTACCTATCAAATAAGGCGCGTTCGTTAATAATGACTCGAGAAATAAATCATTCATAACAACATCAAACTCAATCTCATAAAGTCACGATAAACTCGAGAGAAAACGATATAATTAACTTCATTATACTTTACTACACATTTACTTAACCATTTTATACTTTTTACAAAGTCCACCGGTACATACTACATGTACTAGCTTATTTACCCCTTTTAAACTCGTCAACCGTTTATGAAACGACTCGATAAACTAACTTACTATATATAGAAAGTCCTCTTACAAATTTATCAAATAAAATTACTTTTAAAGTACTTTACCCGACTCATTTTTAAACTACAAAATCCGGACAGATTTACGTTAATTTTTCATACAACCGTTTTAACTTTTTTAAACGACTCCGTTTACAAAACCGACACTCGGGTTTTAAAGTAAACTCAACCTATAAATTAAACAACTCATTATCAGTAGGTTACATTTTTCAAAACATCCTTTTAGAGTCCCCGAGATTCGATCCAAATATCGACAACAACTACTTGTAGTGCCGATACTCGTCTCCCGGTACACGATCATTCAAAACATCATAACTTCGCGCTCGTTTTGAGCTAGAAGCTCTACCTTATATCAAATTGAAGCTAAGAAAATTATCTACAACCCTAGGCTATAAGTTAAGCCATTTTCAAAACATAAAAATTCGGATTTTACCTTTTACTTACTGTTATAAAATGACTACTCAAAACTTGTACAAAATCAACTTTTTGATAAAAACCAACCGTGGAATGATCATTACTATGCCCTAATATCATCATACATCAACCATAACATCAAAATCATAATCAAAATAAAAATATTTAGATCAACATGAGGTTTTTAACAAGATTTTTAGCAAAAACCCCCATGGATCATCATGATAGTGCCATGCATGATCATAGTTCCTACCTACCAACATCAAGAAAAAAAATTTGCTTTCATGTAAGGATTTCTTACACCAAAATGATCCTTGATCAAATATAAGATTGGGTCTAGTGTTAGTTTAGCTTGAATCAACCTCAAACTTAAGAAAAATTGAAGTTTGAATGTGTTTGGTGATGGTGGTGATGTTACGGCAAAATGGAGAGAAAGAAAGAGATGAGTGGAAATTTTTAAATGAAAAATAAGAGAGAGTGTGTGTGTTTGAAGTTTATATATAGTGGGGTAGGGACCAAAGTTGCAATTTGGCAATAGTTGTGGCTAAAAATGTTAATAGTTAGCTAAAAAGCGGGAAATAACTATTAGTAAATTTTCAAAATATTTACGGGGCTCGGGTTTCATAAAGATACTTTTAAAAATTTAAAACGTACCTCAAAAATAATAATATCGACTCTCGACTGGACTTAACACGTCATTTATTATAAAATTTCGAAAATAATAAAAAGCGAACAACCAATAATAAAACGTAAAATATTTGGCATCCATCGACATCACGCTTGCTAATACTCCTCATACTTAATAAATATTAAATATAGACCTTCCATCATCGGTTTAAACTTAAACCTCCAAAAATAAATATCATTCAAACTCATCCAAAAATTTCAAAAATAATCGTAAAATAAGATTAAGCAATGACCTCGGTTTTGGGTTGTCACATCCCCCCCTTCTTAAAAGAAGCGACGTCCACGGCGCTTAATCCTTCCTAAACAAATGAGGATACTTGTCCTTAAAGAAATCCTCACGTTCCCACGTAAACTCTGGCCCATGTCTAGAGTTCCATCTCACCTTCACAATCGGAATTCTACTATGCTTCAACTTCTTAACTTCCCTATCCATTATCTCTACAGGTTCCTCTAATAAAATGCAACTTATCTTCAAGTTGAATCTCCTCCAATGGAATCACCACATCCCTTTCAGCTAAACACTTCTTCAGATTAGACACATGAAAAGTATTATGAATAGCCTTAAGCTCATCAGGCAATTCTATCTTATAAGCCATCAATCCAATCCTTTGGATAATCTTAAATGGTCCAATAAATCTCGGGCTCAACTTTTCTCTCTTTCCAATACGTATTACTCCTTTCCATGGAGATACTTTCAACATAACCATGTCTCCTACTTCAAATTCCAACGGTTTCCTTCTGTTATCAGCATAACTCTTTTGTCTACTTTTGGCAGATAACAAACGCTTCTTAATTTGCACAATCTTTTCAGTCGTCTCAAATATCATTTCAGGCCCAGTCAGTTGACTCTCTCCTACCTCACTCCAAAACACTGGAGATCTACACTTACGTCCATACAAAGCTTCAAATGGAGCGGCTTTAATACTTGCATGATAACTATTGTTGTACGAAAATTCAACCAATGGCAAATGCTTATCCCAACCATTTCCAAAATCAATCACACATGCACGAAGTATATCCTCTAACGTTTGAATCGTTCTCTCACTTTGTCCATCAGTTTCCGGATGATATGCTGTACTTAAACATAACTCCGTTCCCATCGCTTTCTGCAAAGACTTCCAAAATTCTGAAGTAAACCTACTATCACGATCATAAATTATCGACAAAGGCACACCATGTCGACAAACAATCTCCTTCACATACTGTTAACCTCTCCATACTATCTGTCTTCTTCATTGGCAAAAAGTGAGCAGACTTAGTCAATCTTTCTACAATCACCCATATCATATCACTACCATTTGCAGTCCTTGGCAAACCTGTCACAAAATCCATTGTAATCTTCTCCCATTTCCACTCAGGAATCTCAGGTTGCACTAATAATCCAGACGGTTTCTTATGTTCAGCCTTCACCTTCGCACAAGTTAAACACTTATTAACATATTGTGCTATATCTGCCTTCATATTCGGCCACCAATAAACTTTCTTAAGATCCTGATACATCTTTTCCGATCCAGGAAGTATTGAATACTTCGACTTATGAGATTCATTCATCACTAAATCTCGCACCCCTAACGAATCTTCCATAGATGGACACAACGGTAACCAAATCCTATTCTTAAAATACCTCAATCCATTTGGCCTCACTTCAAACAAAGGATTCAACATTCTACCCAAATTTTCTGCCTCAACGTTCTCTTCCTTCAATCCATTAGTTTGGGCTTTCAATATCGCTTTTGTCAAATCAACACTTTCCAACATCGTCAAAGCTCTAACTCTTATAGACCTATCTCTTTCCTTTCTACTAAGTGCATCAGCTACCACATTCGCTTTACCAGGATGGTAATGAATCTCGCAGTCATAATCACTTAGCAACTCAACCCATCTCCTTTGCCTCATATTCAATTCCTTTTGACCCAAAATATACTGCAAACTCTTATGATCCATGAAAACCACACACTTGGTTCCATACAAGTAGTGTCTCCACAGCTTCAAAGCAAAAATAACAGCCCCAAGTTCTAAATCATGCGTAATGTAATTCTCTTCATGCTTCCTTAATTGTCTCGACGCATACGCTATTACTTTCTCCCTTTGCATCAATACAGCTCCAAATCCTTTATGAGACGCGTCATAGTACACTACAAAATCCTCAGATCCTTCTGGCAAAGACAATATCGGTGTAGAACACAACTTATCTTTCAACATACTAAATGCAGATTCCTCTTCCAATCCCCATTCAAACACTCGATTCTTTTCCGTAAGCTTGGTCAACGGCTTAGCAATTAACGAAAACTTCTCAATAAACCTTCTATAATACCCAACCAAACCAAGAAATTGGCGAACTTCAGTCGGCATCTTCGGCACTGACCAATCCTTAATTGCCTCAATCTTAGCATGATCCAGACGAACACCTTTACTATCAATCACGTGCCCTAAAAGTTGCACTGATTTCAACCAAAATTCACACTTAGAGAATTTCGCAGTTTCTCCTTCTTCAACAATTCCAAAATTGTTCTCAAATGCTTCTCATGTTCCTCTTCACTCTTGGAATAAACAAGAATATCATCAATGAATACAATAACAAACTCATCCAAATACAGCTTACATACACGATTCATCAAATCCATAAATACAGCAGGCGCATTTGTTAATCCAAAAGGCATCACTTGAAATTCAAAATGTCCATATTGAGTACGGAAAGCTGTTATAGGAATATCTTCGTCCCTAACTATCAGTTGATGATACCCAGACCTCAAATCGATCTTCGAGTATACATATAAACCTAGCAACTGATCGAACAAATCATCAATCCTCGGCAGTGGATACCGATTCTTGACAGTCAATTTGTTAAGCTCTCTATAATCAATACACATTCTAAAAGAACCATCTTTCTTCCGAACAAACAAAACAGGCGCACCCCACGACGACGAACTTGGTCTAATAAATCCCTTATCCATCAATTCCTTCAATTGACCAGATAATTCTTTCATCTCAGATGGAGCTAAACGATACGGTGCACGAGCAACAGGAGCAGCACCTGACACTAAATCAATACGAAACTCCACTTCACGATGCGGCGGTAATCCTGGCAATTCCTCAAGGAAAACCTCAGGATACTCTCTAATCACAGGCACATCCTCCAATTTCCTTTCATTCACACCATCAGTACTTATCTGTGCAAGAAACACATCACAACCTGTTTCTATATACCTCATCATCTTTAAACAAGAAACAACTCTCAAACGAGACGTACATTCATCACCTTTCACAGTCAATACCCTATTCCTTAGTGGTATCTGAACTAATCTTTCTCCACAAACAATTACTGCACCATTACCAACTAACCAATCCATTCCAATAATCACGTCAAAAGATCCTAATTCTATGGGGATCAAATCAATACTAAACACATAATTACCTAACTTCAAGGAACAACCTTTCAGTATAGAACTAGTGCTTACAACCTTACCATCAGCTAACTCCACATTATAACTAGTTGTCAATCTCACTAGTTCTCTATCCAATAGCTGACTGAATCTAACATCTACGAAACTTCTATCGGATCCAGAATCAAATAACACACTAGCATAACAAGCATCAAGTAAGAACGTACCAGTCACCACGTTTGGCCCTTGAGGTTTGTCAGCATCTCCCACGACATAGGCTGGAGCAGCAATCCCAGCAGCAACAGCAGCAACATTGCCTCCCTGTCGTATGCCAACCCTCGGACAGTTCCCCTACTTATGTCCACGGCCTCCACATCCAAAACAGTAAACTACCTTAACAACATTAGCCCCAGTGGCTACACCCTTATTTCTACAATCTGCCATCTTATGTCCGGCCTTCCCACACTTGTTGCAAGCAGGTGGACAATTTCCAATATGATACAGATTACACCGTCCACACTTCGGATTCACCTTGTTTCCTTGATTTCCTGTAGCAGCACGAACACCATCATTCCTTCTCAAATTGTATTGCTGATTCCTATTTGGTCCTTGATTATTGTTATTACGATAACCACCTCGATTCTGCCCTTGACTTGAGTGTGTAGCTTCCCACTTTCTCTTATTTCCCTCAGCAATACTATCCTTTCGATCCTACAACTTTACATCCATTAAAGCATGAGCCATTTGAACAGCTTCATCAAATGACTTGGGTTTCGACGTAGTAGTTTCTCCCTTAATATTACTAGATAAATCTCTAATATACTGCTTCATCTTCTTACGGTCATCAGCAAACACATCAGGACACAACAAACATAAATCAGAGAATCTCCTTGTATAAGCTACAATATCATTATTCCTCAACACCAAATGCCTCAATTCATCTTCCAACTGACCTAACTCTTCCTCAGGACAAAATTTAGCAGTCAACAGTTCCTTGGTCACAGTCCATGTTCTAGCATTAGCTTCAACCAACCCTACAGTAGCTACTTGACTATTCCACCAACTCAACGCGTCATCCTGAAAAGTAGCTGCAGCAAATTTCACCTTACTGGCTTCTGAACATCCACTGATTTCAAAAGTTCTTTCAATCTTCTCAATCCACCTCCTTAATTCCAGTGCACCACCAGTACCACGAAATTGGGTAGGTCCACATTTCATGAAACTAGCATAAGAACATTCCTTCTGAACCTGCTGAACAACAGCGTTACCTCCAACTTGTCCCGCAGCATTTCCTTCTGCTTGCTCATCAGCATTACCGCCAGCCTGATTTCCAACATTCCCTCCAACCTAACCAGCAGCATTCCTATTCTCAGCCTCTTGGTTCCTCGCAACACGTTCAGCTTCCAAAGCTCTAGCAATAGCTTGCTCAATCATGGTATTAACAGTAGAAGTCGTCAATTTAGGCGGCATGTTTACAGGAAACTAACCAAACGATAATTTAGTAAAGTCAGAAAAATGCCTCCCAACTCCTTCCTGTCACCATAACAGAAAAAGAACAAGTAAGTATTCATATCAAGATAAGAAAAAGGATTTCTCTATCAAGATGTAACATGGATACTACATGCACCAACAACACAATTCACAACGAATCATTAACCAATCACACAAGAACTAATAAGACAAATCATAAGTCATGAAGGTAATTTTGGATTGCTTTGGAAAATCTCCACAAAATTGTGACAAGTAATGTCACTAAAATCCTTCATCACAACAACTTAAAGTCATTAAGTTTCATCACAAGATAGAGTACGAGTCTACATAAGTTCTATTACAACACGGCTAAATAAAAACAACAGAAAGAGCTAAACATCACATCCCCGTAACTTCTTGTACATCGGCTCGTCATCACTGCTGCTATCGTCATCTTCAGATTCTTCCTCCACTTTTTCCTTCCCTTTACGACTACCTCCTTCACTCAGCTTCACCAACACTTGAGCTTCAACCTGATTCCGCACATCATGAATCACAACACCATGACTAGGAAAAGATCTCACCGGCAAACCCCACGCACTCAACCTAGGATTCCTTTCTTGCTCCCTACGCAACCTTTCAACTTGCCCACTCAAATTCAGCACCATAGATCTCAATCTAACAACTTCATCCATTTCCCTTGCCCTAACAAACTCTGACCTCCTCACACTACCAACAAACCTTTCAAACTTTTTCTCATTCTGCTCAAACCTCCTAATCACACGAGTCTCAACCAAATACCTCTCAAACAAAGACCTATCAAACTTCTTAAGAAACCAGAAAATATCATCATATGACCTAGGACCTGGACAATAAATGTGACAATCCGTCAATTTACGATTGATATTTTATTCTCAAATATTACTTGAGAATATTATTTTAATGATACAATATGAACTCACTTATTTTTGGGAAGAAATTTGGATTTACGTCTTGAAGTAGCATCGACTACGTCTAAACCGGAGGATTCAACATTACGTGCTTACGTTTACATACACCGTCCTTGGTGACAGTCCGACATTTCAGAAAATAAATTTATCTGTGAATAATATTTTGGAGTTTTAAATTTGTGTTAGTTCATAAACTCACAAATTTACGAGAAGAGATTAGGACTTACGATTTTATTTTAACGTCCTTTACGACTAAACCGGAAACCCTAGGATTACGTATTTACGTTTTCGAACTCCGTTTTTGATGAAACAATTTTTATTGGATTCGTTTTATGACGTTGATTCATAATCTATAAAAACGTTTTTCGTAAAACGACCCGAGGGCACGCAAATCGAGAAAACTAGAATCGAGGAGTATCCGTAAATAAATGGGGATGAGACAAGTGGGACACTTGCCCCACCCCCATCAAAACCGGCCACCAAAGCAACTTGGTGTCAAGTTTTTACCTTGGTTGCTTACACATGTCATACAAAGCTTACACTTTAAGCTTTGTCTACACAAAACCACTTAACTAAACAACTAGCTTCTCATTTCCCACATGCAAAACAACCAAAATTTCTCTCATCTCTCTCTATCTATGCCGTCCCATTCTTCACCACAAACCACCATCACTTGATCAAAAATTAACCATGAAAACTCATGTTATTTACATACATAATGAAGCTCTTTTGAAACCCTATTGATTGGTGGTGATTATAACATCCAAGGAGGAGTTTCCATGGAGTATCAAGGCTGATTTTCCACAAGGTGATCATAAAGATTGATGGTCTTGAAGATGGTGTTGGCTAAGCACAAGTTTCTCCATCAAAAATCCATGTTTTGATCAACCTACATCATCATGGTGGTATAAAGATTGTCCTCCTCATCTTCTTGTTAATTTGATTATGTAAACATGTATTTTATTTCCTATTGTATATGTATATGATGATTATATGATGATAAAAATGTTATGTGGGGATTTGGTGTTGATAAACATGATTAAAAAGGTAAAAAACCATAAGAAACAAGGTTAAAATCTTGGTTAATTTGATGGCTGTATAAAACAGTAAAGAAACTTGTTATGAACTGATAAAATGATGAAGTAGAATGGATTTACAGTAAGCTATGGGTCTTGTACACATGTGAGAGTTGGCCATGCAATGGAATCAAAATAATGAGTGAGATATGATCAAAACAAGTTTAGGGTATAAATCTGAGGTTACTGTTTTGGACGATTTTTAGAAAATATTTAGAAGATGATTCAACAGTAGCTATAGAAGAGTTAAATGTATCACATATCATGTAGTTTATGTGATAAAAATTTGAGCTTCTAATTCATTATAGAACTCTAGATATGTTAAAAATGGTGAACATGAAGTTAAAAATCAGATTTTTGGAAATAATGTTTATTATTATTATATAAGCACTCACATTATAATGTATAAAATGTAAAAATATAAACCCACTAACTTATAAAACTTATTTATATAAATGTATAAAAGGTTAATTAAATGGGTAAATTATATAAATGGTGGTAAAATAATATTTATAAGTAATAAAAACTATAAACTTGATTTTTACGACTTTTTCGCCTATCGCCGTGAAATTAACGTTTTTCGCCAAATAAAACTTAGACGACCAAAACCGTCTAATGTAAAGTTTATAAAAGTCATATACTGATGTATAAGTAACTAATACAAGTAAAAACCGATGAAACCCGAACTATAAGAAATACGGACGTTAACGGACTAAATTAACGTTATTGGACTAATAATACAACAAAAATGGACTAGAACACTTATAAACTTATTATTGGACTTAACCCATTTAGGCCCAACTTGTAAAGCATAGATACTGATAATATAAGTATAACAAGGATTAATACAAGTTAAGAACTTATAATAGGCTTATTGGACCTAAAACACGTAAATAGGTAAAACGAGAAAACTAGTATAAAAGTTATCAACACATAACTCTAAAGTGAGTAAACGAGAATATGTAAACCCACTTGATCATCATATATATATAATCATCATACGTATACATAATTGTTATTTTTTTTATAAAGTCATTGGACAAACGTCTAAGACCGAGTATTATTTGTCTAGGTTTCCGTGATTGAAGCACGTACCGTACGTCCGAATTGCCGATAACCCGCCTTCCCACATCAACGTGAGTTCATAGCCTCGCACTCTTTTAAATGTTTTTATAAATGTTTTATAAACCCGCGAGGGAGATAACATGTTAGTTTTTATAAAATAGGACACCATTTGTCCCGATTGTTTGTTTATTGATTTTTGGACCCGAATGATTGAATGACCCGATTGTATGACCCTATAAATGATTAAAGGACCCGATAGATGAAATCAAATGGATTATTAAAGTTAGGTTATGTCACTAAAATTCCCATTAGCATGAATTGTGAACTACCGGGAGTTGGTAGACGCTTATGCATTTAATAGTACTATTTGGGGACGATCACCCCAGTTCGCGCCTTGACGGTTGATCCCCGTCGTGCCACATTGATTGGTAAGCGAATTTATGTATGAGAAGATTTCCATAGCGTGACCTTTGTGACGACACGCTACTTTAGATGGGCAAAATTGGTATCGGGTTAGCTACCCGTTGTTGGTTTAGTAAGGTAACAATGTCATGCGACTTATAATAATCCGAATTAACGAAATACAAATAGACGCTCCGAATTACGATGTATTGCCTGACTAGCAATACAGGGTCATACTATTGATATTATATTCGTGTTTTGGTTTTCAAAACCATATTCATATAACGGTTTTTATTTTCATACAACGTTATAAGACGTATTGTATGATTGTTTTTACGACATTGGCTCGTATAATGATTTTTAAGGCAAATGCCTATATTATGATTTTCGATAAGGATTTATATAAAATGACTTTGGCTATTTTATGGCCTATTACAAAGATTTGTATAAAATGATTTTGGCTATTTCACGGCCTATTACAATGATTTGTACGAATTGATTTTTGGTACTAATTTTATACCAAAGTTATATTGATGGAATTTATTAAACTCTATGAATTCACTCGGCGTTATCGCTGACCCTTTTCTTTAACATGTTTTATCTCAGGTACTTGAAGGTAATTCTCGGGAAGACAACAAGAATTCATGGCCCGCACTTAAACAATATTTTCCATTCAAAACACTTTGTAAAACTTTGTATAAATTAATATGACTTGGGACCGATGTAACTTTGATATTATTGAATATAAATGCTTTATAAATAAACGACGCGATTTTTATGCGTTGTCTATGATGTGAGTAATGTGCTATCCCGTAACACCAACTAGTCTTCCGCTGTATTGAGTTGTATAAATTTGGGGGTGTTACAGTTTGGTACCAGAGCTCTCGTTATAGAGAACGAAAGATTTTTAAAACCAAGGTTTTGAGTAAAACATTTCAAAATCTTTTAACTATAAACATTTTTCTAAAAATGTCTAAAAATCTTTTGACTATAACGGTGCCGAAGAATTCCCGAGTTACCGACAAGGCCAAGACTGAGAAGTGTTATTTTAATATATATATATATATATATATATATATATATATATATATATATATATATATATATATGACTTGGATTATATATATATATATATATATATGATGTAATTTTATTACATGATTGTTTGATGATTATTTTGATTCTTATACGAGGTATTTATACGAAGTAGATTGTCATAAGAAACCCTAAATCCCCTAGAAATTAATCGAAGCTATTCTCGTAGGAATTCTAGCTATCCTAGATCAAACCAAGTTGTGGATATTTATGATCCCAAAAAATGGTTGATATTCGTAGAAATGTAGATATTAGTTGATTGTGATATTGAAAAAGAATTGGCAAGATTAAATCTGATATCGATGTCATGACAATCTTTTCTTATAGAGTGGAGTTTGACAAAACGTTACCACCTAGAAAGATGTCATCTGATTCGTTGTCACCCAATTCTTAAATTGAAATCGAAAGGGTGAATGTTGCACTTGAGGCTGTTATTGGAACCATTACCCAAAAGCCTCATGCCACTAATACCTTTCCGAGAAGTCTAATTGACTGATCGAGTCATTTCATACTGGTGACTCATTTGATAATTGTTATTGATAAAGGAGTTATAGGATTGGAATTAAGTGTTGATCATATTGAACCTATGTTGCCCTTTTAAGGCCGAAGAATAAGGTTGTAAGTATTGAAGAATGAGGTAGGATATCGAATTGAGTATAAAATTTGTTGAAACTTGAATAAAGTAAAATTTAACCTATATGGAATATGAGATTATTAATAGAAGTCGTTAAATTCTATGATTGAATTATAAGGTTTTGATTGATAAGTAGTTCGTGTTAAGGGTTGTTCCTAGGCCATTGTCCACTAATGAGGATGTCCAGTGTCCAAGAAATAAATTGAAGAAATCTTCTTCTGAATTGAGACCGATGGATCTTCTGGGACATGTGGAACACCTAATGACCCTTATAGATTAGTATTCATTGCGGTATCTTTTAAAAATCCCTAACTTAACTGAGATATTAGTTGGTAGGATGAGTTCTGAGAATTGTATGACATAGTGACACGTAATGTGTTACGGTACAGTTTTGACTTGTTTATGATTAATGAAAAGACTTCCTTTGATTACTAAATCCTACATGTATCGATGTTATCTATCTTTTATTGCTTCATCCTAATGCTCGCATTAATGATGCAATCATTGAACAAGTAATCATTTGATTTGAGTTACATTGTGAATTATTCTTTGTGAGTGCCATCGAGATCATGAACCTCATGATTATTTGGCTAAGCTCATTTCCTATCATATTGTAGTTAGTTCTTGGTGAACAACTTTTCATCACTCTTTTGCAGATCACTCATTGTTTTTATAAGACGAAACCGTATCCCTTGAGAAAAATTGAATTTTCATCACTATAAGGATTATTCATAGTGAGATTTATAAGTGATTGTTATTGAAATGAAGTTGTTTATAAAACACTTTTCAAAACCTAATTGTTTTCATAACAAAGAAAATCATTGTAAATTTATTTTTGATTCTTATATAAGAATTAAGCATGAAAATGTTTTTATTATAAACATGATGATAAAATTTTTGACGAACTGAGTATTGCATCGTTAATCTTGAAATTGTATATAGTTGCGCGCCTACATATAATTTGGAATGAACCATGCAAGACTGATTAGTAGTCACCATAAAACTAATGAATAAACACTAGATTTTCTTTGAAGATCGTGAAAGATTAAACTTTATGAGATCTGCAAGAAGTGAAAAGAAAAAAAAATAGGGACATATTGATAGGGACACCTACATATGTGCCCGTACTATCTATTCTTCTGAGTTGAATTTACTCATCTATGGAAATTGTCTCATTTGACAATTGACAATTCTTTCTTGTCCAATTCTCCTGTAGTAAGATTCTTAGGAAAAGTAATCTGAATAATTCTTGATAGGATGACCATATCCTGCATTTAGACTTGAAATTTTACCGTGAATGGTTATGAATTAGTCATTGATATTATAATCTAGAAAGAACTTAAAATAAATGTATTAAAAGATGTTTATGTTATCTGAAACTTTAGGAGGTATTTGTTGGTAAATTACCTAGACTTTTGCTGTTAAGGCAAGTTGAAATTGGTATTGATTATATTTTCGGTGCTGCACTTGTGGCTTGTGCACTGTACGTCAGCACCATCCGAATTTAAGGAATTACCGTACAACTGAGAGAGTTGTCGGAGAAAGATTTTATCCTACCAAGCCTGTCATCATGAAGAGCTATGGTGTTATCATTCCTTATATTTATAGATTACTATGAACTGAGTAAATTGACAATCGAAAACGATATCCATAACTCGAAATGGAAGATTTGTTCGATCATTTACAAGGTTTTAGCGTAAGTTTTAAAGATTTGATCCACGGCATGGTTATTATCAACTTCGCATCTGCGAAGAAGATTATCTATTCCAATCACCACATCCCGAACTTGTGATGAACATTATGAGTTTCACGTGATGTCGTTTGGATTGACAATGCACATGGAGTATCCATAAATTTGGTGAATCACGTGTGTAGGCTGTAAATTGATAACTTCATGCTTGTGATCATTAAGGATCACTTGTTTGTTTATAAGAATAAGGATGAGTTAATAATTATTTATAGATTGCCCTGAATTGGCCGAACAATAAAAACCTATACCTTAAATATTTAACATGTGATTAAGGACTTAATCCTTTATATGATTTAACCATGTGATTAATAGATAATGGAAGCTATATTGACTTTTCAAAGATTAGAACCATTAACGCTTAGGGATTAAAAACTTAATCCTTTACATAAAATGACCGTTGGATTAATAATGGTAAGATGTATGCATATAGACTCTTCAAAAAATTAAGAGCCCTTTTAAGACTTTGGATTTTACCAAAAAGAAATGGAAATATGTTTTGACAAAGGTTTTAACAAAGGATTTTTGAAGGGATTATTCCCTTATACACAAACCATTTAACTAAACTTCTGTTTAGGGGTAAATGTTTGTGTATACCTCAAGATAACTTAAGAAGAATTGAGTAAAACCATTTATACCATAACCTGAAAACTTAAAACGACAATTTTTGCTTTTCAACTAAGAAAACTTTGACCAAAGTATAAACAAAGGTTTTTCGAACATTTACGAATCTTATTAATTATTTTCGATAAATCAACGAAAATCTTGTTAATTAAACTCAAATTTATTTTGAACATTTTATATAATTGGTCGAACTAAGAAATTTAAAACTTTTACGTTTACGCTTCATAAAAATTAACTAATAAATATTTAATTAATTATAATAATTATCAACGCTTTAGACGACCGAATGAGAAAAACGGATAAAAATGATAGTTAAGAAGAAACTAAAATAGGGAAAATATGAAGAAAGGTGAACGTAATTACTGACGCATAATATAGAAAGAATATCTGAGTGAATTGTGGATATGATAATTATATCACCATGAGAAGTGAATATAAACACCGACGCATTATGTAGAAAAGATAAAGAACCAGTTAGGACATGTTCCTTAATAATGAAGGTGCAAAATAAAATTTCCGAACGATATAAACATAAACAATGTTTATAAAAAGGATAATGTAAATAGTGAAAGGTTTCACGGCTAATGTGAACCATTAAAATTGAGAAGCCGATAGTGTTAAATGTTTTAAAGACCACTTATGGTTGCCTAAATATAGAGGATTGTGAAATATAGTTATGTTGGAATTTGTAAGTATAAGTATTCTATTTATGTCATTTATGACTAAAAGTATCCTTGTCTGAAGAAGTTGTACTGATGACGAATTATGAAGGCAGACATCGCCTCATACATTAGTAAACGTCTAGCTATTGCAAAGGTCATCATCTGAATTTGATTCGATTTAGGTCATCGTCGACAGACTGACCAAATCTGCTAATATCATTCCCGTTAATGATAAATGCAAAAGAGTTATGTAAACATAGTGTGCCTGTATCGAACATCTAAATCAAGATCCTCGCTTCGCATCGAATTTCTAGAGATTTGCTCTGAAATCATTGAGAACGAACCTTGATGAGAGTACTATGTACCATCCCAAATCGAAGGGACGAGGTAAAGTAACGATACAGAGTAATATAAGTGTTGTTTTATGTTTGAATGAATGACCTTTGGTAATAGACCGTATAATCGTTTTCCTTTGGAGAGATTATCATTGATAATTATCGTATTAGGATCGAGATCTAATCTTGTTAGGATCTAAATATTAGAGCATCTGTAAGCAAGAGTTGAGATGAAGACACCCGACATACATTTATTGTGAGTTGGACATGTCTTTTAGGTTTAAGGTTCCTATGATGGCGAACCTATCCTTAAAAAATACCTGACCCGCGAGACTTGAAATGATTGGTGAAATTAGGATTTGATTATTGACTGCCGGTAGTGGGCAAGAGGTTATGTGAATGTAAAATGTAGATCTTGAAGTGCCAAATGGGTAGCGAAGTTATGCCATAATTTTTAACCTTGGAAAAAATGAATTCATGATCTGACAAATCATGGGATATAAGTTCCCAATTATATGGGACCATTGAGATGATGAAAAAGTTGGGATTGAAAGGCATAAAAGCTGGATCTACCCTAGGACTTCAAAGACTGCGTAAATTATGTTTCGTATATCGAACTTGATGGAATATCTATCAAGTGAAAATCTGATTATTCTTAGTAGAGCTTAGATCGGCGAAAAGTTGCATTCATCAGAAACCCGTGAACATCATGGATAGAGAAAGTAAGTCAACATTTAGCCTGATCTTATTCCCGTAGTTATGTTTGATGAAACTCGCGTATTATAATGGATTACACTTGTGAGAAAAGACCGAATGTGGAGGAAATACCCACATGGCTTTAACTCTATAAGAAGCGAGTAGTAAGGTAAGATGATCTTTGAGGACAAAGATCCTGTTTAGGGGTAAATGCTGTGACAATCCGTCAATTTACGATTGATATTTTATTCTCAAATATTACTTGAGAATATTATTTTAATGATACAATATGAACTCACTTATTTTTGGGAAGAAATTTGGATTTACGTCTTGAAGTAGCATCGACTACGTCTAAACCGGAGGATTCAACGTTACATGCTTACGTTTACATACACCGTCCTTGGTGACAGTCCGACATTTCAGAAAATAAATTTATCCGTGAATAATATTTTGGAGTTTTAAATTTGTGTTAGTTCATAAACTCACAAATTTACGAGAAGAGATTAGGACTTACGATTTTATTTTAACGTCCTTTACGACTAAACCGGAAACCCTAGGATTACGTATTTACGTTTTCGAACTCCGTTTTTGATGAAACAATTTTTATTGGATTCGTTTTATGACGTTGATTCATAATCTATAAAAACGTTTTTCGTAAAATGACCCGAGGGCACGCAAATCGAGGAAACTAGAATCGAGGAGTACCCGTAAATAAATGGGGATGAGACAAGTGGGAAACTTGCCCCACCCCCATCAAAACCGGCCACCAAAGCAACTTGGTGTCAAGTTTTTACCTTGGTTGCTTACACATGTCATACAAAGCTTACACTTTAAGCTTTGTCTACACAAAACCACTTAACTAAACAACTATCTTCTCATTTCCCACATGCAAAACAACCAAAATTTCTCTCATCTCTCTCTATCTATGCCGTCCCATTCTTCACCACAAACCACCATCACTTGATCAAAAATTAACCATGAAAACTCATGTTATTTACATACATAATGAAGCTCTTTTGAAACCTTATTGATTGGTGGTGATTATAACATCCAAGGAGGAGTTTCCATGGAGTATCAAGGCTGATTTTCCACAAGGTGATCATAAAGATTGATGGTCTTGAAGATGGTGTTGGCTAAGCACAAGTTTCTCCATCAAAATTCCATGTTTTGATCAACCTACATCATCATGGTGGTATAAAGATTGTCCTCCTCATCTTCTTGTTAATTTGATTATGTAAACATGTATTTTATTTCCTATTGTATATGTATATGATGATTATATGATGATAAAAATGTTATGTGGGGATTTGGTGTTGATAAACATGATTAAAAAGGTGAAAAACCATAAGAAACAAGGTTAAAATCTTGGTTAATTTGATGGCTGTATAAAACAGTAAAGAAACTTGTTATGAACTGATAAAATGATGAAGTAGAATGGATTTACAGTAAGCTATGGGTCTTGTACACATGTGAGAGTTGGCCATGCAATGGAATCAAAATAATGAGTGAGATATGATCAAAACAAGTTTAGGGTATAAATCTGAGGTTACTGTTTTGGACGATTTTTAGAAAATATTTAGAAGATGATTCAACAGTAGCTATAGAAGAGTTAAATGTATCACATATCATGTAGTTTATGTGATAAAAATTTGAGCTTCTAATTCATTATAGAACTCTAGATATGTTAAAAATGGTGAACATGAAGTTAAAAATCAGATTTTTGGAAATAATGTTTATTATTATTATATAAGCACTCACATTATAATGTATAAAATGTAAAAATATAAACCCACTAACTTATAAAACTTATTTATATAAATGTATAAAAGGTTAATTAAATGGGTAAATTATATAAATGGTGGTAAAATAATATTTATAAGTAATAAAAACTATAAACTTGATTTTTACGACTTTTTCGGCTATCGCCGTGAAATTAACGTTTTTCGCCAAATAAAACTTAGACAACCAAACCCGTCTAATGTAAAGTTTATAAAAGTCATATACTGATGTATAAGTAACTAATACAAGTAAAAACCGATGAAACCCGAACTATAAGAAATACGGACGTTAACGGACTAAATTAACGTTATTGGACTAATAATACAACAAAAATGGACTAGAACACTTATAAACTTATTATTGGACTTAACCCATTTAGGCCCAACTTGTAAAGCATAGATACTGATAATATAAGTATAACAAGGATTAATACAAGTTAAGAACTTATAATAGGCTTATTGGACCTAAAACACGTAAATAGGTAAAACGAGAAAACTAGTATAAAAGTTATCAACACATAACTCTAAAATGAGTAAACGAGAATATGTAAACCCACTTGATCATCATATATATATAATCATCATACGTATACATAATTGTTATTTTTTTTATAAAGTCATTGGACAAACGTCTAAGACCGAGTATTATTTGTCTAGGTTTCCGTGATTGAAGCACGTACCGTACGTCCGAATTGCCGATAACCCGCCTTCCCACATCAACGTGAGTTCATAGCCTCGCACTCTTTTAAATGTTTTTATAAATGTTTTATAAACCCACGAGGGAGATAACATGTTAGTTTTTATAAAATAGGACACCATTTGTCCCGATTGTTTGTTTATGGATTTTCTGACCCGAATGATTGAATGACCCGATTGTATGACCCTATAAATGATTAAAGGACCCGATAGATGAAATCAAATGGATTATTAAAGTTAGGTTATGTCACTAAAAGTCCCATTAGCATGAATTGTGAACTACCGGGAGTTGGTAGACGCTTATGCATTTAATAGTACTATTTGGGGACGATCACCCCAGTTCGCGCCTTGACGGTTGATCCCCGTCGTGCCACATTGATTGGTAAGCGAATTTATGTATGAGAAGATTTCCATAGCGTGACCTTTGTGACGACACGCTACTTTAGATGGGCAAAATTGGTATCGGGTTAGCTACCCGTTGTTGGTTTAGTAAGGTAAAAATGTCATGCGGCTTATAATAATCCGAATTAACGAAATACAAATAGACGCTCCGAATTACGATGTATTGCCTGACTAGCAATACAGGGTCATACTATTGATATTATATTCGTGTTTTGGTTTTCAAAACCATATTCATATAACGGTTTTTATTTTCATACAACGTTATAAGACGTATTGTATGATTGTTTTTACGACATTGGCTCGTATAATGATTTTTAAGGCAAATGCCTATATTATGATTTTCGATAAGGATATATAATGACTTTGGCTATTTTATGGCCTATTACAAAGATTTGTATAAAATGATTTTGGCTATTTCACGGCCTATTACAATGATTTGTACGAATTGATTTTTGGTACTAATTTTATACCAAAGTTATATTGATGGAATTTATTAAACTCTATGAATTCGCTCGGCGTTATCGCTGACCCTTTTCTTTAACATGTTTTATCTCAGGTACTTGTAGGTAATTCTCGGGAAGACAACAAGAATTCATGGCCCGCACTTAAACAATATTTTCCATTCAAAACACTTTGTAAAACTTTGTATAAATTAATATGACTTGGGACCGATGTAACTTTGATATTATTGAATGGAAATGCTTTATAAATAAACGACGCGATTTTTATGCGTTGTCTATGATGTGAGTAATGTGCTATCCCGTAACACCAACTAGTCTTCCGCTGTATTGAGTTGTATAAATTTGGGGGTGTTACAATAAACCTTAGGAATACCATCATGAATAGATCAAGCACTAGCAGCCCTACTCGACTCAACAAGAACATCACCCCTAGCAAATGCAATCCCAGGCAAATTAATGATATAAGTATCACAAGTAGGAGTCATAGAAAGAACAACCAGTCGCTGACAATCTGGAACAGTCTGTGGCACAACATTGACCCTAGGAACATGACTACCTCGTATTAACTCAGGCTCTGTCTGACCAACTGTAGTAAGTGGAATCCCATCATCTAAAAACTCAAAAGGCTCCTCATCGTCACTAGCACCAAAGTTATCCACTTCCTCACCATCCACTACATTAGTCAAATAAATCCATCCATCCTCACGAGGTAAACCAGCTATTCTCTACAATTATAAGGGTTCAAGGATACTTAAGGTCATCGTTAATAAAATAATAATAAGTATGCAATGCTCATGCAAATGTCATACGTTATCCATGCTATGCAACACAATGCAAATGATGTTTATGCAATGCTCGCAAAAAAAATAAAATAAATATGATACTGACAAGCAATCAGCGTACTTCCAATAATTCCAATACAATATCATAGTATTTACTTAATAAATACTCGGGAAATCATTTCAGTTATGAGGGATACATCTACAATGCAAAACAAAACTAAAAGTGATCTTACCGGATCGCTGTAGAGGAGTTGTGTGCTTTTGAAGAAGAAATACTTTTGACACCAAAGCTATAGTTTAGGACAGTTTTCAAAATCGACCCAGTTCTCTATAACTTGCAGCTCTAATACCAATCTCTAACACCCCCAATTTACATTGCGCAGCGGAAATACACACACAAGCATCATCACATAAGATATATTGAACGACTCAAAATAGAGACGTTTACACATAATTATAAACATGATTTTCATATATGGTCTAAAACATAGATTTCAACCCAAATTGTACTGACACGATACCAGAGTAAAGCGTTTTGTCCCCATGGATCTCGACCAACAACCAACAAGTTTAGTACAGTAAATCAACATAAAGTAAATTGTTCAAACATTAAAAGGTAGAAAACAGTTTTGACCAACATTCTTCCAAAAGCCAAGCCACAATCTCCACAGCAAAGCTCCATGCTCCATCACTTCCTATTACCTGAAATACATGCATAAAACGGGTAAACAATAATGTTGAGCGAGACTATAGGTTTATCAAATCACATTTGAACACAAGAATAAAATCACTCATAATCATTTATAGAATTGTCGTACACACAATCTATATTCAAGGCAGTAATAATAATGATATTATTAAACAAACATTGTATTTAAGCTCATGACACCGACCCCTTAACCAAATAGTCACCCACGCCAAATGCCGGCATGACTAGAATAAAACCATTGCCCCTCTAGGGTATTAGTTGCTAGAATACCACAATCTTATTCACGTAAAATTATCCTTCCCAGCGGGTTACTCAACGTAATGCCCTGGTCTCAGATAGGGTGGTCAACCCAATAGTACTATCATTAGAATAAACGGCTATTCCTGACTCACAACATCAAGTCAGAAGATAGTTAACGGCTCATGAATTTAGGGTCTTTAGCAACAAGTTACTAAATACAATGAAATCAACTTTAGGCAACATTCGGGTCCAACAATTACTCATGACTTGTGTTCATTTATTTTCAAATAGCATGTATCCCCCTCGCGGGTATTAAAATCATTAAAACAAATAGAAAACGAGGCTATAGACTCACCTTAGTATAAGAGATCTAGCGAGATGATCGTCGACGATAATGGATGCCTTTCAAACACGAGAACCGCTACCTATCAAATAAGGCGCGTTCGTTAATAATGACTCGAGAAATAAATCATTCATAACAACATCAAACTCAAACTCATAAGGTCACGATAAACTCGAGAGAAAACGATATAATTAACTTCATTATACTTTACTACACATTTACTTAACCATTTTATACTTTTTACAAAGTCCGCCGGTACATACTACATGTACTAGCTTATGTACCCCTTTTAAACTCGTCAACCGTTTATGAAACGACTCGATAAACTAACTTACTATATATAGAAAGTCCTCTTACAAGTTTATCAAATTAAATTACTTTTAAAGTACTTTACCCGACTCATTTTCAAACTACAAAATCCGGACAGATTTACGTTAATTTTTCATACAACCGTTTTAACTTATTTAAACGACTCCGTTTACAAAACCGAAACTCGGGTTTTAAAGTAAAATCAACCTATAATATAAACACCTCATTATCAGTAGGTTACATTTTTCAAAACATCCATTTAGAGTCCCCGAGATTCGATCCAAATATCGACAACAACTACTTGTAGTGCCGATACTCGTCTCCCGGTACACGATCATTCAAAACATCATAACTTCACGCTCGTTTTGAGCTAGAAGCTCTACCTTATATCAAATCGAAGCTAGGAAAATTATCTACAACCCTAGGCTATAAGTTAAGCCATTTTCGAAACATAAAAATTCGGATTTTACCTTTTACTTACTGTTATAAAATGACTACTCAAAACTTGTACAAAATCAACTTTTTGATAAAAACCAACCATGGAAATGATCATTACTATGCCCTAATATAATCATACATCAACCATAACATCAAAATCATAATCAAAATAAAAATCTTTAGATCAAAATGAGGTTTTTAACAAGATTTTTAGCAAAAACCACCATGGATCATCATGATAATGCCATGCATGATCATAGTTCCTACCTACTAACATCAAGAAAAAAAAAGTTGCTTGCATGTAAGGATTTCTTACACCAAAATGATCATTGATCAAATATAAGATTGGGTCTAGTGTTAGTTTAGCTTGAATCAACCTCAAACTCAAGAAAAATTGAAGTTTGAATGTGTTTGGTGATGGTGGTGATGTTACGACAAAATGGAGAGAAAGAGAGAGATGAGTGGAAATTTTTAAATGAAAAATAAGAGAGTGTGTGTGTGTTAGAAGTTTATATATAGTGGGGTAGGGACCAAAGTTGCAATTTGGCAATAGTTTTGGCTAAAAATGTAAATAGTTAGCTAAAAAGCAGGAAATAACTATTAGTAAATTTTCAAAATATTTACGGGGCTCGGGTTTCATAAAGATACTTTTAAAAATTTAAAACGTATCTCAAAAATAATAATATCAACTCTCGACTCGACTTAACACGTCATTTAAAATAAAATATCGAAAATAATAAAAAGCGAACAACCAACAATAAAACGTAAAATATGTGGCATCCATCGACATCACGCTTGGTAATACTCCTTATACTTAATAAATATTAAATATAGACCTTCCAACATCGGTTTAAACTTAAACCTCCAAAAATAAATATCGTTCAAACTCATCCAAAAATTTCAAAAATAATCGTAAAATACGATTAAGCAATGACCTCGGTTTTGGGTTGTCACATCCCCCCTTCTTAAAAGAAGCGACATCCGTGGCGCTTAATCCTTCCTAAACAAATGAGGATACTTGTCCTTAAAGAAATCCTCACGTTCCCACGTAAACTTTGGCCCACGTCTAGAGTTCCATCTCACCTTCACAATCGGAATTCTACTATGCTTTAACTTCTTAACTTCCTTATCCATTATCTCTACAGGTTCCTCTATAAAATGCAACTTATCGTCAAGTTGAATCTCCTCCAATGGAATCACCATATCCCTTTCAGCTAAACACTTCTTCAGATTAGACACATGAAAAGTATTATGAATAGCCTTAAGCTCATCAGGCAATTCTAACTTATAAGCCACCAATCCAATCCTTTGGATAATCTTAAATGGTCCAATAAATCTCGGGCTCAACTTTCCTCTCTTTCCAAAACGTATTACTCCTTTCCATGGAGATACTTTCAACATAACCATGTCTCCTACTTCAAATTCCAACGGTTTCCTTCTGTTATCAGCATAACTCTTTTGTCTACTTTTGGTAGATAACAAACGCTTCTTAATTTGCACAATCTTTTCAGTCATCTCAAATATCATTTCAGGCCCAGTTAGTTGACTCTCTCCTACCTCACTCCAACACACTGGAGATCTACACTTACGTCCATACAAAGCTTCAAATCGAGCGGCTTTAATACTTGCATGATAACTATTGTTGTACGAAAATTCAACCAATGGCAAATGCTTATCCCAACCATTTCCAAAATCAATCACACATGCACGAAGTATATCCTCTAACGTTTGAATCGTTCTCTCACTTTGTCCATCAGTTTCCGAATGATATGCTGTACTTAAACATAACTCCGTTCCCATCGCTTTCTGCTAAGACTTCCAAAATTCTGAAGTAAACCTACTATCACGATCAAAAATTATCGACAAAGGCACACCATGTCGACAAACAATCTCCTTCACATACACTGTTGTTAACCTCTCCATACTATCTGTCTTCTTCATTGGCAAAAAGTGAGCAAACTTAGTCAATCTATCTACAATCACCCATATCATATCACTACCATTTACAGTCCTTGGCAAACATGTCACAAAGTCCATTGTAATCTTCTCCCATTTCCACTAAGAAATCTCAGGTTGCACTAATAATCCAGACGGTTTCTTATGTTCAGCCTTCACCTTCGCACAAGTTAAACACTTATTAACATACTGTGCTATATCTGCCTTCATATTCGGCCACCAATAAACTTTCTTAAGATCGTGATACATCTTGTCCGATCTAGGATGTATTGAATACTTCGACTTTTAAGATTCATTCATCACTAAATCTCGCACCCCTAACGAATCTTCCATAGATGGACACAACGGTAACCAAATCCTATTCTTAAAATACCTCAATCCATTTGGCCTCACTTCAAACAAAGGCTTCAACATTCTACCCAAATTTTCTGCCTCAACGTTCTCTTCCTTCAATCCATTAGTTTGGGCTTTCAATATCGCTTTTGTCAAATCAACACTTTCCAACATCGTCAAAGCTCTAACTCTTATAGACCTATCTCTTTCCTTTCTACTAAGTGCATCAGCTACCACATTCGCTTTACCAGGATGGTAACGAATCTCGCAGTCATAATCACTCAGCAACTCAACCCATCTCCTTTGCCTCATATTCAATTCCTTTTGATCCAAAATATACTGCAAACTCTTATGATCCGTGAAAACCACACACTTGGTTCCATACAAGTAGTGTCTCCACAATCTCAAAGCAAAAATAACAGCCCCAAGTTCTAAATCATGCGTAGTGTAATTCTCTTCATGCTTCCTTAATTGTCTCGACGCATACGCTATTACTTTCTCCCTTTGCATCAATACAGCTCCAAATCCTTTATGAGACGCGTCACAGTACACTACAAAATCCTCAGATCCTTCTGGCAAAGACAATATCGGCGCATAACACAATTTATCTTTCAACATACTAAATGCAGATTCCTCTTCTAATCCCCATTCAAACACTCGATTCTTTTCCGTAAGCTTGGTCAACGGCTTAGCAATTAACGAAAACTTCTCAATAAACCTTCTATAATACCTAACCAAACCAAGAAATTGGCGAACTTCAGTCGGCATCTTCGGCACTGACAAATCCTTAATTGCCTCAATCTTAGCAGGATCTACACGAACACCTTCACTATCAATCACGTGCCCCAAAAATTGCACTGATTTCAACCAAAATTCACACTTAGAGAATTTCGCATACAGTTTCTCCTTCTTCAACAATTCCAAAATTGTTCTCAAATGCTTCTCATGTTCCTCTTCACTCTTGGAATAAACGAGAATATCATCAATGAATACAATAACAAACTCATCCAAATACGGCTTACATACACGATTCATCAAATCCATAAATACAGCAGGCGCATTTGTTAATCCAAAAGGCATCACTTGAAATTCGAAATGTCCATATCGAGTACGGAAAGCTGTTATAGGAATATCTTCTTCCCTAACTCTCAGTTGATGATATCCAAACCTCAAATCGATCATCGAGTATACACATGAACCTTGCAACTGATCAAACAAATCATCAATCCTCGGCAGTGGATACCGATTCTTAACAGTCAATTTGTTAAGCTCTCTATAATCAATAGAAAGTCTAAAAGAACCATCTTTCTTCCAAACAAACAAAACAGGCGCACCCCACGGCGACGAACTTGGTCTAATAAATCCCTTATCCATCAATTCCTTCAATTGATCAGATAATTCTTTCATCTCAGATGGAGCTAAACGATACGGTGCACGAGCAACAGGAGCAGCACCCGACACTAAATCAATGCGAAACTCCACTTCACGATGCGACGGTAATCCTGGCAATTCCTCAAGGAAAACCACAGGATACTCTCTAATCACAGGCACGTCCTCCAATTTCCTTTCATTCACACCATCAGTACTTATCTGTGCAAGAAACACATCACAACCTGTTTCTATATACCTCATCATCTTTAAACAAGAAACAACTCTTAAACGAGACGTACATTCATCACCTTTCATAGTCAATAACCTATTCCTTAGTGGTATCTGAACTAATCTTTCTCCACAAACAATTACTGCACCATTACCAACTAACAAATCCATTCCAATAATCACGTCAAAAGATCCTAATTCTATGGGCATCAAATCAATACTAACCACATAATTACCTAACTTCAAGGAACAACCGTTCAGTATAGAACTAGTGCTTACAACCTTACCATCAGCTAACTCCATATTATAACTAGTTGTCAATCTCACTGGTTCTCTATCCAATAGCTGACTGAATCTAACATCTATGAAACTTCTATCGGATCCAGAATCAAATAACACACTAGCATAACAAGCATCAATTAAGAACGTACCAGTCACCACGTTTGGCCCTTGAGGTTTGTCAGCATCTCCCACGACATAGGCTGGAGCAGCAATCCCAGCAGCAACAGCAGCAACATTTCCTCCCTGTCGTATGCCAACCCTCGGACAGTTCCCCTGCTTATGTCCACGGCCTCCACATCCAGAACAGTAAACTACCTTAACAGCATTAGCCCTAGTGGCTACACCCTTGTTTCTACAATCTGCCATCTTATGTCCGGCCTTCCCACACTTGTTGCAAGTAGGTAGACAATTTCCAATATGATACAGATTACACCGTCCACACTTTGGATTCACCTTGTTTCCTTGATTTCCTGTAGCAGCACGAACACCATCATTCCTTCTCAAATTGTATTGCTGATTCCTATTTGGTCCTTGGTTATTGTTATTACGATAACCACCTCGATTCTGCCCTTGACTTGAGTGTGCAGCTTCCCACTTTCTCTTATTTCCCTCAGCAATACTATCCTTTCGATCCTGCAACTTTACATCCATTAAAGCATGAGCCATTTGAACAGCTTCATCAAATGACTTGGGTTTCGACGAAGTAGTTTCTCCTTTGATATTACTAGATAAACCTCTAATATACTACTTCATCTTCTTACGATCATCAGCAAACGCATCAGGACACAACAAACATAAATCAGAGAATCTCCTTATATAAGCTACAATATCATTATTCCTCAACACCAAATGCCTCAATTCATCTTCCAACTGACCTAACTCTTTCTCAGGACAAAACTTAGCAGTCAATAGTTCCTTGGTCATAGTCCATGTTCTAGCATTAGCTTCAACCAACCCTACAGTAGCTACTTGACTATTCCACCAACTCAACGCGTCATCCTGAAAAGTATCTGCAGCAAATTTCACCTTACTGGCTTTTGAACATCCACTGATTTCAAAAGTTCTTTCAATCTTCTCAATCCACCTCCTTAATTCCAGTGCACCACCAGTACCACGAAATTGGGTAGGTCCACATTTCATGAAACTAGCATAAGAACATTCCTTCTGAACCTGCTGAACAGCAACATTACCTCCAACTTGTCCCGCAACATTTCCTTCTGCTTGCTCATCAGCATTACCTCCAGCCTGATTTCCAACATTCCCTCCAACCTGACCAGCAGCATTCCTATTCTCAGCCTCTTGGTTCTTTGCAACACGTTCAGCTTCCAAAGCTCTAGCAATAGCTTGCTCAATCATGGTATTAACAGTAGCAGTCGTCAATTTAGGCGGCATGTTTATAGGAAACTAACCAAACGATAATTTAGTAAAGTCAGAAAAATGCCTCCCAACTCCTTCCTGTCACCATAACAGAAAAAGAACAAGTAAGTATTCATATCAAGATAAGAAAAAGTTTTTCTCTATCAAGATGTAACATGGATACTACATGCACCAACAACACAATTCACAATGAATCATTAACCAATCACACAAGAACTAATAAGACAAATCATAAGTCATGAAGGTAATTTTGGATTGCTTTGGAAAATCTCCACCAAATTGTGACAAGTAATGTCACTAAAATCCTTCATCACAACAAATTAAAGTCATTAAGTTTCATCACAAGCTAGAGTATGAGTCTACATAAGTTCTATTACAACACGGCTAAATAAAAACAACAGAAAGAGCTAAACATCACATCCCCGCAGCTTCTTGTACATCGGCTCGTCATCACTGCTGCAACGTCATCTTCAGATTCTTCCTCCACTTTTTCCTTCCCTTTACGACTACCTCCTTCACTCAGCTTCACCATCACTTGAGCTTCAACCTGATTCGGCACATCACGAATCACCACACCATGACTAGGAAAAGATCTCACCGGCAAACCCCACGCACTCAACCTAGCATTCCTTTCTTGCTCCCTACGCAACCTTTCAACTTGCCCACTCAAATTCAGCACCATAGATCTCAATCTAACAACTTCATCCATTTCCCTTGCCCTAACAAACTCAGACCTCCTCACACTACCAACAAAACTTTCAAACTTTTTCTCATTCTGCTCAAACCTCCTAACTACACGAGTCTCAACCAAATACCTCTCAAACAAAGACCTATCAAACTTCTTAAGAAACCAGAAAATATCATCATAAGACCTAGGACCTGGACAATAAACCTTAGGAATACCATCATGAATAGATCGAGCACTAGCAACCCTACTCGACTCAACATGAACATCACCCCTAGCAAATGCAATCCCAGACAAACTACTGATATAAGCATCACAAGTAGGAGTCGTAGAACGAACAACCGGTCGCTGACAACCTGGAACAGTCTGTGGCACAACATTGACCCTTGGAACATGACTACCTTGTATTAACTCAGGCTCTGCCTGACCAACTGCAGTAAGTGGAATCCGATCATCTAAAAACTCAAAAGGCTCCTCATCGTCACTAGCACCAAAGTTATCCACTTCCTCACCATCCATTACATTAGTCAAATCAATCCATCCATCCTCACGAGGTAAACCAGCCATTCTCTACAATTATAAGGGTTCAAGGATACTTAAGGTCATCGTTAATATAATAATAATAAGTATGCAATGCTCATGCAAATGTCATACGTTATCCATGCTATGCAACACAATGCAAATGATGTTTATGCAATGCTCGCAAAATAAATAAATAAATATGATACTGACAAGCACTCAACGTACTTTCAATAATTCCAATACAATATCGTAGTATTTACTTAATAAATACTCGGGAAATCATTTCAGTTATGAGGGATACATCTACAATGCAAAACAAAACTAAAAGTGATCTTACCGGAGCGCTGTAGAGGAGTTGTGTGCTTTGGAAGAATAAATACTTTTAACACCAAAGTTATAGTTTAGGACAATTTTCAAAATCGACCCAGTTCTCTATAACTTGCAGCTCTAATACCAATCTCTAACACCCCCAATTTACATTGCGCAGCGGAAATACACAATTGGGTGCTAGACACAAGCATCATCACACAAGATATATTGAACGACTCAAAATAGAGACGTTTACACATAATTATAAACATGATTTTCATATATGGTATAAAACATAGATTTTAACCCAAATTGTACTGACACGATACCAGAGTAAAGCGTTTTGTCCCCATGGATCTCGACCAACAACCAACAAGTTTAGTACAGTGCATCAACATAAAGTAAATTGTTCAAACATTAAAATGTAGAAAACAATTTTGACCAACATTCTTCCAAAAGCCAAGCCACAACCTCCACAGCAAAGCTCCATGCTCCATCACTTCCTATTACCTGAAATACATGCATAAAATGGGTCAACAATAATGTTGAGCGAGACTATAGGTTTATCAAATCACATTTGAACACAAGAAGAAAATCAATCATAATCATTTATAGAATTGTCGTACACACAATCTATATTCAAGGCAGTAATAATAATGATATTATTAAAAAAATATTGTATTTAAGCTCATGACACCGACCCCTTAACCAAATAGTCACTCACGCTAAATGCCGGCATGACTAGAATAAAACCATTTCCCCTCTAGGGTATCCGTTTCTAGAATACCATAATCTTATTCACGTAAAATTATCCTTCCCAGTGGGTTACTCAACGTAATGCCCTGGTCTCAGATAGGGTGGTCAACCCAATAGTACTATCATTAGAATAAGCGGCTATTCCTGACTCACAACATCAAGTCAGAAGATAGTTAACGGCTCATGAATTTAGGGTCTTTAGCAACAAGTTACTCAATACAATGAAATCAACTTTAGGCAACATTCGGGTCCAACAATTACTCATGACTTGTGTTCATTTATTTTAAAATAGCATGTATTCCCCTCGCGGGTATTAAAATCATTAAAACAAGTAGAAAGCGAGGCTATAGACTCACCTTAGTATAAGAGATCTAGTGAGATGATCGTCGACGATAATGGATGCCTTTCAAACACGAGAACCGCTAGCTATCAAATAAGGCGCGTTCGTTAATAATGACTCGAGAAACAAATCATTCATAACAACATCAACCTCAAACTCATAAAGTCACGATAAACTCGAGAGAAAACGATATAATTAACTTCATTATACTTTACTACACATTTACTTAACAATTTTATACTTTTTACAAAGTCCGCCGGTACATACTACATGTACTAGCTTATTTACCCCTTTTAAACTCGTCAACCGTTTATGAAATGACTCGATAAACTAACTTAATATATATAGAAAGTCCTCTTACAAGTTTATCAAATGAAATTACTTTTAAAGTACTTTACCCGACTCATTTTCAAACTAAAAAATCCGGACAGATTTACGTTAATTTTTAATACAACCGTTTTAACTTATTTAAACGACTCCGTTTACAAAACCGAAACTCGAGTTTTAAAGTAAACTCAACCTATAAATTAAACACCTCATTATCAGTAGGTTACATTTTTCAAAACATCCATTTAGAGTCCTCGAGATTCGATCCAAATATCGACAACAACTACTTGTAGTGCTGATACTCGTCTCCCGGTACACGATCATTCAAAACATCATAACTTCACGCTCATTATGAGCTAGAAGCTCTAGCTTATATCAAATCGAAGCTAAGAAAATTATATACAACCCTAGACTATAAGTTAAGCCATTTTCAAAACATAAAAATTCGGATTTTACCTTTTAATTACTGTTATAAAATGACTACTCAAAACTTGTACAAAATCAACTTTTTGATAAAAACCAACCATGGAAATGATCATTACTATGCCCTAATATCATCATACATCAACCATAACATCAAAATCATAATCAAAATAAAAATCTTTAGATCAAAATGAGGTTTTTAACAAGATTTTTAGCAAAAACCACCATGGATCATCATGATAATGCCATACATAATCATAGTTCCTACCTACCAACATCAAGAAAAAAAAGTTGCTTGCATGTAAGGATTTCTTACACCAAAATGATCCTTGGTCAAATATAAGATTGGGTCTAGTGTTAGTTTAGCTTGAATCAACCTCAAACTCAAGAAAAATTGAAGTTTGAATGTGTTTGGTGATGGTTGTGATGTTACGGCAAAATGGAGAGAAAGAGAGAGATGAGTGGAAATTTTAAAATGAAAAATAAGAGAGTGTGTGTGTGTTTGAAGTTTATATATAGTGGGGTAGGGACCAAAGTTGCAATTTGGCAATAGTTGTGGCTAAAAATGTAAATAGTTAGCTAAAAAGCGGGAAATAACTATTAGTAAATTTTCAAATATTTACGGGGCTCGGGTTTCATAAAGATACTTTTAAAAATTTAAAACGTACCTCAAAAATAATAATATCGACTCTCGACTCGACTTAACACGTCATTTAAAATAAAATCTCGAAAATAATAAAAATCGAACAACCGACAATAAAACTTAAAATATTTGGCATCCATCTACATCACGCTTGCTAATACTCCTCATACTTAATAAATATTAAATATAGACCTTCCAACATCGGTTTAAACTTAAACCTCCAAAAATAAATATCGTTCAAACTCATCCAAAAATTTCAAAAATAATCGTAAAATAAGATTAAGCAATGACCTTGGTTTTGGGTTGTCACAACGATAAAGACGATACGAAGTCTCAGACGGGTTACGTGTTTGTCATCAATGGAGGAGCAGTTGACTGGAAGAGCAGTGAGCAGAAAACCATTGCTATGCATGCGACTCAATCTGAGTACATGGCCGCTTCAGAAGCTGCAATGGAAGCTGTTTGGATTAGGAAGTTTATTGGAGATCTTGGAGTGATGCTTTCAATTAAAGAACCTATTGATGTATATTGCAACAATTCTGCTGCAATAATATTCGCCAATGACCCTGGAGTTATAAAAGGCGCCAGACACTTTAAACGTAGATATCACTACGTTCGAGAACAAGTGGAAGCTCGAGAAATAAGATTAATAAAAGTTCACACAGATGATAACGTAGCTGATCCTTTTACTAAGGCTTTGTCTAGGCCAAAGGTAGTTAAGCATGCCAAAGCTATTGGCCTGCAACTAGCTAGCGAATTCATGCAATAAATCTGTTGATTAGTATTTGGATAAAGGATGTAAGACATTATTGAATTGATGAAATAAAGATTGGATTTCGTTTATTTTTCTGTTATTTGATTTTGTATCCTATTTTACATGTTTTAATCCATGAGCATTATGATGTTTCTAAATGTCTGTTGTCGATTAATAATATGGGAGTATTATTAAACTAAGACAATTCAAAATAGTGACAGAGTATACTTGAAAGTATATTGGTCAATTTTGGATGATATTTGATGGATCAAATATTGTACTTATCCCAACTATATGATTTTACTTTATGGATCTTTGTCATTAAGTAGATCATAAATAGTTATCCTTAGACCTGAGATACCAGAAAACTGCATTGAATGTAGTGCATTTCTGTGAGATAACCTAACGCTAAACGTAACTGGTAGTTATAAGGGTTATTTTCAGAAGTGTTACAAAGTTCATGTGTTTTGCTTGTAGTTAAAATGGGATTTGTTTCCTTCAAATTGTTTTGAAGTATAAATACAGCTGGGCCCCTCGGGGAAGTAGTAAGATGTTTGTGTGGCCACACCCAAATGTGTTTTGGTAATCTTGCTATATCCGTAAACGAGAAACAGAATAGTTAATGAAAGGAATGACTGAGATTCATATCCTTATTAACGATGTATTTGAAATGAAAGGATTATAATAATGATTATATATCATTAAAAGGTTTTGTCCAGGAAACCTACTCGAGTTGTACTAGTGACATTGTTAGTGTAACTAGACGCTAATCAATGTGATCACGATATTCAAATTTTGTCCAAGTGGGAGCTAAAAGTTTATGGACTTAAAAATCGATAGTCGTGTGATGGGATCGAACTCGAGATCACGGGATTGCACACATTACGTGAAGAGTTAATTTATTTATTAAATATATTTATTATATATTTATTAAATCAAACTGTAGCTAACGATCGTTAAGTAATTAAAAGTTAAGTATTAAACGACCGTTATAGAATGTTAAAGAAGCTAAAAGAAGGTGTCGGAAATGTTCCGGAAACCTCTTTTTGGGGTGGTGTATATCCGGCCTAAATAGGGAGACAAAAGAGAAGGGAAAAGATTTTGTGGCTTTATTTTGTTTAAACCTTGGAAGAGAAGTTTTCCAAGGTGTATATAAACAAACCAAAAGCTTCATATTTTTCACCTCATATCTCTCTTTCTCTTGCTCAAACCGCCGGCCATATACCCTCTTTTAGGGTTCTTCTTTAATTTTCAATTAAGCTATTCTAGATTTAGTCTTAGCCCCTCTCTAGGGTTGTTGGGTAGATCTTCCATAGACTTGGAAGCCCGGTTTGTTCGTGCTAGACTCACGGTTAACTCGCCGTATAACGTGTGTACAAGATCGTGGTATGATCTTGCTTTAGATTACATCCTGGTGGTGTTAATGATCTATCTCTACCGGTGACCGTTCTGTCGACTTGTAGATCTTGCTAGGATAAAGGTATGTAACCCTAGCATTGATTAATTATAATCGTGTTAATTAAAGATCTTGTTAATTTGCTTCCGCTGTGTGTTCTTTGATCCATATTAGGGTTTTACTTAATTGTTATGGTAAATATAAACCTACAGTATCTTACACACATTTCATAATCATTCACATTTCACTCCTAACTCACGGCCAGAAACATCAAGTAGGAAGTGAAACACAATTGCTATTTTTGGCATGTGCTTGCAAATCACCTCATATCTTGCAACATATCTCAACAAATCCTATATGTATCTATCAAAGATACACTAGTACATTCTTAAGATATCCAATATCCTCATCTCTCTTCATATATTCGGATCTCTCAAGATCATACCACACAAAACATTTGAATCTCCCTTCCACTCTCCAAAACCTACGTCATTTATTTTAGTTCTTCACCAAGATTCACAAAACTCATTTACTTCTCCATTTATAAACCTTAAATCATGTCTCATGCAACTTAATGCTAATCATTACACTTCACTACTCCTAATATACACAACAAGGCAACAAGAAAACCCTAGGAGCACCAAGGGAAGGCCACGGCTAGATTTTTATTTAAGCTACCACCATTGTTGAGCACAAGCTCAAGTTACCACTATTTCACTTGTTCATCCCTATAACCACTTAACAAGTAAGTATCATGAAACCTATCTCTTTCTATACATCTTCATTATCATACACTTGAACACATATATATATCTCTAGTATAAACTTAACATAAAATCAAATCTAAGAAAACCTAGACCAAGATAGGTCACGGATAGAAATAATGCATCAGTTTAGGTGATGTAAAATCTTGTTAAACATGGTGACCACAACCTCATGAACATGCTAAACTAGAAAAATCACAAAAACCTATTATGTATATTTTTAGACGTGGGGTTTACCCTAGACTTTGGGTTGATGAGTAACTTTGAAATTTTGTAGTAAACCCAGAAATCATTAGATCTATATTAATACTAAACATATAACTAGTTTTCCTTAATGGATTATAAGGCCTAATGAATAGTGTCTAATATAGTTAGGCCCATTAAGCCCACTATGCAAGCCTTATAGAAACTAGAAGCCCATTAAGCCCACTAATGCTTCCTAAAGCCCACTAAGATAAACATACCAAAAATAAACTTGAGTTATGTTAAATAAAGATATCATAAAACTTTTGTATGGAAAAATGTGATTTAGTAAAGTTTCGGATTAAAAATGTAAACTATATAAGTCTCGGGTTAAAAATGTAATTTATGAAACTTTCAGACTGTTTTGTAAATTTAAGTAAGTCTAAGGATTTAAATGATGATTTTTGGAAACTTATTTTAACAAAATATAATATATAAGGACCCAATATGTAAGTTGTCGAGTGGTTTAGGGGTGAATAGTACCCTATTCGAGACTTGAAAAAAGTAGGAGTACCATTATTGTAATTATTATAAGTTGTATACACTTGTGTAACTTGAATGGAACCCTAAGGACCACTTTTACTTTTTCCGAGACTTTTAGGAACCTTAGGGATCATTTTCGCCACATATGGGAAGTTATAAACCCTAACCTAAAACCTAGGGACTAAAAATGACATTAGCCGAAACTATACCAAGCCCTAGGGGGCTGTTTTGTAAATTGGTTATACCTAAACCCTAAACGAATACCACAAGGACTAAATCCGTCATTTCCTTAACTTATAACCTAGGGGTTTATTCGGTTAATATTATAAAATTGAGGGCCTTGGTGCAATTTAACTGAAGTTATTTATATTAAATAAACTTTAGGGTTTTTAATGTAAATCATAGAAACTTAAAAGGACTCACTATGTATATTATTATGTATAGATAAATACATACGGATCGGATAATAAACGATAAGATATTTAAAACTAGTATAAGCATGCACTTTAATTATCCAGATGCACCTATGCATTGTATATGCATATACTGAGATCATTTAAATTACTTAGGTAATTAACTGTATCGTGAGCATACTATCTGGACTATCTGTGATATTATCCGGACACTGCAATTTAGGTGAGTTCATAGCCTCGCCTTTCACTACTATTTATGTCTTTACTAACCCGTGAGGGGGAGACATGCTATAGCTTGTTTTGACTATATGATTTTTATATCGTGAGATCGTGGCCCCACACTTATAATTAATAAACTGTTGATCGAGGAGACGCAAACTGAACTGTTACCCTTAATTACATTGCCTATTGTAGATGAACCCGCATGACCCATGCATCTGAAACTGTTAGAATTTTTGAATTGCCTGAATGTTATAAATAGATCTATTTGGGATTGACCATCCCCATCTGGGTGAGTCATGCTCACTGTGCCTCGGCCAGGACAACAGATGTTTCACATGTCAGAACTTATTATTGGGTGCCTTTTAATAAGGCGAAGGGTCCTCATTTGTCGAGGACTTAACTGTCAAGTCTCAGTTTCGGGCAATATGGGAATGTAATTACCTTATAGTATTTGGCTTTTTGTGATACTATGTTTGGGATGTTTGCGGTTCTAAACTTGACCTTTTATTATTTGGTACATTAATACATGGAACATACTGATATATCTGAAATTGATTTTTATCAAACCTTATGAAATACTATATGGGATATTTGAGATCCTACACTTGATTTTTATATCAAACTTTGTGCAACGCTATGTAGGACAATTTACAGTCCTGAACTATGATTTTACCAAACTCTATGAATTCACCAACTTTATGTTGACTGTTTTAAGCATGTTTTTCTCAGAAAATTAAGCTGGATTATTTGAGCATGGAATGAGCATCATATAGGAGCATCATAATAATTGGAGGATCTGTTTTCACTAGGATATTTGTAACAACTGATATTTAACGTTTCAGCTGATTGTACTAAAACCATATTTGTATCAATTGTATTACAAATCATGTAACTATGATCAATGCTTTGTATGTCATTTGTTCTGTGATCCGTAACGTGACACCCAATTACTTTTCCGCTGCAAACCTGATTTGGGGGTGTCACAGAATAGAAACAAGTAAATGTCCCATAGAGTAAATTTCGTTATCCTTGATTGTCATACATTCCATGCTAAGTGCAAAAACAAGATCATTGTTGGTACAAGTCACAATGCTAACACTACTCATACGTTCAAATTGTGTAATACTTTTTCTCCCCGCAATCCTAGTTATTATGAAAGAAAATGGGTTTCTAGAATTTTTTAACTATTTGTCATGGTTCAAAAGTGATTCATATTGACTTATTTGAGTATTTATTAGTCCGAAAGTAAAGTAGCACAACTTAATCGATAGTTAGCCGAAGGACAAAATCTTTTAAAACGGCTTCTCGAGTATCTCCTTAAGTTCATATCTTGACATAACTCGTTTCATGTTGATACAAAAGTTGGATGATCCTTGCTAGACCCGAATTAGGATTAATTCGGGTTGGCTGGGTCCTGGCTCCAGCACCAAGTGAAATATCTGGTTGGGATCCTACACACTAAAACAACACGCGTTAGGCTTATCGTGGGAATGTATCCCACAATTAGACTCCAGCGTGAGAGTAAGTAATCGGTTTAAGGTTTTAAGAATCGGATGGGAGTTGAGAGTGTGTAGAATGTAATACCTTTGTGGAACCCTTGGGGGTTCCTTATATAGGCAGTGAAACCCTAATGGGCTGTCACTGATGCTTCGGCCCCAAGCAAAGGATAAGTGCCATAATTAGTTTGATTGCTATCTTCTAATTATGGTGAGTGTATATCCTCTACTTTAGGGTAAATGCTAATCATAATAAGATTATGATTCTGTCTAACCCTATACTGGCCGTTCCGGGCCGTGGGTCACACACTTGTATGCGGTCACTTTTCATTTAAGCCCATAAGCTTAAATGATATTAATCCAACCCATCAGTAATGGGCCGGATGCGGGTAGTACCCGTGAGCCGGGTCCATGACCCGGTTGGGGACTATATGTCATCATGTCCCCCCAGTCTAGTTGTTACAGCCGTAGGCGTAACTTCTGGACTAATCAATGTCCTGTAAACCTTATTGTTGCAATTACGACCGCACTCCAAAATAAGCCGACCGGGACAACTTTAATGAATGCATTAATGGTAGTCAATAGTCTGACGCATGCCTACAAAAGTTCACCCAGAAAGGCCCACCCTTGAGCCACGTAAAACTGCCAAGAAGTGACCCGTGGGTCCCCTATGACGTTTCAGAAGTGTCAGAAATCCCATCCGTTAGATGGGTGTAGTGGTTTACACGTGGCGAACATCCACGTTACCTCGGAAATCGAGGCAACCCTATAAAGGAGTTGGTGTGTGTTACTGTGTACACACACAGTTTATACCCTTTTCCGCCATTGTCATATTTGAGCTCATTCCTTCATACATTCTCTTCTTATCTCACGGATTTTCTCCACCGCAGGTTAGATCATCACGCCTCTCTAATCCTTTTTATAAAACATGGTGAAGGATAATCCTATTATTACGGATGTCCTCAACGTGATGCCTGTGGAGAAATACATAGACTTTTTGTCTAAGTACTATATTCCTGAAAGCGTACATCCCACCTACCAAGGTGACGGTGAAGCTATTACAGATGCTCCGAAGGGAAAGATAGGCGTGTATACGCGTCTATTTGACTCGGCTAACTACCGCATCCCCCTATATAGGTTCTTAGTAGATCTGCTTCTGTACTACGACTTCCACATAACCCAACTTCACTGCATAGGGGCATGTAAGATCAACCAGTTTGAGATTACCTGCTATACATGTGAGGTAACCCCGACCATGAATCTATTTAGTGTTTTTTACTCCCCCCAACTTGTGAATGGGTGGCTATCGTTTAAGAAACGATCCGAGACCACCCTTATGACTTATAAGAAACCCTTAGATTCCCTTAAGAATTGGTACGACCACTATTTTTTCATGGATGAGAAAGTATTCCCCACCTCATTTGTTCTCAAAACCAGGGTACCCGTCGATTATCCTCCCAAATCCAAGGACTATAGTAGTAAGGATTTGAAATAGACACCCACCGCACGGAATTCCATAGGGGTCTACCGGAGCACTTCCTTTGCCTAGTAGGGATCAACGGCTATTACTATGGGAGGGAGGATAGATATCCGTGCTTTCTGACCGAGCGTAGGCAGGGTAGGTCTTCTATACTTTAGATGCGAACATGTCCTATAGTACTTGTGAAATTACTAATCCGTATGTATGCAAATGTCCGCGGAGATGAAGCTGTTTGGCTTATTACGCCAAGGCGATCGAAGCAAAGTTCCTCAAGGATCACGACCACTGAAAGAAGGTGAAACCCCCTTACTAGAGGCCACTGTCACCATGACCATCCCTCTAGAAGAAACAACCGAGTAGCGGTCGGATGAGGAGGAGCCCATGATCCAAAAGTCCCCCTTAGACTTCCATAATGAAGATGGTGAGGAGCTGATGTTGGAGGATGCCGTACCGCACCAAGATGAAAAAGAAGAACTCACCAGTCCAGCTAACAATCGCACCGGTGAAGAAGATGAAACAATACAGGATTCCGGATCCCCTCAGCCATCAAAGCCCAAATCTAGAAAGCGCAAGACCACCAGGAAGGTAGCGAAAAACCTGGAGGCGGAGGCAGGGGCACACAATGGTCCCCCAAAGAAACTAAGGAAGGACCACCCGCAGTTCCAAGAGGGAAGCAATATCTCTACGACCCAAGTCGACCCTTCGCTGCATGTTGATGATCAAGTCTGGAAGGCAACCCCTATGAATGCCGTGGCTCCTACTACCACGGAACCCGTGACTGGCACTACGTAAGTACTAATCAATACTCCACATTATATAATCCACAAACAAAAACTAATAAGTGTGTTCTAATAATAGGGCGGACCCATCGATAGTAGCACAGGAGAAAGAGGTGGAAAGGGAACCCTCACCCGTGATATCACTAAGACCTCCATCCCCTCCCGTAACTCATGAAGAGGAGCCACGTCCTGAGGGACCTGACACCAACCTCCGCCCAGCCTGGAACTTGTCCAGCTTAACAAGATTATAGGCGGAGTCCGAGTGCAGAGAATTTATGGATCACATCACTCCTTCAGCGCTGGCACAAGACTTGGATGAACTCGAGCACGAGACGCTGCTGGAGCAGTTTGATGTATCCTCTGCGCACCAGGTGACAGTTGGTGCGGCCCTACGGCACCGCCTGGAAGGAGCTTTGGCCAACGTGAGCCGTGCTAAGAGGAAGATTGCTCGCCGAGAGGAACTGGTGGAAAAGCATGAGAAGACTATCACATCCCTGCAGACAGCTTTAGTTGTAGCGGAGTCAACAGTCAAGGAACAAGCCCACCACGCCAATGCTCGCGAGGAATGTATTGCTGAGCTGGAGGCCCTTCTAGCTGCATCCAATGAGAAGGTACATGCTTCTATTGATACTCATTTGTTCACACAAAACCCATATTTTCTTTAGTAATTCAAAGTATTATTTATAGGTATCCCAGCTGAAGCCGCCACTAAAGCCGTAATAGTACAAGCCTTCACCATTGCTCAAGAAAGCGACACGCTTAAGGACGAACTTACCCATGCGCAAACTACCTTGGAAGAGCAAGCTGCGGTAGCTGAGGGAGAACTGAGCAGGATAGCAACGGACTGCGCCGAAGTGCTGTGCCCTCCCTTGCTTACAACCATAGCCGGGCGTAGATGGATGGTTGGCCAGCGAATGCGGCTTGCCGCGAGCAAGGTAACGAAGGCTCCTTACTTGTTGCAGGCTTTTGCAGATGTTTTATCGGACGACATTGACCGTGGTAGGCATGAGGGTATGATCAAAGCTGTGGAGCTGATAAGCAAGAAGGAATACATTACCCAACACGCCTACCATAACCCTCTAGCTGAAGATAAGATGACCGCCTCGATGGCCGCCCTTGGGGAAATCCAGCACACATTCCTAGACGACCTGGAGTCGGTAAAGGGTGCTCCCAATAAGGTGATAATGTCCAAGCTTACAGCCGATCCCATCCAACTGACCCTGCCCACCTACGACTCTGTTTCGAAGGTGATGAAAGGTGAGAAGCTTTTATCCGAGGTGTTGGATGCTAATATGACCAAGGCACAGGGTGGCAAAGATGCTCGCGGTGAGGTTAATATTAACATTTTTACTAGGTTCAGATTTCTCGGAATCCTCTCGAATTGATCTCAGTTAAAAGTGGAATGATTGTTCTTGGTAACAAAAAGTGAATTTGGTTTTCTATTCTAAATATATGAAGTGAATAAAGATTAAAGCTGGAAACAGTAGATAAAAGCAGTTAAATGATAAGGCAGAAAAATACTCTTACTGAAAAATGCCCTATGCTGAAAATAACCCTTATGCGGAATGTAGCTCTATGCGGAAAAATTGCTCTACTCGGAAAAACCAGTCTATGCGGAAAGTAACCCCTATTCGGAATATTATGCTATTCGGAAAAACAAGGCTATTCGGAAAATATTCCGAATAAGGAAAAATTAAAATTGCTATTCTGAATATTAAAGCTATTCGGAAAATCAAGCTCTATTCGGAATGTTTTGCCATGCGGAAAATAATGCCTATTCGGAAAATGTTCCGAATAAGGGAAAAAAGAAATGGCTATGCGGAATATTGAGATATTCCGAGTAACAGAAACGAAAATACCCCTATTCGGAATATCTGGAAATGTTCCGAATAGGAAAACAACAATTGGCTATGCGGAAAGTTATAAAAGTTCCGAATAAGGAAACGAGAACACCCCTATTCGGAATAATTGAAAAGTTCCGAACAAGGGAACACAAAATGGTCTATTTGGAATACCTGGGGTTGAAGAACAGTAGCAGCAGACACGAACTGGGAACTCAATCAAAAATCCAAAATCAAATCAAATACTTAAAAAGGTTTAACCAAACTAACCAATAATCATTAACATACCATAAGGAACAAATCCCACCAATAAAAACACTAAATCAACAACTCTTTAAGATCAAACTAAAATCAAATAAAAGCTTAAGAACTTGCAACAAAAATGATGAAGAACAAGATGAATAGAAAGATGGAATAGATTGATTAATGGAAGAGTAACAAGGTTAATGATCAATGATTACAAGATTGAAAAAGAAAAAAATGAAAATCACTAAGCTCCCTAATGGAGTTGGTGAAGGGACGAACTACTGAGCCTGGGAAAGAAAAAATGAAAAACTAACTAACTCCCTAATGTGTGAAGGGAGTTTCTATTTATACTCCTAGTGGTTGGTTGGTGAGTGGGCTTTCTCCCTTTCTTCTTGTCTTCTCGTCTTTTCAGAAAAGTTGACTTTTTCGATTCTGATTCGGGATTTGTTGTCGATTAAATCCAACTCGTCTTTTAATTTCTTCGTTAAATAGACTTGAGTTTCTTCGACTTATGAAAATCTTCCGTCTTTAGTCCTTTTCTTCGATAAATCTTCGAATAGGCCTAGTGACTTCAAATCTTTTGCACGTCTTGGACAATAGACTTTATCTTGAGTCTTTTTCCTTGATAAAACCCGTACAATCCCATGTTTTCTTTAATATTCATCCGGTTAGCTCTGAAATCACAATAAACACAAAAACCACGCATAATTCCAAACAAATGATATTAATTACGTGTTTTGGTCTTGTTTTAGCCAGAATTAAGTGGTAAAAGGATGGGTGTTTACACACCTATCAAATCCCCTACACTTAACCATTGCCATGCCCTCATGCAATGCTTAGTGATAAAGCAGTTTTACATTTTTCTCATAATTAATCAACCTTGGCCTTATTTAAATTCGACTAAACAACAATTAAAATACTAAGAGAACTTAAAACTTTAAAGTAAGCAAAAGAATGGAAATAACTTGTAAAGAAATCAAGGACTTACATTAGGGCTTTGGTGTTGCGAAGATTTATCACCCTCAAGTTTCACGTTCCCCAAACTAAGCTTAAAAACGAGATCATTGTTATTATAAGTTAGTAAATCAAACACTTACACACATGGCTTAATTAAATGCTTAAACTCCCTTATTCCTAATTGTATCTCTTATATTTTATTTTTGTCTTAGAATGATCATGAAGATGCATTTTTGGACTTATTTCGATAGTTTATTAAGGCTGAAAGCAAAGTAGGACGATTTGATCAATAGTTAGCTAAAGGACAAAATCTCTTAAAACTGCTTCTCGGGATATCAAAAAGTTCATATCTTGGCATAACTTGGTTCACGATTTGAGACCTTTCTCGGGCCGATATTTGGCATGTACTTCATACTTCATATCTTCGAGAGACGTTCTTGAGATAATGGTCTTCTCATCATAATAGATTTTCTTCACTTGGAGACTTTTGAGGGGTACTCCAACTTTGTTGACCACGACTTCATGATTATTTCTTCAATCTCTATTTGGGATTTTGAGATACAACGATCCTCCTCCTTTTCGGACTTGGATCTATTTATCCTCATACCTTGTTAGGGTCTTTTCGGATAGACTTCTCCATGATCTTTATGGGAGTTGATTGCTTTTCGTGGTGAGTCTTGATCCTTCATATTGACTTTAGGAATAATGCTTTTCACATCACTTTGGATCTTCAGCAATAAAATTGAATCCTCATGCCTTGTTAGGGCCTTTTCGGACTCGCCAATCTTCGCGCCCCGCTTCATAAGTTATGCCTTGGCTATGAACTCTCGTCATTACCGAGCAACTTTTAAACGATCTTGGGCTAGAAGCTAAGTAACTTTTCAAATCGTAAGACCTTACTTATTGCAGATAAATTATTAGCAAGTGATGGGAGAATAGGCGAATAATTACACCAAGTGAGCTTGCACAAGATTACCGACTTATAATTGACTCTATCATTTCTCGTCTTCCACAATTTAAAATCTCAAATAATGAGACTCGTGGACACTTAGCCTAATAAACCAATCAAGGTCTACATGGTTAAGGATACTAGCTAGAATAAACTTGGATAAGTCTATTCGGGTTTAGTCAAAATAAACGCAACGGGCCTAATATGTCAAAGATTTCTAAACTAGCTACACCAATTTATTAATATTTTTGACTTTATTGCGGGATATATACATATGAAAGCAACGATAAAAATTTAAAAATTACGACTAAATGGCCAAAGTTAATAAAAAATTTGAAAAATGTTGAAAAATAGGATTTTCCGGTTAAATGAAGGCATTTTCATGGAAAAGTCCACTTAAAACTTCGATAGAAGTCTCCCCTACACTTAAGATAAACATTGTCCTCAATGTTTAAGCATGTGGGAAGAGTTTCCCCTACACTTATGACATTGTGCACGTTGGTTAACTCAAGTTAAGGAAGAGACGACTAAAGTGATCAATTTCAAATGTGAGAATGAAGAAAATTGAATCACGATAGTTGAGAGATAGAACCGGATTTCGGATAACACGGGAGCACGGTTCTTCAAAGATTTCCAAGATTGCAGTAATCCCTGTAAGCACATCACCACACAAACACAAATGACCAAAATAGGTCCTCCCCTACACTTAGGGGGTTAAAGGGATAGATACTCGGGCTGCCTCCCGAGGAGCGCTTGTTTTTGATAACCGAGTCACGAGCCTGACTCGACCCAAATTCAGTTCATGGGGAACGTGGTGAGGGATGGAATCACCTCCTGAGAGGTGTCCTCACCAAAGTATAACTTCACTCGTTGGCCATTCACCTTAAAATTTGGTCCATTAGGTTGAGCGAGCTCGAGAGTACCATATGGAAAAATTTGGGCGATGGTGAATGGGCCGGACCAACGAGATTTGAGCTTGCCCGAAAAGATTTTCAACCGAGAGTTAAAAAGTAAGACTTTGTCTCCAACATGGAACTCTCGGTTTTTGATCTTGGAGTCGTGAATGAGCTTAGTTCGTTCCTTATAGATCAAAGAATTTTCATAAGCCTCATTCCGAAGTTCATTCAGCTCATTGAGTTGGATCTTGCGTAGGTCACCGGCTTTGTTTATATCAAAATTAGCCCACTTCAAGGCCCAATAAGCCTTGTGCTCCAACTCAATGGGGAGGTGGCACGCTTTCCCGTACACAAGACGATAAGGCGTACAGCCGATCGGGGTCTTGTAAGCGGTACGGAAAGCCGACAAAGCATCATCGAGTTTATCAGCCCATGAGGCACGATGCTCTCCCACGGTTCTTTCAAGAATTCGCTTCAGCCCTCGGTTTGATATTTCAGCCTGGCCATTAGTTTGTGGGTGGTAGGCTGTGGAAAGACGATGATTGACACCGTACTTAGCCATGACTCTAGCAAATTGGTCATTGCAGAAATGAGTCCCACGATCACTAATAATGGCGCGAGGCACACCGAAGCGAGCGAATAGAGCTTTCAAAAAGTTACAAACCACCCTTGCATCATTAGTAGGCAAAGCTTTGGCTTCTACCCATTTTGAAACGTAGTCAACGGCTACAAGGATGTATTTGTTTCCTTTAGATGAAGGGAATGGCCCCATAAAGTCGATACCCCAAACATCAAAAATTTCACACTCTTGAATGAAATTCTGAGGCATCTCGTCTTTATGTGTGATTTTGCCTTGCTTTTGGCAAACATCACATCGCTTAACCATATTGTGAGCATCACGATATATGGAGGGCCAATAAAATCCCGAATCAAACACTTTCTTTGCGGTGTAGTTGGGACCAAAGTGACCACCGGTGGGTCCTTTGTGGCAAGCATCAAGGATGTCCAACGCTGCTGGTCCATCAACACATCGGCGAATTATCAGATCAGCACATTGTTTGAATAGGTAAGGGTCGTCCCAAAAGTAAGTCTTGATGTCGGTAAAGAACTTCTTCTTTTGCTGGGACGTCAACCCTTCCTTGAGAATTCCACCCGCCAAGTAGTTTGCAAAGTCCGCAAACCACGGGGTTTCATTCGGCTTCGAGTTTATAGACATTAAGGTCTCCAAGGGAAAAGAATCATTGATTTCTTTGGTCGGATGATCCCCTTGGTATGGATCCTCAAGTCTACTAAGATGGTCCGCGGCTAGGTTTTCTGCTCCTTTTTTATCGCGGATGTCGATTTTAAATTCCTGGAGCAGCAAAACCCAGCGAAGAAGTCTTGGTTTGGAATCTTGCTTTGTCAACAAGTACTTCAGCGCGGAATGATCAGTGTACACAATGGTGGTGGAAAGGACAAGATAGGGGCGGAATTTTTCAAAAGCATAGACAACAGCTAAAAGCTCCTTTTCGGTTGTTGTATAATGCAATTGTGCCCCTGTCATTGTCTTGCTAGCATAATGGATCGGTTGGAAGTGTTTATTCACTCTTTGTCCAAGAACCGCTCCAATAGCAAAATCGCTAGCATCGCACATCAACTCAAAGGGCAGCTCCCAATTAGGGGTAACCAAGACGGGTGCCTTAGTTAGCTTATCCTTAAGTGAGTTGAAGGCTTCAAGACACTCTTTGGAAAAGATAAAAGGAGTATCTTTTTCCAAGAGGTGGGTCATCGGGCGAGCGATTTGAGAAAAATCTTTAATGAATCGACGGTAGAAGCCCGCATGACCCAAGAAACTTCTCACACCCTTCACAGTGGAAGGTGGAGGCAACTTTGCTATAACATCGACTTTAGCACGGTCTACTTCAAGACCGGCTTTTGAAATCTTATGTCCAAGCACGACGCCTTCTTTTACCATGAAATGGCATTTTTCCCAATTTAGAACAAGGCGAGTGTCTTCGCACCGCTTTAGCATACGTTCTAAATTGGCAAGGCAAGCAGAGAAGGAATCCCCGAAGACCGAGAAATCATCCATGAAGACTTCCATGGTTTGTTCAACCATGTCATGGAAGATAGCTAACATACACCTTTGGGACGTCCCGGGCGCATTACATAAGCCAAAAGGCATTCGTTTGTAAGCAAAAGTGCCATAGGGACAGGTGAATGTAGTCTTCTCTTGATCTTGGGGATCGATGGGTATTTGAAAATAACCCGAGAAACCATCCAAAAAGCAGTAATATTCATTACCGGCAAATCGTTCAAGCATTTGGTCCATGAAAGGTAGAGGGAAATGATCCTTTCTCGTGGCATCATTGAGTTTGCGGTAGTCTATACAAACTCTCCACCCAGTAACGAGACGAGTGGGAATCAACTCGTTGTGTTCATTGGGAACAACGGTTATTCCGCCCTTCTTGGGCACACAATGGATTGGACTAACCCACGGTGAATCCGAAATAGGGTAAATCATACCCGCATCCAGAAGTTTGATAACCTCTGTTTTGATGACTTCATGGATTTTTGGATTCACCCTTCGTTGGCTTTGAATAGTGGGCTTAAAGTCGTCCTCCATGAGAATTTTGTGCGTGCAGAAGTGAGGATCAATTCCACGAATATCCGAGATTTTCCAAGCAATAGCCTTCTTATGCTCCTTCAACACAGCAACGAGACGAGTCTTCTCTGCATCTTTCAAATCCTTTGCAATAATGACGGGCGATTTCTTGTTGTCGTCCAGGAACACATACTCGAGATGTGGCGGCAACTCCTTAAGTTCCAAATCCGGAGGATTTTCGACGGGAGGCGTTTTCAAAGTCGGAGTATCGATAGCAATGACCGTGGGAGATGGAGGCGAAGGATTGTCTTCAGTGAGAAGATTGTCAAAGAAACTCATGTCTTCATCCCCCTCGGTGGGAGAATCATTAGTAGCTAAATTCGCATCTCCCATGGTATCTTCAAGATTGTTCCAGAATGAATCACTATCTCCAAATAGAGACAACGATGAATCAATAGAGGACACGGTCTCAACAGTGGGAAGAGAGGTAGGAATACTTTTGCAAGCATCATTAAAGTGTTCTTCACAAGCCTCATCGAGAACGTCAATACAATTAACACTCTCATATGAATAAGGCTGTTTGGACAACTTTCCCATGTTGAAGACTACTTTATCGTCACCCACTCTCATGATAAGCTCTTTGGCTTCAACATCAATGAGAGTACGACCGGTCCTAAGGAATGGACGACCAACAATAAGTGGTACACGAGGGTCCATCTCGTAGTCGACGACAACAAAATCAGCAGGAAAGGTGAATTTGTCGACTCCTACAATGACGTCTTCGGCTATCCCCACTGGATAAGCAACCGTACGGTTGGCCAATTCCAAGGTCATTTTGGTGGGGACTAGCTCTGGGAGAGATAATTGCTTCCAAACACTTAGAGGCATGAGATTAATACTGGCACCTAGATCGGCTAGGGCCATGCAATTCTCTACTCCCGGGAAATTGCAAGGGATAAGAAAACGACCCGGATCACCAAGCTTGGTTGGCAATTTCCTTAAGAGCACTGCGGAGCAGTTCTCATTAAGTTGGGTGTTGGCAATGTCGAGGAGCTTTTCCTTGTCGCTCAAAAGATCTTTAAACATTTTAGCATACTTGGGCATGTGAGCGAGAGCCTCAGCGAAGGAGATATTGAAATTCAGTTGTTTAAACATTTTAAGAAAGTTAGAAACCTGAATATCATCCTTGCTCTTTTGCTTCTCTTTCCTCAACCTAGAAGGATAAGGTATATTGGAAGAAGAGGAAGGCTTAAGGGGAATAGGGTCACTCACAACCACGGGTGGAGGAGGGGTAGAAAGAAGAGGTGGAGAAATTGGGGAAGGAGAAGGAGGAGGAATAGGAGCAGGCGACTCGTTCTCCTGAGTCACAACCACCGGTGGAGGTATAGGAAGCTCGGGTTCCTTTGTACCTTTACCACTTCGAGTAGTGATTGCTTTCATCTCCCCTCTTGGGTTCGCAACGGTGTTACTCGGAAGAGTACCCGAAGAAGAGGGTTGACTACTTTGGAAAAAACTAGCCATCATGTTCCTCAAGTCATTCGTCTGACTATCCAACGTGTTTCTCATATCGGCTCTCAAATCATTTCCTTGCTTGACCAAATCTGCCTTCAAATTGCGTACTTCCTCTTGGAGGTTTCCCACTATCACATCATTGGTTCTCATGTAGGTGGCGACCTCTTGGTGTAATGCAGTGGTGGCTTGGTTGGTAGGAGCATTGTATGCAGGTGGTTGGTAAGCAGGTTGTTGGTAAACTTGATTGTTACGTTGAGGCGGTTGTTGCTGCTTGTGAGGTGGGATGTATGGTTGTCGAGGTTGTTGTTGTTGTTGAGGAGGGCGGTTAAAGTTTTGTTGTTGGTTTGGGTTGGTAGGAGGAAAACCAGGTGGGGAAAGATAGTTGTTGCTGCGGTAGCTAAGCAAGTTACGGTCACCTTGAGGTTTTGCTTGATAAGCGGTTGTTGGTAGGTGCCATATGCCGCATTCACATTCTCAGTAGGGTAATCTTGGGTGGCGGTACAAGTTGTATAGGAGTGGGGACCACCGCATATCTCACAAGGTTGGCTGACAGCGTTCACTTGTGCATTTTTGGCGTTGTTGCTGTTGTTGTTGCTGACGGTGTGGGTGACAAGCGTTTCAAGAAGCGTAGTGAGTTTGTCTAATCGCTTGTCGCTGTCATTAGTGCTAGCACTAGCAACATTGGTCCTAACGCTCTTGGTTTGCACACGAGATTTGTTCTCAATGATGTCCCAAGCAGCATTGGAAGTCTTAGCCAATAAATTACCCCCTGAGGCACTATTCAGTGAATCTTGATCATTCATGCTTAAACCATTGTAAAAATTATTGATTTGATGTACTTTAGTAAAACCATGTTGTGGGCATTTTCTTAAAAGATCTTTAAAACGATCCCAAGATTCACTGAATGACTCATCGTACTTTTGTTCAAAGTTTATAATCTCATTCCGCAAAGCGGTAGTACGAGAGGGTGGAAAAAAGTAATTGATGAACTTTGTTTCCAAATCCGTCCACGAGAGAATACTCTGTGGCGGTTCCTTAGCAAGCCAATGCCGGGCTTGTCCCTCTAAAGAAAAGGGAAAAAGTTGTAACCTTATGACCTCCTGTGGAACTCCATTGAATTTGACCGTGTTGGTGAGTTGTAGAAATCTCTTGATATGGTCATGTGGGTCATCAATGGTGCGTCCCAAGAATGGCTGAGCGGAGACCATCTGGATAAAGCCTGACTTGAGCTCGAAATTGTTGGCGGCAATTGGTGGTATAACAATTGGATCCGTGTTGCCATCAACATGAGCTTGCAGCAATTCAATCATTGGGCGATTATCCGGAAGGGGCTCATTGTTGTTGTTATTCATGTTGTTGAAAGGCGGGTTGTTGTTGTTATTATTGTTGTTCGGAGGTGGTATGTTATTGTTGTTTTGGACACCAGCCATGTCTAAGTTATCGAGAGGCTCGGGCTCTTGATAAGACGTGGATCGAGTGCGCATACACCTGCAAAAGAACGAACAAAGAAAAACAAGGCAAAAATATTTTTGGTTTTTATTGTTTTTTAATTTTTAGGATTTTTGAAAATTTTATATTTTTTTAGTGATTTTGAAAATTTTATGAAAAAGTAACGTTCACGGGGAACGGATCCCAAAATCCAAGTTCTACAAAAAACTTTTGATCTTAACGAGAGGAGCCGGCAGCGGCGCCATTTAATATTAACATTTTTACTAGGTTCAGATTTCTCGGAATCCTCTCGAATTGATCTCAGTTAAAAGTGGAATGATTGTTCTTGGTAACAAAAAGTGAATTTGGTTTTCTATTCTAAATATATGAAGTGAATAAAGATTAAAGCTGGAAACAGTAGATAAAAGCAGTTAAATGATAAGGCAGAAAAATACTCTTACTGAAAAATGCCCTATGCTGAAAATAACCCTTATGCGGAATGTAGCTCTATGCGGAAAAATTGCTCTACTCGGAAAAACCAGTCTATGCGGAAAGTAACCCCTATTCGGAATATTATGCTATTCGGAAAAACAAGGCTATTCGGAAAATATTCCGAATAAGGAAAAATTAAAATTGCTATTCTGAATATTAAAGCTATTCGGAAAATCAAGCTCTATTCGGAATGTTTTGCCATGCGGAAAATAATGCCTATTCGGAAAATGTTCCGAATAAGGGAACAAAGAAATGGCTATGCGGAATATTGAGATATTCCGAGTAACAGAAACGAAAATACCCCTATTCGGAATATCTGGAAATGTTCCGAATAGGAAAACAACAATTGGCTATGCGGAAAGTTATAAAAGTTCCGAATAAGGAAACGAGAACACCCCTATTCGGAATAATTGAAAAGTTCCGAACAAGGGAACACAAAATGGTCTATTCGGAATACCTGGGGTTGAAGAACAGTAGCAGCAGACACGAACTGGGAACTCAATCAAAAATCTAAAATCAAATCAAATACTTAAAAAGGTTTAACCAAACTAACCAATAATCATTAACATACCATAAGGAACAAATCCCACCAATAAAAACACTAAATCAACAACTCTTTAAGATCAAACTAAAATCAAATAAAAGCTTAAGAACTTGCAACAAAAATGATGAAGAACAAGATGAATAGAAAGATGGAATAGATTGATTAATGGAAGAGTAACAAGGTTAATGATCAATGATTACAAGATTGAAAAAGAAAAAAATGAAAATCACTAAGCTCCCTAATGGAGTTGGTGAAGGGACGAACTACTGAGCCTGGGAAAGAAAAAATGAAAAACTAACTAACTCCCTAATGTGTGAAGGGAGTTTCTATTTATACTCCTAGTGGTTGGTTGGTGAGTGGGCTTTCTCCCTTTCTTCTTGTCTTCTCGTCTTTTCAGAAAAGTTGACTTTTTCGATTCTGATTCGGGATTTGTTGTCGATTAAATCCAACTCGTCTTTTAATTTCTTCGTTAAATAGACTTGAGTTTCTTCGACTTATGAAAATCTTCCGTCTTTAGTCCTTTTCTTCGATAAATCTTCGAATAGGCCTAGTGACTTCAAATCTTTTGCACGTCTTGGACAATAGACTTTATCTTGAGTCTTTTTCCTTGATAAAACCCGTACAATCCCATGTTTTCTTTAATATTCATCCGGTTAGCTCTGAAATCACAATAAACACAAAAACCACGCATAATTCCAAACAAATGATATTAATTACGTGTTTTGGTCTTGTTTTAGCCAGAATTAAGTGGTAAAAGGATGGGTGTTTACACACCTATCAGAGGTTCTCCATGCCTTGATCACAGAAAGGAAGAGAGAGATAGGAGAGTTCATACCTCCTCTGTAACTTTACATTGTAAACATTTGTGCCTTTATTCGTCCGTGTATGTACACGGCTAGAACTGACAATATTGTTGTAACTTGTTTTATGTAAGTCCGTGATGATCACGGCTACTTTGTGTTTTGAATTTGAAACTTGTTTATTTTCTTTATATATCATGTACCTAATATTGCATGACATGTCACGTCTTACCCAGAGTAAAACCAAGTCTATATTTTACTAGACGTGCGGCGTGCGTCTTTACCATGCAAAGCACTACATAGGTGAGACATATGGAAACTTATTACATTGTCTTGTAAAGAAGGTGTCTAGTAAGGATACATGATCCGCGTCACTGGGGTTGCATCCCTCTTATGCGACAAGTTGAATTATTGGGTTCACTTAATCCTCTTACCCTTCCTGGAGGCGAATAATACATGTACGGTTTTGAATGAATGCATATGAATAAGAGATAGCACATTATAGAAATAACAACTAAATCTATACGATAATAATTTGCAAGTAGAATCTAAAAGACATGACAATAATTTGCACAAGAACGAGCCGTGGAGCTAGCTAGGCACCACGACATTTTATTAGAACGTTTACGATTTTTGTTTTGACAAGAATGGGAAATCCTAAAAACAAATGGAACCTAGAAAGCAGGGAAAACAAAACAAAAGAGAATACATGGATCTTCATTGAAGCCGACTAAAGCGAAGTGTCCATGCGTAGGCCGTAGCCTTTCAAAGATAGCACCTTTTAAGATTGCAGATATTCCACGTGCGTTCCAGGTCGCGGCCATCCATGTCACGCAAATTGTACGCGCCCCGTCCTAAGGCTTCCGTGACCTCATACGGCCCTTCCCACTTGGGGCCCAGTTTTCCTGTATTCTCCGCTCGACTTGCCTCATTGGCACGATAAACAAAATCTCCCGGTCGAAAGGAAACACCTTTAACTTTGGCGTCATAATAAGCCTTCATCCATGCCTTGGACTTGGCCTCATTGATAGCCGTTATTTCTCTTGTTTCCTCCAACAAGTCCAGATTAATCCGGAGTTGCTCGTCGCTCGTGACAACATTAACCTCTGTTGTGCGGATGGTCGGCATTTTAATTTCTGTTGGTATAACAGCTTCAGTCCCGTAGGCCAGCGCAAATAGAGTGTCCCCATTGGCTGTTTTAATCATAGTCCTATGTGCCCATAGAACATGTGGCATCTCATCTACACATTTGGCACTTCGTTCATCCAAGCGTGCCTTGATGCCTTCACCTAATCTTCTATTTGCTCGTTCCACAAGACCATTTGTCTGCGGGTGTTTAACAGATGTGAAGCGCCGCGTGATATTCAATGCTGCACACCAGTCCTTGAATGGATTATCCGCGAACTGCTTCCCGTTGTCCGAGATGATTTCTCCTGGCAAGCCAAAACGGCACACGATGTTTTCCCAAACAAACTTTTTAACCTGCTTGCCCGTAATGGATTTAACCGCTTTAGCTTCTATCCATCGTGTAAAGTAGTCCATTGCGACGATCAAGAACTTAACTCCCCACTGCAGCCATGGGAAAAGGTCCTGCAATGTCAATCCCCCACTTATAGAATGGCCATGAGGACGTGATGGGTGACAGTTCAAGCTGTGGATGTTGCGGTACTGGTCTTTGCACTTGGCAATCACTGCATTTACGAATCATGTCGCGTGCATCCCTAAGCATAGTAGGCCAATAATATTCTGTGCGTAGAGCTCATGCCACTACAGATCGGGGACCTGCGTGCATACCGCATGACCCTTCATGTATCTCACTAATCACATAAGTAGCCTGGCGTGGCCCAACACACCGCAACCATGGCTGTAAGAAAGAGCGCTTGTAAAGAATACCATCTCGAAGCTCAAAGTGCTACGACTTCCTTCTGATACGCCGTGCCGCCTTTTTCTCATCTGGAAGGGTTTCATCAGTTAAATAGCTGATGATCGGGGTCATCCATGTAGGTCCATCTTCCTCAACTATAGCTGCGACTTCCCCTTCCGTTATAGACTTTTCCTTTAGTATTTCTACCAAGACTTTCTTGGATAAGTGGGCGAAACTTGTAGACGCAATCTTGCTAAGAGCATCCGCCTTCTTGTTTTCACCTCTTGGTACCCGTTTGATAGAAAACTTGCTGAAAGTAGCGATGAGTGACTTAACTTTTTACAAGTATCGGACCATGTTATCCTCCTTGGCTACGTAACCCCCTAAAATGTGGTTCGCGACAAGCCGTGAGTCCACGTAAGCCTCAAGGTTGCGGACTCTCATTCTAGCGACGATTTTTAAACCCACAATCAACGCTTCATATTCTGCCTCATTATTAGTGGCTGTGAATTCAAAGCACATGGCGTATGTAAACTCCATTCCTTCCGGATTCGTAAGGATGAGACCAGCTCCTGATCCGTCTGTGCACGAGGATTCGTCTGTGAATAATACCATGGTTCTGCTGGAGCTTCCTTTCGTTGTATTACCGGTCCGTCCTCATCTGGCTTTTCAATCAAGAAATCTGCCAAGATTTGGCCTTTGACCGCGGTCCTTGGTCTATAGGAGATGTTATGCTCTCTTAGCAGGATGCTCCACTTCTGTAGCTTACCGGACACATCTGGTTTTGAGATGATTTGTTTTATTGGTTGATCAGTAATAACCACAATTGGGTGCGCCTGGAAGTACCAGCGCAACCGCTTTGTAGCGAATACTAATGCTAAAACCAATTTCTCCATAGAGGAACAATTCAACTCCGGCCCTTGTAGTGTTCTACTTATGAAGTAGACCGGAGTCTGGACTGTGTCCCTGTCCGTTATAAGTACTGCACTTATTGCTCCGTGTGTAGCAGACAGATACATGATGAGCTCTTCCTTGGGTCGGGGGGCCACTAGCATGGGAAGAGTTGTGAGGTGCTGCTTAAGCTGACTAAAAGCTTCCTCAACTTCTTTTTTCCAATGAAAATCTCCCTTCTTGATACACTTCTTGAGTGTTTTGAATAGAAGGAGTGACTTCTCCGCGGACTTCGACAAGAACCTGTTTAGCCCGACCAACTTTCCATTTAATGATTGTACCTCTTTTCGTGTCTGAGGAGATGGTAACTGTATCACCGCGCCTGTCTTTTCCGGGCAAGGTTTGATCCCGTTTGGATTGATCATGTATCCAAGGAACATCCCTTCAGTTGCCCCAAACGTGTATTTTTTTGGATTCCGTTTCATATTAATCCTCCTCAATGTGTCAAACGTCTCTTGGACATCACGAAGAAGTGCCTCCTCCGTATGACTTTTGATGACTAGATCGTCAACGTAGACCTCAAGGTTGCGGCCTATCTGTGATTCGAAGGCTTTATCAACGAGCCGCTGATATGTTTCCCCGGTGTTCTTTAGTCCGAATGGCATTTTTGTATAACAGTATACGCCCTGGCTGGTATGAAACGTCGTCTTATCCGCATCCTCTTCCGCCATCTGGATCTGGTGATACCCTTTGTACGCGTCTAAGAAGCACTTAAGGGGATACCCACATAGGGATTCCACCTTCCAGTCAATCTCTGGTAACGGATAGCAGTCCTGTGGACAGGCTTTGTTCAGGTCCGTGAAGTCCACACACATGCGCCAACTCCCATCATGCTTCTTGACCATGACCGGGTTGGATAACCACTCATGGTAGTATTCCTCGCGCATAATTCCTCCGTCCACTAATTTCTATACTTCATCCAGTATACTTGGCTGCGTTCTGGTGCTTGACCATGCTTCTTTTGCTTAACGGGAGGATATCCCTGGCGGGTTTGAAGTTTATGTTTTGCTATCGCACGCGGCACACCCGTCATATGCTTGGGCTCCCATGCGAATACATCCAAGTTTGCTTTCAGGAGAGAGCACATGGCCCTCTTGCCGCTATCCGAGAGCGTTCCTCCTATGGACACCTCTTGTTTCGGATAATCGGGATGGATTGCCACCTTCCAGTTGGGGGGTGGTGATCCTTCCTGGACGGGGACAGGTAGGACTGGTGTTGCTACGACGTGACATTCGGATGCTGGTATGATTAAGTTATAGATGGTGACAATTCCTCCTTCCATAGGGAATTTAATCATTCCGTGAGCTGTGGAGGGTACTGCCCGTATGGCTAGGATGCCTGGTCTTCCTATGATCCCATTGTATGGAGAGTGTGAGCGTATCACCATAAAGTTCATCCACGCCGTGGTGGAATGCTCTTCATTCCCAATGGTTACTAGGAGACGCAACTGTCCTATCGGCCATATGGTGTCTCCACTAAAGCCGATGAGCGGCGACGTGGCCGGTACTAATTGGCTTCTTATTTCTGGTCGTAGCTGTACGAAACAGTGTTCGTACAATACTTCCGCCGATGACCCTCCATCCACATACATACGGCGAACATTGTGTGTTCCAATGTTTACCTCAATCGTGAGAGGTGCATCCACGTCGCTTGCCGTAATGGGAGGGAATGAGATTTCTCTGCCGCGTGAAAATTTTTGACTAATTTTCTGCTTTGTGCGGCGCTGCCAGGATTGGATCATGTATATGGTCGAAGGTTTGTCCTTTTGGGGATCCTTCTTGTCGTGCATCTTGTTATCCTTTCCGTCCTTCCAATCCTTGACCAAATGTTTGAGTTTGACTGACTTGATCAGTGACTCAATATGCTTCTTGAGCTGGATACATTCCTCCGTGCCATGACCCTTGTCGTTGTGGAATTCGCAAAAACGATTTCCTTGAAGGCGGTCCACCGGAGACGTCATTGGGGGATGTCTCAGAAAGTTGGCCCCTTCTGTCAGCAAGATCTCCTAGTAGGACATCTTTAGAGGGGTAGATTTTTCCTCCGACCACCCTCCTTTGTTTTGGCTCTTGTAGTCCGAGCTCCTTCCACTTCCTTGGTTGCTTTGACCACCCGACTGTCTCATGGACTGGTCGTTCGATCGATAGTTGTGGTTTCCTTTTGAAGGATAGGCCGCGGCTACAGCGGTTTCTCCTTCTATGAAGTTCCTGACCCTTTCCATAAGGTCGTCATACTTCTCCGGTCGCTTGTCATTGAGGCGCCTAATTAATTCCTTGTCTGTTATGGCGTGCATGTAATCGGAAACTTTTAGGAGCTCCAGCATCATTTTTGTGCGCGTGCACTCGTCATTAAAGTGTGTCGTCAAATCCTCCGTAGATTCTTCAGGCCGTTGCTTGACAGTTGCTAATGAGACCGGATCCCTGTTATACTTCGTTCGCTGAGTATAATTGTTTTTTAACGCTGTGCGCAGCTCAGTGAAGCTATTAATTCTTCGGGGAGGAAGTCCCTCAAACCAATCACGGGCATTGCCAATGAAGGTTGAATTGAACATTTGGCACCATATAGGCATGGGCCATCGTTCGATTTTCGCCTGTGTGTCAAATATCTTTAGGTGATCGTCCGGATCACCAGACCCATCATAAGTCTTGACGCACGCTGGCATGCAACGCTTCTTATCCTCGGAGTAATTCCGTATGCGAAGAGTAAAAGGGTCTTCCCTAGGATCACACCATTGTCGGGTGAGATTAGGGTCACACCATGGGCGAGAGGGATCACCTCCTTCCACCTCGTGGTATTAAGGACCACCGTAGTACCCCTCATCGTCCGATGGTGGTGGAGGAGTACGCTTAGGTCGGCGACGCTTGGGTGGATGGTCGTCTGAGTCTTCCCCTGATGGACCGGGGGAAGGGGGCGGTGCCCCACCTCTTGGTAAAGGATCCTCTCTATGAGAAGAGCTAGGAGCCTTTTTCCCGGTATTCATCCTATCCCACACGCTTGTGCGGCGATTGTTCCTGGTTAATTCCAGGTCTGGCCGTTCGGCTGAGTCATCGGATCTATCTCCTTCTTCACGAGATTGTAGTAGTTCCCGCATAACACGATCCCCTATGCGTTCGAACACATTCCGAGGTTGAGGGGTTTCCTCAAAGAGGTTTCGTTCCTGGGGTCGTGCGCTCTTCTTCCTTTGAGTCTGAGGAGAGGGGCCGGATGCGGCCCTGCCAAAGTTGAGCCTAGATTGGAGGTTACTGTTGGAGTATGCTCGTGTCATAATAAATAATTATACGGCCAGACACATGTGAGCCTATGGGGTCACACACATATACACAGAGGTGCCACTTAATATATCATAAATATTGTATTTACGGTATATATATAACCTACGTATCTCGACATAATTAATGGGCATCTAATTACTATGTTAGTACTTAGTAACCGTCCATAAAGAAGTAAGAAAAACCTTAGAAACGTTTTGTGAAGAGGTAAATGTATTTGACATTGTAACTTAAACTTAATTAAGGAATGAATGAAATCTCTATTAATGAGATTATAACACATATAGATGGATTCCTTTCATTTGAATTTGATTGGATGGAGATTGATAGCCTCTATTCTTGTTCCAAGAGACGTGACACAAATGCGGGAAAGAAAAAAAAAGAAATGGTTTTTTTTTCTATCGTTTGGTTTTAACTATTATAGTTAAAAAGGTTTTACGATTTGTTACGGGTTATATAGACTAGCATCTACGTGGTATACATTGACGTGTAGTGTGTTTCTACATAGAGGTGATCTACTTTGGTTACTTGGGTTTCTTGGTAGATCGTGTGTTGGTGACGGTCTTCGTTCGATCCTACCGAATCGCGCTACAAAGGTATACTTTTATCTCCATTTTTTATTGATTAATCATATGACTCTATGGATCCGTAAATAGGTGATCTTTCCGCTGCGTTTATTATTTATTCATATCATGTTTATATGGATAATCACCTATAGTGGTATCACGAGCCATCATATGATGTCATATGATTATCGGGTATGTGTAAAAGTGGCCAAATCGTGTGTTTTTGGAGGATTAATAAAGAAAATATTAAAACAGCCCTAAGGGCTTAATTTTCGTGTTAAAACAGACCATAATATGGTCTTATGATCTGTATTTTTTTATTCCATGGCCACGGGTTACGCATATCTGAATTGGTATTGTTACCGGTACGTGTAAAATGACCTAAAAACGCGTTTTTTTGAACGATTCTTGAAATGAGTTTTAAACATCCTATATAACCATCATTCTATAATTATATGATAATTATAAGGTTTTTAAAATATGGTTTTAATAACCTAAGGCCATTGGTTACACGTACCAATCGGGGGTTTAATTAATTGTTGATTATTTCTTCGATTTCGTTGGCTAACAAGTGTTTCTTGTTGTTTAATTATGTTTCCATGGCAAATACATGCACGTTTGGCCATGGACTTAGCCAACACCTTGTTATATTCATAATCTTATGGTTTTATTATGTTTCGTATGCAAAGCCGATGAAAACCTAGACCAAATGTGACATGTTGTGTGTTAATTTGCATTTAAGTTCAGTTTTGGGGTTTGCCATTGTTTCGGCTTAACTAATATGTTTTTGATGTTTGTTATAGCCATTATTTGGGCACTTTACAGTAGCTTAATGATAGGTTAAATGTTTTTAGTCATAAATCAATTGTAACCGATGCTTGGATGGGAATGGCTAAAGAATTAAAGACATATTATGAAATTCGGAGTTGCTGAGTGACCTGCACTAAAACACGATTTCCCGGAGTTCTATAAGGAGATAGAAGCCCAATTTTGGTGTGCTAATTCACAACTCATGGGTCTTAAATAGTATCAACTGGAGCTCAAGCTAGGGAGGACTCCTTTTATGAGTTTTGGGCCCTAGAAGTCGACTGAAATTTTATGGCAGATTTGGGCCTCATGTTCACTTTGGGTTCTACTTGCTCTAGATAGACTTGGAGCAAGTGGGAGCCCACTTTGTGGTTGCGTTGACTTACCCTTAGTTGACTTGTTGATCCTCGTGATGGCTCACGATATCAAGCATAGGTTTTTCATCGGTTCGAGGCTTTGCATACTTGTGGTTGTGTGGTTGCTTATTTGCTTGATATTTTGCTATAACTTGAAAATGTTTTTATAAAACTTGATACCAATCACAAACTATTTATAAAACTAAATCTTTGATTTAGTCTAAAGTTTAAATACGATTTACAACAAAAATTTTGTTTTTCACAATTATTCATAACATGTTATGAATGTTATTTATTTTATGTATTGTCTAAACTAATAATACTTCCACTTAGGTTTTATATTAGTCTTTAACTTTGACAACTTGCAACGCATAAATTAAAACAAGATTAGACTTAAGTTAAGAAATGTTTTTAACTTGTGCTACGATGGATGAATGCATGCTTCCTCGTACACACTTTTGATTTGTAAATCAAACTTTTATACCTATCTCAAATTTAAGTCATGTCGTCCAATCGTTTGAGATCACTTGCAATTACTTTTTGCATCTTGTGAGACGGATGTAAATTGTAACCCAAGGTGATTATTATCTATGCGTGAGACCTAGACTTATTATCACATGTTCTCAAATTGGATGACTTAATCGGTACAACGGTGAGACCTTGACCGAGGCAAGGATGGGAATAAACATGCCAGTTTGACATTTACTGAAATGTTTGCTTGTGTCATGAGTCCCATAAGGATCTAAGAATTGCACAAGATTTGAAATTGATGAACATCATCTACCTGTTGAATCTATCATTGCTAGCAAATCAACTGATGTGGTGGTGGAACCTCAATGAGGATCTTAGCCTTTTCGTAAAATTAATTGTTTTTATAAACTTGGGTAGTTAATTTTAAAAGGATAATTATCGAAAATAATAAATATGAACTTTGTATTTCTATTAATGATTTTGTGCAACACAAACCGTAAACAAAGTTTGTTTCCTTTTGTGTTAGAGGAAAACAAACTAAGTCTTCTTTCCTTGTAAGAATAAGACTCGTTCCCATCCTTTCTCCTTGTATGAGAAAGCTGTAATAGGAACACTTGAATCTTCTCAATTCTAATCAATCTTAATACACACTACTCAAGAAATCGCATTGTCTTGTAAGTCAAAACGATTAAGTACGGTTGCATATCTTAAAGTGTTAAGATATTGTATGAGTCTTGATTAGAAATTGAAGTCTCATTAAACCGTGAGAGGAAAGGAAATTACTAGCATGTTTTCATAGTATATTTTCCTTACACAAACAAGTTCCATAAGATTCTACACACCTTTGATGTAAAGTAGAAAGAGGAATTGCATGAAAAACTTTCAAGTTAATGGCATCGATGGAAATCTCATCACAAATATAGTAGAACTTGATACTTTTCTTTGAATATTTATGTATATGTTTACTAGTCTACGAGACTCACATTGGCTATAATGTGTAGACATTCAAAGAACTAGAAAGTATACAAATTGCTACTTTCTTTTTCACTAGTATAGATACATTCAAAATGTTGTCTAAACTAATGGGAGCAATGCATTTTTTTAACCATAGGACACACTTGTAAAGTTGTCTTATTCAGTGGGAGCTATGAGCTTATCACCTTGTAAGTGACCCACTTAATTTCTAGATTGTCTTGAAATAACATCATAGTTTTCTAAGCCTTATTGCATATTATTTTAAAAGATAACTAGTCGCTTTTCTGATGTCGCTTCCCGAAATGTTATCTAAAAATAGTTATGCATGATTGCTTATTAAACGATGAAGTTCTACATAACCCTTCTATACAAGCTTGATTTAAGTATGACTTAAATCTTATTATATCTGTAATATTTTAATATTATTCATATATGATGTTGTGCCATGCTCAAGTGGGAGAATTATTAGAGTGTGCAAGGTACAACACAATATGGCTTATAATATTCTATTAGGACTTATACATATTGATGTATGTTGCCTAATAGAGAACTAATGTCAAGAAATAATAAAAATTACTTCATCGCATTACCTAAATGTTTTAGCTAATAAGCATATGTCTTCTTATATAGACATAAATATGAAGTATGTAAATTAACTTGAAAATACTATTGAAGCCAAAAGTAGGCATTCAATAATACTTTATTTCTAGTATATTTATGTCTTGTTCAAAGACTTATAAAATAAAGTAAGTACTTGACTTGTTGTGTCTTCCTGTTAGGGCATATACAATGAAGTTATTGGATTGTTCAATATCTTATAAAGTATATTTAGCGACCAACATGTTATGTTTTCTTGTTAAAACATGAACATGAAGTTCTTGAACTACTAAAATAATCATACTTTATAGCATGCAATCGGCTTGAATATATTGTTTATGCAATTTGGTTTGGCCAAATTATAAAATATGCGAGCCAATGAGTATTATGTTATCAAAGGAATTGTGATACTATCTCATAATTGCAACACTATGTCTCATGTGTAAAATCAAATACTATTTTTATTATTTGATCGTTGATAACATTAACTACTCTCTCTTTTGTATCTTATTAAGGTTAACAAAAATTTGAATATGCCCGTGCTTATTCAATATGGTTCCAAACAAGAAGGTAACTAAGAAACCATCAATTTATGGAATGGGATGACTCCCAGTAAGTCTTAGTTGAAGTCTTGAATTTGTTAAAATCATGTTAGACGTGTTATTAACAAAACTTGAATCAAGAAATTTCAGTGTATTTTATACATCCCAAACGAGAACAATTCATTGTTGCTCGACATGCTGTGTACTTAGAGAAAGTATCCTCTTACAAGAAGCAAGTGGGAGCCTTTGTGCATCTTTGTAGAAAGTAAGAAATAAAATACAACCTTCTAAATACACTAGTGAACGACATAATGAGGCTGAGCATGTAAATGAAAAAGCCACAAATTGTTGTAACTCCCATTCGCATATCCGCAAGGATAACTCAAGCACATGAAGATATGAATGTCATGTCAATGTTGAGGAATATGAGTTTGAGGATCATTTTGAACCTCATAACTATCGAGACTCATTTTTAAATTTAGAATCTAATGAATGACTCAAACTATGAATGGTTAGATGTAGTCCATAAAAGAAAATCAATTTTGGAATTTGATTAGCTTTCACTAATCAGTAAGACTGATAGGTTATAAATGGTCTTCTATGAGAAGATAGATATGGACACAATTATACACATTTATCGACACTCTCTTTGAATAGAGTTTAAGGCATGCTCAAGCAATTCATCATGATTTAAGGCTTTCTTTTCTTAACGAGTGTTAAATTAATAAAGATATTAATTACCATACTTGATTTCATGAATATGAAATATGGTAATTGGTGTATAAACTCTAGAAATCCAAGTGTGGATTAGAGCATGCATCTAGGAGCTGGAATCTTAAGTTTGAATCAAGGATATAATCATGATTAAAACAAAGATAACTCTCGAGTACCCTTAAAGCTAGTAGGAGCATATTATTTTGTTTGTTTTAAATCTCATATGTTGTTAACATATTGGAAATATTATTCCATCAAAGCTAGTTTTTAATCCTTGACTTGGAATATATTTCTATTGAGAGATAAAGAAGTAAAACATATAACCTTGGGACATATGCTTATTATAATAAGACATTTGCGGTTAATAAGTCTAAATATGACACATCATTGAGAAAGTCTCAAAGTTCAATCTGACGTGATAAGATTGATTATGTACATGGAAACCTTTAGTTTACCTAGTGGATTCATTACATATGATATGTGATGTATTAAGACTAATGTTGATACTTGCATGAATGCAAGATGAACTGATCACAAAGTATCTAAGTGAAAGTCATTAGAATACTATATACTTGATCATCGTTTATGGATTTTAGCTAAAAAGATTAGTGTTGAGTTTATACACTAATGCTTACTTTGATTGAGGTGGTACTCAATACTAGTGATAGTAGGATTTCATCTTCAATGATAATACTACTACCTAGACGTGCTTGACGAAAAGCACTGTTGCACTACTTATTAGTAAAATAAGAATACTTTACAGTTTGAGAAGCTGTTATGAAGATTGTATTAAGTAGGTGTTCTACTTGCTTCAAACAACCTACGTAATGTACTATGGCGATGCTAGTTGTTAGATTGAATCACACGACTTATAAGAACAAGAAATATAGATGAATAAGATCAAGATTAAAACTAAGAATGGAATATTAGATTAGATGAAGAAGAACTAGAAAGATACAAGGTAGATGATTCTAGTGAGAGAAACTAAGGAGAGTTTCTCTCTCTAAAACAAGAAGAAGAGAAAAGATACAATGGGAGACACACACACAAATGATGATGGTTATGCCTTTTATACTAAGGCTTACATGAATAGGAGGCCTTCCTCATTTGTGTGTTCGGGACTAGTTCCCGTTTCATGCATAATAATGACATAGAACTCTCGACACTATTGAATAGCATTTTCCACGAGCTTCGCAACGGTATATTATATGACCATCACTTTAAATACTTCTAACAATCTCCCCCTAAGGGGTGATCATATAATATGTGACTTCACTTCTTTGACGATCACTTTAAATACTTCTAACAATCTCCCCCTAAGTGGTGGTCATGTATTATGTGACTTCACTTCTTTGTTGTTGCAGACTTTGAAGCTCGTTGTCTTGAGAGTTCTTTCATCGATCCTTTCATGACTTGTGATCTTGGATCTTTGATCTTTTCCTTGACTTGATCTTGAAGCTTTGCCAGCTTGTGTTCTTGTGTCTTTCTCCACATACTCATGTTTTGTGTTGACTTGAAAGCTTGTAAACAATCTCCCTTGATCATCAGAGTAGCGGAAGTCTTTGTCTTTAGATGTTCTTGAGCTTTCTTCAATAATCCTGAATATGTGGCCTTGAATTGCGACTCTTGAGATAACGCCACCGTTTGCATTCCACCGGTTTCCCGTTATACAGTACGAATACTGTACCTGTGATCAGGTAAGTTCAAAGAACTTCCTTGACAGGATTTCCAGCTGTGGTAGCCGTTCTCAATACTTGAATATATCGAAAGATAATTCAAAGTAAGGAGTGAATCATGCAGTTCCATTCTGCTGATTAAGTCGTCAATTCACTTTCCTGGAACAAGTATGAATCAATTAAGAATCAAACCATCGTTGCTTTCCAGTTGACACAAGTTTGATTCATATAGAATCGCACAAGTTACCTACCGCAGTGCTGTTTGATGATGACACTGGAAGGATTTCCATTCGTCACTGTAAATACTGAATAGTATTACTCTGAATGTTCTGGCAAGATCATAAAGATATTGCGTCGAGACCTGGAACGAGTTTGAATCAATTAAGAATCAAACCACTGTTGCTTTCCAGTTAACATATGTTTGATTCAAGTGAATCTTACATATGACCTACCGCAGTGCTGTTTGATGTTAACACTGGAAGGATTTCCATTCATCACTGTGAATACTAAAGAGTATCACTCTGAATGTTCTAGCAATACCACAAGGATAGAGCATAGGACTCTGTAAATCATTGCTTGTGTTCTAATGATGAACAACAATTGATCTATGGAGTAAGTGACCTAATGAGATTTTTGATGAATCTCGTTGGCTCTAGACTCTATAAGTGCACGTTTATTTGGTGATCGGAGGCTGGAGCAGACTGCCACCTATTCAATATCTACTATCTCGGAGTGAGAAAGTTGATAGAAATGAGTTGAACTCCGTGACAATAAAACAAACTTCTTTTGAGAGAAGCTTGAGTAGGCTGGGAAGGGTTGTGCATTGCATCACTGGGTCCATGATGCTTTGTCTTCAGTATCAGAAATCATCAAAGTGATTCTGATAATAGATGTATTGACCCGGTTTCTGCCTAAGTTGTATGGAGGGCTTCTTTCTTTACACCCTTAATCCTTACATTTCTTTTTCATTCTTCAACCCCTTCAATGCTTACCAAGACGTCATAACTAGCACCTTGTTGTGATTGTTCCAGTGCTAGCTTAAGTCATTGGTCGGCATTATTCCCGTACACTCAACTACTCCATCTTTCCTAAGGACTTCTAAGTTCTAATGGATTGTCCCTGGGAAGATCCCTCCGGTTCTGGTTGGATCATAGGACGAATACCTAACCACCTTTTGACACCAATACCATCGTGAATTTATGTGTTGAAGGGTGTAGATATCGTAACCAGAAAAATCATTTGAAAATGCAGTCAAGGTGTTGATGAAATCAATGTTTACACCTTGAAAGTTTTCTATATCACCAAAAACGCTCCCCCTACATATGTGCATCATAAAAGGAGAGATTTTTTCACATATTAGGAAGAGAAAGCACTTATATCAAAGATCTTATTCAAGATAACACATTTTAATCACTATTCTCCCCCTCAAAAATTGCATGAAATTGAAATTTTTGTGAAACTAGTGATGAAACATGGAGAGAATAATGTGTCATGAAACTTTGGAACAAATGTTTATGAAATCATTATGACCGAGAAAAATGAATTTCTCGTTGTTAAGGATAAGTTATCATCCGTGATCAACTTTCCTTTATTTGAGGTTCGAGTTACAGTCTGACATTTAACTGTAAGTCGTTTACATGAGCTTAAAACATGGAATGTTTTTATCGGAAGCTCATGACCGAGAAAGTTTTATTTTCTCGTTGTTAAGGATAAGTGATCATCCGTGATCAACTTTCCTTTCTTTGAGGCACGAGTCACAATCTGAGGTAACTGCAAATCATATGAAGAAAAAGGAAAATGACATGTTTTGAAAAACATTTGAACTTTCATTCGAGCTTTATGTACACACCCGTGTCGTTATTGAGCGACATTTCTAGGCACGTCCATATTATCGAAACTGAAAGACATGTCGAGAAGAATATTTTTGGTATTTTTGAAAGATTTTTTCGTTTTTTGTTTTGTTTTTATAGGTTTTATATTTTTGTATTTTGATTTTCAATATTTTTTAAAATAATCCAAAATAGACCTTTGTACAGCAGAAGAGGGTGATGTTGAATGTACAGAATTGGAACCCTTTGAAGAAATGGATTCAGAATCCGCTGAAGTACCTGCAATGACAGAAGAAGAATTTGCACAAATACTAGTGTTAGGAGTAACAAATGCATTTTCTACATTCAAGACACTCGCATTAGTGCTGGAGCAGGTGTCATCACTCTTCTTGATGGGAATCCACTTAAGACCGACTTCCTTAAAGATCCTACCCGTGGGTTTCCACTGAAGACTAGATCGAGGATTAGTGTTCTCTTGCACAGCGGAAGACTTCTTTGGAGAGAAACTAGATCCTGCATTGATCCGCCTTGAGGATTTATTGTCATTGCTTTTCTTTGTGATGGGTGGGAATCTCCTTGTTGGCTTATGGGATTCTGCATTCTTTCTCTGTGTGAAAGCACGAGAGTTTACCTCATAGAGGTATTGCAGAATGCAATGAGCATGATTTCCATGGTGAATGCCCTTTTTGCACGTGGGGCATACAGGGATTTTGGGATTCTCGAAAGGTCTTGTGTACCTAGGGTTTGCTGACCGTTCAGGCACTATGTTCGAAACACGGCTACTCATTGGTGATTGCCAATTCCTAGGTTGTTGGGAAGGGGTTCTAGGTTTTGGTTGATTACCATTAGGTGTGTGTTGAACTCTAGTGGTTGTTGGTTTACTAGGTTTTGAATACACATGGTTTACTTTCGGAATGTTCCCTTTTTGCTTACCATCCCCTAGGTTTTTGGTTTGACCAACGTCATTTGAACCATTAGATTCCTTTGTGGGCGTAAGAGTCACACACTTGGGAGTACTCTTAGGAGTAGTGCAGGGTGCATTCACAGAGTTGTTTTTAGCAAGAGTGGGTTTTCTAAATGGAGGAACATAGGGTGAGATGGCTGGTTTTGGTACAGTCGATGGCACATCGGTATTAGGAGGTAACCTAGAGACATTAGAAGGCGGTTTTCCTAAGATAGATGGCTTTGGTACTTTGTACGCATTGGGTTGTCTAACAACTGATTTTACAACCTTAGCTTCCACAGTTTTCCCACCCATCTTTCCAACAAGTTTCTGCAACTCAGCAATCGCGATGTCTTTGTCTTGCAACTGAGCTTTCAGATCAGAAATATCCTTACTCTTTTCATTCAATTCACGAAATGATTCAGAGAGTTTTACTTGTAAATTATTGTCATCAGGAACTTTTCCAACTTTGGTTTGCAAAGCAAGTTCAAGAGAATGACAATGTTTCTGAAGAAAATCATATCGGTGTTGAAGAATCGTGAACTCTTTTTGATTAACATTTGTTGAAGGCTCACTGTCGCGACATTCACCTCCTAACTGAGCTCGTAGCTGTTCGATTGTTTGTTGCAGTTCATTGTAAGCTTTATCATACGAGAGTTTGTCATCCTTACATTCATCACATTTTTTGACATATTTGTTCCAAAGATCGGTGAATTCGTTGTCCTTTTTGATGACATAAGACTCCATTTTCTCTTTCGTACGATCAAGCTCATTTTGGAGGGTTTCATTGTCTGACACAGAGATGTTTACCGCAACGGGGTTACTATCAACACAATCACCACTGTCACTTGCTTTCGAGAGACATGCAAGGTCGCTTTCCAAAACTTTAATTTTATCAAGAGATTCATCAGCCTCCTTCGCCAAAGATTTAAAGTCTTCAACAAATTTGGCTAGTTCTTTTAGAAAAGCGTTCTCGAGATTGCCTATCCTCGCATCAACTTGATTAATAATCGGATTGATTTCAGTATGAAGCACTTTTTGTAACTCGACATGAACAGGTGATGTAAAGTTTCCTCCAGTCATTTTGGCGTTAACAACCCGTTTGAGAATGACAAAATTATCTTTGAGCTCGTTAAGAAATCGTCGTGCAACACTCGGTTTAGGAGAATCCTCTGTCAATTCCTCACTAGGTAGCAAAAGCAATTCGGTACTAGTTTTAGATCGAACAAAAACCGTTGGAGGATTAACTTTTGGATAGTAAACAGGTGTCACTTCTTTATCAAGCTTTTTCATTCTTAAACGAGTTTCTTCAGCAAGTTCAGTAGTTTCCTCAGAATCATGCACACTAGGAGGATCATGCTCATCAGACAGGAGCACACTACCATTATATAGAGTTTGATTTGTGGCCTGAACCTGCTTAAGATATTCTGGATTGGGAGGAAGAGGACAACCTAAAGCCATTTTGTAACGGGTGTAATTTATCTCATTCACTTTAGGTGCGAGCATATTTATCGTCTGCATAGATTGTCCACGTTTTACCAAAAGGTTGTCTAATTCCCTAATCCTATCCTGAGCATTGCAAAAATCCTCAAGAAGCCCATCTTCTCGAATTTTGAAATCATGTTTCAGCTTTTTTATTTCTCCTTTTAAATCAGAAACGATAGATTTTTCAGTTGAAAGCTGTTTATTAAGAGAGGTGATTTCATCATTCAATTCGCTTATCTTTTTTGCACTACTTAAATGTAAGGCATTTAATTTCTTAGTGGTGCATTTTTCTTGATAAACCGATGTAGCATGAGCTTGTTCAAGTTCCTTGATTATAGCATGATGAATCTCAAAACTTTTCTCCCGTTCCTTATATCCCGCAAGCGCAGTGGTCAATTTTGCATTAGTTTCTCTAAATTTATTATTAACCACATTCACATGAGCAACATCCTTGGCAAGCTTATCAAATAATGATTTATAATACGCATGCGTCTCGTCAGGAAGGGTTGTAGGTTGCGCTACTTGATCTCCACTAAGGTCCACACTGGGCACATTAGAAATAATATTGCTATTATTCGTTTGAACCCCGTGTGTCTCAGTGGAAGGCTCAAGTGACTCAGTATACTCTTCCTCCTGATTAGACATATTATATAACTCATTATCATTGAGACGTGGGTGTACCTCAGAGGAACCGTCTGAATCATACACAGGAGCTCTGTCAGGTTTAACTACCGATGTGGATGATTGCTGCGAATTAGCCATCAAAATGGAGTCGGAAGTCACCTCTTCTTCCTCCTCATATGCTGCTGCAGATGCCATGAGATCAAACTCTTCAGCTAGAAGTGGAATTCCTGCTTCTTCCTTTTGTGCTATAAGAAGCTGAGACTGGAGATGAGCAACATTCCTCTTCTTTCTTACATGTCTATCACGATGCTCAATATCCGCAGCATCATTGTCTTGTTGATAAGTCATAGTAGAAGTCGTGTGAATAACAGGATCTCAACTCGTAGAAAGCGTGTGTTGGGGTGTCAACAAAATCAAAGTTTGCCAAAATTTTCCAGCCCGACAAAAAATTCCTCAGTCCGACAAAACGGTAATCCGAAAAAATTTTGAAACACTAAAATGTGAAATCGAGTTAGAAATAGCCAATAACTAGTAGGGAAAAAACTTGGAAAAAATGAAATTTTTTAATAAAAATAAAACCTAAAAATTTGAAATTTGGCCTAAAATTTTGAATTTTGGTCCGAAAATTTGAATTTTTGGTCGAAAATTTTTTCGCATAGCCAAAATTTGAAATTGAAGCTTAAATGGCCTAAAAATGGTCTAGGAAAAATTAAATTTTACTATGGTTTTCCCGCCAAAAAACTCTTTTTTTTTTTTTTGTTTTTTTTTTTTTTTTGATCTTCGTGTAAAGTATGTTCCGAGACTAGTCTAGATAGTGGCTAAGTCTAAAAATTACTCAAACAGAATTTCCATCGGAATGATCCATCGGAATGATCCATCGGAATGATCCATCGGAATGTCCCTCTATCGGAATGTCCCTCTATCGGAATGATCCATCGGAATGTCCCTCTATCGGAATGTCCCTCTATCGGAATGTGCAGATCGGAATCCTAGATCGGAATGTGTAGATCGAAATCCTAGATCGGAATGATGACCTGTCGGAATGCTTAGATCAGAATGTTCAGATCGGAATGTGGCAAAAATCAATTTGGCAGAGTAACGTCTCAAAGTTCCTTAAAAACCGTCGGAATCCCAGATCGCAAAGAACGATCGGAATGTCCAGATCGGAATAAGGTATCGAAATCTTTAGATCGCAAAGTAGAACCTAAGGTTATTGCGATCTGGCCTCACGTGCTTTGTACTTTCCGATGGAGAAACTAGCAAGAATTTCGGAAAGATGAACAAACAAGAAATTTATCAACTTTTGATCCAAAAGACTTGTTTTTAAGCCAAAACCAAGATGCCCAAATCACTACTACACGATTAAGGAAGGTATACGACTTGAAGAACACCAACGAGCTATCCACGAATCCCTTGGCGAATGATACCACTTGTTAGATTGAATCACACGACTTATAAGAACAAGAAATATAGATGAATAAGATCAAGATTAAAACTAAGAATGGAATATTAGATTAGATGAAGAAGAACTAGAAAGATACAAGGTAGATGATTCTAGTGAGAGAAACTAAGGAGAGTTTCTCTCTCTAAAACAAGAAGAAGAGAAAAGATACAATGGGAGACACACACACAAATGAGGATGGTTATGCCTTTTATACTAAGGCTTACATGAATAGGAGGCCTTCCTCATTTGTGTGTTCGGGACTAGTTCCCGTTTCATGCATAATAATGACATAGAACTCTCGACACTATTGAATAGCATTTTCCACGAGCTTCGCAACGGTATATTATATGACCATCACTTTAAATACTTCTAACACTAGTATTATTATATTAGCACTTGAGCGCACATATACAAAATGACAATCATTATATTTTTCAAAATCTTTACTATTTGTGAGTTTTTAAAATAAGTATTCTCAAAAGTTCACTCAGATGACAACTCAACAGGTCCTTGTGTAAAGTCAATGTCTTGTAACCAAACATGTTAATCATGCTAGGAACATTGGAATTTGACCTTCTAGTAGTCTCATGTATATCTGTTTTTTTAGTATTTGGATAATGGAACGTTAAGCAATTTTACTAAATAATGAATTAATATACTTGGTATGATTGTTTTCATTTGTACTATTGTGTTCTATATTAGCATGTTTAATCCATGAATAATTTATTTATTCTAAATTATCCATTGTCAGTTGACGATACGGGAGTATTGTTGAATTAAGACAAATGTGAGTTGGTCATATTTATTTGGAATGAATATTAATTGATGATGCCGCCAAACTCACATGTGTTCATTGGATTAACATTGGATTGACCTAACCTTCGAGAATTCACTACATTGATCGGCGTCAATAGTGAATCTCGCAAGTGGTTGAATCTCTTATCCTTAGACTTGAGATGCAAGTAGGTTTTGTATGTGTGGAATGTCAATCTTTGATATGGTTCAACGTTGTCCTGAACAAGGCTGCCATAAAGACCATTTTTAGGTGCGATGTGAAACACATGAACGACACGTGCAGTCAAAATAGGATTTGTTCCTCCACATGTATTGGAGTTAGATACTACTGGGCCCCTCGATGAATTGTGCAGATGTATGTGTGGCCACACCCAAATGTAATTGAGATGATACTTGATTAATTTGGTAATCTAGTTCAATATGTATATCGAGAAACAAAATAGTTAAACTTAAGAATGAATTATGATCCATGTCTAAAGTTTCACAAAGTATCTGAAACAAAAGGATGACTGATATCTAAACCATTCAAATAAGATGTTTAAGAAACTATCCTTATATGTTTCTGGGGGCACTGGCGTGTTGCTAGACGCTAACCTTTGCTTGTATTTTTACTTTCTTATTATGACGTGCGCAAGTGGGAGCTGTTGGAGTATGCTCGTGTCATAATATATAATTATACGGCCAGACACATGTGAGCCTATGGGTCACACACATATACACAGAGGTGCCACTTAATATATCGTAAATATTGTATTTACGGTATATATATAACCTACGTATCTCGACATAATTAATGGGCATCTAATTACTATGTTAGTACTTAGTAACCGTCCATAAAGAAGTAAAAGAAAAACCTTAGAAACGTTTTGTGAAGAGTTAAATGTATTTGACATTGTAACTTAAACTTAATTAAGGAATGAATGAAATCTCTATTAATGAGATTATAACACATATAGATGGATTCCTTTCATTTGAATTTGATTGGATGGAGATTGATATCCTCTATTCTTGTTCCAAGAGACGTGACACAAATGTGGGAAAGAAAAAAAAAGAAATGGTTTCTTTTTTATCGTTTGGTTTTAGCTATTATAGTTAAAAAGGTTTTACGATTTGTTACGGGTTATATAGACTAGCATCTACGTGGTATACATTGACGTGTAGTGTGTTTCTACATAGAGGTGATCTACTTTGGTTACTTGGGTTTCTTGGTTAGATCGTGTGTAGGTGACGGTCTTCGTTTGATCCTACCGAATCGCGCTACAAAGGTATACTTTTATATCCCTTTTTTATTGATTAATCATATGACTCTATGGATCCGTTAATAGGTGATCTTTCCGCTGCGTTTATTATTTATTCATATCATGTTTATATGGATAATCACCTATAGTTCCTACCTAGGTTTAACCTGGAAGCGATTCCTGGGACGATCCTCTCGAAGTTCTGCGTGAGAATTCGAGCGAGGTCTTCCTCACTAAGTGGTTCGAATTCCACTTCTTCCTCGGTCGATGGCCTGCGCGGCTCCTTGTTAGGGGGCTTAGGCGCACTCCCTGGATCAGGGTTGTCCAAGGTCGAGGTAGGTGGTGGGGTGATAGCGGACGTGCCTATCACACCAATGGACTGAAAAACAGTTCGGTTATTTGGTCCACCTGTTTGGTTGCCAGGGGACTGAGTGGGAATGAGTATCCCGTCCCCTGTGGACTTCCGGTTCGCAGGATTCATGTTCCTGGGATTTCCTTGCGGATGTCCTTTCATCATTGAAAGAGATCGATAAGAAACTTGTTCTAGCTTAGTGTATAGGTCCCACGGATGGCACCAACTTGTTGATACAAAAGTTGGATGATCCTTGCTAGACCCGAATTAGGCTTAATTCGGGTTGGCTGAGTCCCGGCTCCTGCACCAAGTGAAATATATGGTTGGGATCCTGCACACTAAAACAACACGCGTTAGGCTTATCGTGGGAATGTATCCCACGATTAGACTCTGGCGTGAGAGTAAGTAATCGGTTTAGGGATTTAAGAATTAGATGGGAGTTGAGAGTGTGTAGAATGTAATACCTTTGTGGAACCCTTGGGGGTTCCTTATATAGGCAGTGAAACCCTAATGACTGTCACTGATGCTTCGGCCCCAAGCAAAGGATAAGTACCATAATTAGTTTGATTGCTATCTTCTAATTATGGTGAGTGTATATCCTCTACTTTAGGGTAAATCCTAATCATAATAAGATTATGATTCTGTCTAACCCTATACCGGCCGTGCCGGGCCGTGGGCCGCACACATGTATGCGGTCACTGTTCACTTAAGCCCATAAGCTTAAATGATATCAATCCAACCCATCAATAATGGGTCGGATGCGGGTAGTACCCGTGAGCCGGGTCCATGACCCGGTTAGGGACTATACGTCATCATCTCACGATTTGAGACCTTTCTCGGACCGATATTTGGCATGTACTTCATACTTCAAATCTTGGGAAGACATTCTTGAAATTTTCGTCTTCTCTTCATATTTTGGAATTTCTTCACTTGACGTTTTTGAGAGATTCTTCATACTTGGACCATGAATTCATCATTTTTCTTCGATCTCTATTTTGGACTTTGATATACAACGATCCGCCTCCTTTTCAGACTTGGATATATTTTTCCTCATACCTTTTAAGGGCCTTTTTGGATAGACTTTCTCCATGATCTTTAGGGGAGTAATTGCTTTTCGTCGTGTGTCTCGATCCTTCATATTGATTTGTAATAATGATACTTCACATCATCTTGGATCTTTAGCAACAAAATAGTGCTCCTCATCTTCGCGTCCCGCTTCAATAAGTTATGCCTTGGCTATGAACTCTATTCAACCCCGAGCAACTTTTAAACGATCTTGTGCTAGAAGCTAAGTAACCTTTCAAATCGTACGACCTTACTTATTGCAATTATTATTATTCCTAATGCATTGATCTTATGGGAGAAAAAGCCACAATTAAAAACATATGAGTTTTGAAAGAACATTTTCATGTTCTACGTTTAGAATGATCACTTGTCTAACTCTATCATCTCTCGTTCTTCACTATTTAAAGACCTCTAATTAAAAAGACTCGTGAATACTTAGCCATGCAAGTCAAAATTTAGCCAAATTTGGATTAGCTTTCATTAAGACTATATCAAATCGAAGTTTTGGGTTTTCAAGCCACCTATAGGATCTTGCACTTTCTTGGACTTTTTCAAGTTTAGAGAATGTGTTGTTCCCATTCAATCCATAAAACAAGATTTAGAAGAGATATTTAGAGAGAGAAAGAGAAGAAAAGTAGAGAGAGAAACAAGAGAGAATTTGGAAGGTTAATGTTTACTAGAGAGAGAAAGTAAAATGAACCAACACCCTCTTCCACACATGGAAGAGGGTTTATATACCCTTGGCCTTTTGGGCCGTGGGCTTTGTTTCCTTGGGCCGGGCTTGGCTTTGCTTTGGGCTTACGCCCCTAACTTATACAATATTAGCTTAAAGTCCAAGCCCGGTTTTCCCGACTAACCTATTACAATACAAGACCTTTTAACGACTAAGATGACCTATTACATTCTTGTTCGGCTATATAAAATATAGGGCTAACAATCTCCCCCAATGTATCGGTCATCTTAAAAAGCTTAAAAAGCATAAGATGATTGAGTGAATACATTCTTGTAGAGGAGATCTTCCTGCTTTGGTCTTGTATCTTGGTCTTGATCTTGTTTGTAACAGCTTTGTTCCTTCACTCTTTCGTGATCTTTATCTTGAGCCTTTGTCATTTGACTTTGAGTGCTTGAGATCTTCATCTGTACTCCTTGTGACTAAGATGACCTATTACATTCTTACATTCTTAGGTATCTTGATTATCGCCATCTTGTGCTCTTGTGACTTCTGAATCGACATCGGTTGCACAGCTACGCCACCTTCTTGATATGCAGCAACATATATAGACACGGATGAAATGGCTTTGAACATTTCACCCTAACTCGGTAGCGTTTTACCTCTGGTAGGTGAAGACCGTTAAACGGTATTAAATACCGTACCTGTGATCAGGTAGATTCGATTAAGAACCTCCTTGACAGGGTTTCCCGGCGGTAGTAGCCAGTTCTCTTTACTCGACCGTCTCAAAGCAGACTGCGAACGTAAAGAGTGAATCATAAGGATAAATTATCCGTCTTGATTAGAGTCGTCAATTCAGATTTCCTGGAAAAAGTTTGATTCTAAAAGAATCGCACCATTGTTGCTTTCCAGTTTGTCACAAGCTTGATTCATAGAGAATCTTGCGAGTTACCTACCGCAGTGCTGTTTGATGTTGACACTGGAAGGATTTCCATTCGTCACTGTGAACACTAATGAGTGTCACTCTGAATGTTCTGGCAAGATCACATGGATTTTGCGAAGAAACCTGGAATCAAGTTTGAATCAATTAAGAATCAAACTTAGTTACATTCCAGTTCTCACAAGTTTGATTCGTGTAGAATCGCACAAGTTACCTACCATGAGCTTGTTTAATGCTGGCTCAAGCAGGATTTCCATCTTCATTGTGAATCGTATCACTCAGATGTTCTGGCAGTATCACAAGGATAATGCGTAGGACTCGATTGTGTCCTAATGAGATGATAAATTGATCTCGTTTGGCTCTAGACTCAATAAGTGCATTTTTGGTAATCGGAGGCTGGAGCAGACTGCCACCTTTTCAATATTAACTGACTCAGAGTGAGAAAGTCAATAGATACGTGTTGATCTCCGTGACAATGAGACAAGTTTCTTTTGAGAGAAACTCGAATGGCTGGGGAAGGGTTGTGAATCGCATCACTGGGTCCATGACACTTGTCTTCAAAAGATGTGTTAACCCGGTTTCTACCTAAGTTGCATAGAATATTCAACTCCTTCAATGCTTACCAATACGTCATCATTAGCACCTTGTTGTGATTGTTCCAGTGCTAACTTAAGTACTTGGTCCGCATTCAGCTTCATTCCACTCCATCTTTCCTAAGGACAACTATTTCTAGCTATGGAATGTCCTTGGGTAGATCCCTTCGGTTCTGGTTGGATCATAGGACTTAGTTTCCTATCCTAAACCACCTTTTGACTCCATCGTTCCGTCGTGGATAGTAGGTTGTTTTGGGTAAAGATCGTAACCATAAAACCATTGAAAACCATTCAAAGTGCTTGATAAAAATCAAAACTTTTAACACTTGAAAGTTTTACATTTCCGAAAAGCTCCCCCTACACACATGCATCGATATACGAAATAGTTTGGCATGTGAAGGAAAGAGTTGCACTTGAGTCTTTAAGATCACATGTTGCGATATACTACATTTTAATCACATTTTCTCCCCCTATCTCTAATATAAAAATATAATATTAGAGATACCAATTGATTAAAATATGAAATTTTCCGAAAAATTGACGGGAGAGAAACATGTGTGCACGCATGAATCATGGAACATTTTCAGTCGGGTCGCTCCCCCTCAACAATATATGTGTGTCTTGAGACAAAATTTGACAAAATTTTAGAAAAACGACACCACAAAATATGTTGAGGTACGGAGTTGAGATGCCTTTACCGATATAATATATTACATTTGATAATTTCATATCATTTTCGGAATGTGTTGGATACATAAAATATGACAATTTTAGAGATGTACCCAACAACATTAAAAGGCTTGATTTTAAAACGCTCCCCCTCAAAAATTGATCAAAATAACATATGATAATTTTGAGATATAAAAACCACTTATGAGGAAGGGAGTGTTGAACACAAAATTTTGAAAGATTTAGAAAAACCTTTTGAGAAATTCTTGAAAAATTGTGTTCAGCGGTTTTAAAATAATCAGGATAGAAGACTTCTCTTCTATGGATTAGGGAAAGCGCACTGAAACGTACACTCCCCTTTCGGGTCCGTTTTTCATGAGCTCAAAACTTTGATTGTTTTGTGACTAGCTCATGACCGAGAAAAATAAATTTCCCGTTGTGAAGGATAAGTTATCATTCGTGATAAACTTTCCTTAAGTTGAAGTTCGAGTTCTAAGCTGACATTTACTTAGAAATCGTTTTTCATGAACTTAAAAACTTTGAATGTTTTTATGAGAAGCTCATGACCGAGAAATATGAATTTCTCGTTGAGGAGGATAAGTTATCATCCGAGATAAACTTTCCTTAGTTGAGGTTCGAGTCCTAAGCTGTGATGTGCTTAGAAGTCATATACACGAGCTTAAAACTTTCGAATAGTTTGAATGTAAGCTCGTGTCCGAGAAAATCGAATTTCTCGTTTTGAGGATAAGTCATACTCGGGATGAACTTTCCTATCTTGTGAGCCCAGGCTACAATCTGTAATTTGACTATAAGCCATTTACACGAGCATAAAACTTTTGAATAGTTTTATTAGAAGCTCGTGACCGAGAAATATGAATTTCTCATTTTGAGGGTAACTTATCGTTGAAGAGATAAAGTTCCCTTTCTTTGACGTTCGAGTTACCGCCTGATATGTGACTGTAAGTCATCTTGAATCTTACTTGTGAAACCCTTGAGACACGTATTTCTCTGATATCTGCTTCTTCAACAACCAAACTCTGAGAGTGTCTTTTGTTGAACGGTATGAATATGGAAAACCTTTGTGTTCTTGTTGAATCTTTACTTTATTACCTGCACTTTTATCAGTAGTTTGTATGCTTGCATGTGGGTTAGTGATATCTTTGTGAGAACCGTGTGGGGGTTCACCTTGAACCTTTGTCGAGCTAGAGGGAAATATCTTTCCAGTAGGAACCCACCTAAGACCTATTGTTTTGAAGGTTCTACCCGTTGGTATCCACCTAAGACAAGGTCTAGGAGACATAGTTTTCTCATGAACAGCGGAAGACTTATTTGGAGAATAACTATTTCTTTTGGGGTTCCGTCTTTGAGGTGCTCTAGCTTTTTGGTTCACCTTGTTCAGGACTTCCGTTATACAATCATCATGAATGGCATTAAACACGCATTTGTTACATTTCTTGCAAACAAAGTGCTTAGCATCTGAGAAGGCTCTAGAGTTCCTAGGGTTGGCAAAATTGTGCACATCATAGAAGGGTCTAGAATTCCTAGATGTGTGATTATCGCTCCTAGGTTGTGGTTTTGTCCTATCTCTTGCTTGTGTCTTGTTTTTAGCATCCTCTAGATAGCTTTTATGACCCGTGTCATTTGAACTACGCCTAGGCATGTTCTTGGAACTAGATCTAGAGTGGCTAGAAGCATTCATGTGTTGGGGTTTGCAAAAGCAGTTTGTCTTAAGGTCGGTCTAGATTGTGGAGTGACTGGTTTTGGCAAATTGCTATGTGTATCAGCTTGGGAGGCAAACCTCGGGTTCGACGTCTTAGGTCGTTCAGACATAAACGCATTCGGTTGTCTAGCAACTGAGCGTGGTCTGATTGATTGAGAGAGAGGTTTCCCCAAGACAGACTGTTTGGCAAAGTTAGTATCCACACTATTTCCTTTTAACTTCCTTAATTCATTCTTTACTGCAGTTAGTGCAAAAACCTTTTCCTGAATCTGAGCTTTTAATTGCTCATTTTGTAGAAGTAATTGAGTGACACGTTGTTCTAACTTAATGTTCATATTATCAAATATGTCGTTATCGGCATTCGCGTCATTACTTTCTACAGTGTCGATAGGTTGCACAGATATTTCACTTAATGAAGCAGGCGGAGGACTTGGATTTTGAGAAGCCAACTTTGATTCTAACAAATTTATTTGTTTCACAAAATTTTCTTTTTCCGCGTTGAAATCTTGAATCTTACGATCCAATTTTTGTTCAAGAACAACATTTTCTTTTTCAAGTTTTTCAAAATAAGCTTCAAATTTGTCATTTTTCTTTGAAAATTCGAGTTTGGCATCCTCAAAATCTTTTGTCGTTTGAGCTAAGAGAGTTTCGAGCTCTTGAGTCTTAGAATCAGTATTTAATGGTACCTTAGCCATTGGCTCATTGTCACATGTGGGGCTGATAGTTGTAACAACGACTTCTGAATCTTTCCCTGAGCTTGTGCTGGTATGATGAGTTTCTGATTCTGACCTGCTGCTTTCTTTATCAACCGAAGAAGCATCCAATGCTTGATCTTTATCGACAATGCTCTCTTTCGTCTGCATCAGTCTTTGATTCACCCTTCTTTCCAATTGCCTTTGATGACGTGTTCTTTCAGCAACTGACTTCTTTATATTACTCATGTGTTGAAGAAGTGTCTCTTTGAATGCTTGAAGATCTACGAGAGTATATTTGGTAAAGTATGTGCTTGTGAACTCTCGATCGTTTTTGGATAAGCCACTTGAGTCAATGAATTGCTGGAACTGAAGGTTGAGAGATAAAAGGATGTCCATTGATAGAGTCTCGTGAAGATCATCTTTGTTAAGTTCAAGTTGAAGATGGTCCATATTAAATAGCATCGTTTTGATGAATGTCTCAACATCTTGACCAAATAGTAGAACCAATACCCATTTGAATCCAATTTCAATACGAGTGCCTGTTAGGTCTTCTCTTGAAAGAACCTGAAGGTGTGACTGAAGCAACTTAAAGTGTTCCATGCATCTTTCTTTTGCTTTCGACAACTTGTATTTGATTGCATGAACGGTTTTGGTTGTAGAATCCTTGTTAGTAGGTTTACTGATTGGAGTCTCAATGTTTGTCTGAACCTTTGGATTCTGCATCTTCTCTTTATTCAACTCAGCCATGGACGTTGTTGTTGTTGAATCCACGAAGATGTCCATGAACGGATGTCTCGAAGAAGATATGATGTGTATGGATTACGGATCTTAGTGGACGTGTTGTGATTTGATTGTGGTTGAAATTCCGAAAATTCCAATTTTTTCTCAGTCCGACAATAAATTCCTCAGTCCGACAAAACGGTAAGCCGAAAAATTTTGAATCACCAAATTTTGAAATCGAGTTAGAAATAGCCAAAAACTAGTAGGGAAAAAATTTGAAAAGTGAAAAATTTTGACAAAAATAAAACCTAAAATTGGCCTAAAAATTTGAATTTTGGTCCGAAAATTCGAATTTTTGGCCGAAAATTTTTTCGCTTCGCCAAAATTTGAAAGTGAAGCTTAAATGGCCTAAAAATGGTCTAGGAAAAAATAATTTTTTCTATGGTTTTCCCGCCAAAAAACTCTTTTTTTTTTTGGGAACGATGTTCCGAAACTAGTCTAGATAGTGGCTAAGTCTAAAAATTACTCAAACAAAATATCCATCGGAATGTCCATCGGAATAACCTTGCCGTAATGACCAATCGAAATGTCAAATCGGAATACCCAATTGGAATGTCCAAATTGGAATACTAATCGGAATACCCTAATCGGAATGACCAATCGGAATGTCAATCGGAATGACCAATCGGAATGTCCAAATTGGAATACTCAAATCGGAATGTCAAATCGGAATGACCAATTGGAATGTTAAATCGGAATGTCCAATCGGAATGACCAATCAGAATGTATAAACCCTATTCCGATTACACCAATCGGAATAACTGTAAGCCCTTTTCTGATGACCTGATCGGAATAATTCCCACTTTTCTCGGACAAAACTCAACCAATTCGTGATTTTAAGCCAAAAAATGATCAAAACACCCAAAAATTTTGTGTTTTTAGCCAAGGTAACAATACCAAATCTCTACCACAACTATGTAGAAGATTTGTATCAAGAAAAAAACATAAAAAACACAAGAAAATTTTTTTGGACGTGATATATAGATCAAAATGACCACGAAAAATCAAGAACACACCTGAAGGTCTACGTGATCATTGGCCTATTCTTTATGATTGATTAGATGGATAAAGATGGTTGATTGATTGATAAATATAAAGAAAGATGAAGGAAGGAGATGATGGAGTAGAGAGAGAAAGGAGAGAAGGGAGAAGAGTTAGAGAGAGAAAATCAAGATGGAATGATTAAGTGTGTGAAATGAATAATCAACAACCCCTCCTAACATGCTAGGAGGGGATATATATAGCCCACCCTACATGTGGGCTATATGGACTATACATAAACTAAATGGATCACGAGCCCGTTACATAATTATCGTTGGAGCGACCAATCCTTCATAAATACGTAAAACGTATTTCCAACAATCTCCCCCTAAGGGAGGTCGCTCCAAGAAACAAAGTTCTAAATAGTCTATAACTCGTGATCTATGCTAACTAAGATGTGACCGAGACTTTATAGGGAAAAACGTATTTCCAACAATCTCCCCCTAAGGGAGGTCACATCTTTTTACAAATGTAGAATCTTGATAACCTATGAATCTATGAAGTGGGTTGATGTTTTCTAGAGAGAGAAACTAGAGAGAGAAAGTGAGAGAAAATGTGTGTCTTCTTTATTAAAATGGAAACATGAAAATGAACAACAACCAACCCCTTTCCAAGGAGGAAAGGGGTATTTATACTTCCAAGCAACATTGGGCTTGGGCCGGTCCATGACAAGCCCATGGACCGGTTCTTACTTAACTTAATAAGCAACTATTACCTACGAGCTATTACAATCATTATTAATATTGTGGAGTGACCGATACTTCTAATATACGTAAAAACGTATTTCTAACAACACCACACTAATCTTCAATCACCTATCCACTATAGGCTCTTGATACCAAATGTTATTCCCATTCAATCCATAACACAAGATTTAGAAGAGATATTTAGAGAGAGAAAGAGAAGAAAAGTAGAGAGAGAAACAAGAGAGAATTTGGAAGGTTAATGTTTACTAGAGAGAGAAAGTAAAATGAACCAACACCCTCTTCCACACATGGAAGAGGGTTTATATACCCTTGGCCTTTTGGGCCGTGGGCTTTGTTTCCTTGGGCCGGGCTTGGCTTTGCTTTGGGCTTACGCCCCTAACTTATACATTATTAGCTTAAAGTCTAAGCCCGGTTTTCCCGACTAACCTATTACAATACAAGACCTTTTAACGACTAAGATGACCTATTACATTCTTGTTCGGCTATATAAAATATAGGGCTAACAGAATGCATGTTGGAAATACGTTTTACGTATTAAGAAGGATCGGTCACTCCAACGACAGTCGATGTAATAGCTCGTAGTTTAGTTACGTGTCTTTACTTAACAAACAACATCAAGCCTAGCCTACAACATGTGTAGGCCGGCCCAAATGTAAGCCCAAGCCCATGACAAGGGCTTGGGTATATAAACCCTCTCCTTAGATGGAGAGGGTGTGTGTTCCTCATTTTTACACATAGTGAAAAAGTGTTTTTCTTTCACTTTCTCTCTCTAAGTGTGTGTGTTCTCACCATCTCTCTATCTCTTTCTCTCTCTAAAACATAAGCAAGATTTTTAATCCTACAAATGGTATCAAGAGCCATGGGATGATTGTATTGTTCATGTGTTTGTGTTCTTGTCTCATACGCCATTTTTGATCCATTTTCACATGTCCAATTTTTTTTTTGTGTTTTTGATGGTTTTTTCTTGATACAAATCTTCTACATAGTTGTGGTAGGGATTTGGTATAGTTACTTTGGCTAAAAACACAAAATTTTTGGGTGTTTTGATCATTTTTTGGCTTAAAATCACGAATTGGTTGAGTTTTGTCCGAGAAAAGTGGGAATTATTCCGATCAGGTCATCGGAAAAGGGTTTATAGGACATTCCGATCAGTGTAATCGGAATAGGTTTTAGGGATTCCGATTTTGGGTACATTCCGATCAGGTATTCCGATTAGGCATTCCGATTAGGTATTCCGATTAGGTATTCCGATTAGGTATTCAGATTTGGTATTCCGATCAAGGTATTCCGATTAGGTTTATTCCGATTAGGTACATTCCGATTTGGTATTCAGATTTGGCATTCTGATCAGGTATTCCAATTTGGTATTCCGATCAAGGTATTCCGATAAGACATTCTGATCTGCATTCCGATCACTATTCCGATCAACATTCCGATAATCACAAATTTTTCCATAAAAAATTTCGAACAGTGTGTAATTTGGACTTGGAATTTTTGGTTTATTGAGAACATATTTTAGGGGATTTTAACATTGTTTCTCGACTTCAACTCACAACAACAAACACATTTACTTTCTTTCATTGATCGATCAACGTTTGTAAATCTTAACTTATTGAAATGGAGTACACATCTCTTACGGATAAGTCTATCCTCTCGGGTACGGATAATCGTCCACCAATGTTGGTGAAGACTATGTATGAGGAATGGGCTTCCCAAATGTAACGTTATATGTTGAACAAAGAGAATGGACATCTAATTTGGGCATCGGTGCTCAATGGACCATTAGATTATGGTACAGTGACGAAAGGTACAACTACTCGTCCTCGCACAACGGGTGAGTTGACTGGAGATATGAAGATTCAAGATAAATGTGATAAGTATGCTACAAACATCATTCTCCAAGCCCTTCCTCCAGGTGTCTACAAACTCGTCAGCAAACATAAAGTTGCCAAAGAGTTATGGTATAGAATTCGGGTTCTAATGTAAGGCACCTCGTTAACTAAACAAGAACGAGAGTGTAAGCTTTATGATACTTTTGATAAGTTTGCCTATGTGCCAGGGGAGACTCTCAATGATTACTATATGAGATTTACCCTATTGTTGAATGAGCTTAATATCTATGGCATGGCAATCCCTACCTTTCAGTTGAACACCAAGTATTTGAACACTCTTCCTCCAGAATGGAAAAAATACGTGACGGATGTTAAATTAGCTAAGGACTTGCATAACACCAACGTGGATCAACTTCATGCTTTTCTTCAACAACACGAATGCCATGTGATCAAGGCTCGGTTGTCTACACCTCAAGTTCCTGATCCACTTGCAATGTATGCTTCTCAACAAAACATGGCTTATACTTATCAACAACCATCATACTTGCAGCAGCCACCACCACACATCTATCAGCAACCACAACAACCATCTTATCAACCACCAATGATGCCACAGCAAGAATATCAACAAAGTGTTCATCAACAATCTTTCCAACAGCAACCACCATATCAAACATTACCATCACAAGCCAACACTTCTCCATTGGGCTATACTCCTCAGCAAGGGTATTTTCCAATAGAAGCACAACCAGCACAAGCTTTCTACTCTAATGAACTTCCACCAATCCAAGCACCGATCTTTACTCCAAATGATACGCCAGCTGATGTTCTAAACCATCTCACAGCCTATTTGTCAAAACTTGTTGCAACTAGAGGATTTCCACCAACAAACAATCAGCTTCGCACCTCTTCAAATCCTCGACAACAAGCTACTGTTCAAGATGGTCAAGTAACAGTGCAACCTATTCAGGGAAGGCAAAATTCATATCGACCTCCTACAAGGACTGTGAACAATCAAGCTGTGAATTCTCAAGCTAGTGGAAATGGAAGTCCCATTGGTCCTAAAAAGGTTGTGACTTGCTACAATTGCCAAGGACAAGGTCATATGGCTAGGGAATGCACTCAGCCGAAAAGGAGAAGGGATGATGCATGGTTTCGTGAGAAGATGTATTTGGTTGATGCTCAGTCTAAGGGGAAGATTTTGGATTCAGAGAAGTTAGCATTTCTTGCAGACCCAGGGGCAGCAGATACTGAAGGCATTGCAGTTGTTTCCACTTCTAATGCAGCTTATCAAGCGGACGATCTTGATGCATACGATTCGGATTGTGATGACATTCACTCTGCCCAAGCTTCTCTCGTTGCTAATCTCTCTCACTACGGTTCTGATGTCATCAGTGAGGTACCAACCACATCTAATAATATTGATGATAACCAACATCAAGTTGGGCATGAAAATGACAATCTCGAACAGCATTCAGGAACTAGTAACTCAAATGATGTGGTACCCAATTCTACACATTTGAGTGAACCTCAACCAAATGCTACGACGGGTATGGCATCTTATGCTCAACATGATTTGGTCATGGTGCCTAAACATATAATTGATCAAAGGCATATGGCCCTCAGACAATCCGTAGATACCAATTCCAACCTCACTGCTGAGCTTGCGTTGCATAAAGAAAAGATCAAAACTTTTGAAATGGTCCCTCAAGCAGAGAAAATAACATGTTCTGAATTTGACCAATTTCGTTTTGAAAAGATTGAACACTTGAAAGAAATAGAATCATTAAAAGCTAATCTTTCTAATGAATTAAAAGAAAAAGAGTCGGTTGTCAATGATTTTCAGAAACTTAAAATGGATTTCGAAACTCTCGAATCTAAAAAGGTTGAATCGGAAATTAATGCTACCAAACTTCTTAAATTCAAAGAACAACAGCTTTTAAAACAATATGCTTCCACAGAAAAGGTTCATCTTTTAACTAAATCATTTAAAGAACTCGAACTTAAACGTCTTCAAGATTTACCACCTAATCCCGGTTATGCAAAACAAGCTCCGGAATATATTCCCGGTCTTTATGATATGACCATAATTGGAAAATCGAAAGAAGCACCTTTTGTTCGTAGTACTGAGGAGACACAATCACTTGGGGATGAAACTCATTCTAAAATGCTTTCAAAATTCCATACAATTGATTATGATCAACATAACAAAGATCAATTTTCGAAAAAGACACGCATTCGTTTACAAAAGGAATTAGCAGAATTGACAGTTCCTGTGCTCCAAAGTTTGTCAAATGAAAACCTTCCTAGTACGTATCCTACACTTGTCAAAACGGATTTAACAAAGTTAATTCCACCGGTAAGCAAGGCGTCCGTTAACTTAAATGCGGTTCACCAACACTTAGCCGATTTTGACAAGGTCATTTTGGAACATACGACGGCTTCGGCCATAACGGAAGGTGAATGGAACTTTGAACACACTAGAGCTGCATTCTGAAATGAAATTGTTCCATTTGTAGACAATGTTAAGGCATGTCTGAGTAATCTTGATCAAGATTTGTTTTTGGAAATAGAAGAATTTAGACGTGTTTTCAATGAAATGGATAATGCTTATGAAAACAGTTTACTTGAAATAGAACGGGTTTCACGCCATAATGATCTGCTTCTGAATCAAGTGATGTCTCATGATATAGTTTCTGTCTGTGTGAATACAAGTGTTGATAATGATTCTATTGTGCATAATGTTGAATCTGTGGATACTGCGGTAGATAGTACTTGTCACGAATCTGACGCTGAATTTTTAAAGCTTCAAGATTCATATTCATCGCTTTCAAAACGTTTTGATGAGATTCAAACACATTGTATTTCGCTTGAATGCAAGCAACAATTTATTCAAGAAATCTTTGAAACGTCATTCGAAGGTGTCAATATCGATGATTCAAACTTTAAAAAGAATTTTCTATTGAATTTACAATCAAAACAGCGTCAGCCAAGTGACAAAGTTGCTAACTCTTTGCCGATAGAAATAGAGAAATCTAAGGAGCTTAACTGTGTGAACGTACTTGAGGCCGCTGAGAATTTTAGACTTGATCTAGATAATCAAGTTTCCAAGATTTTGTCCAAAGTTGATAACTTAAAATAGAAAAATACACGACTCTTCGATTTAGTACGGCCCGCATGTGTTGATACCACTGTACAGAATCAATCATTGATTGAACAATTGAATCGAAAATCGATGGAAATATCTGATTTGAGGGAACAAATTTGTGATAAGAACCTGGTCCTGGCTGAGTTAAAGGAAACAATTCGTACTCTAAAAGGTAAGAATGTTGTGGATAACGTAGCCACTATCTCAGCTTCGTCCTATAGTGCAATCAAAAGGAACCTTATAGCTGTCACACCACTTAACAAGGGCCGTAGGACTAAACCATCTCAAACTTTGGTCACTAAAGATAAGGCAGAATCAAAACCAGCTTCTAATATTCCCATGTTGCCTTCTACAGGATTAAGCACCACTACTAAGGCTCAAAGATCTAAGCTTAAGAGAAACAAGAAGAATGATAGGATCTTGCCCCCATCTAGTAGTCAAGTGAAGAAGAAAGTAGAAGCCCATCCTAGGAATGTTATCTTTGTTTTGAATAAAAAGAATCATGTAGCTAAACCTAAAGGCTCTGCGGTTGTGCAGCGTTCTAAGCCTAGTGTGAATTCTAATTTGAAATGTTGGAATTGCAATGAATGTATGTTTTCTAGTCGTCATGATTCTTGCCTTATTGACCATGTGAATGAGATGCATGCCCGGAAAAATGGATTAGAATGGAAACCGACTGGGAAAGTGTTAACCCAAGTTGGTTGGATGTGGCGCCCGACTGGTAGAACTTTCACTATAGTAGGAAATACGTGCCCTTTGACTAGGATCACTCCTACTAAAGCGAAGAAAACGTGCCCTTTAACTAGGAGTACCAAGGCTACCAAAACACAAGCGTGTCCTTTAACTAGGAACACCGACACTACTGTAGGAACCAAGTGCCCTTTAAATAGGTCTACTCCCACTGTAGTGCCCGCGAATAATCCAAAACCTAAGAAAGTTGGAACAGTAAAACCTGTTAGTGCTAAAACTATCATTAGAAAACGCAGGAAATCTAAGGGTCTCAAAATGTTAGCAATTCTGATAATTCTATATCTGTATCTGCTAACACTCCGGAACCAATAGTTTCCAATGCATTGTCTACTGTTGTTGTTGAAAACAGGTGGTCCAAATTGTTCTCTGGTATTTGGACTCTGGTTGCTCCAAGCATATGACCGGAGATCGCTCTCAGCTTAGAAATTTCGTCAGCAAGTTTCTTGGTACGGTTCGATTTGGAAATGATCATATTGCAAAGATAATGGGTTACAGTGAATATCATATTGGGAATGTTATAATTTCAAGAGTGTATTACGTGGAAGGTCTTGGACACAACTTATTTTCTGTGGGACAATTTTGTGATGCAAACCTAGAAGTTGCTTTTCGAGAGCATACCTGCTTCATTCGTAATTTGGAAGGGGTTGATTTATTGAAAGGTACTCGAGGGAATAATTTGTATACTTTGTCTCTACACGACATGATGGCCGCTTCTCCCATATGTCTTCTCTCCAAAGCATCGAAGACTAAGTCATGGTTATGGCATCGACGGTTATCTCATCTTAACTTTGACGCTATTAATCACTTGGTGAAAAACGAACTTGTTCGTGGTCTTCCTAAACTATCATTTCACAAGGATCATTTGTGTTCCACGTGTACAATGTGGAAAAGAACTAAGAAGTCATACAAACCCAAGACTGAAGACACCAACCAAGAGAAACTTTATCTTTTGCATATGGATCTTTGTGGGCCAATGCGTGTTGAAAGTCTTAGTGGCAAAAAGTACATCCTCGTCATTGTCGATGATTACTCTCGGTTTACATGGGTGAAATTTCTTAAAGCAAAAAATGAGGCACCTAAATTCATCATCGGATTTCTCAAGATGATTCAAGTGCGTCTCAACACTACTGTCCGACGCATTCGTACAGATAATGGAACCGAATTTGTGAATCAAATCTTGCGTGATTATTATGAAGAAGGAAGCATCTCTCATGAAACATCAGTTGCACGCACTCCACAACAAAATGGTGTCGTTGAAAGGCGAAATCGCACACTTATGGAAGCTGCTCGAAGGATGTTAATTTACGCAAAGGCTCCATTGTTTTTATGGGCAGAAGCAGTATCTACAGCAGTGTACACCCAAAACCGGTCACTAATTCGTAAACGCCATGGTAAAACACCTTATGAGCTTCTCCATGGAAAAGTACCAGATTTATCATATCTTCATGTATTTGGTTCTCTTTGCTATCCAAATAATGATCGTGACAATTTGGGAAAACTTCAACCAAAGGCTGATATTGGTATTTTCATTGGTTATGCCCCCGCAAAGAAGGCATACCGAATCTACAACCGTAACTCTCGAAAGATCCTCGAAACTATGAATGTTGATTTTGATGAGCTGACAGCAATGGCTTCTGAGCAAAGCAGCTCTGAACCCGCACTTCATGAAATGGGACCCAGTAATATTAGTTCTGGTCTTGTCCCAAACAACCCTACTTCATCATCATTTACACCACCTACTAGGAATGAATGGGATACGTTATTTCAACCGTTCTTTGATGAATTCTTTACTCCTCCTAGTATTGTTGCTCCAGAACCTGAGGTAATAGCTCCGGTAACCGAAGTTGTCGCTCCAGCAACCGTTGCACAATCAGATACATCTGCACCTACAATTGGTCAAGATATACCTTCAACAAGTAATTCTAAACAAACACCTGCTTCAACTACCCATGTCATGCCTATTGATAATGAAGAGGATGATGATGATCACGATTTGGAATTCGCTCAAATGCGTGAACTTCCATTCTTTGGTGTACCTTTTCCCGAACCTAATCAAGCCGGGTCGTCCACCTTAGAGGAAGCTCCTAGTACGGTATACTCCAATCCACGGATTCGTGAACATGACAGCAAGTGGACAAAGGATCATCCTATAGATTCTATTATTGGTGACCCCAATCGTCCGGTATCCACACGAAGTCAGTTACAAGAAAATGCAATGTTTTGTCACTTTGATGCTTTTCTCACTGAAGTTGAACCTAAGACATGGCAACAAGCTTTTACTCAATCCTGTTGGATAGAAGCTATGTAAGAAGAACTTAACGAATTCATACGTCTTGAAGTTTGGGAACTTGTCCCATGCCTGGATCAAGTGCAGTTACTCACTTTGAAATGGGTTTACAAGGTGAAACTCGATGAGTTAGGCGGAATATTGAAGAACAAAGCTCGACTAGTAGCTCGTGGATACAAGCAATTATTGGGCATCGACTTTATGGAATCCTTTGCACCTGTCGCCCGTTTGGAAGCTATTCGACTATTCCTCGCTTATGCAGCCCATATGAATATGATCGTCTATCAGATGGATGTGAAGACGGCATTTCTTAATGGTGAACTCAAGGAAGAGGTCTATGTTCAACAACCGGATGGTTTTGTGAATCCTAATTATCCTAATCATGTGTACAAGCTTAAGAAGGCTCTCTATGGGTTGAAGCAAGCTCCTCGCGCATGGTATGATCTTTTGTCACAATTCCTCATTACGCAAGGCTTCGCCAAAGGCAAGGTGGATCCCACGCTGTTCATTCAGAAACGAGGTAAAGATATGATTATTGTACAAATATATGTTGATGATATTATATTTGCAGCCTCGACCCAAACCTTATCGGATGAGTTTGGGACACTCATGTCTTCCAAGTTTAAGATGTCAATGATGGGCAAGGTATCATTCTTCTTAGGTCTTCAGATATCTCAGAGTCCCAGAGGCATCTTTATCAATCAATCCAAGTATGCCCTTGAATCGCTTCAGAGGTATAAGATGGAATCTTGCGACCCCGTGGATACTCCAATGGTGGAACGAACTAAACTTGATGCAGATCCACATGGAGTTGCCGTTGATCCGACACTTTACCGTGGAATGATCGGTACTCTTCTGTATATCACAGCTAGTCGACCTGATCTTCAGTTTGCTATATGTATGTGTGCCAGATATCAAACTCGACCTACTGAGGTACACTTAGCTACTGTTAAAAGGATCTTTCAATATCTTAAAGGAACCATTAATCGGGGACTTTGGTATTCGAAGGACTCTTCTATTGCACTAATGGCATATGCAGATGCGGATCACGCGGGTTGTCAAGATACAAGGCGTAGCACGAGTGGAACTTTACAACTACTAGGAGATCGACTAATCAGTTGGGCATCGAAAAGGTAGAAAAGCGCTGCAATTTCAAGTACGGAAGCAGAATACATAGCTATGTCCGGTTGCTGTGCTCAAATTCTTTGGATGAGATCGCAATTAACCGATTATGGTCTAGGTTTCAACAAAATTCCGATGTACTGCGACAACAAGAGTGCAATTGCCTTATGCTGCAACAATGTTCAATTCTCCCGGTCGAAGCATATTGACATTCGCTACCATTTCATCAAGGAGCAAGTAGAAAAGGGAGTAATCGATCTTTACTTTGTCCGATCTGAGTATCAATTGGCGGATATTTTCACGAAGGCTTTAGATCGGGCTCGAATTGAATTTTTGGCCGACAAGCTAGGAATGAGAACTTTCTCGCCTGAGACTCTTAAGGAACTGGCAGATGAAGCGAAAGAATAGTGGTGGTAAAACTATTCTCTGTATCCTTGGTGATCATTTGTATATATTGTTTATATCTTTATCCACAAAAGCAAAATACAAAAATATAAAACCATATAAAAACCATAAAAATTGAAAAATTCATAAAAATCCAAAAATATTTTTACTTTATTTTTCAAAGGCATGTCTTTTGGTACGATAATATTTACGGCCTTAGAAATGTCGATTAATATTGACACTGCGCCATAAATAGAGTTCGTACAAAAGTTGTAAATATTTCATAAAACATGCCTAAATGGCTTGTAGTTATTTCAGACTACAACCCGGTTTTCATATTAAAGTCAAGTATTTCTTATGAAAGCTTTGGCTCACAACGGGAATTAATTTTCTCGGGCAAGGTTTACTTTAAAACCTTGTAAGGGATCAAGTTTACTTTATAACTTGGTCTAACACAAATATATGTACGTTTCAGTGCATTTATTTGTTAAAGCAAGAGAAGTCTTGTTTTTATGAAGCTATCATCTCTACAACCATAGCAATCTACAATTGGTATCTACATACTCGACGATGTGACTACTCAAACGACGACTGCAGCTCTTTCAATAGAACACGGGTCAACAATTGAGGGGGAGCAATTGTAAAGCATTCAGAATCTTCGATGTCGAATGTGCCAAGCTCACTAATTGGTGTCAAGACAAGATTACCAATCGTACACGTGGTGTCAAGAGATGACTTCAACAGTGACGAGGCGACCAACATATGCCGACAAGAAACATTTGATCTTATCATATGATGTTCTCATCTATAAGTTCCAACCTTGTCAATTCTTATTAATATGGTGAATATGTGATCATGTTACAAATCGGTATCATATCTCATACATTTGATATCATGAAGATAAAACGGACTTGCAATTTTCTTCCCAAAACCTTTGTTAAAACATCATTAAATCAATTGATATTAAAAACATCCATTGGGTTAATATTTTTAATATGGGGGAGAAAATGTGATTTAATATGGGATATTATCACAAATGGTTTGACATAATGTGCTGGCTCATCCCGACATGTGCGAAATGTTTTCGAATATCGTGGCATATGTTAAGGGGGAGCAAAACGGATTTGCATATCAAAATGGATTTTCATGGTGACATATACTTACTCAACACCTATTTATTTCACGACGATGAAGATTGTGGTGACATAAGGATGGTAGGATAGGTTAAGTCCAATGATTCTTCTAGAACCGGAGGAATCTTCCCAAGGAAATTCCATAGCTAGAAATAGTAGTCCTTAGGAAAGATGGAGAAAGATTATGAACGTAGCTGAATGCCGACCAAGTACTTAAGTTAGCACTGGAAAAATCACAACAAGGTGCTAGTTATGACGTATTGGTAAGCATTGAAGGGGTTGAAGAATGAAAAAGAATTGTAAAGATAAAGGGTGTAAAGAAAGAAGCCCTCCTTACAACTTTAGGCAGAAACCGGGTCAACACTTATGCTATTGAGATCATTTTAATGATGCTCGATATTGAAGATAGACATCATGGACCCAGTGATGCAATGCACAACCCATCCCAGCTAACTCAGATATCTCTTAAAAGATATTTGTTTTAATCACACGGAGACAACACGTTATCTATTGATTTATTCACTCCGAATAAATTGGTATTGAAAAGGTGGCACTCCTCTCCAGCCTCCGATCACTAAAATTCAAAATGCACGATCGAGTCTAGAGCTATTTGAGATCATCAAATATCTCATTAGGACACACTTCCATATTTCCTTGCTTCTTCACACACTGTGAAAAGTAAGAAAGATTTTAAGAGTCCTACGCAAAATCTTAATGATCTTGCCTGAACATCCGAGTAATACGAAAGTATTTACAATGAAGATGGAAATCCTTCTTGAGAGAATATCAAAAAGCTCATGGTAGGTGACTTGTGCGATTCTTTATGAATCAAACTTGTGATAACTAGAAAGCAACAGCCGTTTAATTCTTAACTGAATTTAAACACGTTCCAGGCCTCTATGCAATATCTTAGTGATCTTGCCAGAACACTCAGAGTGATACCTTAGTGTTCACAGTGATGAGTGGAAATCCTTCTAGTGTTAACCTCAAACAGCACTTGGTAGGTAACTTGCAAGATTCTATACGAATCAAGCTCGTGACAACTGGAAAGCAACGATGGTGCGGTTCTTAATTGAATTTCACTTGTTCCAGGAACATGAATTGACGGCTTCAAATCATGCGGATATTATTATTCAAATGATTCACTCTTTATGTTCGCAGTTAGCTTTGGACGGTCGAATAAAGAGAACGGGTTTACCCGCGAAATCCTGTCAGGAAGTTACTTAATTGAAACTATCCGTCACGGGTACGATATCTAATATCGTCCAACGGTCTTCACCGACCGGAGGTAAAATGCTACCGATTTAGAATGAAATGTTCAAAGCCATTTCGTTCGTGTCTACTTATGTTACGGCATTTAAAGACGGTGGCGTTGCGGAATCCAAGAAGAAGTCGTCCCCGCATGCTTATTGTGACAATGCGTCAATTTATGGTTGATATTTTATTCTCAAGTGTTATTTAAAAATATTATTTTAATGTTCTATTATGAACTCACTTATTTTTGGGAAGAAATTTGAATTTACATCTTGAAGTAGCATCGACTACGTCTAAACCGGAGGATTCTACGTTACGTGCTTACGTTTATATACACCGTTTTGGTGACAGTCTGACATTTCAGGAAATAAATTTATCCGTGAATATCATTTTGGAATTTTAAATTTGTGTTGGTTCATAAACTCACAAATTTACAAGAAGAGATTAGGACTTACGATTATAATTTAACGTCCTTTACGACTAAACCGGAAACCTTAGGATTACGTATTTACGTTTTCGAACTCTGTTTTTGATGAGACAATTTTTATTAGATTCGTTTTGTGCCGTTGATTCATAATTTATAAAAACTTTTTTCGTAAAATGACCCGAGGGCACGCAAATCGAGGAAACTAGAATCGAGAATTACCCGTAAATTAGTGGAGATGAGACAAGTGAGACACTTGTCCCACCCCCAATAACCCATGGCTAAAATAAGCCACAACACCATGAGGTGTCATACTAGTATCTTACAAGTTACACTTGGTAACTTACTTAGCTAAACAATCTACAAAACCATTCAAGACTAAACCACTAACTTCATTTTCACTCATGCAAACCACCAAAATCCTCCCTCTCTTTCTAAATTCGTCCCATTTCAACCAAAAACACTCTCATATGATCAATTTTAACCATGAAATCATGTGTTATTCACACATATGATGAAGCCCTTTTTAAGCTCTATAGATTGGTGGTGATTTTAACATCCAAAGAGAAGTTTGCAAGATGAAGTAGGGCTGATTTTGAAAGACCAACATCTCCCTTGGTGATCTTGAATATTTGATACAAGAGCTCATAAGATTTGGTGACCCAAAACCAAGTCTTGATCCTTCCAACTACTTAATCTTGGTGGTTTAAAGATTGTTCTTCCTATCCTCTTGTTATTTTGGTTAAGTAATCTTGTAATTTATTTATTTATGTATATGTATATGATGATGAATGATGATTAAAAATATTATTTGGGGATTTGGTGTTGATAGATTTGATAAACATGGGTAAAAAGATGGAAAAACCACATGTAAAAATGGTTAAATCTTGCTTAATAAGATGGCTGTATAAGAACAGTAAGTAACCAAATGACAAACTGATAAAATGGTAAAGTGAAATCAATATACAGTAAGTATTAGGTGTTATACACATGTGAGAGTTGGCCATGCAATGGAATCATAAAAATGAGTGAGATATGATCAAAACAAGTTTAGAGTGAAAATCTGCATACACTGTTTTGGACGAATTTATTAAAATATTTAGAGGTTGATTCATCAGTAGCTATAAAGGAATAAAATGAAGCACATATCATTTAGTTTCTGTAATAAAAATTTGAGGTCCTATCTCCAGATTGATCTCTATATATGGACATTTTAGTGAAATTAAAATTTAGGACTGATTTTGTGAAATTAAAGTTTAATATTATTATATAAGCACTCAAATAAATATAGTATAAAATGTGAATTAAAACCCACTAACTTATATATTACATTTATATAAATATGTATAAGGATAAATAAATGGACATTTTATAAAAATGGTAGTTTGGTAAGTTTTATAAGTTATAAAAACTATAAACATGATTTTTACGTCTTTTCGGCTAATACCGTAAAATTAACGTTTTTCGTCAATTAAAACTTAGACGGTCGGACCCATCTAATATAAACTTTTATAAAATCACATACTGATATATGAACTTATATAACAAGTTAAAACCGATGAAACCCGAGCTTTACAACATATAGACATTAACGGGCCAAAGTAGCCTTATTAGACTATAAACCCGACTAGCTAGTAAAACACTTATAAACTTACATATTGGGCTTAACCCATTTGGGCCCAACATGTAAAGTATAATACTGATAATAAAAGTATAAAATGGTCTAATTTAAGGTAATGGACTTATAATAGGCTTATTTCTCCTAAAACATGTAAATAAGTAAAACTAGTAAAACTAGTATAAAAATGTTACCAACACATAAACACTATAATGAATGAGTAAAAATGTACAATCCCACTTGATCATCATCATATGTATAAAATCATCATATGTATACATAATTGTTATTTTTATAAAGTCATTGGACAAGAGTCTAAGACGAGTATTATTTGTCTAGGTTTCCGTGATTGAAGCACGTACCGTACATCCGAATTGCCGATAACCCGCCTTCCCACATCAACGTGAGTTCATAGCCTCGAAATCTTTTAAATGTTTTTATGAAATGTTTTATAAACCTACGAGGGAGATAACATGATTAGTTTTGATAAAATAGGACATCATTTGTCCCGATTGTTTGTTTATTGATTTCAACCCGAATGATTGTATGACCCGATGAATGATTATATGACCCGATAGATGAAATGAAATGGATTATTAAAGTTAGGTTATGTCACTAAAAGTCCCATTAGCATGAATTGTGAACTACCGGGATTTGGTAGACGCTTATGCATATAATAGTACTATTTGGGGACGATCACCTCAGTTCGCGCCTTGACGATTGATCCCCGTCGTGCCACATTGATTGGTAAGCGAATTTATATATGAGAAGATTTACACAAGCGTGATTATTGTGACGACACGCTAATTTAGATGGGAAAATTGAGTTTCGGGCTAGCTACCCGTTGTTTATTGTAGTAAGGTAACAATGTCATGCGGCTTATAATAATCCAAATAACGAAATACTGCTATACGCACTGAATTACGATATATTGCCTGACTAGCAATACGGGGTCTTATTATTGATGTTATGTTCGTGTTTTGGTTTTACATAACCATATTCATATAACGGTTTTTATTTAACTTTATACAACGTTATGAAACGTATTATATGATGTTTTTACGACAATGATTCGTATAATAATTTTGAAGGCGAAAGCCTATATTATGATTTTAATTAGGATTTGTATAAAATGACTTTGGCGATTTTATGGCCTATAACAAAGATTGGTGCAAAATGATTTTCGGTAATAATTTTATACAGATGTTATATTGATGGATTTCATTAAACTCTATGAATTCACTCGGCGTTTTCGCTGACCTTTTCTTTTAACATGTTTTATCTCAGGTACTTGAAGGTAATTCTCGGGAAGACAACAAAGAATTCATGGCCCGCACTTAAATAACAATTTCCATTCAAATCTTTTGTAAAATTGTATGAAATGACTATGACTTGGGACCTATGTAAATTTGATATTTATGAATGGAAATGCTTTATTATTAAACGACGCGATTTTTAAGCGTTGTCTATGATGTGAGTAATGTGCAATCCCGTAACACCAACGAGTCTTCCGCTGTATTGAATTGTATAAATTTGGGGGTTTTACAGTTTGGTATCAGAGCTCTCGTTATAGAGAACGAAAGATTTTTAAAACCAAGGTTTTGAATAAAACATTTCAAAATCTTTTAACTATAAACATTTTTCTCAAAATGTCTAAAATCTTTTGACTATAACGGTGCCGAAGAATTCCCGAGTTACCGACAAGGGAAGACTGAGAAGTGTTATTTTAATATATATATATATATATATATATGTATATATATAACTTGGATTATATATATACAATATGATGTAATTTGATTACATGATTGTTTGATGATTATTTTAATATTTATACGAGGTATTTATACGACGTAGATTGTCATAAGGAACCCTAAATCCCCTAGTAAATTAATCTAAGCTATTCCTGTAGGAAATCTAGCTATTCCAGATCTAAACCAAGTTGTGGATATTTATGATCCCAACAAAATGGTTGATATTCGTAGAAATGTAGATATTAGTTGATTGTGATATTGAATAAGAATTGGCGAGATTAAATATGATATCGATGTTATGACGAACTTTCTGTATAGAGTGGAGTTTGACAAAACCTTACCACCTAGAAAGATGTCATCTGATTCGTTGTCATCCAATTCTTAAATTTGAAATCAAAAGGGTGAATGTTGCACTTGAGGCTGTCATTGGAACCATTACCCAAAAGCCTCATGCCACTAGTACCTTTCTGAGAAGTGTAATTGAATGTGTGAGTCATTTAATACTAGTGACTCATTTGATATTTATTGTTGTAAGAGCTATAGGATTGGAAATTAAGTGTTGTTCATATCGAGCTTTTATTTCCTTATTAAGGCCTAAGAATAAAGTTAAAGTATTGGGAAATGAGGTAGGATATCGAATTGAGTATAAAATTGGTTGAAACATGAATAAAGTAAAATTTAACTTGTATGGAATAAAAAATGTTAAGAGGAAGTTTTTGAGTCCTGTGATTAAATTATAAGGTTTTAAATGATTGTTAGTTCGTGTTAAGGGTTGTTCCTATACCATTATCCAATAATAAGGATGCCCAGTGTCCAGGAAATAAATTGAAGAAATCTTCTTCTGAATAGGGACCGATGGATCTTCCGGGACAGGTGGAACCCCCATGACTCTTGTAGATTAGTATTCATTGTGGTATCTTTTAAAAATAATCCCTAACCTAACTGAGACATCAGTTGGTAGGATGAGTTCTTGGAATTGTATGACATAGTGACACGTAATGTGTTACGGTGCAATTCGACTTGTTTGTGATTAATGAAAAGACTACCTTTGATTGTTAAATTCTACATGTATTGATGTTATCTATCTTTTCTTGCTTGTCTCTAATGCTCGCATTAGTGATGCAACCATTAAACAAGTACTCATCTCGAATTGAGTTACGTTTTGGATTATTCTTTTTGAGTGTCATCGAGGTCATGCACCTCATGATTAATTGGCTAAGCTTATTTCCTATTATATTGTAGTCAGTTCTTGGTGAACAACTCTTCATCACTCTTTTGCAGATCACTCATTGTTTTTATATGATAAAACAGTATCCCTTGATAAAGATTGAATTTTCATCATCATAAGGATGATTTAAAGTAAGACTTATAAATAATCGTTATCGAAATGAAGTTGTTTATAAAACACCTTGGAAAACTTAATTGTTTTCATAACAAAGAAAGTCTTTGTAAATTTATTTTTGATTCTTATTTAAGAATTAAGCATGAAAATATTTTTATTATAAACATGATGATAAAATTTTGACGAACTGAGTATTGCATCGTTAATCTTGAAATTGTATATAGTTGCGTGCCTACATACAATTTGGAATGGACCATGCAAGGCTGATTAGTAGTCACCATAAAACTAATGAATAAACACTACATTTTCTTTGAAGATTGTGAAAGATTAAATTTTATGAGATCTACAAGAAGTGAAAAATAGGGACATAGTGTTAGGGACACCTACATATGTGCCTGTAGCATATATTCTTCTGAGTCGAATTTACTCATCTATGGAAATTGTCTTATTTGACAATTGACAATTCTTTCTTGTCCAATTCTCTCGTAGTGAGATTCTTAGGAAAAGTATCTGATTACCGAGTGTTGATACCCGACTGGATGTATTGACGTTCTTATCATTTCTCTTGATTAGATTTCATTTGAATGACCTGGGTAACGATTCGAGGAGATTTAGAATGCATACACAATTTATGAAAACATAGGATATATTCATATTCGTTAAATGTTTTCGTCTGTATCTGATTTGAAATTCTCTCGCATAGATTATGCGTTGACCTTACTCTTGTAGTGTTAACAATGTCTCCAGATATCCTTGAATTGTGAAGGATTATGAGTTATTATTAGACTTTTGAGAAGTTCACATCTTATCAACGATGATGAAACTGGAAAGTTGATAGTGCCAGTAGAATGAATTGATTGATTATGACATGACGACATTGTTTTAATTGATGGGAACTCGAGTAGAATTCCCCTAAAAGATAAGATGTTGATTATCAAAAGTGATCTAAATAATTCTTGATGGATGACCATATCCTGCATTTATACTTGAAATTTTACCGTGAATGGTTGTGAATTAGTCATATTATATTCTAGAAAGAACTTAAAGAAAATTTATTAAAATATGTACCTGCTATTTGAAACTTTAGGAGGTATTTTACCTAGACTTTCACCATTAAGGCAAGTTGAATTTGGTATTGATTATATTCTTGGTGCTGCATCTGTGGCATGTGCACTATATGTCAGCACCATCTGAATTAAAAGAATTACCGTACAACTGAGAGAGTTGTGGGAGTAAGATTTTATTCTACCAAGCCCGTCATCATGAAGAGCTATGGTCTTATCATTTCTTATGTTTATTGATTACCGTAAACTAAGTAAATTGACGATTAAAATCTATATCCACTACCCAAGATGATAGATTGTTCGATCATTTACAAGGTTCTAGCTTATATTCAAGATTTGATCCACGACATGGTTATCATCAACTTCGCATCCGCGAAAAAGATTATCTATTCTAATCACTATATCCAGAACTTGTAATGAACATTATGAGTTTCACGTGATGTCGTTTGGATTGACTAATACACCTGTAGCATTCATAAATTTGGTGAATCACGTGTGTAGGCTATATTTTGATAAATTCATGCTCGTGATCATTAAGGACTATTTGTTTGCTTATAAGAATAAGAAGGAGTTAATAATCATTTATAGATTGCCCTGAATTGACCGAACAATGAAAACATGTACCGTGAATATTTAACATGTGATTAACGGCTTAATCCTTTACATGATTTGACCGTGTGATTAATAAGATAATGGGATCTATATTGACATTTTAAAAATTAGAGCCATTAAGGATTAAGGTTATACCAAAAAGAAAAGTGCAAATATGTTTTGACAAATGTTTTATCAAAAAGAACTTTTGAGGGATTATTCCCTTATACCCAAACATTTAACTAATCTTCTGTTTAGGGGTAAATGTTTGTGTATACCTCAAGAAAACCTAAGAGGGATTGAGGAAACCATTTAAACCATGACTTGAAATTTGAAATGACACTTTTTACTTTTCAACTAAGAAAACTTTGACCAAAGTATAAACAAAGATTTTTCGAACGTTTACGTATCTTACTAATTATTTTTGATAAATCAACAAAAATCGTGTTAATTAAATTCAAATTTATTTTGAACATTTTTATATAATTGGACAAACTGAGAAAATTTAAAATTTTTACGCTTGCGTTTCATAAAATTAAATGTTTATTATTTAATTACTGGTAAAAATTATCGACGCTTTAGACGTCGGATTGAGTAAAACGTATAAAAATAATAGTTGAGATAGAACTAAGACTTAGAAAATATGAAGGAATAATTTCTAAATAAATACGGTCATGATATTTATAATATCGAGGAAGGTGAATATAATTACTGACACATTATGTAGAAAAGATAAAGAACCAATTAGGACATGTTCCTTAATAATGAAGGTGAAAAATAAATTGCCGAACAATATAAAAATAAACAATGCTTGTAAGAAGGATAATATAGATAATAAAAAGGGGTTCGCGGCTAATATGAACCATTAGAATTGAGAAGCCGATGGCGTTAAATGTATAAAAGGTCACTCGTGGTTGCCTAAATATTGAGATGTAGTCATGTTGGAATCTCGTAAGTATAAGTATTCTATTCATACTATTTCTGATTTAGTGTATATTTATCTGAAGAAGTTGTACTGATAGCAAATTATGAAGGCAGACATCGCCTCATACATTAGTAAACGTCTAACTATCACAAAGGTCATCAATTGAATATTGATTCGATTTGGGTCATCGTCGACATACTGACCAAATCTGCTAATATCATTCCTGTTAATGATAGATTCTCAATGAAGAAATTGACTCTTTTGTATTTAAAGGAGTTATGTAAGCATGGTGTGCCTATATCGATCATATCTATCAAGATCCTCGCTTCGCATCGAATTTCTAGAGATTTGCTCAGAAGTCATTGAGAACGAACCTTGATGAGAGTACTGTTTACCACCCCAATCGAAGGGACGAGGTAAAGTAACGATACAAAGTACTAGAAGTGTTGTTTTATGCTTGAATGATTGACCTTGGTAATAAAACGTATAATCGTTTTTCTTTGAAGAGATTATCGTTGATAATCATCGTATTAGGATCGAGATCAAATCATGTTAGGATCTAAATATTAGAGCACCTGTAAGCAGGAGTTGGGATGAAGACACCCGACTTACACCCACTGTGAGTTGGACATGTCTTTTAGGTTTAAGGTTTCCTATGATGGCGAACCTAACCTTACAAAATACTCGACCTGCGAGACCTGAAATGATTGTTGAAATTAGGATCTGATTATTTACTGTCGGTAGTGGGCAGGAGGTTATGTGAATATGAAATGTGGATCTTGAAGTGCCAGATGGGTAGCGAAGTTATGCCAAAAATTTTCACCATAGAAAGATGAATTGAAGAACTGAAAGATCACGGGAATTAAGTCCCTGTTGTATGGGACCATTGAGATGATGTAAAAGTTGGTTTGAAATGCATATAAGCTGGATCTACCCTATGACTTCAAGGGCTGCGTGAATTATGTTTCGTAAATCGAACTTGATAAATATATATCAAGTGAAAATCTGAATTCTTCTTGATAAATTTAGATTGGCGAAAAGTTACATATATCAAAAACCCGTGAACATCATGGATAGAGAAAGTAAGTCAACATTAAGCCTGATCTTATTCACGTAGTTATGTTTGATGAAACTCGCGTATTGTAATGAATTACACTTGTGAGAAAAGACCGAATGTGGAGGAAATATCCACATGGCTTTAACTCTATAAGAAGTGAGTAGTAAGATAAGATGATCTTTAAGGACAAAGATCCTGTTTAGGGGTAAATGCTGTGACAATGCGTCAATTTATGGTTGATATTTTATTCTCAAGTGTTATTTAAAAACATTATTTTAATGTTCTATTATGAACTCACTTATTTTTGGGAAGATATTTGAATTCACATCTTGAAGTAGCATCGACTACGTCTAAACCTGAGGATTCTACGTTACGTGCTTACGTTTATATACACCGTTTTGGTGACAGTCTGACATTTCAGGAAATAAATTTATCCGTGAATATTATTATGGAATTTTAAATTTATGTTGGTTCATAAACTCACAAATTTACGAGAAGAGATTAGGACTTACGATTATAATTTAACGTCCTTTACGACTAAACCGGAAACCTTAGGATTACGTATTTACGTTTTCGAACTCTGTTTTTGATGAGACAATTTTTATTAGATTCATTTTGTGCCGTTGATTCATAATTTATAAAAACGTTTTTCGTAAAATGACCCGAGGCACGCAAATTGAGGAAACTAGAATCGAGAATTACCCGTAAATTAGTGGAGATGAGACAAGTGGGACACTTGTCCCACCCCCACTAACCCATGGCTAAAATAAGCCACAACACCATGAGGTGTCATACTAGTAGCTTACAAGTTACACTTGGTAACTTACTTAGCTAAACAATCTACAAAACCATTCAAGACTAAACCACTAACTTCATTTTCACTCATGCAAACCACCAAAATCCTCCCTCTCTTTCTAAATTCGTCCCATTTCAACCAAAAACACTCTCATATGATCAATTTTAACCATGAAATCATGTGTTATTCACACATATGATGAAGCCTTTTTTAAGATCTATATATTGGTGGTGATTTTAACATCCAAAGAGAAGTTTGCAAGATGAAGTAGGGCTGATTTTCAAAGACCAACATCTCCCTTGGTGATCTTGAATATTTGATACAAGAGCTCATAAGATTTGGTGACCCAAAACCAAGTCTTGATCCTTCATGTATAAAGATTGTTCTTCCTATCCTCTTGTTATTTTGGTTAAGTAATCTTGTAATTTATTTATTTATGTATATGTATATGATGATGAATGATGATTAAAAATATTATTTGGGGATTTGGTGTTGATAGATTTGATAAACATGGGTAAAAAGATGGAAAAACAACATGTAAAAATGGTTAAATCTTGCTTAATAAGATTGCTGTATAAGAACAGTAAGTAACCAAATGACAAACTGATAAAATGGTAAAGTGAAATAAATATACAGTAAGTATTAGGTGTTATACACATGTGAGAGTTGGCCATGCAATGGAATCATAAAAATGAGTGAGATATGATCAAAACAAATTTAGAGTGCAAATCTGCATACACTGTTTTGGACGAATTTATTAAAATATTTAGAGGTTGATTCATCAGTAGCTATACAGGAATAAAAGGAAGCACATATCATTTAGTTTCTGTGATAAAAATTTGAGGTCCTATCTCCATATAGATCTCTATATATGGACATTTTAGTGAACTTAAAATTTAGGACTGATTTTGTGAAATTAAAGTTTAATATTATTATATAAGCACTCAAATAAATATAGTATAAAATGTGAATTAAAACCCACTAACTTATATATTACATTTATATAAATATGTATAAGGATAAATAAATGGACATTTTATAAAAATGGTAGTTTGGTAAGTTTTATAAGTTATAAAAACTATATACATGATTTTTACGTCTTTTCTGCTAATACCGTAAAATTAACGTTTTTCGTCAATTAAAACTTAGACGGTCGGACCCATCTAATATAAACTTTTATAAAATCACATACTGATATATGGACTTATATAACAAGTTAAAACCGATGAAACCCGAGCTTTACAACATATAGACATTAACGGGACAAAGTAGCCTTATTAGACTATAAACCCGACTAGCTAGTAAAACACTTATAAACTTACATATTGGGCTTAACCCATTTGGGCCCAACATGTAAAGTATAATACTGATAATAAAAGTATAAAATGGTCTAATTTAAGGTAATGGACTTATAATAGGCTTATTTCTCCTAAAACATGTAAATAAGTAAAACTAGTAAAACTAGTATAAAAATGTTACCAACACATAAACACTATAATGAATGAGTAAAAATGTACAATCTCACTTGATCATCACCATATGTATAAAATCATCATATGTATACATAATTGTTATTTTTATAAAGTCATTGGACAAGAGTCTAAGACGAGTATTATTTGTCTAGGTTTCCGTGATTGAAGCACGTACCGTACATCCGAATTGCCGATAACCCGCCTTCCCACATCAACGTGAGTTCATAGCCTCGAAATCTTTTAAATGTTTTTATGAAATGTTTTATAAACCCGCGAGGGAGATAACATGATTAGTTTTGATAAAATAGGACATCATTTGTCCCGATTGTTTGTTTATTGATTTCAACCCGAATGATTGTATGACCCGATGAATGATTATATGACCCGATAGATGAAATGAAATGGATTATTAAAGTTAGGTTATGTCACTAAAAGTCCCATTAGCATGAATTGTGAACTACCGGGATTTGGTAGACGCGTATGCATATAATAGTACTATTTGGGGACGATCACACCAGTTCGCGCCTTGATGGTTGATCCCCGTCGTGCCACATTGATTGGTAAGCGAATTTATGTATGAGAAGATTTACACAAGCGTGATTATTGTGACGACACGCTAATTTAGATGGGCAAATTGAGTTTCGGGCTAGCTACCCGTTGTTTATTGTAGTAAGGTAACAATGTCATGCGGCTTATAATAATCCAAATAACGAAATACTGCTATACGCACTGAATTACGATATATTGCCTGACTAGCAATACGGGGTCTTATTATTGATGTTATGTTCGTGTTTTGGTTTTACATAACCATATTCATATAACAGTTTTTATTTAACTTTATACAACGTTATGAAACGTATTGTATGATGTTTTTACGACAATGATTCGTATAATAATTTTGAAGGCGAAAGCCTATATTATGATTTCGATAAGGATTTGTATAAAATGACTTTGGCGATTTTATGGCCTATAACAATGATTGGTGCAAAATGATTTTCGGTAATAATTTTATACAGATGTTATATTGATGGATTTCATTAAACTCTATGAATTCACTCGGCGTTTTCGCTGACCTTTTCTTTTAACATGTTTTATCTCAAGTACTTGAAGGTAATTCTCGGGAAGACAACAAAGAATTCATGGCCCGCACTTAAATAACAATTTCCATTCAAATCTTTTGTAAAATTGTATGAAATGACTATGACTTGGGACCTATGTAAATTTGATATTTATGAATGGAAATGCTTTATTATTAAACAACGCGATTTTTAAGCGTTGTCTATGATGTGAGTAATGTGATATCCCGTAACACCAACGAGTCTTCCGCTGTATTGAATTGTATAAATTTGGGGGTGTTACACGTATACTTTATGCACTTAATATCTCATCTAATTCAAGAAAGCCTAAAAGTTAAGTCTTCCGCTGTATCGAACTCTGAAGCTTTCAAGAATTACGAAGGTATAAGTATGTGGGACATGGCGTCACGAAGAGGCAAAGATCACAAGTGATGGATGCACGAGATCAAGGTAAGAGATTAATGCTCAAGATTGATATCGAAGATCATATCAGCATGTTCACCAGAAAAGAAAAAGAAAAAGAAAGACGAAGACTACGAGCTCAAGACAAGCATAGTATGGTAGGTTTATTTTATTATTGTAACTTGGGTAACGCCCTTGTTTGGAGTGACCTCCCTTATGGGGAGATTGTTGGAAATACGTTTTACGTATTAAGAAGGATCGGTCACTCCAACGATAGTCGATGTAATAGCTCGTAGTTTAGTTACGTGTCTTTACTTAACAAACAACATCAAGCCTAGCCTACAACATGTGTAGGCCGGCCCAAATGTAAGCCCAAGCCCATGACAAGGGCTTGGGTATATAAACCCTCTCCTTAGATGGAGAGGGTGTGTGTTCCTCATTTTTACACATAGTGAAAAAGTGTTTTTCTTTCACTTTCTCTCTCTAAGTGTGTGTGTTCTCACCATCTCTCTATCTCTTTCTCTCTCTAAAACATAAGCAAGATTTACAATCCTACAATGCATTTTATAGTTCCCTTGATAAGTAACTTTCTAGGATCAATTATAGGAACTTGCGAAAAGTTCTTGTTCTTAACCCGAATGAGCTAAGACTTTCGCGTTTTAAAGTTCCCTATATAAAGGTCTAGCAAAACTTGAATTGAGTGGGTTAAGGAATGTAAAGGGATCCAAATGCCCATCAAGTCTAAAATTAGCTCTTATTCTACCCATCGGAAAATATACATTCGTGTCTTAAAAACACTTATTAGAACTAAGAAGAATTTTAAAGTTTGGACATTTTTAGCCTTATTAGCAACCAAATAAAACAAAACGTTGGATGTTGGAAAATGTGAAGGCGTAACAAAGCAAGCATCTATTCACCCCCATACTAAAGTTAAACATTGTCCTCAATGTTTCGAATCTAAAGGTGGAGCACCCCCAACTGGAGACGAAGAGTCGAATGCTTAGGATCTAGCATGGAAAGGGTGATCAACAATATATCTAAATCCGTTTATAAATTATGATAAAAGATAATTTGTAGGATATGTAAATCTTGCTTATGTTTTTAGAGAGAGAAAGAGATAGAGGGATGGTGAATTAAACACAATTCTAGAGAGAGAAACAAGAGTAAACTATGTGTAAATTATGAAACCACACACCCTCTCCATCAAAGGAGAGGGTTTATATACCCAACCCTTGTAATGGGCTTGGGCTTACACGTTTGGACCGGCCTACACATGTTGTAGGCTAGGCTTAGACTTGTTTGATAAATAAAGAAGGTTAACTAAACTACGAGCTATTACATGGACTATCGTTGGAGTGACCGATCCTTCTTAATACGTAAAACGTATTTCCAACAATCTCCCCCTAAGGGAGGTCACTCCAAACAAGGGCGTTACCCAAGTTACAATAATAAAATAAACCTAGCATATTATGCTTGTCTTGAGCTCGTAGTCTTCGTCTTTCTTTTTCTTTTTATTTTCTGGTGAACATGCTGATGTGATCTTTGATATCAATCTTTGAGCATTAATTTCTTGCCTTGATCTCGTGCATCCATCACTTGTGATCTTCGCCTCTTCGTGACACCATGTCCCACATACTTATACCTTCGTAATTCTTGAAAGCTTCAGAGTTCGATACAGCGGAAGACTTAACTTTTAGGCTTTCTTGAATTAGATGAGATATTAAGTGCATAAAGTATAAGCATGCGGGGACGACCTCCTCTTGGATTCCACAACGCCACCGTCTTCAAATGCCGCAACATAAGTAGACACGAACGAAATGGCTTTGAACATTTCATTCTAATTCGATAGCATTTTACCTCCGGTCGGTGAAGACCGTTGGACGATATTAGATATCGTACCCGTGACGGATAGTTTCAATTAAGTAACTTCTTGACAGGATTTCGCGGGTAAACCCGTTCTCTTTATTCGACCGTCCAAAGCTGACTGCGAACTTAAAGAGTGAATCATTTGGATAAAAATATCCGCATGATTTGAAGCCGTCAATTCATGTTCCTGGAACAAGTGAAATTCAATTAAGAACTGCACCATCGTTGCTTTCCAGTTGTCACGAGCTTGATTCGTATAGAATCTTGCAAGTTACCTACCAAGTGCTGTTTGAGGTTAACACTAGAAGGATTTCCACTCATCACTGTGAACACTAAGGAATCACTCTGAGTATTCTGGCAAGATCACTAAGATATTGCGTAGAGGCCTGGAAGGTGTTTAAGTTCAGTTAAGAATTAAACCACTGTTGCTTTCCAGTTATCACAAGCTTGATTCATAAAGAATCGCACAAGTCACCTACCATGAGCTTTTTGATATTCGCTCAAGAAGGATTTCCATCTTCATTGTAAGTACTTTCGTATTACTCGGATGTTCAGGCAAGATCATGAAGATTTTGCGTAGGACTCTTAAAATCTTTCTTACTTTTCACAGTGTGTGAAGAAGCAAGGAAATATGAAAGTGTGTCCTAATGAGATATTTGATGATCTCAAATGGCTCTAGACTCGATCGTGCATTTTGGATTTTAGTGATCGGAGGCTGGAGAGGAGTGCCACCTTTTCAATACCAATTTATTCGGAGTGAATAAATCGATAGATAACGTGTTGTCTCAGTGTGATTAAAACAAATACCTTTTGAGAGATATCTGAGTTAGCTGGGATGGGTTGTGCATTGCATCACTGGGTCCATGATGTCTATCTACAATATCGAGCATCATTAAAATGATCTCAATAGCATATGTGTTGACCCGGTTTCTGCCTAAAGTTGTAAGGAGGGCTTCTTTCTTTACACCCTTTATCTTTACAATTCTTTTTCATTCTTCAACCCCTTCAATGCTTACCAATACGTAATAACTAGCACCTTGTTGTGATTGTTCCAGTGCTAACTTAAGTACTTGGTCGGCATTCAGCTACGTTCACAATCTTTCTCCATCTTTCCTAAGGACTACTATTTCTAGCTATGGAATGTCCTTGGGAAGATTCCTCCGGTTCTGGAAGAATCATTGGACTTAACCTATCCTACCATCCTTATGTCACCACAATCTTCATCGTTGTGAAATAAATGGGTTTTGGGTAAGTATATGTCACCATGAAAATCCATTTTGATATGCAAATCCGTTTTGCTCCCCCTTAACATATGCCACGATATTCGAAAACATTTCGCATATGTCGGGATGAGCCAGCACGTTAAGTCAAACCATTTGTGATAATATCCCATATTAAATCACATTTTCTCCCCCATATTAAAAATATTAACCTAATCGATGTTTTTAATATCAATTGATTTAATGAAGTTTTAACAAAGGTTGTGGGAAGAAAAATGAAAGTCCATTTTATCTTCATGATATCAAACGTATGAGATATGATACCGTTTTGTAACATGATCACATATTCACCATATTAGAAAAGAATTGACAAGGTTGGACCTGATTGATGAGAACATCATATGATAAGATCAAATGATTCTTGTCAACATATGTTGGTCGCCTCGTCATGTCTGAAGTCATCTCTTGACACCACGTGTACGATTGGTATTGTTGTCTTGACACCAACTTGTGAACTTGGCACTTTCGGCATCGAAGATTCTGAATGCTTGACAATTGCTCCCCCTCAATTGTTGACCCGTGTTCTATTGAAAGAGCTGTAGTCTTTGGTTGAGTAGTCACATCGTCGAGTATGTAGATACCAATTGTAGATTGCGATGGTTGGAGAGATGATAGCTTCATAAAAACAAGACTTCTCTTGTTTTAACAAATAAATGTACTGAGGCGTACATATATTTGTGTTAGACCAAGTTATAAAGTAAACTTGATCCCTTACAAGGTTTTAAAGTAAACCTTGCCCGAGAAAATTAATTCCCGTTGTGAGCCAAAGCTTTCATAAGAAATACTTGACTTTAATGTGAAAACCGGGTTGCAGTCAGAAATAACTACAAGCCATTTAGGCATGTTTTATGAAATATTTACAACTTTTGTACGGACTCTATTGATGGCGCCGTGTCAATATTAATCAACATTTCTGAGGCCGTAAATATTATCGTACCAAAAGACATGCCTTTGAAAAAGAAAGTAAAAATATTTTTGTATTTTTCTAGATTTTTCAATTTTTATGGTTTTTATATGGTTTTATATTTTTGTATTTTGCTTTTGTGGATAAACATATAAACAATATATACAAATGATCACCAAGGATACGGAGAATAGTTTTACCACCACTATTCTTTCGCTTCATCTGCCAGTTCCTTTAGAGTCTCAGGCGAGAAAGTTCTCATTCCTAGCTTGTCGGCCAAAAATTCAATTCGAGCGCGATCTAAAGCCTTCGTGAAAATATCCGCCAATTGATACTCAGATCGGACAAAGTAAAGCTCGATTACTCCATTTTCCACTTGCTCCTTGATGAAGTGGTAGCGAATGTCAATATGCTTCGACCGGGAGAATTGAACGTTGTTGCAGCATAAGGCAATTGCACTCTTGTTGTCACAGTACATCGGAATTTTGTTGAAACCTAGACCATAGTCGGTTAATTGCGATCTCATCCAAAGAATTTGAGCACAGCAACCGGACATAGCTATGTATTCTGCTTCCGTACTTGAAATTGCAGCGCTTTTCTGCCTTTTCCATGCCCAACTGATTAGTCGATCTCCTAGTAGTTGCAAAGTTCCACTCGTGCTACGCCTTGTATCTTGACAACCCGCGTGATCCGCATCTGCATATGCCATTAGTGCAATAGAAGAGTCCTTCGAATACCAAAGTCCCTGATTAATGGTTCCTTTAAGATATCGAAAGATCCTTTTAACAGTAGCTAAGTGTAACTCAGTAGGCCTAGTTTGATACCTGGCACACATACATATAGCAAACTGAAGATCAGGTCGACTGGCTGTGATATACAGAAGAGTACCGATCATTCCACGATAAAGTGTCGAATCAACGGCAACTCTATGTGGATCAGCATCAAGCTTAGTTCGTTCCACCATTGGAGTATCCACGGGGTCGCAAGATTCCATCTTATACTTCTTAAGCGATTCAAGGACATACTTGGATTGATTGATAAAGATGCCTCTGGGACTCTGAGATATCTGAAGACCTAAGAAGAATGATACCTTGCCCATCATTGACATCTTAAACTTGGAAGACATGAGTGTCACAAACTCATCCGATAAGGTTTGGGTCGAGGCTACAAATATAATATCATCAACATATATTTGTACCATAATCATATCTTTACCTCGTTTCTGAATGAACAGCGTAGGATCCACCTTGCCTTTTGCGAAGCCTTGTGTAATGAGGAATTGTGACAAAAGATCATACCATGCGCGAGGAGATTGCTTCAACCCATAGAGAGCCTTCTTAAGCTTGTACACATGATTAGGATAATTAGGATTCACAAAACCATCTGGTTGTTGAACATAGACCTCTTCCTTGAGTTCACCATTATGAAATGCCGTCTTCACATCCATCTGATAGACGATCATATTCATATGGGCTGCATAAGCGAGGAATAGTCGAATAGCTTCTAAACGGGCAACAGGTGCAAAGGATTCCATAAAGTCGATGCCCAATAATTGCTTGTATCCACGAGCTACTAGACGAGCTTTGTTCTTCAATATCCCGCCTAACTCATCGAGTTTCACCTTGTAAACCCATTTCAAAGTGAATAATTGCACTTGATCCGGGCATGGGACAAGTTCCCATACTTCAAGACGTATAAATTCATTAAGTTCTTCTTGCATAGCTTCTATCCAACATGATTGAGTAAAAGCTTGTTGCCATGTCTTAGGTTCAACTTCAGTGAGAAAAGCATCAAAGTAACAAAACATTGCACTTTCTTGTAACTGACTTCGTGTGGATACCGGACGATTAGGGTCACCAATAATAGAATCTATAGGATGATCCTTTGTCCACTTGCTGTCATGTTCACGAATCCGTGGATTGGAGTAAACTGTAGAAGGAGCTTCCTCTGAGGTGGACGACCCGACTTGATTAGGGTCGGGAATTGGTACCCCAAAGAATGGAAGTTCAGGCATTTGAGCGAATTCCAAATCGTGATCATCATCATCCTCTTCATCATCAATAGGCATGACATGGGTAGTTGAAACATGTGTTGGTTGAGAATTACTTGTTGATGGTATATCTAGACCAATTGTAGGCGCAGACGTATCTGATTGTGCAATGGTTTCTGGAGCGACAACTTCGGTTACCGGAGCTATTACTTCAGGTTCTGGAGCAACGATACTTGGAGGAGTAAAGAATTCATCAAAGAACGATTGAAACAACGTATCCCATTCCTTCCTAGTAGGTGGTGTAAATGATGATGAAGTAGGGTTGTTTGGGACAAGACCAGAACTAATGTTACTAGGTCCCATTTCATGAAGTGCGGGTTCAGAGCTGCTTTGCTCAGAAGCCATTGCTGTCAGCTCATCAAAATCAACATTCATAGTTTCGAGGATCTTGCGAGAGTTACGGTTGTAGATTCGGTATGCCTTCTTTGCGGGTGCGTAACCAATGAAAATACCAATATCAGCCTTTGGTTGAAGTTTTCCCAAATTGTCACCATCATTATTTGGATAGCACAAAGAACCAAATACATGAAGATATGATAAATCTGGTACTTTTCCATGGAGAAGCTCATAAGGTGTTTTACCATGGCGTTTACGAATTAGTGACCGCTTTTGGGTGTACACTGCTGTAGATACTGCTTCTGCCCATAAAAACAATGGAGCCTTCGCGTAAATTAACATCGTTCGAGCAGCTTCCATAAGTGTGCGATTTCGCCTTTCAACGACACCATTTTGTTGTGGAGTGCGAGCAACGTATGTTTCATGAGAAATGCCAACTTCTTCATAATAATCACGCAAAATTTGATTCATAAATTCGGTTCCATTATCTGTACGAATGCGTCAGACAGTAGCGTTGAGACGCACTTGAATCATCTTGAGAAATACGATGATGAATTTAGGTGCCTCATTTTTTGCTTTAAGAAATTTCACCCATGTAAACCGAGAGTAATCACCGACAATGACGAGGATGTACTTTTTGCCACTAAGACTTTCAACACGCATTGGCCCACAAAGATCCATATGCAACAGATAAAGTTTCTCTTGGTTGGTGTCTTCCGTCTTGGGTTTATAAGATTTCTTAGTGCTTTTCCCCATTGTACACGCGGAAAACAAATGATCCTTGTGAAATGAAAGTTTAGGAAGACCAAGAACAAGTTCGTTTTTCGCCAAATGATTAATAGCGTCAAAGTTAAGATGAGATAACCGTCGATGCCATAACCATGACTTAGTCTTCGATGCTTTAGAGAGAAGACATACGGGAGAAGCGGCCATCATGTCGTGGAGAGACAAAGTGTACAAATTGTTCCCTCGAGTACCTTTCAATAAATCAACCCCTTCCAAATTATGAATGAAGCAGGTATGCTCTCGAAAAGCAACTTCTAGGTTTGCATCACAAAATTGTCTCACAGAAAATAAGTTGTGACCAAGACCTTCCACGTAATACACTCTTGAAATAATAACATTCCCAATATGATATTAACCATAACCCATTATCTTTGCAATATGATCATTTCCAAATCGAACCGTACCAAGAAACTTGTTGACGAAATTTCTGAGCTGAGAGCGATCTCCGGTCATATGCTTGGAGCAACCAGAGTCCAAATACCAGAGAACAATTTGGACCACCTGTTTTCAATAACAAAAGTAGACAATGCATTGGAAACTATTGGTTCCAGAGTGTTAGCAGATATAGATATAGAATTATCAGAATTGCTAATATTTTTGAGACCCTTAGATTTCCTGCGTTTTCTAATGTGAGTTTTAGCACTAACAGGTTTTACAGTTCCAACTTTCTTAGGTTTTGGATTATTCGCGGGCACTACAGTGGGAGTAGACCTAGTTAAAGGGCACTTGGTTCCTATAGTAGTGTCAGTGTTCCTAGTTAAAGGACACGCTTGTGTTTTGGTAGCCTTGGTACTCCTAGTTAAAGGGCACGCTTTCTTCGCTTCAGTGGGAGTGATCTTAGTTAAAGGGCACGTATTTCCTACTATAGTGAAAGTTCTACCAGTGGGGCGCCACATCCAACCAACTTGGGTTAACACTTTCCCAGTCGGTTTCCATTCTAATCCATTTTTCCGGGAATACATCTCATTCACATGGTCAATAAGGCAAGAATCATGACGACTAGAAAACATACATTCATTGCAATTCCAACATTTCAAATTAGAATTCACACTAGGCTTAGAACGCTGCACAACCACAGAGCCTTTAGGTTTAGCTACATGATTCTTTTTATTTAAAACAGAAATAACATTCCTAGGATGGGCTTCTACTTTCTTCTTCACTTGACTACTAGATGGGGGCAAGATCCTATCATTCTTCTTGTTTCATTTAAGCTTAGATCTTTGAGCCTTAGTAGTGGTGCTTACTCATGTAGAAGGCAACACGGGAATATTAGAAACTGGTTTTGATTCCGCCTTATCTTTAGTGTCCAAAGTTTGAGATGGTTTAGTCCTAGGGCCCTTATTAAGTGGTGTGACGGCTATAAGGTTCCTTTTGATTGCACTAGAGGACGATGCTGAGACAGTGGTTGCGTTATCCACAACATTCTTACCTTTTAAAGTACGAAGTGTTTCCTTTAACTCAGCTAAGACCAGATTCTTATCATAAATTTGTTCCCTCAAATCAGATATTTCCATCGACTTTTGATTCAATTGTTCAATCAATGATTGATTTTGTGCAGTGGTATCAACACATGCGGGCTGTACTGAATCGAAGAGTCGTGTATTTTTCTATTTTAAGTTATCAACTTTGGACAAAATCTTGTAAACTCGATTATCTAGATCAAGTTTAAGATTCTCAGCAGCCTCAAGTACGTTCACACAGTTAAGCTCCTTAGATTTCTCTATGTCTATCGGCAAAGATTGAGCAACCTTGTCACTTGGCTGACGCTGTTTTGATTGTAAATTCAATCGAAAATTCTTTTCATAGTTTGCATCATTGATATTGACACCTTCGAATGACGTTTCAAAGATTTCTTGAATAAATTTTTGCTTGCATTCAAGCGAAATACAATGTGTTTGAATCTCATCAAAACATTTTGAAAGCGAAGAATATGAATCTTGAAGCTTTAAAAATTCAGCGTCAGATTTGTGACAAGTAGTATCTACCACATTATCCACAGATTCAACATTATGCACAATAGAATCATTATCAACACTTGTATTCACACAGACAGAAACTATATCATGAGACATCACTTGATTCAGAAGCAGATCATTATGGCGTGAAACCCGTTCTATTTCAAGTAAACTGTTTTCATAAGCATCATTCATTTCATTGAAAACACGTCTAAATTCTTCTATTTCCAAAAACAAATCTTGATCAAGATTACTAAGACAAGCCTTAACATTATCTACAAACGGAACAATTTCATTTCGAAATGCAGCTCTAGTGTGCTCAAAGTTCCATTCACCTTCCGTTATGGCCGAAGCCGTCGTACGTTCCAAAATGACCTTGTCAAAATCGGCTAAGTGTTAGTGAACCGCATTTAAGTTAACGGACGCCTTGCTTACCGGTGGAATTAACTTTGTTAAATCCGTTTTGACAAGTGTAGGAGACGTACTAGGAAGGTTTTCATTTGACAAACTTTGGGGCACAAGAACTGTCAATTCTACTAATTCCTTTTGTAAGCGAATGCGTGTCTTTTTCGAAAATTGATCTTTGTTATGTTGATCATAATCAATTGTATGGAATTTTGAAAGCATTTTAGAATGAGTTTCATCCCCAAGTGATTGTGTCTCCTCAGTACTACGAACAAAAGGTGCTTCTTTCGATTTTCCAATTATGGTCATATCATAAAGACTGGGAATATATTCCTGAGCTTGTTTTGCATAACCGGGATTAGGTGGTAAATCTTGAAGACGTTTAAGTTCGAGTTCTTTAAATGATTTAGTTAAAAGATGAACCTTTTCTGTGGAAGCGTATTGTTTTAAAAGCTGTTGTTCTTTGAATTTAAGAAGTTTGGTGGCATTAATTTCTGATTCAACCTTTTTAGACTCGAGAGTTTCGAAATCCATTTTAAGTTTCTGAAAATCATTGACAACCGACTCCTTTTCTTTTAACTCATTAGAAAGATTAGCTTTTAATGATTTTATTTCTTTCATGTGTTCAATCTTTTCAAAACGAAATTGGTCAAATTCAGAACATGTTATTTTCTCTGCTTGAGGGACCATTTCAAAAGCTTTGACCTTTTCTGTATGCAACGCAAGCTCAACAGTTAGGGTGGAATTGGTATCTACGGATTGTCTGAGGGCCATATGCATTTGATCAATAATATGTTTAGGCACCATGACCAAATCATGTTGAGCATAAGATTCCATACCCGTCGTAGCATTTGGTTGAGGTTCACTTAAATGTGTTGGATTGGGTACCACATCATTTGAATTACTAGTTCCCGAATGCTGTTCGAGGTTGTCATTTTCATGCCCAACTTGATGTTGGTTATCATCAATATTATTAGATGTGGTTGGTACCTCACTGATGACATCAGAACCACAGTGAGAAAGATTAGCAACGAGAGCAGCTTGGGCAGAGTGAATGTCATCACAATCTGAATCATAAGCATCATGATCATCTGCTTGATAAGCTGCATTAGAAGTAGAAACGACTGCAATGCCTTCAATATCTGCTGCCCCTGGGTCTGCAAGAAATGCTAACTCCTCTGAATCCAAGATCTTCCCCTTAGACTGAGCATCAACCAAATACATCTTCTCACGAAACCATGCATCATCCCTCCTCCTTTTCGGCTGAGTGCATTCCTTAGCCATATGACCTTGTCCTCGGCAATTGTAGCACGTCACAACCTTCTTAGGACCAATAGGACTCCCATTTCCACTAGCTTGAGAATTCACAGCTTGATTGTTCCCAATCCTTGTAGGAGGTCCATGTGAATTTTGCATTCCCTGAATTGGTTGCACCGTCACTTGACCATCTTGAACGGTGGCTTGTTGTCGAGGATTTGATGAGGTACGGAGCTGATTGTTTGTTGGTGGAAATCCTCTAGTTGCAACAAGTTTTGACAAGTAGGCTGTGAGATGGTTTAGAACATCAGATGGCGTATCATTTGGAGTAAAGACCGGTGCTTGGATTGGTGGAAGTTCATTAGAGTAGAAAGCTTGTGCTGGTTGTGCTTCAATTGGAAAATATCCTTGCTGAGGAGTATAGCCCATTGGAGAAGTGTTGGCTTGTGATGGTGATGTCTGATATGGTGGTTGCTGCGGAAAAGATTGTTGATGAACACCTTGTTGATATGCTTGCTGTGGCATTACTAGTGGTGGATAAGATGGTTGCTGTGGTTGCTGATAGTTGTGTGGTGGTGTCTGCTGCAAGTATGATGGTTGCTGATAAGTATAAGCCATGTTTTGTTGAGAGGCATACATTGCAAGTGGATCATGAACTTGAGGTGTAGACAACCGAGCCTCGATCACATGGCATTCGTGTTGTTGAAGAAAAGCTTGAAGTTGATCCACATTGGTGTTATGCAAGTCCTTAGCCAATTTAACATCCGTCACGTATTTTTTCCATTCTGAAGGAAGAGTGTTCAAATACTTGGTGTTCAATTGAAAGGTAGGAATTGTCATGCCATAGATATTGAGCTCATTCAACAATAGGGTAAATCTCAGATAGTAATCATTGAGAGTCTCCCCTGGCACATAGGCAAACTTATCAAAAGTATCATAAAGCTTACACTCTTGTTCTTGTTTAGTTAACGAGGTGCCTTGCATGAGAACACGAATTCTATCCCATAAATCTTTGGCAACTTTATGTTTGCTGACGAGTTTGTAGACATCTGGAGGAAGGTCTTGGAGAATGATGTTTGTAGCATACTTATCACATTTGGCTTGAATCTTCATATCTCCAGTCAATTCACCCGTTGTGCGAGGACGAGTAGTTGTACCTTCCGTCACTGTACCATAATCTAATGGTCCATTGAGCACCGATGCCCAAACGAGATGTCCATTCTCCTTGTTCTACATATAAAGTTCCATTCGGGAAGCCCATTCCTCATACATAGTCTTCACCAACATTGGTGGACGATTATCCGTACTCCAGAGGATGGACTTATCCGTAAGAGATGTGTACTCCATTTCAATAAGTTAATTTTTGTTATCGGAATGTTGATCGGAATAGTGATCGGAATATCAGTCGGAATAATGATCGGAATATCAGTCGGAATCTCCCAAATCGGAATAAACCCTAATCGGAATAACCTTGATCAGAATGTACCTAGTCGGAATAAACCAAATCGGAATACCTAATCGGAATACCTTGATCGAAATACCAAATCTGAATACCAATCGGAATGTACCTATTCGGAATGCCTAATCAGAATGCCTAATCGGAATACCTGATCGGAATGTACCCATAATCGGAATCCCTAAACCCTATTCCGATTGCACTGATCGGAATGTCCTTTAAACCCTTTTCCGATGACCTGATCGGAATAATTCCCACTTTTCTCGGACAAAACTCAACCAATTCGTGATTTTAAGCCAAAAAATGATCAAAACTCCCAAAAATTTTGTGTTTTTAGCCAAAGTAACTATACCAAATCCCAACCACAACTATGTAGAAGATTTGTATCAAGAAAAAACCATCAAAAACACAAAAAAAAAATTAGACGTGTGAAAGTGGATCAAAAATGGCGTATGAATCAAGAACACAAACACATGAACAATACAATCATCCCATGGCTCTTGATACCATTTGTAGGATATGTAAATCTTGCTTATGTTTTTAGAGAGAGAAAGAGATAGAGAGATGGTGGATTAAACACAATTCTAGAGAGAGAAACAAGAGTAAACTATGTGTAAATTATGAAACCACACACCCTCTCCATCAAAGGAGAGGGTTTATATACCCAACCCTTGTAATGGGCTTGGGCTTACACGTTTGGACCGGCCTACACATGTTGTAGGCTAGGCTTAGACTTGTTAGATAAATAAAGAAGGTTAACTAAACTACGAGCTATTACATGGACTATCGTTGGAGTGACCGATCCTTCTTAATACGTAAAACGTATTTCCAACATAATTGTTAGAACAATAAAGGATAAGTCATGGATTCGTGAAAAACTTCTTCAAGCAAACGATCGAGGCTCACGTAAACGAACACGAGAGTCGTCAATCGTAGCGATGATGATGATCTAGATAACACAATCACAAACAACCACGAGACAACGAGTTGGAAGGGCACAAATCCCCTCTCATTATTTATTAGAAAGCATAAAAAAGATAAGCATGTGATCCCCCCCACGAGGCACCTCGTTTTTTATTACCGAGTCATGAGCTCGACTTGATCCCCTCAATGATAATTATCATTGGGGAAGGTGACTTGGTCGAGGTCATCCAATGAAGAAACTTCCCCACCAAAGTAGTTCTTAATCCTATGTCCATTCACCTTAAAATTAGGACCATCATTTTGAGCTAGCTCGATGGTCCCATAAGGAAACACTTGTGTAATGGTGAAAGGACCCGACCAACGAGATTTCAATTTCCTAGAAAATATCTTTAATCTAGAGTTAAAAAGTAACAGTTGATCACCAACGTTAAAAACCCGGTTTTTAATCTTTGTGTTAATGCAATAATGTCTAAAAACGTTACTTGCATTTTTCGGTCTTGCTAAGTTTTGATTACGACAATATGTAAAAACAAGAATTTACGAAAACAACGAAAATCGAATTCTTGAGTTCAAGTAATTTTCATTTTACCCATTCTCACTTAAGGTATGGATAAACAAGTACTAACCTTAATCAAGTGATCAAGTGATTTAATCTTTTCTTAAAACTCACTTTTTATTAAATGTGACTAGTTTTTATTAAACTTTCTTTTTAAGAAAATGTTTTATTAAATTAATTATTTAAAAATTTGAAAATGGCATATTCTTATTTGGTTAGGAATATTCTATCAAGATATTTTTTAAACCAGATATGACCTCCACCACTAAAGGACAAAAAGGGAGCGGAGTCTAGTCCAGCGGTACCTTAGCTCCTAGGCGGTTCCTTATCGATAAGGAAACGTGGGTTAAGATAAGGTACCACGGGCATATATAGCCGTTGGCCCTTTGTCCTATAAATAGTGGACCATTCTCAGCTTTTCAATTCACCTCTTTTGCACATCTATTTCCAGATTCAAACCCTCTTCTTTAATCACTCAAATCTTTGATCATTTTTTTGATTACTACTTGTTTAAGAAGTGAATCTTGTTCTTCCATCCCTTCCTCTCTAAGTGCAAAGAGAAGAACACTATCCTTGTGAAGTGTTGAGTCCACCACCAAAGATCCACTGAAGATCTAATTTTATACATTTGTAGTTGTGTCATAGTTGTGAAAATCCAAGTAGTTGTGTCTATTTGGAAGTTGTGTATGTACTAAGTATAGTTGTGTAGATTGGTCCTAGCTACAATTAGGGCTCGACTTTTAGCTTAGAGTCGGAAATTGGTTAAGCGACGTGTACGGTTTTCTCCACCATAAGGAGCTTGTTGTGTAGTGAACTCTCGAGTAAGGAGTACTCGAGGAGTGGAGTAGGAACGAGGAGTGAGCTTCGTTGCCGAACCACTATAAATCCTTGGTGTTCGGTTTGATCTTTCTTTACCCTTAACTCTTTACATTCTTTATTCTTTGTGCATATATTTTTAGTTAGTATTAGTTTAGTTACACTATCATTGTTCATATTGTGCAAAAGAAGATTTCACATATTTCCTCAAGCCTAAGTTTTTTTGAAAAAGGATTTTTTTGAAAACCACATTTTAACAAGTAAATACAAGAAACTATTCAACCCCCCTTCTAGTTTCTACAATTGGTATCAGAGCGTGGTTGCTCAAGAATTTTTAAAGTATATTGTATTTTAAAACTTGAATCGATCTATGGATTCCAACAAATACCTAGAAGGACAATCTATGCAAAGACCACCACTTTTTGAAACCGATAGTTTTATCTATTGGAAAAATAGATTTGAAACTTATGTGAAATCAAAAGATTTAGATCTTTGGCATGTTATTACTAATGGTGATTTTTTACCTTTTCAATTTAATGAAGTTTCTAAAACAAAAGAATTGGTCACTTTTGAAAAAGCTAATGACGATAATAAAAAGAAACTTTCAAAAAATAATGAGGCTAAAATGGTGATTTATAATGCTTTACCTAAGAAAGAGTATGAAAGGATTTTTATGTGTGAAACCGCTAAAGATATTTGGAACACTCTTTTAGTAACCCACCAAGGTAATAGCCAAGTCAAAGAAAGCAAAATCGATCTTCTTGTCCAACAATATGAACAATTTGTCATCTTAGAAGATGAAACTATTGATAGTGCATTTGCTAGGTTTAACACCATTATTACTAGTCTAAAAGCACTTGATGAAGGTTTTTATAGCAAGGACAATGTTAGGAAGTTTCTAAGGGCTTTACATCCAAAGTGGAGAGCAAAAGTCACGGCTATTGAAGAGTCGAAAGATCTCTCAACTTTATCACTCGATGAACTCATAGGCAACTTGAAGGTTCATGAGATGATAATTTTGAAGGACTCGGAATTAGTGAAAACCAAGAGTGAAAGGAAATCTCTTGTACTTAAAGCCAAGAAGGCACAAAGTGACCATGATAGTTCCTCGGAAAGCGATGACGAGTAGTATGCATTGGCGGTGAGAGATTTCAAGAAGTTCTTCAAGAGACGAGGTCAACACGTTAGACAACCCAACAATGACAAGAAACCATTCTCAAAGAATCGGTTTGCCAAGAACGGAAAAGGTGATAGGAATTGCTTTAGATGTGGTGAGCCAAATCACTTCATTGGTGATTGTCCAAAGCCCGATCGCGATAAGAACCACACGGCGTTCGTTAGTGGCGCTTGGAGCGATAGAGGTGAAGATGATGATGACAACCCCAAAGAGGAGAAATGTCTTATGGCTCACACTTCTAAAGAGGTACATTCCAAAACCGAATATTATAGCAATGATAGCTCCACTTTTGATGATATTGAATTCGAAGGCAAATATGATAGTTTACACAAACTTAGTCTTAAATTCATAGAAAATAATAAAACCTTTAAATCAACCAAAACTAAGTGTAGAAATGTAAATCTTTCTTATGTTTTTAGAGAGAGAAAGAGATAGAGAGATGGTGGATTTCACACAATGCTAGAGAGAGAAACTAAAAAGAACTATGTGAAAATTATGAAACCACACCACCCTCTCCATCAAAGGAGAGGGTTTATATACCCAAGCCCTTGTCATGGGCTTGGGCTTACATTTGGGCCGCCCTACACATGTTGTAGGCTAGGCTTATTCTTGTTTAATAAATAAAGAAAGTTAACTAAACTACGAGCTATTACATGGACTATTAATGGAGTGACCGATCCTTCTTAATACGTAAAACGTATTTCCAACAATCTCCCCCTAAGGGAGGTCACTCCAAACAAGGGCGTTACCCGAGTTACAATAATGAAATAAACCTAGCATACTATGCTTGTCTTGAGCTCGTAGTCTTCGTCTTTTTTTTATGGTGAACATGCTGATGTGATCTTTGACATCAATCTTGAGAATTAATCTCTTGCCTTGATCTCGTGCATCCATCACTTGTGATCTTCGCCTCTTCGTGACACCATGTCCCACATACTTATACCTTCGTAATTCTTGAAAGCTTCAGAGTTCGATACAGCGGAAGTCTTAACTTTTAGGCTTTCTTGAATTTGATGAGGTATTAAGTGCATAAAGTATAAGCATGCGGGGACGACTTCTTCTTGGATTCCGCAACGCCACCGTCTTCAAATGCCGCAACATAAGTAGACACGAACGAAATGGCTTTGAACATTTCATTCTAAATCGGTAGCATTTTACCTCCGGTCGGTGAAGACCGTTGGACGATATTAGATATCGTACCCGTGATGGATAGTTTCAATTAAGTAACTTCCTGACAGGATTTCGCGGGTAAACCCGTTCTCTTTATTCGATCGTCCAAAGCTGACTGCGAACATAAAGAGTGAATCATTTGGATAATAATATCCGCATGATTTGAAGCCGTCAATTCATGTTCCTGGAACAAGTGAAATTCAATTAAGAACCGCACCATCGTTGTTTTCCAGTTGTCACGAGCTTGATTCGTATAGAATCTTTCAAGTTACCTACCAAGTGCTGTTTGAGGTTAACACTAGAAGGATTTCCACTCATCACTGCGAACACTAAGGTATCACTCTGAGTGTTCTGGAAAGATCACTAAGATATTGCGTAGAGGCCTGGAAGGTGTTTAAGTTCAGTTAAGAATTAAACCACTGTTGCTTTCCAGTTATCACAAGTTTGATTCATAAAGAATCGCACAAGTCACCTACCATGAGCTTTTTGATGTTCGCTCAAGAAGGATTTCCATCTTCATTGTAAATACTTTTGTATTACTCGGATGTTCAGGCAAGATCATGAAGATTTTGCGTAGGACTCTTAAAATCTTTCTTACTTATCACAGTGTGTGAAGAAGCAAGGAAACATGAAAGTGTGTCCTAATGAGATAGTTGATGATCTCAAATGGCTCTAGACTCAATCGTGCATTTTGGATTTTAGTGATCGGAGGCTGGAGAGGAGTGCCACCATTTCAATACCAATTTATTCGGAGTGAATAAATCAATAGATAACATGTTGTCTCCGTGTGATTAAAACAAATACCTTTTGAGAGATATCTGAGTTAGCTGGGATGGGTTGTGCATTGCATCACTGGGTCCATGATGTCTTATCTTCAATATCAAGCATCATTAAAAATGATCTCAATAGCATATGTATTGACCCGGTTTCTGCCTAAAGTTGTAAGGAGGGCTTCTTTCTTTACACCCTTTATCTTTACAATTCTTTTTCATTCTTCAACCCTTTCAATGCTTACCAATACGTCATAACTAGCACCTTGTTGTGATTGTTCCAGTGCTAACTTAAGTACTTGGTCGGCATTCAGCTACATTCACAATCTTTCTCCATCTTTCCTAAGGACTACTATTTCTAGCTATGGAATGTCCTTGGGAAGATTCCTCCAGTTCTGGAAGAATAATAGGACTTAACCTATCCTACCATCCTTATGTCACCACAATCTTCATTTTTTTAGGTATACCTAGGTTTCCGACTCGACATTGCGAGCCGACTAATCCCAGGGTGACTACCCTTTTGGATAGCCCGGAGTCGTCGCAGGTGAACCTCCGTGGCCACCCCCAAGTGTACTAGTGAGGTTTGAACCCAGGTTTGAACCCTTGACCTCTTGTTTGAGAGTCAAGGACCTTACCACTAGGCCACTTGGTGGTGGTTCACCACAATCTTCATCGTCGTGAAATAAATGGGTTTTGGGTAAGTATATGTCACCATGAAAATCCATTTTGATATGCAAATCCGTTTTGCTCCCCTTAACATATGCCACGATATTCGAAAACATTTCGCACATGTCGGGATGAGCCAGCACATTAAGTCAAACCATTTGTGATAATATCCCATATTAAATCACATTTTCTCCCCCATATTAAAAATATTAACCCAATCGATGTTTTTAATATCAATTGATTTAATGAAGTTTTAACAAAAGTTTTGGGAAGAAGAATGCAAGTCCGTTTTAATCTTCATGATATCAAATATATGAGATATGATACCGATTTGTAACATAATCACATATTCACCATATTAGAAAGGAATTGACAAGGTTAAACCTGATAGACTAGAACATCGTATGATAAGATCAAATGGTTCTTGTCAGCATATGTTGGTCGCCTCGTCATGTTGAAGTCATCTCTTGTCACCACGTGTACGATTGGTATTGTTGTCTTGACACCAACTAGTGAGCTTGGCACGTTCGGCATCGAAGATTCTGAATGCTTGACAATTGCTCCCCCTCAATTGTTGACTCGTGTTCTATTGAAAGAGCTGTAGTCGTCGGTTGAGTAGTCGCATCGTCGAGTATGTAGATACCAATTGTAGATTGCTATGGTTGTAGAGATGATAGCTTCATAAAAACAAGACTTCTCTTGTTTTAACAAATAAATGCACTGAAACGTACATATATTTGTGTTAGACCAAGTTATAAAGTAAACTTGATCCCTTACAAGTTTTTAAAGTAAACCTTGCCCGAGAAAATTAATTCCCGTTGTGAGCCAAAGCTTTGATAAGAAATACTTGACTTTAATATGAAAACCGGGTTGCAGTCAGAAATAACTACAAGCCATTTAGGCATGTTTTATGAAATATTTACAACTTTTGTACGAACTCTATTTATGGCACCGTGTCGATATTAATCAACATTTCTAAGGCCGTAAATATTATCATACCAAAAGACATGCCTTTGAAAAATAAAGTGAAAATATTTTTGGATTTTAATGAATTTTTCAATTTTTATGGTTTTTATATGGTTTTATATTTTTGTATTTTGCTTTTGTGGATAAAAATATAAACAATATATACAAATGATCACCAAGGATACGGAGAATAGTTTTACCACCACTATTCTTTCGCTTCATCTGCTAGTTCCTTTAGAGTCTCAGGCGAGAAAGTTCTCATTCCTAGCTTGTCGGCCAAAAATTCAATTCGAGCGCGATCTAAAGCCTTCGTGAAAATATCCGCCAATTGATACTCAGATCGGAAAAAGTAAAGCTCGATTACTCCATTTTCCACTTGCTCCTTGATGAAATGGTAGCGAATGTCAATATGCTTTGACCGGGAGAATTGAACATTGTTGCAGCATAAGGCAATTGCACTCTTGTTGTCGCAGTACATCAGAATTTTGTTGAAACCTAGACCATAGTCGGTTAATTGCTATCTCATCCAAAGAATTTGAGCACAGCAACCGGACATAGCTATGTATTCTGCTTCCGTACTTGAGATTGCAGCGCTTTTCTTCCTTTTCGATGCCCAACTGATTAATCGATCTCCTAGTAGTTGCAATGTTCCACTCGTGCTACGCCTTGTATCTTGACAACCCGCGTGATCCGCATCTGCATATGCCATTAGTGAAATAGAAGAATCCTTCGAATACCAAAGTCCCCGATTAATGGTTCCTTTAAGATATCGAAAGATCCTTTTAACAGTAGCTAAGTGTAACTCAGTAGGCCTAGTTTGATACCTGGCACACATACATATAGCAAACTGAAGATCAGGTCGACTAGCTGTGATATACAGAAGAGTACCGATCATTCTACGATAAAGTGTCGGATAAACGGAAACTCCATGTGGATCTGCATCAAGCTTTGTTCGTTCCACCATTGGAGTATCCACGGGGTCGCAAGATTCCATCTTATACTTCTTAAGCGATTCAAGGGCATACTTGGGTTGATTGATAAAGATGCCTCTGGGACTCTGAGATATCTGAAGACCTAAGAAGAATGATACCTTGCCCATCATTGACATCTTAAACTTGGAAGACATGAGTGTCCCAAACTCATCCGATAAGGTTTGGGTCGAGGCTGCAAATATAATATCATCAACATATATTTGTACCGTAATCATATCTTTACCTCGTTTCTGAATGAACAGTGTGGGATCCACCTTGCCTTTAGCGAAGCCTTGGGTAATGAGGAATTGTGACAAAAGATCATACCATGCGCGAGGAGCTTTCTTCAACCCATACATAGCCTTCTTAAGCTTGTACACATGATTAGGATAATTAGGATTCACAAAACCATCCGGTTGTTGAACATAGACCTCTTCCTTGAGTTCACCATTAAGAAATGCCGTCTTCACATCCATCTGATAGACGATCATATTCATATGGGCTTCATAAGCGAGGAATAGTCGAATAGCTTCCAAACGGGCAACAGGTGCAAAGGATTCCATAAAGTCGATGCCTAATAATTGCTTGTATCCACGAGCTACTAGTCGAGCTTTGTTCTTCAATATTCCGCCTAACTCGTCGAGTTTCACCTTGTAAACCCATTTCAAAGTGAGTAACTGCACTTGATCCGGGCATGGGACAAGTTCCCATACTTCAAGACGTATAAATTCATTAAGTTCTTCTTGCATAGCTTCTATCCAACAGGATTGAGTAAAAGCTTATTGCCATGTCTTAGGTTCAACTTCAGTGAGAAACGCATCAAAGTGACAAAACATTGCACTTTCTTGTAACTGACTTCGTGTGGATACCGGACGATTAGGGTCACCAATAATAGAATCTATAGGATGATCCTTTGTCCACTTGCTGTCATGTTCACGAATCCGTGGATTGGAGTAAACTGTAGTTGGAGCTTCCTCTGAGGTGGACGACCCGGCTTGATTCGGATCGGGAATTGGTACACCAAAGAATGGAAGTTCTAGCATTTGAGCGAATTACAAATCGTGATCATCATCATCCTCTTCATCATCAATAGGCATGACGTGGGTAGTTGTTATATGTGTTGGTTGAGAATTACTTGTGGATTGTATATCTTGACCAATTGTAGGTGCAGATATATCTGATTGTGCTTCGGTTGCTGGAGCGACAACTTCGGTTACCGGAGCTATTACCTCAGGTTCTGGAGCAACAATGGTTGGAGGAGTAAAGAATTCATCAAAGAACGGTTGAAACAACGTATCCCATTCATTCCTAGTAGGTGATGTAAATGATGACGAAGTAGGGTTATTTGGGACAAGACCAGAACTAATGTTACTGGGTCCCATTTCATGAAGTGCGGGTTCAGAGCTGCTTTGCTCAGAAGCCATTGCTGTCAGCTCATCAAAACCAACATTCATAGTTTCGAGGATCTTGCGAGAGTTACGGTTGTAGATTCGGTATGCCTTCTTTGCGGGTGCGTAACCAATGAAGATACCAATATCAGCCTTAGGTTGAAGTTTTCCCAAATTGTCACCATCATTATTTGGATAGCAAAGAGAACCAAATACATGAAGATATGATAAATCTGGTACTTTTCCATGGAGAAGCTCATAAGGTGTTTTACCATGGTGTTTACGAATTAGTGACCGGTTTTGGGTGTACACTGCTGTAGATACTGCTTCTGCCCATAAAAACAATGGAGCCTTTGCGTAAATTAACATCGTTCTAGCAGCTTCCATAAGTGTGCGATTTCGCCTTTCAACGACACCGTTTTGTTGTGGAGTGCGTGCAACTGATGTTTCATGAGATATGCCAACTTGTTCATAATAATCACGCAATATTTGATTCACAAATTCGGTTCCATTATCTGTACGAATGCGTCGGACAGTAGTGTTGAGACGCACTTGAATCATCTTGAGAAATACGATGATGAATTTAGGTGCCTCATTTTTTGCTTTAAGAAATTTCACCCATGTAAACCGAGAGTAATCATCGACAATGACGAGGATGTACTTTTTGCCACTAAGACTTTCAACACGCATTGGCCCACAAAGATCCATATGCAAAAGATAAAGTTTCTCTTGGTTGGTGTCTTCAGTCTTGGGTTTGTATGACTTCTTAGTGCTTTTCCCCATTGTACACGCGGAACACAAATGATCCTTGTGAAATGATAGTTTAGGAAGACCACGAACAAGTTCATTTTTCGCCAAATGATTAATAGCGTCAAAGTTAAGATGAGATAACCGTCGATGCCTTAACCATGACTTAGTCTTCGATTCTTTGGAGAGAAGACATACGGGAGAAGCGGCCATCATGTCTTGTAGAGACAAAGTATACAAATTATTCCCTCGAGTACCTTTCAATAAATCAACCCCTTCTAAATTACGAATGAAGCAGGTATGCTCTCGAAAAGCAACTTCTAGGTTTGCATCACAAAATTGTCCCACAGAAAATAAGTTGTGACCAAGACCTTCCACGTAATACACTCTTGAAATTATAACATTCCCAATATGATATTCACCGTAACCCATTATCTTTGCAATATGATCATTTCCAAATCTAACCGTACCAAGAAACTTGCTGACGAAATTTCTGAGCTGAGAGCGATCTCCGGTCATATGCTTGGAGCAACTAGAGTCCAAATACCAGAGAACAATTTGGACCACCTGTTTTCAATAACAACAGTAGACAATGCATTGGAAACTATTGGTTCCGGAGTGTTAGCAGATACAGATAAAATATTATCAGAATTGCTAACATTTTTGTGACCCTTAGATTTCCTGCGTTTTCTAATGTGAGTTTTAGTACTAACAGGTTTTACAGTTTCAACTTTCTTAGGTTTTGGATTATACGCGGGCACTACAGTGGGAGTAGACCTATTTAAAGGGCACTTTGTTCCTACAGTAGTGTTGGTGTTCCTAGTTAAAGGACACGCTTGTGTTTTGGTAGCCTTGGTACTCCTAGTTAAAGGGCACGCTTTCTTCACTTCAGTGGGAGTGATCCTAGTTAAAGGGCACATATTTCCTACTATAGTGAAAGTTCTACCAGTGGGGCACCACATCCAACCAACTTGGGTTAACACTTTCCCAGTAGGTTTCCATTCTAATCCATTTTTCCGGGCATGCATCTCTTTCACATGGTCAATAAGGCAAGAATCATGACGACTCGAAAACATACATTCATTGTAATTCCAACATTTTAAATTAGAATTCACAGTAGGCTTAGAACGCTGCACAACCGCAGAGCCTTTAGGTTTAGCTACAGGATTCTTTTTATTCAAAACTGAAACAACATTCCTAGGATGGGCTTCTACTTTCTTCTTCACTTGACTACTAGATGGGGGCAAGATCCTATCATTCTTCTTGTTTCTTTTAAGCTTAGATCTTTGAGCCTTAGTAGTGGTGCTTACACCTGTAGAAGGCAACACGGGAATATTAGAAGCTGGTTTTGATTCCGCCTTATCTTTAGTGACCAAAGTTTGAGATGGTTTAGTCCTAGGGCCCATGTTAAGTGGTGTGACGGAAATAAGGGTTCTTTTGATTGCACTAGAGGACGATGCTGAGATAGTGGCTGCGTTATCCACAACATTCTTACCTTTGAGAGTACGAAGTGTTTCCTTTAACTCATCCAAGACCAGGTTCTTATCACAAATTTTTTCCCTCAAATCAGATATTTCCACCGACTTTCGATTCAATTGTTCAATCAATGATTAATTTTATGCAGTGGTATGTGTAACACCCCTAAATTTATACAACTCAGTACAGCGGAAGACTAGTTGGTGTTACGGGATAGCACATTACTCACATAATAGACAACGCATAAAAATCGCGTCGTTTATTAATAAATCATTTCCATTCATAAATATCAAAGTTACATCGGTCCCAAGTCATTATATTTCATACAAAGTTGTAGAAAGTATTTGAATGGAAAATATAGTTTAAGTGCGGGCCATGAATTCTTGTTGTCTTCCCGAGAATTACCTTCAAGTACCTGAGATAAAACATGTTAAAAGAAAAGGTCAGCGATAACGCCGAGTGAATTCATAGAGTTTAATAAAATCCATCAATATAATATCAGTATAAGATTATTACTGAAAATCATTTTGTACAAATCATTTTGATAGGCCATAAAATAGCCAAAGTCATTTTATACAAATCCTTATCGAAAATCATAATATAGGCATTTGCCTTAAAAATCATTATACGAGCCAATGTCGTAAAAACATCATACAATACGTTTTGCAACGTTGTATAGATTAAAAAAAAACCGTTATATGAATATGGTTATAAAAACCAAAACACAAACATAATATCAATAGTATGACCCTGTATTGCTAGTCAGGCAATACATCGTAATTCGAAGCGTCTAATAGTATTTTGTTAGTTTTTGGATTATTATAAGCCGCATGACATTGTTACCTTACTAAACCAAAACGGGTAGCTAACCCGATACCAATTTTGCCCATCTAAAGCAGCGTGTCGTCACAAAGGTCACGCTATTGAAATCTTCTCATACATAAATTCGCTTACCAATCAATGTGGCACGACGGGGATCAACCGTCAAGGCGCGAACTGGGGTGATCGTCCCCAAATAGTACTATTATATGCATAAGCGTCTACCAACTCCCGGTAGTTCACAATTCATGCTAATGGGACTTTTAGTGACATAACCTAACTTTAATAATCCATTTAATTTCTTTTATCGGGTCCATTAATCATTTATCGGGTCATACAATCGGGTCATTCAATCATTCGGGTCCAAAATCAATAAACAAACAATCGGGACAAATGGTGTCCAAACTTTTATAAAAACTAACATGTTATCTCCCTCGCGGGTTTATAAAGCATGTATAAAACATTTAAAAGAGTGCGAGGCTATGAACTCACGTTGATGTGGGAAGGCGGGTTATCGGCAATTCGGACGTACGGTACGTGCTTCAATCACGGAAACCTAGACAAATAATACTCGGTCTTAGACGTTTGTCCAATGACTTTATAAAAATAACAAGTATGTATACATATGATGATTATATATATATGATGATCAAGTGGGTTTACATATTCTCGTTTACTCCTTTTTGTGTTATATGTCGATAACTTTTATATTAGTTTACTAGTTTTACCCGTTTACGTGTCTTAAGTCCAATAAGCTTATTATAAGTTATTTAACTTATTTTAATCCATTTTGTACCTATATTATCAGTATGTATACTTTCCAAGTTGGGCCTAAATGGGTTAAGCCCAATAGATTCTTTTTACAAGTTTTTATCCTATTTAGTCCATTTATTAGTCCAATATGTTTATTTAACTTGTTAATGTCCGTATGCCCTATAGTTCGGGTTTTATCGGTTTTTACTTGTTATGCATGTCTATATATCAGTATATAAGTTTTATAAAGTTTTCATTAGACGGGTCCAACCATCTAAGTTTTATTTAACAAAAACGTTAATTTTACGGCAATAGCCGAAAAAGTCGTAAAATCATGTTTATAGTTTTTATTACTTATAAACATTATTTCACCATCTTTTATAAAATTTATCCATTTGATTAACCTTTTATATATATTTATATAAATAAGTTTTATAAGTTAGTGGGTTTTTATTTTACATTTTATATATTAAAATGTGAGTGCTTATATAATAGTATTATTCTTTAATTTCCAAAAATCTGATTTTTAACTTCATCTTCACCAAAACTGCCATATCTTGAGTTCTATATGGAGATAGAAGTTCAAATTTTTATCACATAAACTACATGATATGTGCTACATTTAACTCTTCTGTAGCTACTGTTGAATCATCTTCTAAATATTTTCTAAAAATCGTCCAAAACAGTAACTTCAGATTTATACCCTAAACTTGTTTTGATCATATCTTACTCATTATTTTGATTCCATTGTATGGCCAACTCTCACATGTGTACAAGACCCATAGCTTACTGTAAATAGATTCTAATTCATCATATTATCAGTCCATGACCTGTTTATTTACTGTTTTACACAGCCAACATATTTAGACAAGATTTTAGACTTGTTTCTTATAGTTTTTCATCTTTTTATCCATGATTATCAACAACAAATCCCCACATAACATTTTTATCATCATATAATCATCATAAATATATACAATAGGAAATAAAATACATGTGTACATAATAAAAATAATAAGAAGATGAGGAGGACAATCTTTATACCACCATGATGATGTAGGTTGTGATCAAAACATGGATTTTGATGGAGATACTTGTGATGCACCAAGACCATCTTCATGACCATCATTCTTCATGAGAACCTTGTGGAAAATCAGCCCTCCTACTCCATGAAAACTCCTTCTTGGATGTTATAACTTGCACCAATCTTCATCTTTTTGAATGGAGATTAACATATGTTAATTATAACAAATGTTTGTGGTTAAATTTTGTATGAATTGGGTGTTGTGTGATGATATGGACGGCACACATAGAGAAGGCAGAGAGTTGTGTGTGTTTTGCATGGTGGAAATGAGTTAGCTAGTTTGCTTGTTAGTGGTTTTGTGTGGTGTGGATGGTTTGTAAGCTAACTAGGACAAGTGTCCTAGTTGCTAACTAGAAAATGACACATGAGGTATGTTGTGGCTTATGTTGGACGCCACATGTAGTGGGGGTGGGGCAAACTTGTTTTGTCTCATCCCCATTTAATTACGGGTACTCCTCGATTCTAGTTTCCTCGATTTGCGTGCCCTCGGGTCGTTTTACGAAAAACGTTTTTATAAATTATGAATCAACGTCACAAAACGAATCCAATAAAAATTGTCTCATCAAAAACGGAGTTCGAAAACGTAAATACGTAATCCTAAGGTTTCCGGTTTAGTCGTAAAGGACGTAAAAATAAAATCGTAAGTCCTAATTTCTTCTCGTAAATTTGTGAGTTTATGAACCAACACAAATTTAAAACTCCAAAATAATATTCATGGACAAATTTATTTTCTGAAATGTCGGACTGTCACCAAAGACGGTGTATGTAAACGTAAGCACGTAACGTTGAATCCTCCGGTTTGGACGTAGTCGATGCTACTTCAAGACGTAAATCCAAATTTCTTCCCAAAAATAAGTGAGTTCATATTATAACATTAAAATAATGTTCTTAAATAATATTTGAGAATAAAATATCAATCGTAAATTGACGGAATGTCACAGTATGAGCACATGCTGGCTGTACCGAATCGACAAGTTATGTATTTTTCTGTTTTAAGTTATCAACTTTGGACAACATCTTGGAAACTCGAGTATCTAGATCAAGTTTAAGATTCTCAGCGGCCTCAAGTACGTTCACACTGTTATTCACCTTAGATTTCTCTATTTCTATCGACAAAGAGTTAGCAACTTTGTCACTTGGCTGACGCTGTTTTGATTGTAAATTCAATCGAAAATTCTTTTCAAAATTTGCATCATCGATATTAACACCTTCGAATGACGTTTCAAATATTTCTTGAATAAATTGTTGCTTGCATTCAAGCGAAATACAATGTGTTTGAATCTCATCAAAACGTTTTGAAAGCGATGAATATGAATCTTGAAGCTTTAAAAATTAAGCGTCAGATTCGTGACAAGTACTATCTACCACAGTATCCACAGATTCAACAGTATGCACAATAGAATCATTATCAACACTTGTATTCACACAGACAGAAACTATATCATGAGACATCACTTGATTCAGAAGCAGATCATTAAGGCGTGAAACCCGTTCTATTTCAAGTAAACTGTTTTCATAATCATCTTCCATTTCATTGAAAACACGTCTAACTTCTTCTATTTCCAAAAACAAATCATGATCAATATTACGAAGACAATCTTTAACATTGTTTACAAACGGAACAATTTCATCTCGAAACGCAGCTCTAGTGTGCTCAAAGTTCCATTCACCTTCCGTTATGGCCGTGGCCGTCGTACGTTCCAAAATGACCTTGTCAAAATCGGCTAAGTGTTGGTGAACCGTATTTAAGTTAACGGACGCCTTACTGGCCGGTGGAATTAACTTCGTTAAATCCTTTTTGACGATTGTAGGAGACGTACTAGGTAGGTTTTCATTTGACAAACTTTGGGGCACAAGAACTGTTAATTCTGCTAATTCCTTTTGTAAGCGAATGCGTGTCTTTTTCGAAAATTGATCTTTGTTATGTTGATCATAATCAATTGTATGGAATTTTGAAAGCATTTTAGAATGAGTTTCATCCCCAAGCGATTGTGTCTCCTCAGTACTACGAACAAAAGGTGCTTCTTTCGATTTTCCAATTATGGTCATATCATAAAGACCGGGAATATATTCCTGAGCTTGTTTTGCATAACCGGGATTAGGTGGTAAATCTTGAAGACGCTTAAGTTCGAGTTCTTTAAATGATTTAGTTAAAAGATGAACCTTTTCTGTGGAAGCGTATTGTTTTAAAAGCTGTTGTTCTTTGAATTTAAGAAGTTTGGTAGCATTAATTCCCGATTCAACCTTTTTAGATTCGAGAATTTCGAAATCCATTTTAAGTTTCTGAAAATCATTGACAACCGACTCCTTTTCTTTTAATTCATTGGAAAGATTAGCTTTTAATGATTCTATTTCTTTCAAGTGTTCAATCTTTTCAAAACGAAATTGGTCAAATTCAGAACATGTTATTTTCTCTTCTTGAGGGACCATTTCAAAAGTTTTGACCTTTTCTTTATGCAACGCAAGCTCAGCAGTTGGGGTGGAATTCGTATCTACGGATTGTCGGAGTGCCATGTGCATTTGATCAATAATATGTTTAGGCACCATTACCAAATCATGTTGAGCATAAGATTCCATACCCGTCGTAGCATTTGGTTGAGGTTCACTCAAATGTGTAGAATTGGGTACCACATCATTTGAGTTACTAGTTCCCGAATGCTGTTCGAGGTTGTCATTTTCATGCCCAACTTGATGTTGGTTTTCATCAATATTATTAGATGTGGTTGGTACCTCACTGATGAAATCAAAACCGTAGTGAGAGAGATTAGCAACGAGAGCAGCTTGGGCAGAGTGAATGTCATCACAATCCGAATCGTATGCATCAAGATCGTTCGCTTGATAAGCTGCATTAGAAGTAGAAACGACTGCAATGCCTTCAGTATCTGCTGCCCCTGGGTCTGCAAGAAATGCTAACTCCTCTGAATCCAAAATCTTCCCCTTAGACTGAGCATCAACCAAATACATCTTCTCACGAAACCATGCATCATCCCTTCTCCTTTTCGGCTGAGTGCATTCCCTAGCCATATGACCTTGTCCTCGGTAATTGTAGCAAGTCACAACCTTCTTAGGACCAATAGGACTCCCATTTCCACTAGCTTGAGAATTCACAGCTTGATTGTTCCCAGTCCTTGTAGGAGGTCCATATGAATTTTGCCTTCCCTGAATAGGTTGCACCGTCACTTGACCATCTTGAATAGTGGCTTGTTGTCGAGGATTTGATGAGGTGCGGAGCTGATTGTTTGTTGGTGGAAATACTCTAGTTGCAACAAGTTTTGACAAGTAAGCGGTGAGATGGTTTAGTACATCAGCCGGCGTATCATTTGGAGTAAAGACCGGTGCTTGGATTGGTGGAAGTTCATTAGAGTAGAAAGCTTGTACTGGTTGTGCTTCTATTGGAAAATATCCTTGCTGAGGAGTATAGCCCAATGGAGAAGTGTTGGCTTGTGATGGTGATGTTTGATATGGTGGTTGCTGTTGAAAAGATTGTTGATGAACACTTTGTTGATATTCTTGTTGTGGCATCATTGGTGGTTGATAAGATGGTTGCTGTGGTTGCTGATAGATGTGTGGTGGTGGTTGCTGCAAGTATGATGGTTGTTGATAAGTATAAGCCATGTTTTGTTGAGAAGCATACATTGCAAGTGGATCATGAACTTGAGGTGTAGACAACCGAGCCTCGATCACATGGCATTCGTGTTGTTGAAGAAAAGCTTGAAGTTGGTCCACATTGGTGTTATGCAAGTCCTTAGCCAATTTAACATCCATCACGTATTTTTTCCATTCTGGAGGAAGAGTGTTCAAATACTTGGTGTTCAATTGAAAGGTAGGGATTGTCATGTCATAGATATTAAGCTCATTCAACAATAGGGTAAATCTCAGATAGTAATCATTGAGAGTCTCCCCTAGCACATAAGCAAACTTATCAAAAGTATCATAAAGCTTACACTCTCGTTCTTGTTTAGTTAACGAGGTGCCTTGCATTAGAACATGAATTCTATCCCATAACTCTTTGGCAACTTTATGTTTGCTGACGAGTTTGTAGACATCTGGAGGAAGGGCTTGGAGAATGATGTTTGTAGCATACTTATCACATTTATCTTGAATCTTCATATCTCCAGTCAACTCACCCGTTGTGCGAGGACGAGTAGTCGTACCTTCCGTCACTGTACCATAATCTAATGGTCCATTGAGCACCGATGCCCAAATTAGATGTCCATTCTCCTTGTTCAACATATAAAGTTCCATTCGGGAAGCCCATTCCTCATACATAGTCTTCACCAACATTGGTGGACGATTATCCGTACCCGAGAGGATGGACTTATTCGTAAGAGATGTGTACTCCATTTCAATAAGTTAAGATTTACAAAGTTGATCGAACAATGAAATAAGGTTAAGTGTTTTTGTGTTGAAGTCGAGAAATAAAATTGTGTATAATGCAGTTCGTTTTTCTCAGTTCTTGCTAATCGAAAGTCCAACCAATATCGGGTTTTTAACTGTTTTTGGTTGTTAATCTTTTTTGGATATTCTATTTTCTAATTCAACAAAGCCTTGTAAAAATGAAAAATATTACCTACTTATATGTAAAACATTTTGCAATTACCAAGTTTTAATTCAAGTAATATTCAAAATGTAAAATTTGAAACTTAAAGGACTGAAAATGTAAATTCTAGGAAAGTAAAATACTTGAAATGTAGATTCTAACAAGTCTAGGGACTGAAAGTGTAAATCAGTAAACTACAAGGATCAAAAATGTAAAACTAGTAACCAATTAACCAATTTGTAACTAATTACCAAACTAACTAACTGATTTTAACCAATTTCCAAACTATAAGGACTAAAATGTTGCAAACCCTAAAAAGATGGAAGTTTAACTCTTTTTACAAACTGCTTGAAACAACAAGGACTAAAAGGCAATTTTTGATACTTTATAAGCAAAAACGGGTTATAGAGACAAATAAGCTCGTTTGAGCTTATTACTGGACCAAAATCAATGAGACAAATTGCAAAACACTTAAAATCCAAATTAAGCTATGTCTGTAAAAGGATTTTTACTGAAAGTTCAAAATAAGCCAATAAGCACTTCTTGATAAGACCAAAATAAGCAATAGAACAAACCAGACAAGCACAACTTGATTTTCTTGCCAAAACTGATTAAGCTACTCTAATGATGAACGGGAAATCAAACTAGAACGAATTTCATCCAGTAATAAGCTAGAAATCTGAATTAAGCTAAAATGTGCTTATCGTTGACCAGGCGTTGACCAAACTTTTTTGACAAAAAGCTGAAACTTTCAAAAATCATGTAACACTATATTCTAAGTGGATTTGTGAAGAAAAATCAATTGGTTAATGAAGAGAATCAAGAGATACAAAATTTCAGTTTTCATTTACAGAAACATGGCTCATCTCAGCTTTTTATGATTTTGCTTATTTCTATTTGCTAAATGAAAACTGTATGATAAGCTCTTGGAATCTGAAACTTTATGATGTTAACTACAATTGAGAACAAGTTTGGTGCAATTTCATCAACAATCAATCAAATGCCAGCCAAAAGAAAATGAGAACTTTTAAAGAGCAAAACTGCTTGAAACTTAACCCACACTTTTTATTGCCATTTGCCTGTTTGACCTACAATTTGACTTGAAATTGACTTGAAACTCTTTATTATGACCTTTTAACTACAAATGAACATTAACTTGCCAATTTCCAACACTTGAAAACCAAATACCAACTAATGCCAAACACTCCTTATCAGATATTTGAGAAAATTTCCAAAGACTTTTAGAGAACTGGATTAGCTGAATGAAAAGCTTTTGTCTACCAAACTTGAGATTCAAAATGAGAGAGTTAAAATCTACAAGCAAGCTATAAGACCAACAATTACTCTATTAAGATACAAGTACTGAAAATGACTGAATTAAGGCTATGACTAGATACAATCTCTAAAATAGAAAGCAGTTAAGCAAGAATAAGCTAACAACAAGTAAACAATCAAACAATCAGTCAACTAAACAGCTTTGATCATGCATTCAATAAGATTTACTCTAGGAAATGAAGCATACATTTGACTTATTCAGGTGAACCAAAATCGGAACTTTAAAACCTTTTGTAGTAAACCATTGGGAAGAAGAGGAGTGCTGAACTCTCTTACCCTAGTGATAACCACCACCTTATCACTAGATCATCTAATCAATCATCAAAAACAGCTACTAATCAACAGAAATGATCAAAATGGCTTGAAATCTTTAAAAAGGATAATGTCTGAACTGCAATCACTCAAACAGCTACCAAACTTCTTCAAATTCAGTTATGATCATTCAATGATCATAACAAACTGAATTCAGCAACTCAATGATCAAGAATGAGCAAGGAATGAACAGTAGGATGAGTATGAGATTTGGTGGGAAAATTAGAATTCAAATTTTATTCAATGAAAGTTGTTACAAAGCTGTTGAAAAGCTACTAACTAACTAACTAACTCAAGAGTTTGTCAGACTCTTGAGTAGTTAGGGTAAAAAGGAAGAAAAATGAGAGAGAATTGAAAAGTGTGTGTTTTTACAAAATTTAACTACTCTTTACAAATGAGGACTAGTAGGCTATTTATAGACATGAAGAGGAAGTTTGTTGGGGATGATGACGTGTTGAGACCAATCCCAGGTCTCCACGTGGCATGATTCTACAAAACTCATCTTCAAGGTAAGAACACCAATTGGGGCTTTCTTCTAGAGTGGATCTCATGTTAATTGGTTGATACCATTGTGTTCGTCTCTTCAAAACAAGCACTTTTGGTGTTTACATCTTTTTATGAAATTGATTGTAGCTCAAAAACGATCCTGGAAATATTTTTGGTAGTTTGAAGATGATACGTGTCACTGCCTGATTGGATGAAAAGAAGTCACACGGATTGCACTATTAAGATTTGGTAATTAATTTTGGCGGCTGCTAGTGGATAATAAATGTACCCATTTGGCAATCTGTGTGCCATGTATACTCTCTTCTTATTGGCCCACACTTGTTTCACATGGATTAAACTTTTATAACTTTCCAACTTTGGCAGTTTCAACCCTTGGACTTTGGCAGATTATATTAAAGGCTTGTAACTTCATTTCTTTGACACTTTCAGTCCTTCAAACTTCATCTTTAAGCAGAATTGGTCCTTTGACTTTGTTGACTTGATAGTTGACCAATTTTGACTTTGATCTTGACTTTTTACAATATTTGCACTTTAGTCCTTCAACTTTGGCATTTTGTCAAGATAGGTCCTTGTACTTTAAAGTCTTGTCACTTTTGATCCTTCTTTGTCTTTTTCATCCATTTGAGCTTGATTTTTCCTTGTTTGCTTGAAAATGTATCCTTTTACCTACACAAGTGTACACAAACACAAACATACCACATAATACTATTTTGCAAGATAAATTGGTATTTTGCTTCATGTTTTAGGGTTATTTGTTGATAAAAGGATATGAGTTTAAGCTCATATCAAATCCCCTACACTTGAACATTGTCATGTCCTCATGCAATAATATATTTTAAAGCTCAAATTCACATTCTCCTCATAATTAACCCACCTTGGCCATATGAGATGCATCTACACTACTCTAAACTATATGATGCATGATTTTGACTTTTAATAATGCAATGAACAAAATACAATTTTTTCTATATCTTTTTGATTTTTCTTGAAATGGTTTTGATGGAATTAACTCATAAAGAAGTCAATGGCTTAGATTAGGGCTTGGGTACCATGGACATTTATCACCCTCAAGTTTCACTTTCCACATACCAAGCTTAAAAAATGGGATCATTGCATTCACAAGTAAAAAGTGCATCAACTTATTCATGACAATTAAATGTGGAACCGGTTATTATTTGAGCAAATTGCTTGAAGGCAAATTTGTCATTATTTAAAGCGTGAAATATAAGAAATGTAAAATCGAAAAATAAGGAAGCACGTTTTTAATCCTAAATAATCCTCTCATCCATTACTTGAAAAACCGCTCACAATTAATACAAGTCCGTTTCAAGAGTAATAAGTCATTCGCCTTATCTGTAAAATCCTCATGTCATGCTTTCATAAGTAGCTACACACTCGCTAAGGAAAGAAAAATAAAACTCACGCAATAATTTACATCCGCCATCTTTTTGAGACTTTGGATCTTCAACCCCGCAACCCGTCAAGGTAATATTGGAACTCAATAGTCACTATAATTAACACCACACTGCCCCTCTTGGGAGTCTTGTATTATTTTATTTTATTTTTCTTTTTTCTTTTTTTTTTCTAGCCACTCATTTTTTTTCATAAGCCGCTCTTATTTTTCTTTATTCCTCACAAAGAAATTTGAAAAGAAGAAAAGGAAAAACACCCGCTAAATATGGAGCATGACATAAGTCTAGTACACATAAAACGTGCTAACTTAGAATCTTAAGACGTACTCATATCAACCATGAATGATTAGTCAAAAATGCATAAGAGATTACAAACCAATTAAAACCGTACTTGATTATTTATTAACAATTATATATATGCGAAGAAAATAGAGGTAGAGAAGAGAAGGGTTTAGCCACAAGTATTTATCATGAAGTCTATCTAGCCCTTTTATACTTGCTTCAACTCTATCATTTCCCATTCTCCACAAATTTAAAATCTCAAAGAATGAGATTGGTGGATGCTTAGCCTAATAGACCAATGAAGGACTACATGGTTAAGGATACTAGCTAGAGAGTGCTAAATAAGCAAACTCGGGTTGAGTCAAAATATCCATGGCGGGCCTAATATGTCAAAGAAATCTAAACTTGTTAAAACCATGTTTTATTATATTTTTATCTTTTATACATTTTTGATGAAGAAGAAATATATACAATGCAAATGTGTTATGCAAAATGATTGATGCAAAAATTTTGAATGCATATTTTTGTTGGCCAAAGTAGATCAAAAATTTGAAAAATGTTGAAAAATCAATTTTCCATGTTATCATGCAAGACAATGACAAGTTCTAGGTAAGGTCACTTCGATAGAAGACCCCCCTACACTTAAGCTAAACATTGTCCTCAATGTTTAAGAGCATGGAAGTATAAAAACTTCCCCTACACTTATGACAATGAATAGACTTTGCTTAACCCAAGTTAAGGAAAGGGCAACTATTAGTGAAATCATGTTTAAGCACAAGGTGTCAATGAAAAATCACTATAGTAACGAAGTGAACCGGATACAAGGGCCTCCTCCATAAGCTCCAAAGCATGAGATGAGTGAGCAACCCTACAAACAATCATGAAGACAAAAGAAGGTTTCCCCTACACTTATCTCCAAGTCTATACCTTTATTTCTAACATACAACACTCTAAACCTAGTTATACGATGCTTGAGTTAAGGAGTCTCTAGCTCGACTCGTCCCTCAATGAATTAATTCATGGGGAAAATGGGGATCTCTTGGACCATTTCAACGGAAATGTCCTCCCCAAAGTAATGTTTAACACGGTGACCATTCACTTTGAAATTTGGACCATCGGTTTCTGACAACTCAAGAGTTCCATATGGAAACACTTGAGCAATAGTGAATGGACCGGACCATCTTGACTTAAGCTTGCCCGCAAAAAGTTTCAATCTTGAGTTAAAGAGGAGAACCGGCTCTCCAACTTTGAACTCACGATTCTTGATCTTAGCATCATGCAATTTCTTAGTCTTTTCCTTGTAAAGCAAAGAATTTTCATAGGCATTGGCTCTCAATTCATCCATCTCATTGAGTTGATCTTTTCTATGGGAACCGGCTTGGTTTAAATCAAAGTTACCCCACTTGAGAGCCCAAGATGCCTTATGTTCTAACTCAAATGGGAGGTGGCACGCTTTTCCATAGACAAGCCTATAAGGCGTACAACCAATTGGTGTTTTAAAAGCCGTCCTAAACGCCCACAAAGCATCATCAAGCTTATCCGACCAAGAAGCTCTATGCTCTCCCACCGTTCTCTCTAAACTTCTCTTTAAACCACGATTTGTGACCTCGGTTTGACCATTTGTTTGAGGGTGATACGCGGTAGAAAGTTTATGATTCACTCCATATTTCTTCATAACTCTCGTGAATTGATCATTACAAAAGTGCGTACCACGATCACTTATGATGGCCCGAGGTACACCAAATATAGCAAACAATTGTTTCAAAAACTTCACAACCACTCTAGCATCATTGGTAGGTAAGGCTTTAGCCTCCACCCATTTGGACACATAATCCACCGCCACAAGTATATACTTATTTCCCTTAGAGGATGGAAAAGGTCCCATGAAATCAATGCCCCATACATCAAATATCTCACACTCTTGGATAAAATTTTGTGGCATCTCATCACGTTGTGTAATTTTTCCTTGTCTTTGACACACATCACAAAATTTCACCATTTCATGGGCATCTTTGTAAATGGAAGGCCAATAGTAACCCGAATCAAAGACTTTCTTTGCGGTGTAGTTAGGCCCAAAGTGTCCACCCATAGGTCCTTTATGACACGCCTCTAAGATCTTAAATGCCTCAGGCCTATCTACACACCGTCTAATGATTTGGTCCGCACATTGCCTAAAAAGATATGGATCATCCCAAAAGTAATACCTAACTTCCTTAAGAAATTTCTTCTTTTGTTGATAAGTAAGACCCTCAATAAGTACATTGCCCACAAGATAGTTTGCGATATCCGCAAACCAAGGAGTGGCATCCTCTTGGGAAGAGATAGACATGAGCTCCTCTAATGGAAAGGATTCATTAATTTCTTGGTGTGGTAAATCTCCTTGAAAAGGATGCTCAAGTCTACTCAAGTGATCCGCCGCTAAATTCTCGGACCCTTTCTTATCACGAATCTCTATCTTAAACTCTTGAAGCAACAAAACCCATCTCAAAAGCCTAGGCTTAGCATCTTGGTTGGTCATAAGATACTTGAGAGCGGAATGATCCGTATATACTATGGTTTTGGAAAGCACAAGATATGGTCTAAACTTCTCAAAAGCATATACTATAGCAAGCAACTCTTTTTCCGTGGTAGTGTAATGAAGTTGTGCACCGGTCATGGTTTTACTCGCATAGTGTATAGGTTGAAAATGCTTATTAACTCATTGTCCTAAGACGGCCCCCACCGCATAATCACTAGCGTCACACATAAGCTCAAAAGGTAATTCCCAATTTGGAGAAACCAAAACGGGAGCCTTAGTCAATTTTTCTTTAAGAGTTTCAAAAGAGTCTAAACAATCTTGGTTAAAAATCAAAGGAGCCTCTTTCTCGAAGAGTTGAGTCATCGGTCTAGCTATCTTAGAAAAATATTGTATAAAGCGCCTATAAAATCCCGTATGACCTAAGAAACTCCTCACACCTTTAACCGAGGTGGGTGGGGGAAGCTTAGCAATCACATCAATTTTAGATCGATCAACTTCTAATCCCTTGTTGGATATCTTGTGTCCTAAAACAATCCCCTCTTTCACCATAAAGTGACATTTCTCCCAATTAAGCACTGTTTCCTCACAACGCTTAAGCATTCTTTCAAGATTGGTGAGACATGAGCTAAATGAATTTCCAAAGACGGAAAAGTCATCCATAAAAACCTCCATGGTTTGCTCTATCATGTCATGGAAAATCGCCATCATGCACCTTTGAAACGTCCCCGGTGCATTACATAAGCCAAAAGGCATCCTCTTGTAAGCAAATGTACCGTAGGGACAAGTGAATGTGGTCTTTTCTTGATCCTTAGGGTCAATGGGTATTTGGAAATAACCCGAAAAGCCATCAAGAAAACAATAGTACTCATTTCCCGCTAAGCGTTCAAGCATTTGATCCATAAAAGGAAGCGGAAAATGGTCTTTCCTAGTTGCCTCATTGAGTTTTCTATAATCAATGCAAACTCTCCAACCGGTCACAAGTCTCGTGGGAATAAGCGCATTGTTCTCATTAGGCACCACGGTGATTCCACCTTCTTTGGAACACAATGAACCGGGCTAACCCATGGAGAATCGGAAATGGGATAAATCATACCCGCATCTAAGAGTTTAATCACTTCCTTCTTAATAACCTCATGGATTTTTGGGTTAACTCTCCTTTGGTTTTGAATAGCGGGTTTATAGTCATCCTCCATAAGGATTTTGTGTGTACAAAAATGTGGATCAATTCCCCTTATGTCGGATATTTTCCATGCTAAGGCTTTCTTGTGTTTCTTAAGAACTTCAATAAGTTGCTCCTTCTCATCCTCTTTCAACTCTTTAGCATGATCACCGGTAATTGGTCTTTGCCCTCTAAGAAAGCATACTCTAAGTGGGATGGAAGGTCCTTAAGTTCAATGGGAGGTGGACTTTCTATGGAAGGTTTTACTATGGAAGGTTTTACTATGGAAGGTTCCTCAATGGTAGTCTCTTGTGGAATAGGAGAAGGAATAGGGTCCTCATTGAGCAACTTTTGGATTGTAAGAATATCTTCTTCCCAGTTGATGGGAGAATCATCATCACCAAGAAAGTTTGACTCAAATTCCTCCAAGAGGAAATCACTCTCTCCAAAAGGTGTTAAAGAGGGAGCAATTGAGGCCACGGTTTCAACATGGGGCATCTCATCACTAGTACTCTTACAAGCATCATGAAAGTGTTCATTACACACTTCATCTAGCACATCAACAATGTTAATAGTCTCACAAGGTCTAGACTCCTTAACCTCTTTCCTATCACAAACTTTCCCTAACTTAAACACCACTCTCTCATCTTCTACTCTCATAATTAATTCTCCTTCCGCCACATCTATCAAGGTACGACCCGTTCTCAAAAACGGTCGACCAACAATCAAAGGCACTCTAGGATCCATGTCATAATCAACCACTACAAAGTCGGCCGGAAAGGTAAACTTATCCACACCTACAAACACATCTTCCGCTATACCTACGGGGTGAGCTATGGTTCGGTTGGCTAGTTCAAGATTCATCCTAGTGGGAGTGAGCTCGGGAAGAGATAGTTATTTCCAAACCAATAAAGGCATGAGGTTTATGCTCGCCCCTAGATCCGCCAAAGCCATGCAATTTTCAACACCGGGAAAATTACAAGGTATCAAGAAGCGCCCCGGATCTCTAAGTTTTGTTGGTAAGGTTTTAAGTAACACTGCGGAACAATTTCATTAAGGGATGTGTTGGGCAAATCAACCAATTTTTCTTTGTTTGAGAGCAAATCCTTGAACATCTTAGCAAACTTTGGCATATAAGCAAGAGCTTCCGCAAAGGAGATATTGATGTTGAGTTGCTTGAACATCCTTAAGAAATTGGAGACTTGGATGTCATCCTTGTTCTTTAACTTGTCCTTTTTCAACCTTGAAGGATATGGAAGAGTAGGTTTTGGTGTAGGTGGAATAGGTGTTGTAGTGGAAGATTTGTCTTTGTTAGCTTCTTCATTGGGAAGTGTGGAAGGTAAAGGAGAAGTATGAGGAGGTGGAAAAGGTGTGTTTGAGTGAATAGGAACATTTTGAGGAGGTGAAGTAGAAGTAGAAGGCTTGTCACAAGTAGGAGCACAAGTGGATTGAACAATAGTAGGTTTAGGAGGTGAAGGATCCTTTGTTGTTGTTCCACTCCTTGTTGTAATGACATTGACATTGGCCCTAGGATTTGTTTGTGTGTTGGAAGGTAAAGCCCCTTGTGGTCTTTGATTTAATGCCACTAAAACCCTATTGATTTGGTCATTCATTTTCTTCTCCATAGCTTGGAACTTCCTTTCATTCTCTTGATTCATTTTTTGCAAGAGATCCATTGTGTTATAATCTTGTGGCACATAACCTTGAAAACCTTGAGGTTGGAAAGGTAAAGGTTGGGCATTAAATCCTTGATTTGGTGGATAAAAAGTATTTGCTTGAGGTTGAAATTGATTTGGTGCCTTTTAGTTATTTCCTTGATAAGGTGGTCTTTGCCCTTGATTCTTTGGTAAAATTTGAGGTGGATTTTGTTGAATTTGGGTGGGTTGTTGGGGTGGGAATCCGGGTGGAGTAAGGTAGTTTTGGGACTTGTAAGAAAGGTTATTTGGATTGATATTTGGCTTGAAGTGTTCATGATGTTCCTCTTGGTAAGCATAGCATTCCCCTTGATACACTTGCACCTTATCACATTGTTCATAAGAATGGGGACCTCCACAAGTGACACAAGAAAGAGTAATGGCATTCACATTATTTGAAGAATTGTTCAATGACATGGTCTTAAAAGCTTGAAGCATTTCTTGTTGTACTTTCAAATTCCTCTCACTATCTCTATCCATCCTTTGAAAAATCTCTTGTTGAAACTTGAGGAGTTGGTTGTCACAAGGAGTTTGAGAATTGTTTTGGATAACATGAACCCTTTCTTCAAATTGATTGTTTATTTGAACCATTGCTTTAGTCTCAATGATGTCCAAAGCCTCTTGGTAGGTTTTAAGAAGAATATTCCCTCCCGCGGAAGCATTGAGTGAATCTTGGTGGTGAGATTTAAGGCCATTATAGAAGATATTGATTTGGTGAACATGATCCAATCCATGATTAGGGCATCTCCTCAATAACTCACTATACTCTTCCCAAGCATCACTAAAGGATTGACTAGATTTTTGTTGAAAGCCTATAATTAAAGTCCTCAAAGCCATAGTCTTATGTGGAGGAAAGAACGTGTTCAAAAATTTAGTGGTGAAACCATCCCATGTGGTGATACTATCGGGTGGTTGGGTGTCTAACCAATGCTTAGCGAGTCCCTCTAGGTAAAATGACACTAACATCATCCTAATGACCTCATGTGGAACTCCATTATGCTTAATGGTATTGCAAAGAGAAAGGAATCTCTTAAGGTGAGCATGAGGATCCTCATTCTTGTTACCAAAGAAAGGTGATTGTGAAACCATAGTGATCATAGATGTATGTAGCTCAAATGTGTTAGCGGGAAAGTCGGGAATCTTAATAGCACTAGCATATCCATGAATATTGGTTTGCATACGTTCCAACAAAGATCGATTATCAATAGCCATGGCTTCTTGTGGTGGAGGAGTCAAAGCACGATTCTCTTGATCGGCTTGATGGACGATGGTGGTCTTACTCTTTCTCTTTTTCTTCCTTTTCGGAGGAAGAGGTTGTACACCAATCGGTATTTGTACACGCCCGCGAGTGAGCATGCAACTCAATACGAGGAATGAGAGAGAAGCTCTCGTGTGACTTTGAAGAGAAATGGATTATCCTCTTTGAGTTTCAATATTAAATATCCACAAGAAAATAACAATATACTTATGTACTACTTGGGTGCAAGACCCTCAATGAAGCCTTCCTTCTTAGAATACTTACAAGTGAACGGGGGGTTAGGTGGCGCGAAGCACTTAAGTACCTATTGACCCTTAGATGGCATTTTATAGCACATCACCTTTCTATTCACTTAAATGTTCGTATTCTTCGAATTGTTGCTTATTGAGAGTATTTATCTATTCTTTCTTTATTTTGTTTGATCGATACACGTGTCAAGGACCGGAACGCCCCTCAACACGGTGTATTGCCTCGGCAATACTTATGAAAGATATGTAGATTGGTTGTTCTTATACGTATACGTATTTACTTATAATAATATATGGAAAATATTTTTGTATTTATGAGTTTTTTAAGAGAAAATACTATATGTACATAAAAACCGAGAGAATCCAATAATATATATTTTTGGGTGCAATCTCTTAGGAAAAAGATTGCTTTTTGGATTTTTTAATTTTTTTGGTCAATTCTTTCGGAAAAGAATTGTTTTGTAAATTTTTTTAGTTTTTATATATTTTTATATTTTTGATTTTTTTTATTTGTTTTTGATTTATGATACGTAAAAATAACGTTCACAAGGTGAACGGATCCCAAAAGCTAATGAAAACCGTCAATCGATAGTCTCTCGTAAAGTCAAAGAACCGGCAGCGGCGCCATTTGAAATTGTGTATAATGCAGTTCGTTTTTCTCAGTTCTTGCTAATCGAAAGTCCAACCAATATCGGGTTTTTAACTGTTTTTGCTTGTTAATCTTTTTTGGATATTCTATTTGCTAATTCAACAAAGCCTTGTAAAAATGAAAAATATTACCTACTTATATGTAAAACATTTTGCAATTACCAAGTTTTAATTCAAGTAATATTCAAAATGTAAAATTTGAAACTTAAAGGACTGAAAATGTAAATTCTAGGAAAGTAAAATGCTTGAAATGTAAATTCTAACAAGTCTAGGGACTAAAAGTGTAATCAGTAAACTACAAGGTTCAAAAATGTAAAACTAGTAACCAATTAACCAATTTGTAACTAATTACCAAACTAACTAACTGATTTTAACCAATTTCCAAACTATAAGGACTAAAATGTTGCAAACCCTAAAAAGATGGAAGTTTAACTCTTTTTACAAACTGCTTGAAACAACAAGGACTAAAAGGCAATTTTTGAAACTTTATAAGCAAAAACGGGTTATAGAGACAAATAAGCTCGTTTGAGCTTATTACTGGACCAAAATCAATGAGACAAATTGCAAAACACTTAAAATCCAAATTAAGCTATGTCTGTAAAAGGATTTTTACTGAAAGTTCAAAATAAGCCAATAAGCACTTCTTGATAAGACCAAAATAAGCTATAGAACAAACCAGACAAGCACAACTTGATTTTCTTGCCAAAACTGATTAAGCTACTCTAATGATGAACGGGAAATCAAACTAGAACGAATTTCATCCAGTAATAAGCTAGAAATCTGAATTAAGCTAAAATGTGCTTATCGTTGACCAGGCGTCGACCAAACTTTTTTGACAAAAAGCTGAAACTTTCAAAAATCATGTAACACTATATTCTAAGTGGATTTGTGAAGAAAAATCAATTGGTTAATGAAGAGAATCAAGAGATACAAAATTTCAGTTTTCATTTACAGAAACATGGCTCATCTCAGCTTTTTATGATTTTGCTTATTTCTATTTGCTGAATGAAAACTGTATGATAAGCTCTTGGAATCTGAAACTTTATGATGTTAACTACAATTGAGAACAAGTTTGGTGTAATTTCATCAACAATCAATCAAATGCCAGCCAAAAGAAAATGAGAACTTTTAAAGAGCAAAACTGCTTGAAACTTAACCCACACTTTTTATTGCCATTTGCCTGTTTGACCTACAATTTGACTTGAAATTGACTTGAAACTCTTTATTATGACCTTTTAACTACAAATGAACATTAACTTGCCAATTTCCAACACTTGAAAACCAAATACCAACTAATGCCAAACACTCCTTATCAGATATTTGAGAAAATTTCCAAAGACTTTTAGAGAACTGGATTAGCTGAATGAAAAGCTTTTGTCTACCAAACTTGAGATTCAAAATGAGAGAGCTAAAATCTACAAGCAAGCTATAAGACCAACAATTACTCTATTAAGATACAAGTACTGAAAATGACTGAATTAAGGCTATGACTAGATACAATCTCTAAAATAGAAAGCAGCTAAGCAAGAATAAGCTAACAACAAGTAAACAATCAAACAATCAGTCAACTAAACAGCTTTGATCATGCATTCAACAAGATTTACTCTAGGAAATGAAGCATGCATTTGACTTATTCAGGTGAACCAAAATCAGAACTTTAAAACCTTTTGTAGTAAACCATTGGGAAGAAGAGGAGTGCTGAACTCTCTTACCCTAGTGATAACCACCACCTTATCACTAGATCATCTAATCAATCATCAAAAACAGCTACTAATCAACAGAAATGATCAAAATGGCTTGAAATCTTTAAAAAGGATAATGTCTGAACTGCAATCACTCAAACAGCTACCAAACTTCTTCAAATTCAGTTATGATCATTCAATGATCATAACAAACTGAATTCACCAACTCAATGATCAAGAATGAGCAAGGAATGAACAGTAGGATGAGTATGAGATTTGGCGAGAAAAGTAGAATTCAAATTTTATTGAATGAAAGTTGTTACAAAGCTGTTGAAAAGCTACTAACTAACTAACTAACTCAAGAGTTTGTCAGACTCTTGAGTAGTTAGGGTAAAAAGGAAGAAAAATGAGAGAGAATTGAAAAGTGTGTGTTTTTACAAAATTTAACTACTCTTTACAAATGAGGACTAGTAGGCTATTTATAGACATGAAGAGGAAGTTTGTTGGGGATGATGACGTGTTGAGACCAATCCCAGGTCTCCACGTGGCATGATTCTGCAAAACTCATCTTCAAGGTAAGAACACCAATTGGGGCTTTCTTCTAGAGTGGATCTCATGTTAATTGGTTGATACCATTGTGTTCGTCTCTTCAAAACAAGCACTTTTGGTGCTTACATCTTTTTATGAAATTGATTGTAGCTCAAAAACGATCCTGGAAATATTTTTGGTAGTTTGAAGATGATACGTGTCACTGCCTGATTAAATGAAAAGAAGTCACACGGATTGCACTATTAAGATTTGGTAATTAATTTTGGCGGCTGCTAGTGGATAATAAATGCACCCATTTGGCAATTCGTGTGCCATGTATACTCTCTTCTTATTGGCCCACACTTGTTTCACATGGATTAAACTTTTATAACTTTCCAACTTTGGCAGTTTCAACCCTTGGACTTTGGCAGATTATATTAAAGGGTTGTAACTTCATTTCTTTGACACTTTCAGTCCTTCAAACTTCATCTTTAAGCAGAATTGGTCCTTTGACTTTGTTGACTTGATAGTTGACCAATTTTGACTTTGATCTTGACTTTTTACAATATTTGCACTTTAGTCCTTCAACTTTGGCATTTTGTCAAGATAGGTCCTTGTACTTCAAAGTCTTGTCACTTTTGATCCTTCTTTGTCTTTTTCATCCATTTGAGCTTGATTTTTCCTTGTTTGCTTGAAAATGTATCCTTTTACCTACACAAGTGTACACAAACACAAACATACCACATAATACTGTTTTTGCAAGATAAATTGGTATTTTGCTTCATGTTTTAGGGTTATTTGTTGATAAAAGGATATGAGTTTAAGCTCATATCAAGAAACAATGTTAAAATCCCTTAAAATATGTTCTCGATAAACCAAAAATTCCAAGACAAAATTACACACGGAATGTCAGATCGGAAAGTCAGATCGGAATGCCAGATCGGAATGTCAGATCGGAAACTCCAGATCGCAAAGCAAGGCTGTCGAAATGTTTAGATCGCAAAGTCCAGATCGTAATGTAACTTGGTCGGAATGATGGTGGTATCGGAATGCCTAGATCGAAATGCAATGCTGTCGAAATGTTCAGATCGCAAAGCCTGTCGGAATACTCAGATCGCAAAATCTATCGGAATACTCAGATCGCAATGCTCAGATCGCAAAGTAGCTGACAAAATTCAAGCATAGTAACGACTTAAAATACTTCCTTATACCCGTCGGAATCCCAGATCGCAAAGTACGATCGGAATGTCCAGATCGGAATAAGTAATAAAACCCACGTATCGCAATGTAGAATCAAAACCCTTTCCTATGGTGATGGTTATTGCGATGGAAGCCCACGTTTCGCTTGTACTTTCCGTTGGAGATTCTGCTTAAATTTCGGAATGAAGAACACACGACTTTTTTGCACTTTTGATCCAAGAAAGATGATGTTTTAACGAAAACCAACATACCAAGAACAGTTTAACACGAATCCCTATGTTACACTACTTTAAACTTCGATCAAACACCAAAAAAATTTGAAGATTCGGCTAAAAACAAACCAACAATCTACGAAATGTTTAGAACACAATACGCAACACAAAAACAAACCTATATCTCATCCCATGCTCTTGATACCATTTGTAGAAATGTAAATCTTTCTTATGTTTTTAGAGAGAGAAAGAGATAGAGAGATGGTGGATTTCACACAATGCTAGAGAGAGAAACTAAAAAGAACTATGTGAAAATTATGAGACCACACCACCCTCTCCATCAAAGGAGAGGGTTTATATACACAAGCCCTTGTCATGGGCTTGGGCTTACATTTGGGCCGGCCTACACATGTTGTAGGCTAGGCTTGTTCTTGTTTAATAAATAAAGAAAGTTAACTAAACTACGAGCTATTACATGGACTTTTAATGGAGTGACCGATCCTTCTTAATACGTAAAACGTATTTCCATCACTAAGCTTGAAAATGAGATCAATGAACTTAGGGAGAAATTGGCAATACTTGAGAAAAATAAAGAAGTGGATTTAGGTTGCTTAAGTTGTGAGAAACTTAGATTAGAGAATGAAGATCTCAAGAGCACCTCCATTAAATTGGAAAAGTTCATGAAAGGTACTAGTGCTCTTGATGATATGTTAAACAAACAAGTTCATTCTAAGGAAAGACTTGGTCTAGGTTTTAACTCAAATGAAGCCTCAACAAGTGAACCTAAACAAGTCAGATTTTCACAAAAATCACCCACTATACGCGGTCCCAGATTGTATGGGGCGGTTCCTTATCACTATGGAACCGCCGCCATAGATAAGGTACCACGGCCAGAAGATGAATTTTGTGAAAATCATGAATTTTCTGAAAAGTCAAAATCTGGTGAAAAACCAAAGCATCTTATTGTTAATAAGGTAAAATTACCTATACTTGACGACAATGCTATTGATAAGTTCTACAAGCCATTGAGTAAACCTCCCATGGGAAATAGAAGTTAAAAGTTTATCTAGACCATCTTCTACTCCACCTAGAGTACGGAATGAGTCTAAGCCTAGAAGTAGAACAACAACTCCTAGAAAAGATAATCAAAACAGTTCACGACCTAGAAGTAAAACTCCAACACCTAGAAGGAATAATCATAACTCTAAACCTAGATCAAATACACCTAGGAGAAACAATGAACAACAAAATGGTTACATGAATTACTACCCTCCTCCATTTTGTTCTCCATGGGGAACCCCTCCTTCATTCATGCATCTCAACCAAATGCAAGGGATGTTTGGAACTAACAATTTTGGACCCATGAGATATTGGGGACCAAATGTTTGATCTTGTGTGTTGTTACCTAGATATGCTTGGGAATTGATTTGGAGCCCGATGAGTAGATTAAGGATAGTAGATGTTCTAAACATATGACGGGTAATCGAAGTTTGTTCTCGCATTACAAAGCATATGATGGAGGTAACGTCACATTCGATAGTAGTCTACGTGGTAATATCATTGGCAAAGGTACGGTTTCTCTTGCCTCCATGACCATTGAAAATGTTGAGCACGTACATAACTTAGGGTTTAACCTTTTAAGTATAGGTCAAATCTGTGATAATAAGTGTAAGGTCATCTTTTCGGAACATGACAGTGAAATCGTAAAAGATGGAAAGGTCATTGGAAAAGGTATTAGAAAGCATGGGCTTTATGTTATGAAGGTCAATAAGAAGTCAAAAGACAACATATGTCTTGCGACTATAGATGATAGGTCTACTCTTTGGCATAGGAGATTAGGTCACGCTAATATGCATTTAATTCAATCTTTAGTCTCTAAGGAGTTGGTAAGACACCTCCCCAAGATTAAGTTTGATAGTCACTTTTGTGATGCTTGCAAAGTCGGAAAGCAAGTTCACTCAAGTCACAAAGCCAAGAATTTGGTTTCGACCTCTCGGTGCTTAGAGCTCCTACCTATGGATCTTTTTGGACCTTCCGCCATACGGAGTTATGGAGGTAACCTTTATACCCTAGTTATAGTTGATGACTATTCTAGATTCACTTGGACTAGATTTTTGGCATCTAAGAATGAAGCTTTCGATCACTTCGAAATCTTTAGTCGAAGAATTCAAAATCAACTAGGATGCTCAATTGTCTCTATTAGGACGGATCATGGTAGGGAATTTGATAATGAAGTGCAATTTGGTGCCTTTTGTGAAGCTCATGGTATTACCCATAACTTCTCGGCTCCTCGCACTCCACAATCAAATGGGGTAGTTGAAAGGAAGAATAGGACTCTCCAAAAGATGAGTAGGACAATGTTAAACGAGCAATCTTTGCCTCAAAAGTTTTGGTGCAATGCCGTGGACACATCGACTTATATTCTCAACCGAATTCTTATTCGACCTTTCCTAGGAAAGACCCCCTATGAGACTCTTAAAGGTAAGAAACCCTCGTTGGAATACTTTAGGGTGTTTGGAAGCAAGTTCTTTATCCTCAACACCAAAGACTACCTTACCAAGTTTGACCCAAAGTCTTACGAAGGTATCCTTTTAGGTTATTCCCAAACTAGCAAAGCCTACATAGTCCTAAATAGAACCACGGGGGTTATTGAAGAATCACTCAACGTAACCTTTGATGAAACCCCTCCTTCACCCAAGACACCACCATTGGTTGATGATGACTTGGATGAATTAGAAGTAGTTAAAGCCAAAGAGGTTAGAAAAATAGGAGTTGAAGACCTTAGTGTTGAAAAGGAAGTAAACATTAAGGAATCTAGGGATCATACTCTCAATAATGTCATTGGTGACTTAAATCAAAGGACCCTAAGATCTCAAGTCCAAAACCAAAGCAACTTCTTTTGTTTTGTCTCTTGATTGAACCAAAGAATGTTAAAGAAGCTTTGACGGACGAGAGTTGGGTCATTGCGATGAAAGAAGAATTAAATCAATTCGTTGCCAATGATGTTTGGGAACTTATTCCTCCACCTAGAAGTTCTACAATTATAGGAACCAAATGGGTATATAGGAATAAGTTAGATGAAAATGGTGTTGTGTCTCGTAACAAAGCTAGACTTGTAGCACAAGGCTATAATCAACAAGAAGGGATTGATTATGACGAGACATATGCACCGGTAGCTAGATTAGAATCCATTAGAATCCTTTTAGCCTACGCTTGTGCCTTAGAGTTTAAACTTCAACAAATGGATGTAAAGAGTGCATTTCTTAACGGTTTGATCAATGAGGAGGTATATGTGGCTCAACCTCCCGGCTTCATTGATTTTGAGAAACCGGATCATGTTTACAAGCTTAAGAAGGCACTTTATGGTCTCAAACAAGCACCCAAAGCTTGGTATGATAGACTTAAAGCGTTTCTTGTTAGACATGAGTATGCCATGGGGATGGTAGACAATACGCTCTTTACAAAGAAGAAAGGTCCTCACCTCATAATCATACAAATATATGTTGATGACATTATATTTGGCTCAACTTGTCAAGAATTGTGTGATGACTTTGCCAAAATCATGCATGATGAGTTTGAAATGAGTATGATGGGAGAACTTAACTTCTTTTTAGGACTCCAAATTAAACAAATGGACGATGGTATTTTCTTTAGTCAATCTAAGTACGCTAAAGAAATGCTAAAGAAATTTGGATTAGAAGAATCTAGACTAATCAAGACCCCTATGGCCTCTAATAACTCGATTTTACTCAGGTTAAAAATTATCGTTGTACCAATCTCTTCGAATTGAAAAACTTGTTTAATGTGTGACTCAGTTTTATTTTGGTGGAAACAAAAAGGTTGTCGTTGTAGTATATGAAAATGTGCAAAGACGTAAATGTAAATGACGTAAAATTAAAAGGCGTGAAAATTAAATCTAAACTAATTAAAAATAAAAGGTGCGATATTTAAAAACGTGACGGAAAGCAAATTAACTAAATGACTTAAAATAAAGCGTGACAAGAATTAAAAATGGACAGAGTATAAAAATATAAGCTAAAAATTAAACAAGACAAAACGTAAAAACCACTCCAATCGGAATATATTCCGATCAGTCCACAATTACCTTAGATCGGAATGTTGGTCGGAACCAAATCGGAATGCTGTCACTAATCCAATCGGAATACCACAAACCTACCCTGTCGGAATGTAAACTCACCTTGATCGGAATATGGAAAAGATGCTGGTCGGAATGTAGATTGGAACCCCTTGATCGGAATACTGTCACTAGTCCCAATCGGAATACCAAACTAACACCTCAATCGGAATGAACAATGTGGTACCAATCGGAATATGTCACCTTACCTTGATCGGAATACCTCAAATACCTCAGATCGGAATACCAGGCCACTCCACCAATCAGAATGTATACAAATCCCCCCAATCAGAATACAGATAGGAATGTCAAAACCCTTTTCTGATCACGCCAATCGGAAAGATAAACCCTTTTCCGATTTACCCCAATCGGAATATGGCAGAAAAAGTACAAAATAAGCTAGAAAAATAAGCTGTGATTCTAATAAGCACAAGACTAAAATCCTAAGGTAAACCGAATGAAAATAAGCTACTAGACTGAAATTTAACAACTTTTAAAACAAGAAATGAATAAGCTTTATGAAAAACAACTTTTTATACAAAAATAACTTTTATAAAAACTATATAAACTTGAAAATAAACAAGATAAGCTATGAAAATAAAAGATTTAAAACAATCAAAAGCATAAAAATGTAATCTTTAAACAAGTAAACAACACAATAAGCATATAAATCAAAGATTAAAGAAAGGTAGAATGAGATCAACAAGATAAAGTAAAAGTGCAAGAATTAAAAGAGACACTTACTTGAAATTAAATGGTAAATAAGGTGCAAGACATGTAATTAAAAGTGCAAGTAATTAAAAGTGCAATAAAATAAAGGTGGAAGAACTAGTTTGTCAATCTAGCCAACAAAAACAAATGAATGAAAATGGGAAGTATTTATAGGTGATTAGGAGGATGGTTAGAGGAAGTTTCCTCCCCTCCTTCCTTTCTTCTTAATTGCGCCCTTAAGTCCTTCCTTCTTAATCTTTTTGTTAATCTTGGAATTTGATGACTTTTGGCTCGGGATTTCTTTGGACTCGTCTTTTAATTCTTCGATAAATAAGACTTGAGTTCCTCGGCTTTAAGTAAACTTCCGTCTTTTGACTTTTTCTTCGATAAATCTTCAGAATTGGTCTTGGACTTCCGTTCTTTTTGCACTCTTGACTTCTTGACTCCGTCTTTCATCTTTTTCTTCAATAAAAGTCCGTAAATGCCCGTGAATTCCCGTGTTTCCTCCATTTTTCCCCTTTTCGTCCTAAATCACAACAAAAACACAAACCACGCATAATTCCGACATAAAAGACATAAAATACACGTTTTGGCTCGGTTATTATTGTAATTAAGTGGTAGAAAAGATGGGTGTTTTCACACCTATCAAATCCCCTATACTTGACCATTTCAATGTCCTCATGCAATGCATTAGTTACAAAGCAAGTTTACATTTTTCATCATAATCAATCCATGTTGGCCTTTATTAAAGAGATAGAAAAATATAAACATTCAAAGTAAAGAAATCAAAAAGCATACCTTGGGTTTTGGAAATGTTGTGAATGATCATCATCCTCAAGTTTTCACTTTCTCCAAACCAAGCTTAAAAACGAGATCATTGTTATCATAAGTTAGTAAACTATCACGAACTCATGTGGGCCAATTACTCACTTAGACTCCCTTATTCCTGGGTGTATCTCTTATATTTTATTATTGTCTTGAATGATCACGAGGATGCATTTTTGACTTATTTCGATAGTTATATAGTCCGAAAATAAAGTGAACGATTTTATCAATAGTTAGCTAAAGGACAAAATCTTTTAAAACTGCTTCTCGGGACCTCATAAAGTTCATATCTTGGCATAACTCGTTTCGCGATTTGAGACCTTTCTCGGACCGATATTTGGCAGCGACTTCATACTTCAAACCTTGAGAGACGTTCATGAAATTATGGTCTTCTCTTCATAAATGGAATTTCTTCACTTGAACTTTTTGAGAGATTCATACTTGGACCACGACTTCTTCATTTTTCTCCAATCTTTATTTTGGACATTGATATACAACGTTCCGCCTCCTTTTATGACTTGGATCTATTTATCCTCATACCTTGTTAGGGTCTTTTCGGATACACTTCTCCATGACTTTTGGGGAGTTTTTGCTTACGTCGTGTGTCTCGATCCTTCATATTGATTTTTGATAAATGATTCTTCACATCACTTTGGATCTTTAGCAACAAAATATAGCCCTCATGCCTTGTTAGGGCCTTTTCGGACTCGCCAATCTTCGCATCCCGCTTCAATAAGTTATGCCTTGGCTATGAACTCTAATCCATACCGAGCAACTTTTAAACGATCTTGGGCTAGAAGCTAAGTAACTTTTCAAATCGTACAACCTTATTTATTAGTAGATAAATTATTAGCAAGCGATGGGAGAATAGGCTCATAACTAACTCACATAAATTCACGAAAGAATACCGAACTTATAATTGGCTCTATCATCTCTCGTTCTCCACAGTTTATAATCTCAAGTAATGAGACTCGTGGATACTTAGCCTATTAAATCAAAGTTTTGGGTTTTCGAGTCGCCTATAGGATCTTTCAAATTCTTAGACTTTTTCAAGTTTAGAAATCGCATTTTAAAGTTCCCTTGATAAACGACTCTCTAGGATAAATTATAGGAACTTGCGTAAAGTTCTTGTTCTTAACCCGTGAGAGTTAAGAGTTTCGTGTTTTATAGCTCCCTATATAAAAGCCTAGCAAAACTTGACTTAAACACGTTAAGGATACTAGCTAGAGTAACTTAGATAAGTAAACTAGGGTTGAGTCAAAAGATTCACAACTTTTGAAAATTAAAACCACTTTATTAAACATTTATTCTAATAAGGAATGAAAATAACTATACAAAAGGCAAAACTAATAGGCCAAAATAGATCAAAAATTTTGAAAAATGTCGAAAAATCAATTTTCCGGTTAAAATGAGGACAAATACAAGGAAAAGACCACTTAACTTCGATAGAAGTCCCCCTACACTTAATATAAACATTGTCCTCAATGTTTAAGCACGTGGGAGTAAACTCCCCTACACTTAGGACATTGTGCACGTTGTTTAAATCTCGCTAAGGAAAAGACAACTAAAGAGATTCCTATTTTAATATTGAGAAAATATAAAATAGTGAATCGAAAAGAGTTTAGGATAGAACCGGGAAAATGGAACACGGAATTACGGGTCGTCAAGAATCATCAAGAGTGGATCATTGAAGCTCGAATCCCTGATTAAGAGAAGAGAGGAGAGAGCAAACACCAACTGGTCTCCCCTACACTTATGATAAAGAAAGCGAATAGATAGATGCATGGGTTGCCTCCCAAGAAGCGCTTGATTTTTGTTAACCGAGTCATTAGCCTGACTCGACCTTGAGCATCAACGGAAGAAGCATGAAACATATCCACCAGGATCAAAGACATAGTTTTCGTCCATCAAATAGCAGAGGCTTAAGGCGAACAAGGCAAGCCAAAGAAGAGTAGGCAAGGTTCCCTTAAGCAGTGATGGAGCACGGTAGAAGCAAGGTTGAAGTGGTGCAAACAGATTTCCATAAGTTCCAAAGATATTTCCTTTTATTTCATTAGGTGGATACTGAGATGGCTGCAGAATGTCAATACCGGGATCGAACACCTTTTCCTTTAGGGGAAAATAGCACTCAGGCTCAGCAGAGTGTGAAGAAGATCCGCGAAGAAGCACAACCTCGTCCTCAAAAGTGGGACAAAGAGGTGTTAACTCATACGTGCTGCGGATATTGGTGTCGACCGGTTTCTTCTCCTTTGAAAGAATGTGCTTCAAATCCAAAGTAGGATCAAGACGATAATCTTCAAAATCATAAGGAGGAGCATCACTCTCATGAGGGAAGTAAGTGTTGAGAAACATAGAGAAATCTTCCTCGAAGGAGTAATCGTCCAAAGTAGGATCGAGTGATGGCGGAGGATCTTCAGCATGTGAAGAATCGCTCGAAAGGGTATCAGCCTCATCGAAATCATCATACGTGGGCAGATCGGGATACTCAGAAGTAAGGTCATCATAATCATCCGAATCTGAGCTAGAATCATCATCATCATAAGCATCAAAGACCGGTGGCGAATCATAAATGGGAGAAGGGTCCAAATTGGGGCGAGAATCATCCACAACATCTTGAAAAAGTGGATTATCGATGCAAGAGTCGAATAGAGGATTGTCGTAGACGGTAAAGTCATCGAGCACATTAATCATATTCACTGATTCGCGGCCTCCAAAGGTTGTGCTTGTAAGCTTCCCCATTTTAAAAACTTGTGCATCATCCCCGACTCTTAAGATTAACTCACCTTCGGCCACATCCACTAAAGCTCGTCCGGTTCTCAAGAATGGCCGACCAAGTATTAAAGGAATACGAGGGTCCATTTCATAATCAACAACTACAAAATCGACCGGGAAAGTAAATGTGCCAACTTTAATAAACACGTCTTCGGCTATACCAACGGGGTAAGCGAGAGTGCGATTAGCAAGTTCAAGAGTCATCTTTGTTGGAGTAAGGTCGGGCAATGATAGTGTTTTCCAAACACTCAAAGGCATCAAATTAATACTGGCCCCGAGATCAGCAAGGGCAGTAAATTCTTCAGTTTTGTTGAACACGCAAGGCAACACGAAAAGACCGAGATCTCCAAGCTTTTCCGGAAGTTCTTTAAGAATAACTGCAGAGCAGTTTTCATTTAAGCGTGTGTTGGCGAGTTCAATTAGCTTCTCCTTCTTGTTAAGCAATTCCCTAAATGCTTTAACAAATTTGGGCATGTGGACAAGTGCTTCAAGAAAGCTAATGTTGAAGTTCATTTGAGAAATCATCTTCACATAGCGTGACACTTCGGAGTCCTCCTTGGTTAGCATTTTGGACTTGCCTAGACGGGAGGGATAAGGAATATTGGGTTTGGGTGGTGAAGGTGCAGGTGTAGGTAAAGGTTGAGATGCTGAAGGGTCATTCGTGGGAACTTCATCACGTCGAGGCGGAGACGGTAATGGTGCACTAATACTAGGTGTAGGAGGAGTAGGGATAAATGGTGGTGGAGGAGGTGTAGATGATGGTGGTGGGATTGGTGGTCCTACGATGGTGACTCCACTACGGGTAGTAATAGCACTCACATTAGCTCGCGGATTAGTGACGGTGTTTGAAGGTAGAGAACTCGAAGAAGAAGGTTGAGCGGTGGGCAAGAAACTAGCAAGCATATTCTTCAAATCATTGGTTTGATTTCTGAAGGAGGATTGAATATCATTTCGAAGCTCGGATCTTATCTCATTTCCTTGCTTGGTAATATCTCCTTTAAGATTGATAATTTGGCTCTGTAGATTCTTGATTTGCTCACCTTGGGTTCTCATGATGGCCTCAACATCCAGATTACTAGGTGGGGTTTGTTGGGCGGGTGGGTGATAAGGATTAGAAGCTCTTGGTGGGATTTGGTTGCTTCTAGTGTAGTTGTTGGCGGGGTTTTGGTTTTGAGGAGAAAAACCGGGTGAAAGGTAATTGTTTGATCGGTAGCTCAGCAAATTTCTATCCCCTTGAGGTCGAGCTTGGTAATTTTTCGGTGAATAATTACCATAAGCTGCATACACATTTTTCGGATTTCTTGGTGTCGAAGGACAATCGGTGTATGAGTGAGGACCGTCGCATGTTTCACAAGAAGGTGCAACAGCTTTAACTTGTTGTTGTTGTTGGTTTGAAGCCAAGAGTTGCATACTTCTGCTCATTTCAGTCAGCACATGGGTGAGTTCGGTCATATCAAGGTTTGCTGAAGTGGAGGAAACATTGACTCTCGGATTGTTCCTTGAAGAAGCAGAGGAATCCCAGTTTTTGTGGTGAGTAGTCATGTTCTCAATTAACTCTCTACACTCCTCGGGTCTCCTTTTCATGAATGTGCCACCGGCGGCTACATTAATCGTATCACGATCTCGAAAAGTCAAACCGTTTTAGAAAGTATCAATTAATGTCACAGGTAGCATGTTGTGGTTTGGACAACGATCAATCAAGACATTATATCGCTCCCAAGCATCAAAAAGAGATTCAACAGGGTCTTGCATGAAACCGCTGATTTGATTGCGAAGGCTTGTGACCATGGATGGTGGAAAGTAGCGCGACAAAAAGCGTTGAGTCATGTCATCCCAAGTGTGAATAGAATTCTTCGGGAGACGATCAAACCATTTCTCGGCATGATGTAATAAAGTATGTGGAAAGAGTTGTAGGCGAAGTTCATCCATTGTGGCACCAGCCAACTTCATGCTTTGGGTGATTGTAATGAACTTGTCGAGGTGTTTGTTGGCATCATCATCAGGCAATCCACGGAATGGGTTAGTTTGGACTTGCTGAATCATGTGGTGCTTCAACGAAAACTCAGGAGCGTTGATTTGCATCGGCGCAATCGGTCCTCCTCGTCCAAACATGGTAGGTTGACAAAGTTCCTCCATGGTCCGAAGATCGGGCTGTGGAAGAACATTGTTGTTATTATTAGGGTGCGGTGGATTATTGTTGTTAACACCAGACATAGCTAAATCTTCTTGAGTCTCGGGCTCTTGATAATTAGAAGATCTAGTACGCATACACCTGAAAATGCAAAAGAAAAAGAAACCAAACACAAAAACAATATATATACATAATAAAGATAAAATCTTTTTGGATTTTTGAAAATTTTAATTTTTATGGATTTTTTTATCAATTTTTAATTTTTATGATTTTTTTGAATTTTTTATGCAAGAAAAATAACGCTCACAAGTGAACGGATCCCAAAAAGCAACGCGTCTCTCACAGAAAACCGTTAATCTTTATGAAAAGACCCGGCAGCGGCGCCATTTAATAACTCGATTTTACTCAGGTTAAAAATTATCGTTGTACCAATCTCTTCGAATTGAAAAACTTGTTTAATGTGTGACTCAGTTTTATTTTGGTGGAAACAAAAAGGTTGTCGTTGTAGTATATGAAAATGTGCAAAGACGTAAATGTAAATGACGTAAAATTAAAAGGCGTGAAAATTAAATCTAAACTAATTAAAAATAAAAGGTGCGATATTTAAAAATGTGACGGAAAGCAAATTAACTAAATGACTTAAAATAAAGCGTGACAAGAATTAAAAATGGACAGAGTATAAAAATATAAGCTAAAAATTAAACAAGACAAAACGTAAAAACCACTCCAATCGGAATATATTCTGATCAGTCCACAATTACCTTAGATCGGAATGTTGGTCGGAACCAAATCGGAATGCTGTCACTAATCCAATCGGAATACCACAAACCTACCCTGTCGGAATGCAAACTCACCTTGATCGGAATATGGAAAAGATGCTGGTCGGAATGTAGATCGGAACCCCTTGATCGGAATACTGTCACTAGTCCCAATCGGAATACCAAACTAACACCTCAATCGGAATGAACAATGTGGTACAAATCGGAATATGTCACCTTACCTTGATCAGAATACCTCAAATACCTCAGATCGGAATACCAGGCCACTCCACCAATCGGAATGTATACAAATCCCCCCAATCGGAATACATATAGGAATGTCAAAACCCTTTTCTGATCACGCCAATCGGAAAGATAAACCCTTTTCCGATTTACCCCAATTGGAATATGGCAGAAAAAGTACAAAATAAGCTAGAAAAATAAGCTGTGATTCTAATAAGCACAAGACTAAAATCCTAAGGTAAACCGAATGAAAATAAGCTACTAGACTGAAATTTAACAACTTTTAAAACAAGAAATGAATAAGCTTTAAGAAAAACAACTTTTTATACAAAAATAACTTTTATAAAAACTATATAAACTTGAAAATAAACAAGATAAGCTATGAAAATAAAAGATTTAAAACAATCAAAAGCATAAAAATGTAATCTTTAAACAAGTAAACAACACAATAAGCATATAAATCAAAGATTAAAGAAAGGTAGAATGAGATCAACAAGATAAAGTAAAAGTGCAAGAATTAAAAGAGACACTTACTTGAAATTAAATGGTAAATAAGATGCAAGACATGTAATTAATAGTGCAAGTAATTAAAAGTGCAATAAAATAAAGGTGGAAGAACTAGTTTGTCAATCTAGCCAACAAAAACAAATGAATGAAAATGGGAAGTATTTATAGGTGATTAGGAGGATGGTTAGAGGAAGCTTCCTCCCCTCCTTCCTTTCTTCTTAATTGCGCCCTTAAGTCCTTCCTTCTTAATCTTTTTGTTAATCTTGGAATTTGATGACTTTTTGCTCGGGATTTCTTTGGACTCGTCTTTTAATTCTTCGATAAATAAGACTTGAGTTCCTCGGCTTTAAGTAAACTTCCGTCTTTTGGCTTTTTATTCGATAAATCTTCAAAATTGGTCTTGGACTTCCGTTCTTTTTGCACTCTTGACTTCTTGACTCCGTCTTTCATCTTTTTCTACAATAAAAGTCCGTAGATGCCCGTGAATTCCCGTGTTTTCTCCATTTTTCCCCTTTTCGTCCTAAATCACAACAAAAACACAAACCACGCATAATTCCGACATAAAAGACATAAAATACACGTTTTGGCTCGGTTATTATTGTAATTAAGTGGTAGAAAAGATGGGTGTTTTCACACCTATCAGCCTCGGATACTAAACTCACCGTAGATGATGATTGTGAGTCGGTAGACAACACCAAATATAGAGGTATGATTGGTAGTTTGTTGTACCTAACGGCAAGTTGATCGGATATCATGTTTAGTGTTTTCCTTTGTGCTCGCTTCCAAGAGGCTCCCAAAACCTCTCACCTCGAAGCGGTTAAGCGTATCTTCCGATACATTAAAGGCACTATACATTTAGGATTATGGTATCCTAAAGGGACCGGCGTAGAAAACATTGTCTACATGGACTGGGATCATGCGGGAGACTATGTGGACCGGAAAAGCACTAGTGGAGTTTGTACCTTCATGGGTTGTTGTTTAACTTCTTGGTTCTCCAAGAAAAAAACCGCTCTTGCAATATCCACCACGGAAGCTGAGTATGTGAGTGCCGGAAAAGCTTGCTAACAAGCTCTATGGATGAAGCAAGTGCTTGTTGATTACGGGATTTCTCTTGATGTTGTTCCCATCATGTGCGATAATAAAGGCGCTATAGACCTTAGCAAAAATCCCGTGCAACATTTGCGAACCAAACACATAGAAATTCGACACCATTTCCTTAGGGATAATGTTCAAAAGGGGAACATTTCAATTGAGAAGGTACCCTCAGAGGAAAATTTAGCCGACATCTTCACTAAGCCACTTAAGAGGGAACCTTTTTATTACTTGCGTCTAGGTCTAGGATTAATGGAACATCTTCCTTAATTTCCTTTCCCTTTGTGTGTTTTCTTTTACCACTCTGAGTCATTGAGTCTTCCAAACTCTTTTTGAAAAACCCTCTCTTCTCCTTTTCAAAATTCTCAAAGTCTCTTTCGAAAATGGTTGAGAAATACGTTTGACATTGTTAATTCAATCTAAAAACGATTTTTCATAGATTCTCGCTATTAATCTAGAGCTTACATAATTCATATGTATGATTCTCTCAAACATAGCAAGAACAAGATAGAATCATGGAGGATCATTGTGTCATGACTTAAGGTCTTGTCTTACACACCTCCTACATTGATTTTTTAATCTATGTATTTTGGTCAAACCTCTATTTGGTAAGTTTGCATATGTTTTCTTTGTCTATCTTTGCTTTTAAGCATATCCCTATGATAAGTTAGACTAGAAAAATAAGATTTGCTAAAAAATCTTCCATCAAACACCAAACACAGCCCCTGTAGGCGGTTCCATAAGTGAACCGTGGTTCCTTAGTGATAAGGAACCGCCGGGCATGATAAGGAACCGCATACAATGCCTTCCTTTTTCGGGTTCTTCTCTGAAACTCCAGATTTGCTCCAACATTTTTTGAGAATCTTTGTTTCAAACCCTTTGACCACCCCAAAATACCTTAAACCTTCCCTATTTAAACCTTAAGCATTTTTCCATACTTCACATCCCAAAATGTCTTATTCTCCCAATGAAAGACTTGAATCTCCACTATTTTCTCCAATTGCTTTCAACCCAAATTCACCCAAGAACACTCTTAATCACATCTCTCCTACCAAGAATTTTGATTGTGGAACTTCTTTGCTTCCACCACCACCCTTTAGTGTTCTTCCTCCTTCTCATGATAATGTCATACACCATGGAACATATTGCCATTGTTGTTAATATCAACATCTTGCTATGGCACACATCTATGAGGAGTTGAGCTACATCAAGAGTCTCTTAATCAAGCCTCCTCTTCACTATGATTATGAGACCTCCAACAAGCCACCACCACCACCCTCCGCCATTACCTTGTCTTTCATATAAGCATTGGTTGCTTATCCACAAGACACCAAATTCAAGCAAATCTTAGAATTATAGAATAACTAGGATTTGATTTATGCTTTTGGCTTGTTTCTTTTCTTTTTCCATACACCTTTGTATGATGTTTTTTTAGTAACCAATCTTGGATCTTTGTCTTTTTGTTTTCTTCTCTTTTATTTTGTGACCTATTGCTATATCTTGTTGGTTATTTCTTTTGTTCAACTAACCCTTCTATGTAGCTTGTCACCATATCTCGATTCCTTGGTGCCCCAAGCTAGGGGGAGTAAGCACCAAGGGGGAGTCTTTGCAAAGTCCGTTTCTTCAACACCGACTTGTGAAACCTTTTTGCTTCGACAAAGGGGGAGAAATGAATAATCTCGTCTTCGAAAATCTTGTTTTTTGTGTGATTGAGTTTATGTATTGTCAGAATCAAAAAGGGGGAGATTTTTAATGCAATAATGTCTAAAAACGTTACTTGCATTTTTTGGTCTTGCTTAGTTTTGATTACGACAATATGTAAAAACAAGCATTTACAAAAACAACAAAAAACGAATTCTTGAGTTCAAGTAATTTTCATTTTACCCATTTTCACTTAAGGTATGGATAAACAAGTACTAACCTTAATCAATTGATCAAGTGATTTAGTCTTTTCTTAAAACTCACTTTTTATTAAGTGTGACAAGTTTTATTAAACTTTCTTTTTAAGAAAATGTTTTATTAAATTAATTATTTGAAAATTTGAAAATGGCATATTCTTATTTGGTTAGGAATATTCTATCAGGACATTTTTTAAACCAGATATGACCTCCACCACTAAAGGACAAAAAGGGAGCGGAGTCTAGTCCAGCGGTACCTTAGCTCCTAGGCGGTTCCTAATCGATAAGGAACCGGGGGCTAAGATAAGGTACCGCGGGCAGATATAGCCGTTGGCCCTTTGTCCTATAAATAGTGGACCATTCTTAGCTTTTCAATTCACCTCTTTTGCACATCTATTTCAAGATTCAAACCCTCTTCTTTAATCACTAAAATCTTTGATCATTTGTTTGATTACTACTTGTTTAACAAGTGAATCTTGTTCTTCCATCCCTTCCTCTCCAAGTGCAAAGAAAAGAACACTATCCTTGTGAAGTGTTGAGTCCACCACCAAAGATCCATTAAAGATCTAATTTTATACATTTGTAGTTGTGTCATAGTTGTGAAAATCCAAGTAGTTGTGTCTATTTGGACGTTGTGTATGTACTAAGTATAGTTGTGTAGATTGGTCCTAGCTACGATTAGGGCTCGACTTTTAGCTTTGAGTCGGAAATTGGTTAAGTGACGTGTACAATTTTCTCCACCATAAGGAGCTTGTTATGTAGTGAACTCTCGAGTAAGGAGTACTCGAGGAGTGGAGTAGGAACGAGGAGTGAGCTTCGTTGCCGAACCATTATAAATCCTTGGTTTTCGGTTTGATCTTTCTTTACCCTTAACTCTTTACATTCTTTATTCTTTGTGCATATATTTTTAGTTAGTATTAGTTTAGTTACACTATCATTGTTCATATTGTGCATAAGAAGATTTCACATATTTCCTCAAGCCTAAGTTTTTTTGAAAAATGATTTTTTTAAAAACCACATTTTAACAAGTAAATACAAGAAACTATTCAACCCCCCCTTCTAGTTTCTACACTTTGCATCATGAAACTTTTTAGTCTTTTCTTTGAAAATTAATGAATTTTCATAAGCATTGTCTCTTAGTTCATCCAATTCATTCAATTGTATTTTCCGATGATCTCCCGCAGTCTTCAAGTCAAAATTAGCATGCTTAAGGGCCCAATATGCCTTATGCTCCAATTCAATGGGCAAATAACAATTCTTCCCATAGAATAACTTATAAGGAGTACAACCGATAGGTGTCTTATAGGCGGTCCTAAAGGCCCATAAAGCGTCATCGAGTTTGTCGGAACATGAAGCACAGTTTTCTCCAATCGACCTCTCTAAAATCCTCTTCAAAGCTCGGTTTGAAACCTCGACTTGCCCACTCGTTTACGGGTGATAAGCCATAGAAAGACGTTGAGTAACTCCATATTTCTTTAAGACCTTCTCAAATTGGTCATTACAAAAATGGGTTCCACGATCGCTTATAATAGCACGAGGGATTCCAAACCGAGAGAATAGTTGCTTCAAAAACTTCACTACCACACGAGCATCATTAGTAGGTAAAGCCTTAGCTTCCACCCACTTAGAAAGGTAGTCGACGGCGACGAGGATATACTTGTTACCATGATACGATGGGAACGACCCCATAAAGTCTATGCCCCAAATGTCGAAAATCCTACACACTTGAATAATATTTTGTGGCATTTCATCACGTTGAGACGATTTTCCTTGACGTTGGCACGAATCACAAGACTTCACAAGTGCGTGTGCATCACGATAGATAGTAGGCCAAAAGAAGCCGGCATCGAACACTTTCTTAGCCATGAGATTATCACCGTGGTGACCACCCGTGGGTCCCTCATGACAAGCTCTAAGGATGTTAGAGGCTTCGGCACCAAAAACACAACGTCGAACGAGTTGATCCGCACAAACCCGAAAGAGATAAGGGTTGTCCCTAAAATAGAACTTGACGTCACGAAAGAATTTTCGCTTTTGTTGTGTCGTCATACCCTTGATTATGAAATTTCCCGCATGGTAATTTGCAATGTCGGCAAACCATGGGGTGGTGTCTTTAGAATTCACTACACCGAGAGTCTCGAGAGGAAATGTTTTGGTGATTTCCTTGTTCTCGAAAAAATCTTTGTGAGGATCTTCTAGACGAGAGAGATGATCGGCCGCTAGATTCTCGACTCCTTTTTTGTCAAGAACAATGACATCAAATTCTTGGAGGATGAGCATCCAACGAAGCAATCTTGGCTTAGCATCTTGCTTAGCTAAGAGATACTTGATAGCCGAATGGTCGGTATACACGATGCTTTTAGTTAAGACGAGATAAGGTAGGAATTTCTCAAAAGCATAGACCATGGCAAAGAATTCCTTTTCCGTTGTGGTGTACTTTAATTGAGCCTCGGTCATCGTCTTACTAGCATAATGGATAGGACGGAAATTCTTTTCATAACGTTGCCCTAAGATGGCCCCTATAGCATAATCACTTGCATCGCACATGATTTCAAAGGGTAATTCCCAATTAGGAGCAACAAGAATGGGAGCTTCGGTAAGTTTCCTTTTGAGAGTTTCGAAAGCTCTAACACAATCCTCATTGAAATTAAAAGGAGCATCCTTCTCGAGAAGGTGTGTCATAGGTCGAGAGATTTTCGAAAAGTCTTTGATAAAACGACGATAAAAGCCCCCGTGGCCTAGGAAACTCCTAACTCCCTTAACAGTTTTGGGATGAGGTAACTTGGCGATGACGTATACCTTAGGTTTATCGACCTTAATCCCCGCTTTCGAGACCTTATGTCCTAAGACGATTCCTTGTTTACACATAAAATGACATTTTTCCCAATTAAGCACAAGATTGGTTTCTTCACAACGTTTTAACATTTGCTCGAGATTAGATAAACATGACGTGAACGAATTACCAAACACCGAAAAGTCATCCTTAAATACTTCCATCGACTTCTCGATCATATCGTGAAAAATAGCCATCAGACACCGTTGAAACGTACCTGGTGCATTACAAAGTCTGAAAGGCATCCTACGATAAGCAAACGTTCCATAAGGACACATAAACGTAGTTTTCTTTTCATCACGAGGGTCGATAGAGATTTGAAAGTAACCGGAAAAACCATCTAAAAAGAAATAGAATTCATTTCCCGCGAGTCGCTCCAACATTTGATCCATGAAGGGCAAAGGAAAGTGGTCTTTACGAGTGGCGTCATTTAACTTTCGGTAGTCAATACACACCCTCCAACCGGTCACAACACGAGTGGGAATTAACACGTTGTTTTCATTGGGCACAATGGTCATTCCTCCCTTTTTTGGGACACAATGGATTGGGCTCACCCATGGGCTACCGGAGATAGGATAAATCATTCCCACGTCAAGGAGTTTTAAAACTTCCTTTTTTATGACATCGTGAATTTTGAGGTTTACCCTTCTTTGAATTTGAATTGCGGGTTTGTAGTCCTCCTCCATTAAAATCTTGTGAGTACAAAATTTTGGGTCAATACCCTTAATGTCGGAAATTTTCCACGTAATAGCCCCTTTATGAGCTTTAAGAACTTTCAAGAGCGCAGTTTTTTCATCATTAGCAAGACCTTTTGCAATAATAACCGGAAACTTGTCATCACCTTCCAAGAATGCGTATTCAAGGTGAGATGGAAGATATTTCAATTCAAGGATAGGTGGTTCCTCGATTGAAGATTTTTGCTCAACACTCATAATTTCCATCGGCGAAAGAAATGGTGGAATAGAAGTGTCATTACCAATTGTCACCTCATCTTCATTGTCGATTTCATTTAAAGTAAAATTGCCTCCTTGGAATGGAGTGAGATTTGGTGTAGAATTAGCAAGAATCGGATCCAAAATAGTGGGATTGCCACTTGACGAGCTATCGGAAAAACCTAACACTTCTTGTGAAAACTCATCGCAAACCACATCAACTAAGTCGATGTGATTGATGGTAGCGATTGCATAAACATTAGAAGGTTTTGAGTCGATGTGATTGATGGTGTCTAAAAATGGACGACCTAAAATTAGAGGAACTTGAGGATCCGCGGGGATGTAAACTACTATAAAATCAACGAGATAGTAGAACTTCCCCACTTTCACGAAAACATCCTCGGCTACTCAACATGCTAAAATCGTAAAATGATCGGCCATCTCGATAGACATGTTCGAAGGAGCAAGAGCCGGAAGCGAAAGTGATTTCCAAATGGAAAATGACATCAAATTAATGCTCGCACCAAGATCGGCCAAGGCGAGGCATTCTTTCATATCTTGTATATCACAAGGAATGAGAAACTTTCCGGGGTCACCAACTTTTTCCGGTATGCGGTTAAGATAAACGGAAGAACAATTAGCAAGCTTTGAAAGCTTTTCCTTATCATTCATCATACTTTTAAAAGTGGAAGCAAAACGAGGCATATATAACAACGCGTCGGCTAAACTTACATCAAAACGAACTTGTTGAAACATTTTTATAAAAAGATCGATTTGTTGTTTGTTACGTTCTTGCAATTTTTCTTTGTTTCGTCTCGAAGGGTAAGGTAAGGGTGGTGTGAGTTAGACATTAGGCAACAGCCTTGGAATCTCGGGTTCCATGATTGGTATTGGTTCAACCGTAGGTGTGGTATGAGCGGTACTTCGTGGGCTTGTGATATGCTCCTTTTCAACCATCACCTCGGGCTCTTTCTCGATTTCCTTCTCCGTAGAAGTACTTGGACAAGAGATTGGTTCATTGAAAGTTTTACCACTACGTGTAGTAATAACCTTCATTTCTCCCTTCGGGTTTGCAATGGTATCACTAGGAAGACCACCCGAGGAAGAGGGTTTACACATGATTGCTTCAAACATTTTTGCCATTAGGTCTTCATATTTTTATTGCCTAGCATCCGCTTTTAACAATTCTTGCTTAATCTCATGTTGTCCTTGTTCCATCTTTTGTTGATTTTGTTGAAGACGTTGAACATTTCCTTCCATTATATTAGCATGAGTCTTAAGTTCATTAGCAAGTTCGTTTTTAAGCTCATTTTTGAACTCGGATCTTAAGCTAATCATCTCACGTTGCATATTATCAAACTTAGCATCATTTGCTTTTGCATAATCCAAAAATTCCCCATTAAGATTTTTAGTGTGAGCATTTTGAAAACCTTGTGTAGTGTTTTGAAAATCACGGTTTTGGTTTTGATTTGAAACTTGTCCATTCCCACTTTGATAATTCCCCTTGTTATAGTTACGTGAATTGCCTTGATAACCACCATTTTGATTGTTGTTTCGATAGTTATTAGCATTTTGATTTGGTGGAGGTTGATTTGGGCGGGAACCTTGGCCGTTTTGGTTCTAAGTTCCCGTTGCTACGTAAGCACTCGAAGTGTTACCACCGGCGGTAATGCACTCGGAAAGATCATGAGCTCCACCACAAGACAAACAACTCTTATCAACCGCTTTAACCGATGTGGAATTCAAAGCATCTTGTGCTTTCCAATGTGTCATAAGCGTCGAAAACCTATCGAAAAACCGATTTTCCTCATTAGCTTCATCATGTAAGGCATTAATGTGACGAGACGATGACGAATCCATATTGGCAACACTCGGTGTGTTACGAGGGTTATAAACCTTAGATCTATTCTCGATAATCTTTAAAGCTTCATCGGTCGTTTTGCACAAAAAATTACCACCCGCGGCGGCATTCAAATAATCTCGTTCATGATCATTTAGCCCATTATAAAAAGTATCTATTTGATGCAATTCCGAAAAATCATGGTGTGGACATTCATGTAACATTTCCTTAAATCGTTCCCATGCCATTGAAAAACTTTCATTATTACGTTGTATAAATCTTGAAATCTCATTTTTCAAATGTGTTGTTTTAGATGGTGGAAAAAATTGGTTCACAAACTTAGAAACGAGATCACCCCATGTCAAAATCGAATTTGGCGGTTCTTTCTCGAGCCAAATTTTAGCGGGTCCATCTAACGAATATGGAAACAACATCATTTTAATGGCGTCATGTGGAACATCCTTAAACTTGCTTGTTGCAGTGAGACGATTAAAATTCCTTATGTGGTAACGCGGGTTGTCTTTTTCATGACCTCTAAACTTATTTTCTTGCAACCTCGACATTAAACCCGTCTTAATCTCAAAATTCTCCGCAAGGATGGCGGGAATCACAATAGCTTCTCCAAAACCCTCGGGGGTGCTTGAAGCAACTCCATCATAGTACAATTAGCCATGGCGACTATTGGTTCTACAACGGGTTCAACAATTGGAGTTTGTTCTTCAATCAAAGGCTCTTGATTCCCTTGACATTGAAGATGTTTACGAGCTCGTTTTGCTTGATTACGAGTTAGCATAAACTTGACGAAGAATGGGAGGTGAGCAAAGAAGATTTTTTTTGGGTGTTTTGTGGATTTTCAATTTTTTTTTGTTTCTGATTGTTTTTAATTTTTTTGGGTTTTGTGTATCTTCGTAGACAACAATCTACCAAATCTCTCCTCGAATCAAACTTTTGATTAAAGAAGCCTCAAAAGAATGAAAATGATCACGTGGAGTGAACGCCTTCGAATGACTTTAGAACTTTGGTGAAAACCAAATTGTTCAAGAGGGTTTAATCACAAAGAAACCAAGCAAATATATTATACACAATAATACTTTGGGCGGCAAAACCCTCGATTAGCCTTCAATATCAAAATACTCACAAGCAAGCGGAGAAACGAGGTGGCGCGAAGCATTTAAGAGCCTTTTTCCTTAGGGTATATTTTATAATACCCGCCTTATACCCACCTTATAGTTTGTATTTTTCAAAATCGAGCTTCACGAAAGTATTTATCTATTTTGCCTTTTTCTTTTTGTTTGAGATTCGAATACAATAATTAGGAGATCAAATCCCAATTAAGGTTGTGTTTGCACACTTTTGGAGATATTTTGATTTTGTTGTGATACGTAATAAAATATAGTAATAATAGTTTCACAAGAAAAACGAAAAAATCCGAAAATACGTATTAGTAGAGTTCTACTAATACAAATACTATTTTTGGCTAATATTAAAAACAAAATGACAAATTAATCACGACACACCTCCCCGGAAACCGCGCCAAAATGATTTGAATAAAAACGTCTTTTAGGAAAAAGAGCGTATATGAGCGGAAAGTATTAAGTGATGATTTAGGAAAATCAAACACTAATGACCTAAATAAGTTCGCTTCCCAAGGAGCTATATGTGTGTAACTATAATGCAATGATATTTGAAATTAATATTTGAAAGAAGGGGATGAGAAAATAGAATGACGAAGACGTGAAAATTATTACTACGACGACTAAAATTAAAACCGTAAAAAGAGCTAAAATAAAAATAAATTCTAAAAATTCCCAAAAATTACCAAAAATCAAATTAAATAAACTAAGAGTTTACAAATGATCAAAACTTTTTCAAACCTTTTAATTATTTAAATATTAATTTTTAAATGCTAATTAAAGCCCTAAAAAGCAAAATAATTTTAAAAAGCCCAAATAAAGATTTTTCACTTTGTAAACCTCTAAAATGACCAAATAAGACTAAAAACTATTTTTATAAATTTTTAAACTAATTAAATCTATTTAAAATGATTAAAAACTATTAAAAACTATTAAAAACTATTAAAAACTATTAAAAACTTAAAAAATTCTAGAAATTAGAAAAATAAAGATCAAATTAATCTAAGAGTTGCAAAAATCCTATTTTAATGTATTAAACCTAAGAAAAATATAAAAAGTGCAAAAATATGAAATTTGAAATTTAATAGTAAAATAATATAAAAATAATATATAAATCCAAAAATTATAAAAAATTCTAAAAACTTGCGAACTAATTTATTTAACCTAAATAAACAGAAAATGAAAGTGAAATTACCAAAATACCCCTAATGGGCCCCCAAATGGGCTAAAAACCAAAACAATCAACCTTAATGGGATTTTAGGCCCAAAAAGTCAAACTTGGCCCAAATGACCTGAAAAAGCCCTATCTGACTCAAAATTTAATTCTAAACACAAAAGTCTGAAGGCCCAAAAGCTGGTTTTGAGCTTATCATAGCTTAAAAGGTCAACCACTTATTCTTATTGGGCCAATAAGCCCATTAAGCAATAAGCCAATGCCATAAGCTCAGATTAGACACACAACCTTCTTTTGAGATGCCTAAGAGATCTGTGAAAAGAAATTTTGAAAAAGCACACTCAATAAGCCAGAAATAAGCAAAGTAGAATTTCACTAAAAGACAAAATAGTCGACTTAGAGTTCTAGACAACCTCAGACCTTCTAATAAGTTGCAAAAGACTCTAAATGACTTAATTAAGACAAATCAACAAAGAAAAGTTCAATAAGCCAATCCAAATAAGCATAATAAGCTGATAAGCACTTATTTAAAAGTCAAAGTTATTGGTTTTCTAGTCAAACCTCAAAGTCAACCCCTCAAATGCTCCAGAATGAACAAATGGGTCAAATAAGTGACGCCTATTACAAATTCAAAGTTGTTGCAGGTGAAAATAAGCTGGAATAGCTTATTGATAAGCACCAGTTGAAATAACACTAGCAGTGGCTAGCAACAGGGGAAAGGAGTTCCCATTGCTTTGACTATTTGACTTGCTTTTTTAGAAAGATCCAGTTGGATTCAAATGGAAACAAGGGCACCCTTGTAATCAGTGGATCACAAGGAGTCTATATCAACAAATAAATCACAATTTGGTTCACTCAATAAGCACAGAATAAGCAAACAGTTCTCAGATATGCCACAAACCTTAAAAATAAGCAGTTATGAATAAATAAGCAGATTGAGCATGAATAAGCCAACCAAATTCACACACAAGCTATTATAAAGTCCAATAAGCACAAATAAACTTGTTTCAAGCAATGGATCAAAGTATATAAGCAGATTCAAGCACCAAAAGTTACTGATTAGCAAAAGTGATTATCCAAAATCCTTTTGTTGATCTATTTGACCATAATTCAATTTCAAGCCTTCAAATCCCCTTCCCTGATTATGTTAACCAAAATTTTGCACTTGTTAACCCTAGTCTACCCTTAGATCTAGGTGTCCCCAAAATTTTAGCCAAAATTCCTAAGTTAAACAGATTTTATAGCCTTTTGATTGATTTGGTTGTTTCAAGCCACAAAACTTGCAGATAATGAACCCTTTGCACCAGATAAACAGATACCAATCCAATAGAACCAAAAACAACAACACTAGTTGTCTTAAATCCCTTTGAATCAGTTAACCCAAACACCCCTTTGGAATCTGATTTCTCACTCTTCCAAAGGATTGTTATGATTTAACCTTCCAAACAAGCTCTAATCAACCCTAACAATACTAATCCAACCTCAGTAACTCAAATCAACCACAAAAACACAGATCCACAATAAATCATGCAAAAATCACCAAATATTCAATAAATTCAAAAAATGAAAAAGGAGAAGAGATGCAAACCTCCAAGACTTACATCCAAGCTTTGGAATGTTTGAGCTGAGGTGCTAGCAAGAACAAGCACCAGCTTCCAAAGCTGCTAAGATGAACAAACAAAAAAGTGAACAATAAACAAATTATACTCTTGATTTTGAAAACAAGTGTTCTAAACCTTAAAACCTTTTCTCAAAACCAACAAAATATGTAAGTGGAACTCAGATTTTAGCTATTCAATCACCAAACTTTTATAAATAACACAAGAGAATTAAATATTTTTAGAAATCCAAATTTTATTTCAATAAAAAGGAATTACAAAAAGATAGCTAAAATCTGGAATAAAGGGTCTCTCACATGTTGAGGCCTCCTTTTATAGACGAATACTAGGTATGAATAAGCAAAACCCTAGACTATGAAATCCCAAAAGTGCCCTTGAAATCTTCTAGACGCATTTGTTGTTTGAGCTGTCCAAATGAATCAGAGACGTTCATTTTAGCTTTGGGGTTAAGCAATGAGTGTTAGCTGTTGATTTGGCCACGTGTCATTCCTTGGAGGTTAAGTTGGATTGTGATTGGTGGACGTGTGAATGGGTGGGGTCCTTTGGTGATTGGATTTTGGGGTTTTGAGTGTTGGATGGGTTTCTGGGCATGTGAATCAAGCATGTGCCTGGGTAATTTTGATTTACCCTTTATTTTAAGTGGGGTGGTAACTGGGTTCATCAGGGTAAACAGTAAACATTTTGATCCGTTTTTTGTGGGATAAAAGTGTTTGGCGCATGTTTGTTTAGTTTGAACTTTCAGGAATGACAATATGAGCCCTTGTGTTTTGGTAAAGTGTGTAAAACGTGTTTATTCAGCCATCAAACTCAATTCCTTTGTTAATGAAGTTTATGATTTCATACTTTTGCCCCAAAACTTTGGCAAAAGGTTTTCAAGGGTTGTTTTTGCCATTTTTGCATAGTTTGAGGACTGATCTTGGACATTCTTGATCTTCAAAGGTCTTCAATGTATCTTTGACTTCATGAGGGACCATTATTGACATTTTAGAATTGTTGAGGGACTAAACTTGCCAATTCTTCAAAGTTGAAGGACCTTTTTGTAATTTTGACAAACTTAAGGGACCAAACTTATAATTATGAATATACAAGGGTATTAAGTGTCATTTCTTTATAAATGAAGGATCAATGTTGTACATCTTAAAGTCTTCAAGGGTTTTTCTTTGAGAAATCCATAACTAGGGCCTAGTTCATTGTACGGCTTCATTTCTCGTGTTCGTTTTTCCTTGTTTCTTGTGGTCTTTTGTCTTTTTCACGATATCCATACCTAAAACACACAAGTAAACAAATACAAGCATATATATGGTATAATTATGACATTTTATGCATTGAAAGCCCGAAAAGAACGATGAGATCATGTATATATGCCATCTTATCAGTATGGAACATTGAGAATTTCACCAAATTCCTCAAGAGTATATACAAAGGTTTTCCCCTTGATGGAAAATCTTATTGATAGACCATTATTGATGCACATTAATGTGTACGAGCTAAAGAATTCCAAAAGGAAGGAAGGAATGATTGGCTCATCAATATCAAGCAAGAAATCAAAGCCAATGGTTTTGAACGTGAATCGAATGAAGTCAAGTCTAAGAAAGTTAGAAGGAACAATACGTCCTTCATGAAAACTAGGAGACTCTAGAGATAGAAAATTATTTTGAAGGGAACGAGATCGACATGAAGAAGAAAGATTAGGCATGTATTCTCTATTTTTCTCATGATCTTTATGAGTTTCCAAATGCATGATTAAGTACCTAAACATAAAGCAAATATTGTTCCAATTACTCTTATGTTACGTAATGATTTAAAAATCAAATTCATGAGGGTGTGTTTAGTCAATTCCTTGATAAACAAAGGGTTAATCCTTGTCATTCTCATGTTCACAATGAACTCAATTCATTATTGACTAGTACATATGAGTAATGTAAAATCAATCATGAATTTGAAAAAAGGTTTTTAAGAAAAACATTTTTTAGGTAAGCATTAACAATGCAATTACCAATTTTGTTCTTGGGTTCATATCAATTCCATCATTTAACTAAAAATATTCAGTCAAAATTCGGATTGTTCTATAATTAGTGAAATCTCAATGAATTCGAACATAAGGAATCATAGTAAAATAACTATGTCAACTCACATTCCTAGCAAAGTTCCAATTCAATATTAATTTTAAAAATCCCCAATTATGAAAATAAGAACCCTAAAACAAAATAAAAGAAATTGAATGAATGTACTTACAATTAATTACTGTTGGAAGAGGGATGAGTGAAACCCACAACATGGAATCAATTAATCTTGAGCAAATGAGAGTTTTTGAATGTTCAACAATGGTGGTATGAAGAAACCCGTCACCTCTATGGAGAAGAAAGGGAGGGTTTGTCTGAAAAGGTGTTTTTAATTAAAATCTGATTACTTTAGTCGTCTGGTGGGGCCGCGGTGCCTTATCGATATGGCACCGTGGGTTATCACCGTGACAATTGAGGATCCTCGCATAGTGGCTGGTTTTTAACAAAGAAACACAAAGAATTTTTCAAAACCAAGTTTATTAAAATACTTAAAATATATATTAAGACATTTGGAAATCATTAGACCACTTCAATACTAGGAGATAATGCCAAGTGAATGATTACGAGTGGAATCGAGACCGAAAGAGATAGAAACAGAGAAACGACTACTCGTAGCAAAGAAGCAAAATAGAGAGAATCCAAGGGGAGTGAATCAAGACCAAGGTCAATGCTCAAAAACCAAGTGACAAACTTCAAGTAGCGGAAACGAAGAGCTTGTGTCATATATAGTGGTTTAAGACGTGCCTTTCCGGCGAATGCCTAAACGGCTTTGGTAATGAACTATATCAAGCAATTTTGTACAAAATAGATTGAGAACATTTTAAATAGTAGTCTTAATGCTATTTAAAACAATGAGCAAAATGTAGATTCACTTTCTCTCCCACATGATCGGACAGTTATCATTGCTAGGGATTACAATGACAACATAATATTTCAATTCCAAATGTGTAATATCCAAACTAAAACATATGGAGTAGTTGGGTATCGCAAGGGATTAAACAATCATCCTAGAGATGAGCTCAATTGCACACATTACATATGATATAGGGCCTATTAACCGTATGGGTGCAAACCATGGATATCATGCTTGATACTTTAAGCTACTACTAACTCACTCTACATCTCCGAAGTGAGTCAATTATTCAAGCAATAAAGGTCTGAGAGGATATGAGAATAGAATCAAAAACCACAAACAAATGTCAAGGCAAGGATGCCAAGAACAACTATATAGTCAAGTAATGATCAAAGGAATGATCAATAGGGCGTATGGAAGGACGAGAACGTACCTTAGCTGCAAAGAGCACTCCAAGACTTCAAGGAGCTAATGCAAAACCCAATCTTGACAATAGTGACTACTAAGTCTTCAAGGACTAGTATCACTCTCTTCCATCTAGGCATCATCACTCAATGATGTTGGGAATCAAAGAAGATGAGTCTTCTACAAGTGTAAGCAACTTAATCCACAATCACTTAAGTGATTAATCTTCTTGAGTACCTACACAAAGCAAGATGCAAACTAGTAGATACATTTCAAGGGTAATACTAAAAATTATAAGTTCCACTAATCTATATGAGATGCAATATTACTAATAAAAGGCCTATTTTAATGAAAAATAGTTTTGAACAAAGAGGAACTTTAGTACAACGAAACCTTCTAACTTGAGGAGACAATGGATCGATCCAAGGTTTAAAGTACAATATACTTCAAAGACCTTGAGTGACCATCGCTCTGAAACCAATTATAGAAACTAGAAGGAGGGGTTGAATAGTTTCTCTTCGGTTTATGTCCTAATTAAAATTCCTTTCAATTGGGTTTGTCTCAAAACTACCTTTTACTTGAAAGTTAGTTGCATAATGATTAGGTTCAATTCTAATGCATTAACAATGACAAGTAATAGATGTGAATGATATGATAGTAAGAATAAGTAAAGAGTATGGAAAGAAACAACCTAATAGGAAGACACCAAAATTTATAGTGGTTCGGCAACGAAGCTCTATCTTCGTTCCTACTCCACTCCTCGAGTACACCTTACTCGAGATTTCCACTATATCCACAAGCTCCCTTCTTGGCAGAGAAAACCTTACAACGTCGCTTACATTATTTTCCAACACTAAGATAAATGCCGAGACCTAATCTTAGCTAGGACTAATCTACACAACGTCGCCCACCTCACCATTTTATGACACAAGGCAAGATGTCGAGTTCTAATCGAAAGATAGAACCAATCTTCACAATGCTGCCTACTTCACCATTTAACGACACAAGGCTAGATGTCGATTTTTCATCAAAAGGTAGAACCAATTTCACAACGTTGCCTACTTCACTATTTAACGACACAAGGCTAGATGTTGAGTTCTAATCAAAAGGTAGAACCAATCTTCATAACTCTTAACTTTGAAGCTAAGTAAGAACTTCACTAGACACAACTACATCACTTTAGAGTTTAGTGAGAACTCATAAGACACAACCACATCACTTTATAGTTAAGTGAGAACTCACAAGACATAACCACATCACTTTATAGTTTAGTGAGAACTCACAACTCTTCACTTTGAAGCTAAGTGAGAACTCCACAAGACACAACTACATCACTTTAAAGTTTAGTGACAACTCACAACTAATTCCTATTACAACTCAATAAAACACATATCCAAGTATACACATGTAACTTGGATTTTCACAACATAAATCCAAGTATACACATATACAATGTATTTACACAAGATTTGATCCATGTATTCACAAATACATTAGATCTACACAAGACTCAAATAAAAACAAATGATGAACATGACTAGATCTTTAGGAGAGGATCTTCATCAAGGCTTCATCTTTAATCACATCACAAGTGTGTGAGTGATCTTCTCATTGGGCAAGGTAAATAAGGAGATCAAGGAGATACTCATAAGTAAAAATACTTAACTCATTAAGTGATCATTTACAAATGATTAGAAATTAGAAAGGAGAAGGATAGCAGAAAGAGTGTCCAAAAATGGTTGTGGAAAATGTAGGTTGATCCACTATTTATAGGAGACAAAGGCCAACGGATTTTTGAGCGTGGCGCCTTAAATATGCCTGTGGTTCCTTATCGCTAAGGATTCGCAAAGCCCTTTAAGGGACCGTGCTCATAGACTCTGCTCCCTTTTGTCTTTTAGTGGGGAAGTAATATATGAGGTAAGTTTTTACCTTCAAAGGATATTCCTATGGCATTTGGAATATGCCATATTCAAATTTACATTTTCCATTTTAATAAAACATTTCTTAAAAAGAAAGTTTATTAAAAAATCTTTTGTCACATTTGACAAAATGTAAGTTTAGGACTAATCACTTTTATGATCACTAATCAGGATTAAGATATGTTAGTGCAATAATTAAATGATTATTACCTTGATGATAGTGTTTTCAAATAATTTGTCTTATGATTGTATTTGACGATAAATGTGTTTTTAATTTGTCATGATCAGAACTAAGAAAGATTAGTTAACACCAATAATGTTTTTAGGCATTGCTTTGCATTAACAGTTTATTTGAGTCTTCTGTAGATCCAATGTATTTGTGAATACTTGGATCTAGTCTTGTGTAATTCCATTGTATATGTGTATCCTTGGATTTGTGTTGTTAGATCCAAGTTACATGTATATACTTGGAGATGTGTTTTATTGAGTTGTAATATTTGTGAGTTGTGAGTTCTCACTAAACTATAAAGTGATGTGATTGTGTCTTGTGAGTTCTTACTAAATTATAAAGTGAGTGTGTAGTTGTGTCTGAAGTTATCACTTATCTTCAAAGTGAAGAGTCGTGAAGATTGGTTCTACCATTCGATTAGAACTCGACATCTAGCCTTGTGTCATAAAATGGTGAAGTAGGAAACATTGTGAATATTGGTTCTGTCTTTTGAATAGAACTCGACATCTAGACTTGTGTCGTAAAATGATGAAGTAGGCAATGTTAGCCTCAAAATATTAAGTCAAATAAGAATGTTCGGTCATAGGTTTTTATTGTAATATTTATTAGAACGTTGTAATAGTTAGTTAAAATAGTCGTGACATTACGGGTTTGATGGTTAGCTTAAAAGGCCTCTTTCAAGGTACTAAGCATTTTATTCAAGCCCGACCCAAACAATATAGTCCATTTAAAGCCCACATGTAGGCAGACTATATAAAGCCCTTCCTAGCATGTTAGGAAGGGTAAGGTCTTTCAAATTTCACCTAGTTTTCTCTATCTCACCACAACTTTGATACCATCAACTTGCTTTCAAAGAAAGATATTGTGAGAGGCCTTCCAAGCTTGAAATTCATCAAATATCATCTTTGTTCTTCTTGTGAGCTTTGTAAAGCTAAACGAAGTAGCTTCAAAACAAAGACTACACCAAGCTCTAAAAGACGGTTAGATCTTCTTCATATAAATTTGTGTGGTCCCATGCGTGTTCATAGTATCAATGGAAAGAAATATGTTATGGTAATTGTCGATGATTACTCAAGGTACACATGGACTCACTTCTTGAGGTCCAAGGATGAAACACCCGAAGTTCTCATCAACTTCCTAAAACTGATACAACATGGTCTTCAAGCTCAAATAAAAGTGATTCGTACTGACAGAGGCACAAAATTTTTGAATTCAACTCTAAGAAACTATTTTGAAGCTGAAGGAATTGAACATGAAACATCTATTGCTCGAACACCCGAACAAAACGGCGTTGTTGATATACGAAAATGTACTTTGGTTGAGGCAGCTCGAACATTATTATCCGCTTCAAAACTACCATTATACTTTTGGGCCGAAGCCGTGTCAACCGCATGCTACACACAAACCGATCCTTAATTATCCCAAGACACGAAAATACACCATATCACATAATTCATGATCAAAAACCTTCACTCAAACACCTTCACGTTTTTGGATGTACTTGTTACATTATACGAGATGGTGAAAATTTGGATAAGATGAAAGAGAAAGGTGATGCATGTATTCTAGTGGGATATGCTACTCAGTCTAAGGGATATAGAGTTTACAACAAGAGAACAAAATTGATAGTCGAGACAATTCATATCAGATTTGATGAATTACAAGAAATGGCACTTGAACAACACAGTTTAAGTCCCGATCCACAACGACAAACGATTTCCGTTCACAATCGCACGAAACTCGGAACTCAAGACCACAACAATGAACCGTCAAGTTCAACGCTAGTTCAAGGATATGTTCCAAGAGCAGATATGACAGTCAACACGACACTTGAAGAGTTGGAAATGTTATATGGACCAATGTATGATGAATATTTCACGGGGGAGAAACAAGTTGTATCGAATTCTTCCGTTGTCACTCATGATAAGAATGATGATACCGATCATCGTCAACAAAAGGATACAACTTTATCTACTTCAACCCCGGTTGCTGCAGATTTACCTCCTCAGAATATCACATCAACAAATGCTCCTACAACATCCACAACTACTGTCATTGCTCAAGAAAACAAAAATCAATAAGACTATGCATTAAATAACGAAGACGACTTTATCACCCCATTCGGTACACGATACACAAAACTGGAGAGTCTTCTACTCGCCATGTTGATCCGTCAAATATGCATACGTTCTATCAACGACATCCTTCAACACATCATTGGACCCGAGATCATCCATTGGTTCAAGTAATTGGAAACCCTTCGCAGCCCGTTCGTACAAGACGACAGCTTGAAACCGATGACGATGTTTGTATGTTTGCACTCACCGTGAGTACAGCTGAACCGAAAACATAAAGAAGCCATGGCTGATCATGTTTGGATTGAATCGATGACGGATGAACTTCAACAATTTTAGATACTTAAAGTCTGGGAACTTGCTGACAGACCATACGATGTAATACCATTAAATCTTCGATGGATCTGGAAAAACAAGATGGATGAAGAGAATACGATCATCAAGAATAAATCTAGGTTAGTGGCTAAAGGGTATGGCCAGAAAGAGGGTATTGATTTTGAAGAATCATTTGCACCAGTAGCTCGTATGGAAGCAGTTAGGATTTTCCTTGCTTATGCTACACATAAGGGATTCATCGTTTATCAAATGGACGTAAAGACGACGTTTCTTAATGGTCCTTTTAAGGAAGAAGTCTATGTCACGCAGCCAGAAGGATTCGTTAATCCTCATTATCCTGAAAAGGTGTATCGTCTCCACAAAGCACTTTATGGACTCAAGCAAGCTCCAAGGGCGTGGTACGATGAGCTCTCGAAATTTTTGGTGTCCGAAGGTTTCTCAAAAGGTTTCATTGATCACATCTGTTCACTTATAAATATGGGGATGACATTTTGCTTGTACAGATTTATGTTGATGAAATTATTTTCGGGTCTACAAACCCAAAACTTTCTAAATGGTTTGAAAAAGTCATGCACAACAAATTTGAAATGTCAATGATAGGCGAACTAAAATTCTTTCTAGGAATTCAAGTTCACCAATCCCCAAGTGGTATCTTCATTAACCAAGCTAAGTATTGTCAAGAGATAATCAAAAAGCATGGTATGACCTCATGTGACCCCGTTGGGACACCATTATCAACCACATCCCAAGATGCTGATTTGGAGGGAGATGCCATAGATCAAACGAGATATAGTTCCATGATCGGCTCCCTCATGTACTTAATAACATGCCGACCAGATATATCACATGCTACGTGTTATTGTGCACGTTATCAAGCACGACCCACTGAAAAGAACCTCAAGGAGGTTAAACGGATCTTTCGGTACCTTAAGAGTACCATTCAAATGGGACTCTGGTATCCGAGGGAAACTGGTTTCTTTCTAACAGCCTATTCAGATTCTGATTATGCAGGGTGTCTTGATACACGAAAAAGTACTTCTGGTGGTGCACAATTTTTAGGTCAAGATAAGCTTGAGGGATGGTCTTCCAAGAAGCAGGATTGCACATCATTGTCATCAGCCGAAGCAGAGTATGTGTCTCTATATGCGTGTTGTGCTCAAGTTCTTTGGATGAGAACACAACTCACGAATTATGGCTTCCACTTTGATAAAGTACCTTTGTACTGTGAGTCAAAGTCTGCCATAGCCATCTCCTGCAATCCGGTACAGCATTCCCGCACGAAGCACATTGATGTCAGATATCACTTCATTAAGGAACAAGTTGAAAGGGGTATCGTTGAACTACTTTGTTAGCACTGATTACCAATTAGCTGACTTGTTTACAAAAGCTCTTTCGAAAGAGAGTTTTACGTATCTTGTTAGGAAAATTGGTATGAGATGTTTGACTCCAGCAGAACTGGAGATTCTGGCAAAGAAGCCTGCTTGATTCATCTATCAAACATCTACTTGTAAATATTAATAAAAATGCAAAATACAAAAATAAAAATCTTTGAAAACCTAAAAATATTCTTCCCGACATGTCTTTCAGTATCGATAATATGGACGTGCATAGAAATGTCGCTCAATAACGACACGGGTGTGTACATAAAGCTCGAATGAAAGTTGTAAATATTTTTCAAAACATGTCATTTCTATCTTTTATAAAGGAAATTGTTTCTTTTGGACAATATTTACAACAACGGGTAGAGAAATATATCTTGGGTTGAGCTTGTCACAAAACATTCAACGTTTTGAGCTCAACACAATGGCTTGTAATCACTTTTAGATTGCAACCCGGATCTATATTCACGGGGGAGTGTACGCTTTAGTTCCCTTACCCTCAGTAAAAGAAGTTAAATCTTCTTACACTTGAGTGGATTTGTCAAGACATTCAAAGTCTATGAACTCAAGTTTATGCTTTGGAAAAACCTTCTCGCCAAAAAGAAATGGATTTTCCAAAAAGCGTTGAACACAATTTTTTCAAGAATTTTTCAATGATATTCAAAATCTTTCAAGAATTGTGTGTTCAACAACTCCTATCCTCAAAAGTTTAATGTGGATCATATCCTTGTAATGATAATTCCATTGGATCAATTTTTGAGGGGGAGCGTTCCAAATTCATGCTAAGTTTGACACATTTTTCTACCGAAAAGTTTCAAGACTATTTTTCAAAATATAATTTAATCAAATTTGGTATCTCTAATATCAAACGATTTTATATATTAGAGATAGGGGTAAAATGTGATTAAATGTGATCTAAAGACTCAAGAACTCATGGTTACGATCAAATACCCACAACATCTTTAATTCAAGACGTTATTGGTGTCAAAAGGGTGGTTAGGTTTAAGTCCTATGATCCAACCAAAACCGGAGGGATCTTCCCAGGGACAATCTAATAGATTATTAGAAGTCCTTAGGAAAGATGAAGTAGAATGTGAACGTAGCTGAATGCCGACTAAGTACTGATGCTAGCACTAGAACAATCACAACAAGGTGCTAGTAATGATGTCTTGGTAAGCATTGAAGGGGTTGAAGAATGAAAAAGAAACGTCAAGATAAAGGGTAAAAAGAAATTAGCCCTCCATACAACTTAGGCAGAAACCGGGTCAACACATCATGAAGACAACGCATCATGGACCCAGTGATATAATGCACAACCCATCCCCAACTGACTCAGCCTTCTCTCAAAAGAAGTTTGTTTTACTACCACAGAGATCAACACAACTTCTATTGACTTTTTCACTCCGAGATAGTTGATATTGAATAGGTGGCATCTGCTCTAGCCTCTGATAACTAAACGTGCACAAATCGAGTCTAGAGCCAAGAGATCAATCAAATCTCGTTAGGACACACGGATGACGATCAAGAGAGTCCTATGCTATATACTTGCGATATTGCTAGAACACTCAGAGTGATACTGCTTAGTATTCACAATGATGAGTGGAAATCCTTCTATTGTTAACATCAAACAGCACTGCGGTAGGTCATGTGTAAGATTCTTTATGAACTGAACATGTGTAAATTTGAAAAGCAACAGTGGTTTGTTTCTTTATCAATTCAAACTCGTTTCAGGTTTCTACGGAATATCATTATGGTCTTGCCAGAACATTCAAAGTGATATTTATTAATATTCATAGTGACGACTAGAAATCCTTCTAGCGTCAACATTAAACAGCACTACGGTAGGTAACTTGCGAGATTCTTTATGATTCAAGCTTGTGTCATCTGGAAAGCAACAATGGTAAGATTCTTAATGAATCAAACTTGTTCCAGGAATTTGAATTAACGACTTTAATCAAGCGGATATTTATCCAATTGATTCACTCTTTATGTTCGCAGTCTTGCTTTGAGACGGTCGAGTAAAGAGAACGGCTAGTACTTCCGCGAAACCCTGTCAAGGAGGTCCTTAATTGAACCTACCTAATCACAGGTACGATATTTAGTATCGTGTAACGGTCTTCACCGATCGGATGTAAAATGCTACCGATTTAGGAAGAATGTAAAAGCCATTCAGTTCGTGTCTAAGTTTTATCTCGAGAAGGTGGTGTTACGGTGTACTCAGTAAAGTCGAAGATTCAAAACCACATACTCATGCCCAAAGACATATTCAACAATCAAGAAAGCTAAAGACTTCTGAAACTCTGATAATCAAAATCTTCCTCATCAGTTAAGTAGAGGAATGACATCTCTTCAAAGGAGATTGTTAGCAAGCTTTCAAGATAGTGTAAAGTATGAGCATGTGGATAAAGACACAAGATCGCAAAATGGCAAAGACAAGTCAAGGATAATTTGAAGATCTCAAGATAAAAGATAAAGTCGAAAGACAATGACAAAGGCTCAAAGATCACAGCATGAAGGAACAAGACTACTATTACACGTTCAAGATTCAGTTATGACAAAATTCGTAATATCCATTGAACTCCAAATATCGAAGAGGAATGACCTCACATTGGGGGAGATTGTTAGCCTCAAAATATTGAGTCAAACAAGAATGTTCGGTCATAGGTTTTTATTGTAATATTTATTAGAACGTTGAAATAGTTTATAAAATAGTCGTGACATTACGGGCTTGATGGTTAGCTTTAAAGGCCTCTTTCAAGATACTAATCATTTTATTCAAGCCCGGCCCAAACAATATAGTCCATTCAAAGCCCACATGAAGGCGGACTATATAAAGCCCTTCCTAGCATGTTAGGAAGGGTAAGGTTTTTCATTTTCTTTATCTAATTTCACCTAGTTTTCTCTATTTTCTCTGTACTTTCTCTCACTACTTTATCTCTCTAGAAATCTTCATTCTTTTCATCTATTTTCTATTAATCAATCATGGTGAAGTGAATAAAATAGGGAACAACAGGCAACATTGTGAAGATTGGTTCTATCTTTCGATTAGAACTTGACATCTAGCCTTGTGTCATAAAAGGGTGAAGTAGGCTACGTTGTGTAGATTAGTCCTAGCTAAGATTAGGTCTCGACATTTAGCTTAGTGTCGAAAAATAATGTAAGCAACGTTGTATGGTTTTCTTCGCCAAGAATGGAGCTTGTGGATATAGTAGAAATCTCGAGTAAGGTATACTCGAGGAGCGGAGTAGGAACGAAGATAGAGCTTTGTTGCCGAACTACTATAAATATTGGTGTCTTCCTATTAGGTCGTTTCTTTCCTTACTCTTTACTTACTCTTATTATCACATCACTCACATCTACTATTTTTCATTGTTAATGTATTAGAATTGAACCTAATCATTATGCAACTAGATTTCAAGTAAAAGGTAGTTTTGAGACAAACCTAATTGAAAGGAATTTTAACTAGGACTTAAACCGAAGAGAAACTATTCAACCCCCATTCTAGTTTCTATCATTGGTATCAGAGCGATGGTCACTCAAGGTCTTTGAAGTATATTGTACTTTAAAACTTGGATCGATCCATTGTCTCCTCAAATTAGAAGGTTTCGTTGTACTAAAGTTTCTCTTTGGTCAGCCTTATTTTTTTCATTGAAAATAAGCCTTTTAATTGGTAATATTGCATCTCATCTAGATTAGTAGTATTTATACATTTTAGAATTATCCTTGAAATGTATCTACTAGTTTGTATCTTGCTATGTATAGGTACTCATAAAGATTAATCACTTAAGTGGTTGTGGATTGAGTTACTTACACGTGTAGAAGACTCATCTTTCATGATTCCCAACATGATTGAATGATGATACATAGATGGATGAGAGTGATACTAGTCCTTGAAGACTTAGTAGTCACTTTAGTCATGTTTTGGCTTTGCATTAGCTCCTTGAACTCTTGGAATGCTCTTTGCGGCTAAGCTATGTTTTCATCCTTCCACATGCCCTATTGATCATTCCTTTGATCATTACTTGACTATATGCTTGTTCTTGGCATCCTTGCCTTGAAATTTGTTTATGGTGTGATATTTTATTCTTATATCCTCTCAAACCTTCATTGCTTGGATACTTGACTCACTTCGGAGATGTAGAGTGAGTTAGTAGTAGCTTAAAGTATCAAGTCTGATTTCCATGGCTTGCACCCAAACGGTTAGTAGGCCCTACATCATGTGTAATATGTGCAATTGATCTCATCTCTAGGATGATTGATTAATCCCTTGAGATACCAAACTACTCCATAAGTTGTAGTTAGGATATTACACATTTGGAATTGAAATATTCCAAGTATGTTGTTATTGTAATCCCTAGCAATAATAATTATCCGATCATGTGGGAGAGAAAGTGAATCTATACTTTGATCATTATTTTAAATAGCATTAATGCTACTCTTGAAAATGATCTTAATCTATTTTGTACAAAATTGTTTGATATAGTTCATTACCAAAGCCGTTTAGACTCTCGCCGGAAAGGCACGTCTTAAACCACTATAAATGACACAAACTCTTCATTTCTACTACTTGAAGTTGTCACTTGTTTCTTTAGGATTGACCTTGGTCTTGATTCACTCCCTTGGGTCCTCTCTCTTTTGCTTCTTTGCTACGATTAGTCGTTTCTCTGTTTCGATCTCTTTCGTTCTCGATTCAACTCGTAATCCTTTACTTTGGCATTATTACCTAGTATTAAAGTGGTCTAATGATTTTCAAATGGCTTAAGATATATTTTAAGTATTTTAGAAAAACTTGGTTTTGAAAATTTCTTTGTTTTTCTTTGTTAAAAACCTGCCACTGCCGGTGGTTCTTTAATTTTCACAGTGCTAACCCACGGTTCAATATCGATAAGGCACCGCGGCCCCACCAGCTAACTAAATTAATCAGTTTTAAATAAATAACACTATTTCAAACAAACCCACCCTTTCTTCTCCATAGAAGGCGACGGGTTTCTTCATTCCACCATTGTTGAACCTTCAAAAACACCAAATCACTGAAGATTAATTGATTCCAAGTTGTGATTTTCACTCATCCCTCTTCCAACTTTAATTAATTGTAAGTACTTTCATTCAATTTCAATTAATTTGTTCTAGGGTTTTTATTTTCGTAATTGGGGATTTTTAAAATTAATATTAAATTAGAACCTTGTTAGGAATGTGGGTTGGCATAGTTATATTACTATGATTCATTAGGTTCGAATTCATTGAGATTTGACTAAAACTCACTTGTAGAACAATCCAAATTTTGACTAAATATTTTTGGTTGAATGACGTAATTGATAGGAACCCATGAACAAATTGATAATTACATTGTTAATGCTTACCCAAAAATGTTTTTGAAAAACCTTTGTTCAAAATTCATGGTTGATTTTACATTGTTCATATGTTATAGTCATTGATGAATTTGGTTCATTGTGAACATGAAAATGTTAAGGATTAATCCTTCCTTTGACAATCATTTGATCAAACACATTTCTAATGATTTTGGTTTTTGGTAATCACGTAGCATATGAGTGATTGGGGAATATTTTGTTGTTGTTATTTATAGGTAACTAATCATGCCTTCGGAGTACCATAAAGACCACTGAAATACTAGAGTTTATATACCAAACCTTGCCGACTTTTGTGCCTCACCAACCCGTACCAATACCTTTCGTTCACTCTAAAACCTTTGCTTTCATGAGAATAGAGTTGTCGAAGAGGACATTAGGGGTTATACATACATCAAAACAATGTTTGCTCAAATTGTCTTTGATTGTTTGTTATATATCAAAAAAGATATTTACCCAAAATTCTCTTGGTGTTATTTAGCGGATATTGTCTTACCTATAATGATAATGGAGTATTTTTTAGGTTCACCTTAAATGGTAAACTCATCCAATACTCTCTCGAGGCTTTTGGCGTGGCTATTCGTGTGCCGTTTGTTGGTACTTGTCGGTTCACTGATGCTTGGATACTCAATGCTTTAATTGAGTCTTCCGATAGTGCTCCAAATGACGACGAAGAGCTAGACCTTGACCTCATCCTTGATGTCATTACCAAAGAACGTAGTTCAACCGTTGTTAAAATTATCCACTCTACTAAGCGATCTATAAATCGCCATGAGATAGTCGAAAGCGACTGATGAGACTGCAATTATACATAGTCTCATCATCCAAATCGAACATAAAACGCTTAAAATATCATTAAAATACCCAAAAATATGCTTGTGTTTGTTCATTGTGTACTTTAGGTACGGATATCGTGAAATCAACAAAATATCACAAGAATAAAGCAAAAATGAACCCGAGAAACGAAGCCACACAAAGCACCGGACCAGAGTATGGATTTTCTAAAAATACCCTTGAAGTTTGAAGATTTGTCAAGATTGGTCCCTCAATTTTGAATACTTGTCACACATGACCCTCCATTATTCATTTGTAAAAGATTTATCCTTGAAGATTGAAGACATGTCAAAAGAAGCCCTTGAAGTATGGTCAGAATACACATATGACCCTTCGATTGAGTTTTCAAAAGTTTTTGTGGCAAAAGTTGGAAAACAAAATTTTTTGTAACAAAGGGTTTTGCGTTTACATGCTAAAAATCTTGTTATGACAAAGATTTGGGATTCCAGGGACTTAACTTGGCAGACACATAAACTTACATCCACCTATCACCATCCACCACGTCCCCCACTCAACCTCCATCTACCAATCACCTTTCACCAATCTGCAACATCCCCTTTCCACTCACCTATTTATATTAACAGACTTTTTTTCAAAAAATTTGTTTAAATAGATTAGGGAGGTAAACACGTTTTTAAATCCTAAACTAAATCAAACTCAACTGTTTCTCCATCCCTAATCCAAAGAACCCTAACACCCAATTATGATATAATCAAGGGGGTTTGTTTCAAGATTGTCCAGATCTCCAATTAAACTCACCCCCATCACTTTCACATCTTTAAACCCTATTCCTGACCACCCCACATGGCTCCCCTACCCCACCTGTAGCAAGAAAACAAACATGAATCAGAAAATCAACGTCCCCAAAGGCATTCCTTGGTCACAAAGCTTTGAATGAACGACCAAGAACAAGATTTCACAACTCATCACAACTAGCAATGTGACAATCCGTCAATTTCAGGTCGTTACTTTAATCTCGACTAGTACGTATTACGTGTTAATTTAATGAGAATTTTAAATTATCGACTAACCGAGAAGGTTATGACTTGAAACTAGCGTAAGAATGTCGATTAGATGAAAACCGGCAAGGAATACGTCAGGTATCGATATTATATTCTCAATTTCTCATAAAAATGTTTTTATTATATTTAATCTTTATTTCTCATGTTTTACGTTTTAACGAATGACGAGAACTATTAGTGATCGCGATACCGACGGATGCCCAAATATTTATGTTTTATTATCGATTGTCTCGATATTTTATATTTTCGATGTTTTCGATTTAGTTACGTTTTAAGTCGTGTCGAAGCTTTATTATTATATTTATGAAGCGTTTTAACTTTCGAAAAGTATTTTTACGAAACCAGAGCCTCGTAAATATTTTCAAAATATACAATTTACATTTTCTACCTTGTAAACTATTTAATTACTTTTTGGTCCAAACCTATACAACTTTGGCAAATTTAGTCCCTCCAGTACTTAGTGTAAAAAGAAAAATTTCACCACATTTTTCCACTAACTCATTTAAAAAAAAAAAATCTCTCTCTTCTCCTTTGTTTTGCCGTCCACCCATCACAACAAAAACCCTCTCAAAATTTTTGATCCATCTTGATTCAACCTAAACTAACAAAAGACCCACTTTGCAATTCAACAAGCTTCATTTTGGTAAAAAAATTTCCACATGCATACACTTTAATTTTCTTTCAAAATTTTGGTGAAGAACATGTGTTTGATCCATTTTTATGGTTATGGTTGTTGTTATTATTATTATATTTGAAGTGGGTTGTTGTTACATGCAAGGTTTTTATATATTTGATTTTTGTTAGATTGAATTTGAGGTTGTTAGGAGTTACTTAGATGTGTTATGATAATATTAAGATGATATTATGAGTATGTAAATTGTTGAAATGGGTCAAAATGGTGATTTGGTATGATTTTTAGATGACCATTTTAGACCAGTAGGTAAAAGGGGCTTTTTGAATTACTTACTGTAATAAACTTGTTAAACTAATAAGATAGGGTCGTAGAGAATTTCGTAAACTTCGATTTGATATAAGATAGAGCTTCTAGCTCCAAACGAGCGCGAAGTTACAACAATTTTAGTATTCGTGTACCGGGAGACGGGTATCGACACAATCTGAAAATTGTTGTCGATATTTGGATCCAATCTCGGGGACTATAGAATGAGTTTTAAAAATGTTCAGGACTGATGTTGAAGTCTAAACCTCAGGTCATGAGTCTATTTTCAAACGCGAGTGTCGGTTTTATAAATGGAGTTGTTTAGATATGTCAAAATGGTTTTACGAGTTGAAGACGTAAATCTGTCCGGTTTTTATAACACGAAGGTGTGTCGGGCAGAAGGTCTTAAAAGTAATATTTTTGAATGAAATTTAAACTAAGTCTTATTCATATTATATGTGAGTTTGTGACCAAGTTTCGTCGAAAACGGAATAGTTTAAGTAAGGCAAATGAGCTTGTACTTTTGGTAAGTACCGGCATATTTTTATTTGATCATATAGTCTAATAAAGTAACATGTAAAGGAGCATAAAAGTACATTTGTACTATAATTATTTTTGGGATTTTCATGGTTTTATAAATTGAGTTTTATATTATTTAAGTATTATTTATACTTGAGTCATTTATTAACGAACGCGCCTTATTTGGTAGGTTGCGGTCTTCGTATTTAACGGGCATCACGTATCGTCGGCGATCGTCATATTACTACTATTGTACCAAGGTGAGTCTATAGCCTCGCTTTTATACTATCTTGTAAAGATTTTTAAAACCCGCGAGGGGGATAACATGTTTGTTTTAAAATAGAACACAAAGGACCCAATTGTATGCTAGATGAACGTTATTTACATAAGTTTGCTTCTAGCCTTAAAAGACCCACAGAATCATGAATTGTTAATCGAATGAACGCTAATACTATGGATAGATCTACCGGGGTGACGCCCAGTTCGGTCGCGACTAGCTATCGCGTGGTGTTGTGATGCACTAGTAATGAAACACCGGATGCAATTGTATAAGAGAAATATACGCACTTGGCTAGGTGTGTTGGGCTGAAATAATATATGTTAACGTTCAATGTCATGAGACTTATGTAATAACACCAATGATTATGTCTGATCCACATGATTGTCAACCATTGAAGGTTTATTCAGAATACTTGTGTTCGTTTATTAAATTTAAACTCTATAGATTCACTCAGCATTTTTGTTGACTTTATAGCATGTTTTATCTCAGGTCCATGAAGAAGGCACTCAAAGGAAGGCGGTTTCGTGTAGCTTGCTTGTGAAATGATTTGGCCCGCTTTTCCTAAACTATGTCCATTCAAAGAAACTTTTTGTTGTTTGTTATGTTGTGTAAACTTGAAAACAATTTGGGACCGTGTGTGAACTATTTTACCTTTAAATAATGAATGGATGTATGTTTTATTAAAACAACTCATTTTGAGGCGTTTTCTATGATATTGAGATTGAACCATAACAGTAACACCCAATGACCCTTCCGCTGCTATGACATAAACTTGGGGGTGTTACAGATTGGCATCAGAGCTCAAGTTATAGAGAACGAAAAGATTTTCCAAAAATAAATTTTTGAAATCTTTTAACTATAACATCTGCAAGCGAAACCTCCGAGTTGCCAATGGACAGGAATAAGAAAAGTATATATATGTTATAAATATTTAATTATTATTTATGCTTAAAGCATAATGGATTACATTTATTTATTTATAAATGTTTATTATTTGATTTTTATAATACTAATACGTAATTTACAAACGACGCTGATTGTCACAGTAGAAATTCTTGTCTTCTGACTTATTCCTAGTTAATCTTCGTTCCTTGTCTAAATTCTATTCTTCGTTCTATCATCGTTTCTTGTTTCTCTCCTATTCTATCTATTTCTTATTCTGTGTTATTCATGTTTTGTTATCACAAGCGTTGAATGAATACTCATTTTGATGTGAATTGTGTAACAGGATCATGCGGCCAAAACAATTGACTGAGACACAGTTACGTGCTATAGTAGCTGACCAATTTAAGGTCTCTATGAATGCATTTATGGCAAATATGAATAATGGAGCTGGTGGATCCGGTGAAGCTGGTGGATCCGGTGGAGCTGGTGGATCTGGTGGAGCTGGCAATACTGAAGCTGGCAATACTAGAGCTGGAAATATTGTAGCTGGCAATACTGGGGCTGGCAATACTGGAGCTGGCAATACTGGAGCTGGCAATACTGGAGCTGGTAATACTGGAGCTGGTAATGCTGAAGCAGACAATGCTGATGCTGGAACTGGTGATGCTGATAGACCAGTGATTCCTGAATACAAGGAGTGTACTTATACCTCATTCATGAAATGTAAACCTCCGACTTTTAAGGGTACTGAAGGTGCTGTTTGTTTAATGCAATGGTTTAAAAGATTGGAATCCGTGTTTCGATTTAGTGGAAGTGAGGAAGGAGACAAGGTGATGTTTTCCTCTGTTACTCTTTTAGGGCGAGCATTGACTTGGTGGAATGGAAGAATGGCGTCTGTAGGGATGAATGCTACTTATGCTACACCTTGGGTTGAAGTGAGAAGATGGATGAACGAGGAATTCTGTCCAAGGAGTGTTATTCAAAGGTTAGAACATGAACTGTATCAGCTGAGACTGACGGGTACTGATATCGATGGATACACAAACAGATTCCATGAACTTGCTCTACTTTGTCCAAACAAAGTTAACCCGGAATATCTGAAGGTGGAGCAGTATATTCAAGGCTTACCTGCCAACATCCGTGGTGATGTGACCTCATCTAAACCTGCCAATATTGATGAAGCTGTTCGTATGGCCTACCAACTGATGGGACAAATTATCCAAGATAAGGCTGATGGTGTTGCTGAAGATAGTAACAGAAAGGCCGAAGTAGAAAGTGATGATCGGGGTGATAACCGCAAATCTCACAATAGGAATCAGAACCGAAGGAGGAGTAATACTAATGCAATGACTGAAACTACAACTACTGATAAGGGAACCCGATGTCAACGCTACAAAAGGATTCATACTGGTGAATGTACTATGTGTGGAAAGTGTAACAAGTTGGGTCACAAGACTGAAGACTGTTGGGGACCGGGAAGGAAAGGAATGACTTGTTTTAACTGCCAAGGTAAAGGACACATGAAGAATCAATGCCCTGAGCCACAGAAGAATGCACGTGGTGGTGATAATCAAGGAAAAGCCTACCAACTAGGAGAAGCTGATGCTAAGCAAAACCCGAAAGTTGTCACTGATACGTTTTTACTGAATAGCCGTTACGCTACAGCTTTATTTGATTCTGGTGCGGACAAAATCTTTGTGTCTACAAGTTTTAGTACCTTAATTGATATCAAACCGGTCGAACTAGACGCGAGTTATGAAGTAGAACTAGCTGATGGTAAATTAGTGAGTACCAATCGTGCGCTCTTAGGATGTTCTCTTAATCTTCTGAATCGTATTTTTAAGATAGACTTGATGATCGTCGAATTGGGAAGTTTTGATAATATTATCAGAATGGATTGGTTGTCCAAGTATAATGCGTCTATTCTTTGTGGAGAAAAGAAAGTTAGGATTCCTTTAGATGACAAGACCATAGTTATCGAAGGTGATAAATGTAATTCTCTACTGAAGATTGTTTCGTGCATTAAAGCTCGTAAGTATATCGAAAGAGGTTGTGAGTTCTTCCTAGCTCATGTATCGGAGAAGGAATCGAAGGAGAATCGTATCGAAAATGTTCCAGTCATTCGTGACTTTCTTGAAGTATTTCCGGAAGATTTTCCAGGGCTTCCGCCTCCAAGGCAAGTAGAATTCCAAATTGATCTAATTCCTGGTTCTGCACCTGTGGCTCGTGCGCCATATCGTTTAGCGCCATCCGAGCTGAAGGAGTTGTCTGTGCAATTGCAAGAACTATCTGATAAATGTTTTATACGACCGAGTTCGTCACCTTGGGGAGCTCCTGTTTTATTCGTTAATAAGAAAAATGGTTCATTCCGTATGTGTATCGATTACCGAGAGCTGAATAAGCTGACGATCAAGAATCGTTATCCGCTTCCAAGAATTGATGATCTATTTGATCAACTTCAAGGTTCTCGTGTTTTCTCTAAGATTGATCTTCGTTCTGGTTACCATCAACTTCGTGTACGCGAGGAAGATATTCCTATTATGGCGTTTAGGACTCGTTATGGTCATTATGAGTTCTGAGTTATGCCTTTTGGTTTGACTAATGCACCTGCTGTATTCATGGACTTAATGAATCGCATTTGTAAGCTGTATCTTGATAAATTTGTGATCGTTTTTGTAACACCCCAAAATGTGATATGCGGAAGCGGTGAAGCTCGGGGGCTGTTACGTCATTGTATCATAGTTCAAGGTACAAGAGAACGACTCTAAATGAGACGTTTTATAAAAATACCTCGTTGAATTTAAATTAAAAGCATCACAGTACAAAAGGTCTCAGTTTCCAAAGATAGTGCAGCGGAATGTAAAAGTTTTAAACATCAACGAGATAATAGTTCAAAAGCATAAGCAAATAAATGTCCGAAGATATACAAGAAATGCATGCGGACTCCAAGTACTTCACACAGCAGATACAACTCATCATCAATTACCTGAGATAAATGCTAAATTGGGTCAACATAAAGTTGGTGAGAATATAGGTTTCAAGTAAAATTCAGTCATTCAATTTCAGATTTCATTTCATGTACACGTGCAACTATAGGAGATATAGAGCCAAGTGTAGGATAAATTGGGTGTTCACAATATTTATGATAGCGCTAAGCTCGTGACATCGAAACTAGTGATCCAGTGCATACAATAGATTGCATACATAAATTTTGCCCCAATGGAGTACCTAGCCAAGATAACTCCGTTCATACAAATGGTACACACTCGTCCGGCGTCAGAATGCCCGAGTGGAGGTTGTCAACCCTCAATAGATCTATCCGTAACATAATAGCTTACTCCAGCAGAGTAACTAACGATTCACGATAGTGGGGACTATGGCTAAAGCAACTTAAGCTATCTCATAAATAGTGTTCACAAAGCGTTCACAGAAATCAAGTTTTACTTGCGTCCAGAAGCAAGTCATCAAAGCATTTATCACATCCCAAAACATTAAACATAGAAAGCAGTTTAATAGGGATCTATAAACTCACCTCAAGCAACGATTCAAACCGCACAAGTAAGATCAAATAGTAGCGAGCAACTCTAGCAACAACCTAAATATAATACTATAGTTTAGGCGCTAGCAAATAAGTCAAAATAGTTCATCACGTACGTTACTCATCGATCAAGTATATATTTTGTTGTTAAAATCGTGACTTGTAAATGTTACATCGTTATAAACATTATAGTATATATATACTTAGGCAAAAATATTTATTTTTGACTCGACGAAATTTCGACAGCCTTTCGGCGTAAATTTTAATTTACCAAAATTTATCTTAACAAATTTTCCTACGTGAATTCTAACGAAAATTCGGCAGCCTTTCGACGTCACATAAAAATTTGCCATTTTTAGTAAATACTCAAATCTCGTCCTAAAACCCCTATTTTCAACAATTTCTCAATCGCCAATAATTCAACAATTCATTTTTCACAATCGTAACAATTTCAACTTCCAACGTTCAAACTTTCAATAGTACAACAAGTATTCACATTTCGAGCTAACACGCTTTTATAAAACAAGTCCAACATTCATACGTACCATTTAGTAACCATTTCGACACTTAAAACAACTCCGTTTAACTCGAAAATGTCGTTTCGACCACTTTAAAAATCTGGACAGCAACCACTTATAGTGTTGTTCTCCAAAAATAAAGTTTTCAGACAACGAAATTTAAACAACCACAACTTACTCATTTTAGCTCCGTTTTTAGCCCATAATATATCGAAACGAAGGTATTCACTTATATTTTCATAATCTCGTAGTAAACTAATGTCAAAACAATTTTTACGACTCTCTACGCCTCTTACAAAAGTCGGACAGATTGTACGTTTTCCGTAAAAACTCATTTTCGACCGTTTTCGAGCGTAACCACTAGTAGTAACACTACTAGTTTCCTCTAATTTTTCATATACAACAACAAAATCAAAGATTTTTCTTCAAGTTTACAAATCCAAAATATATATACTTATATTTTTCACAAATCTTTTAATTATCCCATTTTCATGTATGGATCTAATAGATCCACACTTAATTTCCACAAATATTGAAATATTTCATGACCAAAAATAGTTTTCATCATTTTATTTCATAAAAATACTTGATGAGTAACATGCATGCATAGATCTACAAAGATCATGCATGAAAAAATGAAAAGATGAAAAGGTTTAAGAAATGACCTTGTGTAACGATCCTACGTAACCACAACGATCCGATCTACAATAATACCCACTAATAATCAACAAGAACTTCTACCCTAATCTTTAACCCAAAAACTTCTCAAATCGTCAAACCAAGAAAATCCATTCTTCTATATGCTTATACAAGCTCTAGGGTGTATTTGTTTTGTGTTGAATCTTGGTAAAATGAAGCTTTTCAAAAATCAACAATGGTGGAAAAGAGAGTATGTGTTTGTGCCGTGTGTTTAGAGAGAGAGAGAGAGGAGTTGTGTGTGTTTTTGGTTGAGTGAAGTGAAGTGAATAAGTGTGAAGTGATTTTGAGGTTATAAGGTTAATAAGTAAAAATGTGTAGGAGTAGTGTAAGTTAAGCTCAATTTGGCAAAGAGTGAAAATATGGTGTATCTTGCATGTGGTGAAGGTTTGGCCGGTTATGGGGGGGGTCCCACATGGGGTAAATTGTTCAAAATTTTTACTATGGTAATTAGTTAAAAGGTTTAAGGTAAAAAGGTTAGTTAGTTTTAGGTAAATATCAAAAATTATATAGTTAAGTTAAAAATTACGTAAAACTTAAAAATTTGACGAAATATATTAAATTTACGATTCTTCGACGAAAACTGACATTTTACGATTGGTAAAGTATTTTATGCATGTTAACGACGGTTAAACGTAAAAACGACGTAAAATACGAAAACGCGTTACGTTAATTAAATATTCACAGTAAATACGATTTATTACTATAAATAGCAAACATACTAAAATACAGGCATATATAAACATATACAGAAATATTAAAATACGCTGCTCAAGAAAATACGATCACGCTGTTAAAAACTAAACAGTTAAGCACATAATTCACAGATAACGAATAATCTCATGGATTATCGTCAATTCATTGACCGTCTCAGCACTTTGGTCAGGTTCACAGAAAATGTTCAGAATAATGACTGAGCTCAGAGTCAGGCCATTACTCGTCAGCAAACAGTTTTTCAGAAGACGCGGGATAACTTCCCGGTTCCAACACAGTTAAATCACATAGTTGACTAAATAAAAAGTAAAAGGGTAAAATAGTCATTTTACAAAGTAGGGAAAATTACCAGGTGTTACATCATCCCCTTGATAGAGAAGCTTTGTCCTCAAAGCTTAGGAGTGTCACGGTTTCTAGAATTGTCAAAGAGTTGCGGATATTTCTTGCGAAATTGATCCTCACGCTCCCAAGTGAATTCAGGTCCACGTTTAGAATTCCACCTCACCTTGATGATAGGAATACGACTCTGTTTCAATCGTTTGACCTCACGGTCCATGATTTCAACAGGTTCCTCGACAAATTGCATCTTGTCGTCGATTCGGAGTTCCTCCAATGGTATAACGAGTGTTTCATCAGAAAGGCACTTCTTCAAGTTCGACACATGAAAAGTGCTGTGCACGCGGCTCAACGCTTGCGGTAATTCGAGACGATAGGCTACGGTTCCAACCTTTGCCAGAATTTTGAAAGGTCCAATATAACGGGGGTTCAACTTTCCTCGCTTGCCAAAACGTACCACACCTTTCCAAGGCGATACTTTTAGCATCACTTTGTCTCCCACTTGAAATTCGAGAGGCTTACGTCGAACGTCGGCGTAACTCTTTTGACGATCACGGGCTGCTTAAATTCGGCTCTTGATTTGAACAATCTTCTCAGTCGTTTCACGGATGAGTTCAGGGCCAGTGAGTTGACTATCCCCAACCTCACTCCAACACACAGGCGAGCGACATTTACGACCATACAACGCTTCAAACGGTGCAGCCATAATATTGGTATGATAACTATTGTTGTAAGAGAATTCTACTAGAGGCAGATGTCTGTCCCATTGCTTTCCAAAGTCAAGCACACAAGCACGCAACATGTCCTCCAGCGTTTGAATAGTTCTCTCACTCTGTCCGTCAGTCTGCGGGTGATAAGCAGTACTCATGTCCATTTGCGTACCCAACGCTTTCTGAAGTGATTTCCAGAATTCTGAAGTAAATCTACCATCTCTATCAGAAATTATCGAGATCGGTATTCCACGTTTTGTGACTATTTCCTTCAGATAAAGTCTCGTAAGCTTATCCATCAAATCATCTTCCTTCATAGCCAGAAAGTGTGCAGATTTCGTAAGTCGATCCACAATTACCCAAATTGTGTCGTATCCAATTGTCGTTTTAGGTAGCTTAGTTATGAAGTCCATGGTTATATTTTCCCATTTCCACATAGGAATTACAGGTTGAACCAACAATCCAGATGCTTTTTGGTGTTCTGTTTTCACTCTAGCGCAAGTCAGGCACTTCCCTACGTAAGTAGCGATTTCAGCTTTCATATTTGGCCACCAATATAGCTTCTTCATATCCTGATACATTTTGTCAGATACTGGGTGAATCGAATACTTAGATTTATGCGACTCGTGCATAATCACGTCCCTTAGTCCTCCAAACCGTGGTAACCAACTTCTACCATTCAGACATAGCGTTCCATTAGTGCTAGTCTCCAATTTCTTTGTAACCATTCCTCCTAATTTCTCAACTTCAACATTTTCAGGCTTAAGAGCTTCGGTTTGTGCTTCACAAATTTGCACAGGTAAGTTCAGATTGATTACCATAGCTAACGATCTAACTCTACGTGTCACCAGTTGTTCCTTTCTACTTAGCGCATCCGGCACTACATTGGCCTTCCCAGGGTGGTAACGGATTTCACAGTCATAATCGCTGAGCAACTCGATCCATCGACGTTGTCTCATGTTCAGTTCCTTCTGGTCAAGAATATGTTGTAAACTCTTGTGATCGGTATAGACGACACACTTGGTTCCATACAAGTAGTGTCTCCACAGCTTCAAGGCAAATACTACCGCTCCTAGCTCCAAGTCGTGCGTAGTATAGTTTTTCTCATGCGTTTTTAATTGTCGTGACGCGTAGGCGATAACTTTCTTCCTCTGCATCAACACAGCTCCCAATCCTTTTGCTGATGCATCACAGTAGACCACAAAGTCTTCCGATCCTTCTGGTAACGATAGAATAGGCGCACTACACAACATTTGTTTCAACTTATGGAATGCTAATTCCTCCTTATCTCCCCATTCATATTTCACCTTCTTTTGAGTCAACTTCGTCAATGGTTTCACGATTTTCGAGAATCCCTCGATGAATCTTCGGTAGTATCCGGCGAGTCCTAAGAATTGGCGAATTTCAGTCGGTGTCGTAGGAGCAGTCCACTCCCTAATCGATTCGATCTTAGCAGGATCAACATGAATCCCCTTGCTATCTATAACGTGACCTAGAAATTGTACTCTTGGCAACCAAAAATCACACTTCGAGAACTTAGCGTACAATTCCTCCTTCTTAAGTAATTCCAATATTATGTTAAGATGTTCCTCATGTTCCTTCTCATTCCTTGAGTAAATCAGTATGTCATCGATGAACACAATGACAAACTTGTCCAAATACGGTTTACACACCCGGTTCATGAGGTCCATAAACACAGCAGGTGCGTTTGTCAAACTGAACGGCATCACTTGGAATTCATAGTGTCCATACCTAGTCCTAAAAGCAGTCTTTGCAACATCTTCCTCACGGACTCTCAATTGGTGATAACCAGACCTAAGGTCAATCTTCGAGTAAACGCTAGATCCTTGCAACTGATCAAACAGATCATCGATCCTAGGTAACGGGTAACGGTTCTTGATGGTAAGTTTGTTCAATTCACGATAGTCGATACACATCCGAAAACTCCCATCCTTCTTCTTTACAAATAAGACTGGAGCTCCCAGGGTGAAGAACTCGGTCTTATGAATCCTTTATCAGTCAACTCTTGTAGTTGCGTCGCTAGTTCTTGCAATTCCGACGGTGCTAAACGGTAAGGCGCTAGAGCAACAAGTGCAGCTCCCGGTATTAAATCGATCTGGAATCCAACTTGTCTAGCCGGCGGTAATCCAGGCAAATCTTCAGGAAAGACTTCCGGAAAATCCCGTACGATGGGTACATCTTCCAACCGTTTTTCTTCCGCCTGCTTTTCAGTAACACAGGCTAAAAATACGTGGCAACCTTCCGACAACAACTTCTGAGGCTTGATACGCGAGATAATGTTCAGTCGTGACTTCCCTTTTTCGTCACTTGTATCCCCTTGTACCTCCAAAACTTCATCACCAAATGGTAAACGAACGATCTTCTCGTCGCATACAATCGTAGAACGATATCTCGACAACCAATCCATTCCGACAATCACGTCAAAACTCCCTAACTCAACAGGCATAAGGTCTATTACGAAAGGATGACCTAAAAGATTTAAAGTGCATCCACGAAGTATAGTGTCGGCTTCTATCAACTTCCCATTAGCTAACTCAATAGTGTACTTAGTGTCTAAGGGCGAAGGGGTCACATCAAGCAAGACACTAAAAGCAGTCGACACAAAACTCCTATCGGCTCCAGTATCAAATAAAATAGAAGCATAACGACCATTGAGAAGAAACGTACCCGTCACGACGTCGGGGTTTTGTTGCGCTTCTCCTCCTCCTATCACATAGACCCTTCCACGAGCTTCCCCAGCTTTAGCATTCTTTCCTTGGTCCTTGTCCTTGTTCTTTTTCTTTGGGCACTCATTGCTGTAGTGTCCCTTCTGTTGACATTCAAAGCAAGTGACGTTGGCTTTCATGTCGGGTGGTGACTTACAATCCTTAGCAATGTGTCCAGTTTTCTTGCAGTTGTGACACTGTACATTGCATTGTCCATTGTGGTGACGCTTGCATCGATTGAACAGAGGTAACGTCCCATTGTACACTCCCTTTTCCCCAGTACCAGCAGTGTACGCTTTCACAGTGTCTTGCCTCTTATTCGGGTAGTTCCCATGGTTGTTCCTTTGGTTATTCCCCCACTTTCTCTTGTTGTCCGCGGCATTCCCAGCATTTGCTCGAACAACTTGATCCATCAGACTGTGAGCCATCCTTATAGCATCACTAACTTTTGTCGGTCCAGACGATGTCACATTCCCTTGAACTCTACCAAGTAAACCCCAAATATAGCGCTCAACCTTCTTTTCTTCATCCGGAACCATTCCAGGACATAGCAAACACAATTCTTGAAACCTCCTAGTGTACGTCCCAATATCATTGTTCTTCACAGTCATGTTCCACAGTTCGATTTCCATTTTCTGAATCTCATTACGAGGACAGTACTCCTTAGTCAACAACTTCTTAAGTTCCTCCCAACTCATTCCATACGCCTCCTCGGCTCCAGCCGTTTGCACATGGGTGTTCCACCAGGTCAACGCTCCAGCAGCTAAAGTACAAGTAGAATAAGTCACTTGGGTCTCAACAGCACATCCACTAACACGGAACACAACTTCCATCTTTTCCACCCAACGAGCTAATCCGACAGCTCCTTCAGTACCATTAAATGTCAAAGGGTCACAGCTCCTAAAGTCCTTGTAAGTACATGGCTTTGGCGGTCGATTGTCAACATTGTTCGGTGGTGCTTCGTTCACGTTGTTGTTAGCTTGAACGTTTGCCAGTGCAGCAGTCACTCGTTGCGTAATCAGTGCTTCCAATTGAGCGTCAGTCATTCCGTTATGTGTGTTCACCATTGTTTCTTTGCGTTAAGACAACAATGCAAATAAGGTTCAAGCATGAATATACACGTTATATATTTCATATGCTAAAATAGAATGCAGAATTTAACAGTACAACAAACATAAAAAGGATAGTCACTGGTCAAGGTCATAAAGTTAAATTCCCATTCATAATAAAAATATCAAGTACATAGTCATAAAATAAGAGTATGATTACATCTAGTCTACTCCAACTAACCGAGTACTACTCTAGTTTAGTGGATACAATACCCAAAAGATAAAGATGTCAATCTACTCTAGAATCAAGCATAATAACGATGAATCTCTAAGTGCGACGACGACGATCACACTCAGCACATCTCGGTGAATCACTCCTCGGGTCTCCATCTGCAGCTTGGTCTCCTCCACGAACTGACTCCAACTCACGCCTCAACCTAGCAACCTCCTCAAGTGTGGTATCCAACAAGTCGCGGGTATCCTCGTTATCCTCTAACAATCCAAAACCGCATCCTCAAGTAGACGAAAATGAACAGCATCTGAATCCCTAACACATCCTATCATAACAACACATGACCTAGGTCTAGAGGGCTCTCCAACATGATGAGTAGGTGGTGTAGAAACAACAGTAGCAGCTCGAATCTCATGAGTAGGCGATACCTCAGGTGTAGTGTGTGAATCAGACATACATATCTTCTTTCGTGGGCATGGTGAATCAGAATCGGACAAAGCTCGAGATCTAACACCGGATGGTCCAGCTCCATCAGCAGGTGGTACAGTATCATCGAAATCAGTATAAACCTCAGCTGGCGGCGTACCCCATAAAGCTTCCCTTTCCTCTCTAAATCGCTGACAGGGAACAGTAGGCTTCTTCCTCAAGTTGGACGTCTTCCTAATCTCACTCCTCCTACTAGGCTCAACTCTCTCAGGTACAACAGTCAAATCATCAACCCTACTATCATCATCAGCCTCAGCACCCTCGCTATCACTACTAGCCACAACCATCCTAACGTCAGTATCACTCTCAATCTCATCATCCATGTCCTCATCATCCTCACGATCTACCTCATATCCATCCATATCATCATCACCCTCATGATCTACCTCAACATCATCCATATCATCCTCATGATCTACCTCATGTCCATCCATATCCTCATCACCCTCGTGATCTACCTCAATACCATCCATATCATCCTCATCATCCTCATCGTCCTCACTACCACTAAACCACTCGATCAAAGTACGATGCACAACCGGTGGCATCCCATCGACAACATCGGAAGTATCAGACAACACATCAGGCTCACCCTCATCATCCTCCTCTGGATCCTCGTCAGGGTCATACTCCGCACCTTCCTCCTCAGGATCAGCCTCCTCTTGGTCATTCTCCAGCTCAACATGATCTGGTACCATCTCAACCTCGTCTTCCCACTCTTCGTCGGTAGAGTCAGGCTGGTAAGAAACAGTAGATGACGACATAACCTACAACAACCAAAATGCGTATTAAGCAGTTGTAGGGTATGCATGAAATAATCATGTATAGAAATTAAAGTATGCAGATCAACGAAATGCATATGTATATAATACATATTACGTATTACATATTACAGAGTAACAAGTAGCCACACCGGTTATAGTCTAGGCCTAAGATGCAAACCTAGTTCTCTATAACCAAGGCTTTGGTTACCAATTCTGTAACACCCCAAAATGTGATATGCGGAAGCGGTGAAGCTCGGGGGCTGTTACGTCATTGTATCATAGTTCAAGGTACAAGAGAACGACTCTAAATAAGACGTTTTATAAAAATACCTCGCTGAATTTAAATTAAAAGCATCACTGTACAAAAGGTTTCAGTTTCAAAAGATAGTGTAGCGGAATGTAAAAGTTTTAAACATCAACGAGATAATAGTTCAAAAGCATAAGCAAATAAATGTCCGAAGATATCCAAGAAATGCATGCGGACTCCAAGTACTTCACACAACAGATACAACTCATCATCAATTACCTGAGATAAATGCTAAATTGGGTCAACATAAAGTTGGTGAGAATATAGGTTTCAAGTAAAAATTCATAGTCATTCAATTTCAGATTTCATTTCATGTACACGTGCAACTACAGGAGATATAGTGCCAAGTGTAGGATAAATTGGGTGTCATAATATTTATGATAGCGCTAAGCTCGTGACATCGAAACTAGTGATCCAGTGCATACAATAGATTGCATACATAAATTTTGCCCCAATGGAGTACCTAGCCAAGACAACTCCGTTCATACAAATGGTACACACTCGTCCGGCGTCAGAATGCCCGAGTGGAGGTTGTCAACCCCCAATAGATCTATCCGTAACATAAGAGCTTACTCCAGCAGAGTAACTAACGATTCACAATAGTGGGGACTATGGCTAAAGCAACTTAAGCTATCTCATAAATAGTGTTCACAAAGCGTTCACAGAAATCAAGTTTTACTTGCGTCCAGAAGCAAGTCATCAAAGCATTTATCACATCCCAAAACATTAAACATAGAAAGCAGTTTAATAGGGATCTATAAACTCACCTCAAGCAACGATTCAAACCGCACAAGTAAGATCAAATAGTATCGAGCAACTCTAGCAACAACCTAAATATAATACTATAGTTTAGGCGCTAGCAAATAAGTCACAATAGTTCATCACGTACGTTACTCATCGATCAAGTATATATTTTGTTGTTAAAATTGTGACTTGTAAATGTTACATCGTTATAAACATTATAGTATATATATACTTAGGCAAAAATATTTATTTTTGACTCGACGAAATTTCGACAGCCTTTCGGCGTAAATTTTGATTTACCAAAATTTATCTTAACAAATTTTCCTACGTGAATTCTAACGAAAATTCGGCAGCCTTTCGGCGTCACATAAAAATTTGCCATTTTTAGTAAATACTCAAATCTCGTCCTAAAACCCCTATTTTCAACAATTTCTCAATCGCCAACAATTCAACAATTCATTTTTCACAATCGTAACAATTTCAACTTCCAACGTTCAAACTTTCAATAGTACAACAAGTATTCACATTTCGAGCTAACACGCTTTTACAAAACAAGTCCAACATTCATACATACCATTTAGTAACCATTTCGACACTTAAAACAACTCCGTTTAACTCGAAAATGTCGTTTCGACCACTTTAAAAATCTGGACAGCAACCACTTATAGTGTTGTTCTCCAAAAATAAAGTTTTCCGACAACGAAATTTAAACAACCACAACTTACTCATTTTAGCTCCGTTTTTAGCCCATAATATGTCGAAACGAAGGTATTCACTTATATTTTCTTAATCTCGTAGTAAACTAGTGTCAAAACAATTTTTACGACTCTTTACGCCTCTTACAAAAGTCGGACAGATTGTACGTTTTCCGTAAAAACTCATTTTCGACCGTTTTCGACCGTAACCACTAGTAGTAACACTACTAGTCTCCTCTAATTTTTCATATACAACAAAAAAATCAAAGATTTTTCTTCAAGTTTACAAATCCAAAATATATATACTTATATTTTTCACAAATCTTTTAATTATCCCATTTTCATGTATGGATCTAATAGATCCACACTTAATTTCCACAAATCTTGAAATATTTCATGACCAAAAATAGTTTTCATCATTTTGTTTCATAAAAATACTTGATGAGTAACATGCATGCATAGATCTACAAAGATCATGCATGAAAAAATGAAAAGATGAAAAGGTTTAAGAAATGACCTTGTGTAACGATCCTACGTAACCACAACGATCCGATCTACAATAATACCCACTAATAATCAACAAGAACTTCTACCATAATCTTTAACCCAAAAACTTCTCAAATTGTCAAACCAAGAAAATCCATTCTTCTATATGCTTATACAAGCTCTAGGGTGTATTTGTTTTGTGTTCAATCTTGGTAAAATGAAGCTTTTCAAAAATCAACAATGGTGGAAAAGAGAGTATGTGTTTGTGTCGTGTGTTTAGAGAGAGAGAGAGGAGTTGTGTGTGTTTTTGGTTGAGTGAAGTGAAGTGAATAAGTGTGAAGTGATTTTGAGGTTATAAGGTTAATAAGTTAAAATGTGTAGGAGTAGTGTAAGTTAAGCTCAATTTGGCAAAGAGTGAAAATATGGTGTATCTTGCATGTGGTGAAGGTTTGGCCGGTTAGGGGGGGTCCCACATGGGGTAAATTATTCAAAATTTTTACTATGGTAATTAGTTAAAAGGTTTAAGGTAAAAAGGTTAGTTAGTTTTAGGTAAATATCAAAAATTATATAGTTAAGTTAAAAATTACGTAAAACTTAAAAATTTGACGAAATATATTAAAATTTACGATTCTTCAACGAAAACTGACATTTTACGATTGGTAAAGTATTTTATGCATGTTAACGACGGTTAAACGAAAAAACGACGTAAAATACGAAAACGCGTTACGTTAATTAAATATTCACAGTAAATACGATTTATTACTATAAATAGCAAAAATACTAAAATACAGGCATATATAAACATATACAGAAATATTTAAATACGCTGCTCAAGAAAATACGATCACGCTGTTAAAAACTAAACAGTTAAGCACATAATTCACAGATAACGAATAATCTCATGGATAATCGTCAATTCATTGACCGTCTCAGCACTTTGGTCAGGTTCACAGAAAATGTTCAGAATAATGACTGAGCTCAGAGTCAGGCCATTACTCGTCAACAAACAGTTTTTTAGAAGACGCGGGATAACTTCCCGGTTCCAACACAGTTAAATCACATAGTTGACTAAATAAAAAGTCAAAGGGTAAAATAGTCATTTTACAAAGTAGGTAAAATTACCAGGTGTTACAGTTTTTATCGATGATATTCTAATCTACTCCAAGAGCAAGGAAGATCATGCCGAACACTTAAGAATTATCTTGAACTTGTTAAAGGACGAAAAGTTGTACGCTAAATTCTCAAAGTGTGATTTTTGGCTAAATTCTATACAATTTCTTGGACATGTGATTGATAAAAGTGGGGTACATGTTGATCTTGCGAAGATTGAAGCCATTAAGAATTGGAGTGCTCCAACTACTCCAACTGAAGTGCGACAATTTCTAGGTTTGGCTGGTTACTACCGAAGGTTTTGTTGGGAATAAATCTATGTATACTTGTTACCCCTGCTAGTTGATTATTCATACCCCTGCTAGAGTAAGTTCCCCCTGCCAAATAACAAAGTCAGGGGAATTGGTTCCCCTGCTGAAGTCAAAGGCCCTGCCGTCAGAGATAAACTTGGAATAGATTTTTACGCGTTTTTGTTATTACTCCTTAATACTTTCCAAGTTTGTTAGTAGTGATCTTGTATGTGAGTCCTTATGCCTATAAAAGGACTCACTAGGTTAGCATGCAAAGTGTGTCTTTCTCTATTGTCTTTCATTAGCATACTTTAAGGTTTTGTAAACCCTAATACCATTTTAGGGTATTCGTATATCATTGATATATTAAAGTTCAGCGTTTGCTTCAATCATATTGTTCTTGTGCTAAACATTATATTCCGCATCTTGTTTAGTTACTTTGCTTTGCAAAGTTTCTCTAGTGTTAGATTGAATACTTTCTTTCTATCACAACCCTTAAACAAGCTATTAAGGTTTAAGATCTGAGTTTGGGATCAACAAGTGGTATCAGAGCTTGTTGAGAAACATTGTCTAAACCAAGAACAAAACCCTCATAACAACCATGTCTTCAGACTCTTCCTAAAACAACAACAATCACAATAACCTCAAATAACCTATGTTGGATCCTGAAAACTTTGAATTATGGGAATTCAGAATCCAACAATACCTCAAAATGGAACACTATGTTCTCTGGGAGATCATAGAGTTTGGTGATCAATTCAACAAAATGGTGGCAGTTGAAGAGGGCAAGGAAGAAGAGAAAGGTGAAAGTTCCAAAGGTAAGGACAAGAAGAAATCTGCTGCTCTTTGTGATAAGGAAATACTGGCCAGAAGGCATGATGTCAGAGCTCACAGCTCATTGCTGTTGGCTCTACCTAATAGACGTCAACTAAGATTCAGAAAGTACAAAACAGCTAAGGAACTATGGGAAGCCATACGCACAACCTTTTGAGGAAATGAAGCCACAAAGAAGAATAAGAAGAATCAAATGGTTGGTGATTTTGCTTCTTTCAAAGCCATTGGTGATGAATCAGTTGGCGCTATTTACAATAGGCTTCAAGATATGGTGGCCCAGTTGGAATTCTTTGATATTGAAGTGATAATAGAGCAGGTGAATACCAGGTTCCTTAACAGCCTCCAGAAGGAATGGTTTGTCTACAAGGCAATTTGGCAGAATACGGACGACTTGGATAACAAGAACATTGATGACATATACAATAACCTGAAAGTTTTTGAACCTGTTGTCAATGAAATGAAATCAAAAGGAACAATTCCTACCAACTCAAGTGGATCTACTGATTCCCCTGCCAACATGGCATTCATATCTCAAAGCAGTGGAATCTCCAAAAGCAGTGGAATCGAAGTAGGCCCTTCTACTTATTCCCCTGCTACCAGGTCTGGATCATCTTATGATGAAAAACGACCTGCAACATTCAGTCTTGACACTGTTTGTGCTTTTATAGCATTCCAAGTGCCACAAGGATCTATTCTGTTACATGAAGATCTAAGTCAAATCAGAAAGCAAGGTCTGGAGGAAATGGATATCAAGTGGAACATGGCTCTGCTTAGCATGAGAGCCAACAGGTTTTACAAGAAGTATGGAAAGAAGATCTCAATCAATCCCTCTGATGTTGTTGGGTTTGACAAAACAAAGGTTGAATGCTACAACTGTGGCAAGAAGGGTCATTTGGCTAGAGAATGCAGAGGACCTAAGACTGGGAACAGCTATAGGAAGGAAACCAGAGATGATGATTCTGGTGCTAAAGCCATGGTAGCCATGCAGGGGATCGATGGAGCAGGTGGATGGGATTGGAGTGCCATGACAGAGAATGTGGAAAGAAATCAAGCATTGATTACTGAGGAAAAAGAGGAAGATTTTGCACTTATGGCCATGTCAAGTTCCAGCTCAGACAATGAGGTATACGATGATTCATATTGCACTAAAGCTTGTAGGAAAAATACTGAGTCATTGAATGATCAAATCAGAAAGGTTAAAGCTGACTATATCAACTGTGATAAAATTATAGGCGTGCTTTAGAACAGTTAGAGTCTACCATAAGAGAGTTTAAACAAAGAGAAAGTGATTATAGGGATCACATTGTGATTCTAGAAAGAGATGCTAAGGAGAATAATAACTCCATTAAGGAGTTGACTGCTGAACTTGAAATTTTTAAATCTAACAAAAAGGTTGATGATGAAACTGTTGAAAAATTTGGAAAGGCTTCAAAAGATTTAACTAAAGCAGTTAAAATTGGTCAATCTCCTAGGGACAAAACAGGGTTTGGGGTTAAAATGAGAATGCTACCATACCACCACCTCCTTCCAATATTCATGCACCTTTTCCTAAAAAAGACTTGTCTTGGACTGGTCTCCCTTGTTGTCAAAAACAGGATGATATTGAGTTTGACTTGAGTGCTTACATACCTAATAGTCTTGATACTATAGAGCCACTAGTGAAAACTAGTATTATTAGAGACTTTGAAAAGGAACAGATTTCTTTAAAACAATGGAAAATTGATAACCCTGTTCTATTTTCAAGAGGAGGATTTTTTGGTAGTGAGTCTAGTTCTAAGAGTAGTTCACCCAAATCTAAAACCAGATCACAGTCCCCTAAGTCCACCATTAAATATGCTGGTATGTACAGGCCTATCAGAGGTAATAAAAAATTGGAATGACCAAAAGTCTCATCAATTAGGAGAAGACTTTGTGATAAACACAAAGCCCTGCTTCACATGTGGCAGTTTTGATCACACTTATCATGAATGTAAGGCACCAATGGAAGTTGTGGCTGCAAATCCTTTAAAAGATATGCAACCTAAAGCCATTCTTCTAAATGCAGGGGCAAAATTCTTTTCCCCTGCCAAGTATGTTGCCCCGACCTTGAGAAATAGGGTCACTGACAAATATGTTGTTCCTGCTCTTAGAAAGGTGAATGATGTCCATACCAAGCCCAGCACTTTCATGACCAACCCAACACCTCGTAATGCATATAGATCTGTCCCTAGATCTCACCAACACATCAATAGAGGAAAAAACAAAAGATGGGTTCCCTCTGCTAAGCATAGGAATTCCCCTGTTAAAACTGGGTTATCCCCTGCTAGCAAAGTTTTGCCTTCTAGAAACATGGGTAGATGGGGAAAAGCTGTGAAAGCTTCAGCTCGTTGGGTTTGGGTACCCAAAAAGGGTGCTCAGTCTAATGGTGTATCTCTAGTTTTTGATAAGCTATCCTACATTGACACACGAGGTAGATCCAAGTCTGTAATGGCTTGCGTCCCAAGAAAAACTAATTTGGTTTTCTTTTGGTGACAAAGAAGACAAAGGATGACAGAGCATATTGGGATAGTGGATGCTCAAGAAGCATGACTGGAAAAAAATCTTATCTGTCTAACTTTGTGCACCTGCATGACAATGATGGTGTTTCTTTTGGAGATGGGCATGGAACAATAATAGGAAAAGGAACTATTGTCACCAATGGGATGACCTTTGATAATTTCTACTTGGTGAAAGAACTCAAGTACAATCTCTTCAGTGTGTCACAGATGACTGATAACAAGAATTTTGTCTTGTTTACTAACACTGAATGCCTGGTGTTAGGAAAGGAGTTTGTCTTACCACTAGACACTCCTATTGTACTCAGAACACCAAGACAAAATAACATGTACACAATTGATCTCAAAGACATTTCTCTTCAAGACACTGAAACCTGTTTCATTGCCAAAGCCTCAGTTGATGAGTGTAAGAAATGGCATAGAAGACTTGGTCATCTTAATTTCAAGAACATGAACAAACTAGTGAAATATAATCTGGTTCATGGTCTTCCTTCCAAGTCCTTTGTCAATGATCATACTTGTGCTGCCTGTCTGAAAGGGAAGCAACACAGAGCATCTTGCAAATCAAAAACAAGTATGTCCACTACCAAGCCATTGGAACTACTGCATATGGATCTTTTTGGTCCTACTTCCGTGGCAAGCATAAAGAAGAAATGGTACTGCCTAGTGATTACTGATGATTTTTCAAGGTTCACGTGGACATTCTTTCTATTTGAAAAGAGTGACACAGCTGATGTACTCATTGGGTTCATCAATCAGATTGAACTATTAAAAAGCATGAAGGTAGTGACCATGAGATCAGATAATGGTGGTGAGTTCAGAAATCAGAAATTGGATTCTTTCTGCATAAAGAAAGGAATCAAGAGGGAATTCAGCATTGCAAGAACACCTCAACAGAATGGAGTTGCAGAAAGAAGGAATAGGACACTCATTGAAGCCGCAAGAACTATGATGTCTGATTCCAAACTTCCAGTTATCTTTTGGGCTGAAGTTGTATCCACTGCTTGTTATGTACAAAACAGGGCCTTGGTGGTTAAGTCTCACAACAAAACCCCTTATCAGCTGTTCAAAGGAAGACCTCCTTTAATTGACTTCTTTCGACCTTTTGGATGTCATGTGGTCATCTTGAACACTATTGACAATCTAGGCAAGTTCAGTGAAAAGGGAGATGATGGATATTTTGTTGTGTTGGGAATCTAAACTTGTTAGATTCCCTGATCATTGATTTAAACATAATTAGGCTGTTAGATAGTCCCTTGCCTGTGCCTAGGAGGCAGGCAAGTTTCGCAAGACTCACAGAGATCCAAGTCTCTGTGAGCAACCTCAGAGGAGTCCATGTCAGAGACATTGTCAGGGAAGTCGAAGATTACCTGAAGACATACTCATTGGCTGTGATGGATAACAGCCAAGATGTATCAGGGACTTTGAGGGGTTGAGAGTTAACAGGGGTGGCAATACCCTGATAACTCTCAGCACACTTTGGACATGCCATTTGTGTGTTCGAGACTATGAAGAATAAGGAAACTGTTTTTGACAACTGTTCCTTAAAGCATAATGGAAGACTACCAAGAATAGAAGGACATCATGTGACTGATGTGGGAACTTGTAAAAGCTTGTGTAGTCGACATCAAGTACTGTTTAAGTCAAACTCGTAACACTATAAATAGGATGTGTATCCATGCATTAATGTTTAACACTTTGACATATTAAGAACATTAGTGCATATAACTTAGTAAATCAAACAGCTACGACTGTATTCATAAGTTAGGGTTTATTGTTGTTCAAAGTGTGCACAACACATTGTCATCAAACTGTGTTATCCATAACACTTGTAATTCTTTATTATACAATAATAAGATTACGTTTGAAAAGTAATACCTTGTGTTGATTAAGTTAAGATTAGGGTTTCTTTCATTGATTAGGGACTTTCAATTGGTATCAGATCGGTGTTTGATATTAAAACCTTCAAGAAACATCGTTCTCAGTTTTATAATCAAGATCCACCATGCCGGAAACTTCTAGCCCACAATCACCTTCCAGAAACCCATCTTCACCAAGACTTAACCCTCCAGCCAATGACGATGATCTACCCCAACTTCTTGACTCAAGAGGTGGATCACACGTAACCAGTGTACCAGTCTTGATGAAGAAGACTTTGCCAGTTGGAAGAGTCAATTTCTTGTATACCTTGATGGAATTGAACCTTTTCTCTTAGAAATTTTAGAAAATGGTCCATATATTCCCATGACGCTTACATCCACTAAAGAAAACCCTCTTCCCAAACCTCTTAAACAATGGACTCCAGCTGATAGGAAATTAGCAAACCAAGATAAACGTCTCAAAAGCATCATAATTTCCTGTCTTCCCTAGCATATCATGAAGTCTGTCATTCAGTGCCCCACAGCTAAACAAATGTGCACAGACCTCATTCTTGGCCATGAAGGACCCTCTGAAACAAGAGAGACAAAGATTCAGGCACTCAGACTTCAGTTTAATGCCTTTAAGTCACTTGAAGGTGAAAAGGTTCATCAAACCTATACTAGGATGAAGATTCTTCTAAATGACCTGGCTATGAATGATGTCACTATTGGTCAAGCTGGGATCAATGCTACTTTTGTCAACAGCCTTCCAAGAAAGTGGCTGAGCATGAATCAGACTCAGAGAGCTAACAACTCAATCAAAAATGATACCCTTGCTCAGCTCTATGGTAAGTACAATTATGAAGAAGGGCTGATCGATACTATCTACAAATCAGAGACTGAAAGATTTGTAGTCCAAGGAGCATCTTCCAAAGCTTTTATCTCTGCAACACATCCTCATGACAGCGATTCTGATATTGAAGAAGATACCTGTAGCAGCCAAGAGTTCTTATCAGACCTCAATGCAGAATTCCATGAAAGAGCATTGCTAGCCAACCAAAGAAGATACTACAAAAGATCTGGAAGAGTAGGATCAGCTAGTAAACCAACTGACAGGTCAAAAGAAACATGTTTTGCCTATGGAAAGCTTGGACATTATCAAAAAGATTGTCCTTCTACTAAGACATCCTCACCCTCTTATCCATCATCTTCATCCAAACCTTACAAGTTCAAACAACATAACAACTCATCTCAATCCAATTCTTCAGACACTGAGAAGAAAGATTACAAAAATAAGTACAAGGCACTTAAAGCTGAGTTAGAACAAATGAACTTGAAGATTGAAGCTCTGTCCAAAAAGAAAGGTGGTGAGAAAAAGACAGAGAAAGGGTTGGTTGCTGAAACTTATGATTGGAATGATGAACCACTGACTTTAGATGAAGAAGACACCACAAGAGTCAGGGCTTTTATGGCAATAGCTGAGGATGAACCAGCTGTTGGAAAAGGTGATGCTAGATCAGGACAATGGGTTGACATCACAATGAAAAAGGTACACAGGCTTTTATCTATTTCTGATAGTGATGAACGTAAGCATGTCCTTGATTACACCATTGCTGATTTGCACTTTGTTGAGGAACAAAGAAAGAACCTACTTGATAAGTTTCACTCTGTTAAATCTGAAATGATAAATGCTAAGGCTGAATGTGAAACTCTCAGGCGGGTTAATTTAGAGAAAATATCCCTGCAAAATGAAGTAGCTAGATTAACCTTGAAAAACATAGCTTTAAATGATCAAGTCACTGAATTGAACAAGATTATTGAAAAATGGCTGTGTGCTAGGTTTACTATTGATGAATTGCTTAGGGATGAAGTGCCTTCTGATTTAAAAAGGGATATATCTGCTAAGAAAAATAAGCTGAGGATTCTCACCAAACCCAAAGACATTGTCTTTAAATCTATAGAGACTATTCATATGTCAGATACCTCTTTGACAAATGACCCTGTCTCTGAAGATGTGGCTGAGCTACCACCTTTGCCCAAACTCTCTGGAGATGAACCTAGCAGTTCTTCTAGATCTGCTAAGGATGAACTTAGGACAGATATTAAGAATCCTCCAGCTAAAGTTTTTCATGTGCCTGCTAAACAAACTGGTAAACAAGTAGCTTTTAAGCCTGTTACTACTAAAGTTGTGAATAAGGTTGACCCTACCACTGCAGATCGCCTGCTGTCTCTTATGAAAGAAGTAGAACTCTTGAAACAACACATTAAGCCTTCCGCTGAATGCTCTACTTCTCATGAACCTAAGTCAGTCCTAGGTGAACCTAAAGGGGAAAGTTTAATCAAACCTTATTGCAATATATGTAAAAATTCTCACCATTCGACCTTAGATCATGACAGACACATGGCAGCTAAAAGAGCTCAGACACCCTCTAGGGACAGACCACAGAGTTCCAAAAGGCAACAGGGAAATTACAAATCTTATCCTCCCTGTAAATTCTGTGGGTTCACATACCATCACTCAGACGAGTGTGGTGACTTCCCTGGGTGTGATATCTGTGGGAGTTATAACCATGAAACAATGAACTGTCCATCCCAACGCCAAAAGTTTTTCAGGAACACAAGAGTTGCTAACAAGCAATTCAGGGAACCCACTGGAAAGTGGGTTCATCATAGGAACTAATCTGTTTCTATGTATCTGTGCAGAAATATCTCAAGGAATCGGTATGGTATCTAGATAGTGGCTGTTCTAGACACATGACAGGGATTCAACAATACTTGCACAGATACTCAAAAGAGCCAGGTCCCAAAGTGGTGTTTGGAGATAACTCTTTAGGTGACACAGAAGGATATGGCTCAGTGAACTGCAATGGGATCACTTTTACCAGGGTTGCATATGTGAATGGTCTTAAACACAATCTTATTAGCATCAGCCAATTATGTGATGCTGACTATAAGGTTTTGTTTACTAAGACTCAGGGAACCATATTCAACAAAAACAATGATGTTGTGCTGATTGCACCTAGAAGGAGAGATGTTTATGTCATCAACATGGCTGTGTGCTCTGAAGACAGCTCAAATTGTTTTCTTGCCAAAGCCTCTAAAAGTGTCAACTGGCTGTGGCACAAAAGACTGTCTCATCTCAACTTCAAGAACATCAATAAGATAGCCACTCAAAACTTGGTTGCTGGTCTACCTTCAGTAATGTTTTCCAAAGACAAAACTTGTTCTGCCTGTGTCAAAGGAAAACATCACAGGTCTTTATTCAAGACTAGGCAATCATTCTCTATTGACAAGTGCTTACATCTCCTTCACATGGATTTGTTTGGGCCTGTCAAACCTCAAACCATTAATCACAACAAATACACCTTGGTTGTAGTTGATGAATTTTCAAGATACACATGGGTGTTCTTCCTCAGAAGGAAAAGTGATGCAGCTGAAACCATCATGTCCTTCATCAGACAGGTTGAAAATTTGAATGATGTCAGAGTCAAAGCTCTAAGAAGTGATAATGGTACAGAATTCAAGAATCATCAACTTGAATCTTTTTGTGATGAAAAAGGGATTTCTCAGAACTTCTCTTCAGTTGGCACTCCTGAACAAAATGGTGTGGCTGAAAGAAGAAACAGGACTTTGATTGAAGTAGCAAGAACTATGTTAAATGGTGCAGCCTTACCAAAGCAATTTTGGGGAGAAGCTGTTCACACTGCCTGCTACACTCAAAACAGATCAATCATTGTCAAAAGACATGGTAAAACCTCCTATGAATTCTTCAGAAAAAGATCTCCAGACGTCAGCTATTTTCATGTGTTTGGATGTCCTGTGTTTATTTATAACTACAAGGATAAACTTGGAAAGTTTGATGAAAAAGCTGATGATGGTTTCTTTTTGGGATACTCTCCAACAGCCAAAGCCTTCAGAGTATTCAACATCAGAAGACAAGAAGTAGAAGAAACATTCCATGTCAGATTCAATGAAGATGATGAAGTCATACAGAGAACAAGAACAGAGGGTGATGAAATAGACTTTAATGAAAATATTTCTTTCCCAAGTGATCCTCTGTCTACTCCAACACTCTCACTCCTTATGTCCCTGCCTTTGATCCTCTGTCTACTCACAACATAGAAGTTCCTACCTCTCAGGAACTTGATGAAGAAGAACCTCAAATCTCTGATGATCCTTCTCATGATATTGATGACTCACTAATTCTTCAAATCCCTGAAGATTCTCCTGCTGATAATGAAATAGCTTCCCTTGAAATGGCTGAAGAAGACTCTGACACTGAAATAGTCTTTGAAGAAAGCCCTCCTAGTCAGCAGGATGAGACTCAACTTGCATCAGCTGTGCCCTCAAGTACCCCTGTCCTTGAATTCCCAGCTCCTCAAAATAAGTGGTCAAGAGATCAACACATACTTCTTATCAATATTATTGGGGAACCAAATGCAAGGGTCACAACAAGACAACGAATCCAAGACTCAGAGTCAGCCTCAGCCAATGAATGTCTCTTTGCTGAATTTCTCTCACAAATTGAACCTAAAAGAGTTGCTGAGGCACTAGTAGAAGAAGGATGGGTAGCTGCTATGCAAGAAGAAATAAATCAGTTCAAAAGGAACAAAGTATGGACACTAGTGCCAGCTCCACCTGGAAAGAATATCACAGGCACTAGATGGATCTATAGAAATAAGATGGATGAAATTGGGAACATCATCAGGAACAAGGCAAGACTGGTAGCATAGGGGTTCTCTCAAACTGAAGGAATTGATTATGATGAAACATTTGCACCTGTTGCTAGACTTGAGGCCATCAGAATCTTCCTTGCTTATGCTGCCTATATGAACATCACTGTGTATCAGATGGATGTTAAGAGTGCCTTCCTCAATGGTGATTTGGCTGAGGAAGTGTATGTTGCACAACCTGAAGGATTTGAGAACAGCGAGTTTCCCAACCATGTGTACAGACTTCACAAGGCAATGTATGGTCTGAAACAAGCTCCAAGAGCATGGTATGAAACTCTTTCAAATTTCTTAACTGAAAATAAATTTATCATGGGTTCTATTGATAAAACACTTTTTACCTTCAAGGACAAGAGTGATTTCATCATTGTGCAGATTTATGTGGATGATATCATCTTTGGGTCAACAAATGTCAATCTTAGTAAACGTTTTGCTAAATTAATGACCAAGAAATATGAGATGAGTATGATGGGTGAATTAACTTACTTTTTGGGCTTTCAAATTAAACAATGTCCTAAGGGAATTTCTATTTGTCAAGAAAAGTATGTTAAGGATTTACTTAAAAAATATGACTTAGCTGATTGTGCATCAGTGAAATGCCCCATGCTTCCACCCAACAACTTGGGCCCTGATGAGTCAGGGGTCTCTGTCAATGAGACTTTATATAGAGGCATGATTGGGTCACTGATGTATCTAACAGCCAGTCGTCCAGATATCCAATTCTCCATATGTCTCTGTGCAAGGTACCAAGCTAACCCAAAAGAATCCCATCTAGTGGCTGTTAAGAGAATTTTCAGGTATCTCAAAGGAACACCATCCCTAGGTCTATGGTATCCAAAGGAATCAGGCTTTGATCTCAAGGCCTATTCAGATTCAGATTATGCTGGATGCTGTATTGACAGGAAAAGCACTTCAGGCAGCTGTCAAATCCTAGGAGGAAAATTGGTTGGATGGAGTGCTAAGAAGCAAAACTCTGTGGCCATGTCTTTAGCTGAAGCAGAATATGTCGCTGCAGCCAGCTGTTGTGCTCAGGTGCTCTGGATGAAAAGTCAATTGGCTGACTATGAAATCTTGTATGACAAAGTACCAATCTTTTGTGACAACACCAGCGCCATTGCCATATCCAACAACCCTGTTCTTCACACTCGTACCAAACACATTGATATCAGGTATCATTTTATCAGGGATCATATAATGAAGGGAGATATTGAGCTGCATTTTGTTCCCACAGAGCTGCAACTAGCTGATATCTTTACAAAGCCTTTGGCTGAACCTTCGTTCAACAGACTAGTTGCTGAGCTAGGGATGCTCAATATCTCAAAGCCTGTGGCTTGATATTAAATGTGTTCATTAAATGATTGATTCTATATTAAATGTTTTTCACATGAAACTAGGTAGTTACTTTCCAAGTAAATGCAAAAAACATTCTCAAATATTTAATCATTTATTTTTCGGATAACGAGGAGACAAACTTTTTAAAAGGTCAAGGGGACCCACTTGAGCAGTCATTTTCGCACCTTGCATTTAATACGGTTGAATAACTGTTCACTTTGGTTTGATTATATATTGTCTTCTTTCTCTTCTCACCCACCACCATTCTAAAATCTTCTTCTCTCTCTAAGTTCTTATCTCTCTCAACCATCCGCCATTTTCATTCACCTTCAACCTCAAATCCATGGCGTTTTCAGTTCCAAAAGCCTCCAATGTTAACTTCGAGATCAACGAGAGCATCCTCGCCTCCAACAACGCCATTGGATGGATTAAGGCACCAAACAGCACCTATTCAGATCTGGTAAATTTCATGCAGAATTGTGACCTAAATGAAGCCTTCACCAAATCTCCATCCACCTTTTACCAAGAATACCTTAGGGAATTCTGGTATTCTGCTGAAGTAGTAGAAGACACCATTACATTTAGCCTTTCATGCAATGAACATCCTTTTGCCTTCTCCCTTAAAGACTTTTCTAATGTGGCCAGACTAAAACATGGAGATGAATGCCTGAAGGCAGTTGACAAAAAGGCTGTCAAGGAAGCCCTGGCCACACTCAACCCTTGCCATGACGTTAACCCTGCCCTTACACCAGCTGAGGTCCTCGCCAAATCCCCTCTGAAGATTAAGTATTTCACTCCTATGTGGCGTGTCCTCTTCACCCACATTGTGAAGTCCCTGGGAGGAATGCAGGGATCACAGGATCAGATGTCGTTCAATCATCAGGCTATTGCGTATGGATTAATCTGGGGAGCTGATGTTGACGTTGGAAGCATCCTATTCTCAAACCTGGTAGAACAACTGAAGGGAAGGAATCAGGTCAGGGAAAAGAACATCTGTTATGTGCGCTTCCTGTCCCTGATCTTTGAAAGTTTGCTGGGAGATAACTACCACAACAAGGCCTTGACTGCTCTTAAGCCCTATCGCATCACAGGCGCCATCTACAAGGAAATAGGAGCTGAGGATATCCCTGTCACCGCCCATATGCTGAACATGGCCAACCAGCTACTAAACGCTGAGAAGCCCTTGCTCCCTTCCTCTGAGAAGGTGAATACTTCTAGTGTTGCTGGCAAGTCTATGTCTTTGACCTCTGGGCAGCACACTACTAAGTCTAAGGCTTCATCTGGCCAACAGCCAAAGAAGAAGAAAATCCCCTCTTCTTCCCACTCCAAAGCTGTTATTAAGGCCAAGGGAAAGAAGACTGACACCGCCTCTGATCCAGATACTCTTGTGGATTCAGACTCTTTGGCTGACAAACAACAGGCGTCTAGTGTCTCTAAGTCAGCTGAGACAACAGGAAACCAGCCAAATCAAGCTGATATCTCACAGGTAATCAGTGTACATTTTTAGAGGTTCACAAGCAGCCACTCTCATTTGTCTGTAGGAGAGAGTGGTGAAGTTAGGGTAATCCTCGACCCATAGAAGTCTGTCATTACACTTAGAATACTTTAAGACTTCTGTACACCCTGTCTTTGCACCAGGGAATGATTCATTTGTGTTTATAAAGCACCCCGATGACCCTGAACCCTCTAGACAGTATTCAGGCTAACAACAACCTGAATATACTAATGTCTCAACCTTGATCAGCTGTACTTCACACAGCCTCTTGGTTCCCTCCTTAAAAGAGTCCTAAAGGATTTATCCTTTCAGGGGGAGCTGAATCATCACCCTCAGCTTTCCTAGGGGCAGCGTAACAGGCGACCTACAACAACATATGTTTCACTCTTAAAAGAGTCCCAAAGGTTTTAACCTTTTGGGGGGGCTGAATAATCACACTCAGCTTTCCTAGGGGCAGCGACTGGCGATCCATAAACAACATATGTTTCACAATCAAAAGAGACCCAAAGGTTTTTTACCTTTTGGGGGGGCTGAATAATCACACTCAGCTTTCCTAGGGGCAGAGAATGGCGATCATTAACCACACTTTATTCACACTTAAAAGAATCCCAAGGATTTATCCTTTGGAGTGGCTGAGTAATCACCCTCAGCCTCTCTGGGACAGCGAAATGGCGACCATTCCCCTTATATTTTTCCCTGTTACTAATTACAACAAATTTGCAGGCTGAAATTGTACAGCCAGTCATCGAATCTCAGGTACAACAAGAAAAGGAGGCTGAAACTATGACTCAGGACAAACCAACTGATGAAGAGCCTGTGTTCAATGCTGATGAAGAAATGCTCTCATTAGAAGATTATGTCTCTGATATTGAGCCAATGCCTGAGGATGAATTCCCTGAGGGAATGTTCGATGAAGAGGATGAAGACGATGAGGAAGACCAGCTGTCTGTCTCTCCTCCTAAAGAAATAGCTGTGTCTACACCAACTGGTGACAAGACTTCTCCTCTCAAGGAAGCTGTTGATACTCCAAACTCTGCTACCTCAGCAACAACAGTCTTCCAAAGACCAACTTATGATCCAACAGCAGAATTTCTCATGTTTGATCATCCTACCCAGACCAACTTTGACTTAATACCAAGGGAGGATGACTATGCTCAACAAAGCCTCAATATCAAGAATCTTCAGCCAGTCCATCATCAATCTGATATTGAGCGCTTATCAAGGAAGCTGGATGTGATCAAGTCAGAGATGCACAACTTTACTGTGACATTTCCAGGCATCATAAAAAAGGCTGTGACTGAGGCTGTCACTGAGCCAATTCAGGATGGTGCAAGAAAAGGTGTAGCCCAGGGACTCAGTCATCTCTCAACACGAATCAAGGATGCTATTGACTCAGATGTCCCTACGATGTTCCGTGAACATGAACTCACCCTACAAAGGCAATTTAATGCTGTTCGCAACAGGCAATATAACCATGCTAACTTTATTGTCAGGCGTGTTCAGGCAAATACTAATGCCAATGCCAACCTCCTGCTGAAGATTTCCAGGGCTTCACGAAAAAGACAACGTGCTATGGCATCCTCTGTGGAACAGATTGCAAGGCGTTTTCAAGCACGTTCATCCAAACATCTGCAAAGTAAGGATAAACGTGAGGGGGAGAAGATTACAACACTCAGCCTTGCATCTGTTGAACAAGGCTCATCATCAGCTAACCCCACCACTACACATGTTCCTCTCCAAGTCATCACACCAGTTATAATACCTGATGATGAGGATGATACTCAGGGGAGCAACAAACTGAAGATGGAGCTGACTCATCAAAATCTCTGATCTTAGTTAACATCAGCAAGCCTGAGGATGATGATGAGCCAGCGGCCAAGAAATTAAAATTCACTGTTAGCTCTCTTCCCAAAGCTATTCAAACTCAAGCTCAGACAGCGTTTCTCAAAAGAGCTGATGTTTTGAAAAACATAAGTGTGGAGTCCTCTGTCTCGAAGAAAGGAAAGGAGATAGTTTTGGTTGACACAGATACCAAACTTAAGAAGATAGCTGCGATGCTAGAGACAGGAGGATCCACCACAGACCTTTCACAATTCTCAACCTTTATACCTTCCGATGAGATTCCTTTGACCCCTGAAGAAATTGAGCAACAGGCTGAAGAATTCAAAAGATTAAGTGAACTCAAGACAGCCAAAGAATTAAATGAAGCGACTTTGAGGAAGATGACACCACCTGAAAGAGAAAAACAAAAACAAAGGTTGAGGGAAATGGAAGTAAAACGCGCTGAAGCCTTAAAGAAAGTCAAAGCTGACTATGATGCCTGCGTGAACAACAAATATGCTGCTGGCAAGATAACCAAGTTCAAATACACCATTCATAAATCCACAAACACCCCACAGATGATCTTATGGAGGGAAAATCAACAAAGAAATATGGATGTGTTTGACAACTTCAGGTTAAAGACACTTGGGTTATCAGAATGGTTTGAACTCGAAGCCTTAGCTGCCAAAAAGTCTGGACAGGCAAATTTCCTTCTGCTTAAAACTCTTAAGGCCAAGTTCAACTGGATCAAGGAAACTGCAGCCAAACTCAAGATTGATCCCCCACCACAGCTTTTTGAACAAGAACCCCCAAAGACAGGCAACAAAAGAAGAAGAATTTCACAAATTGTTAATGAAACTTTTGTTACTGAAGATGTTTATGTGGATGGTATGCACAGGGATTTGATCCTCCCAAATGGTATTGTTGGCCCTGTTGATGGTCAGACATACACAGAGCCTGAAAGAGGAATGGCATTCATGGACAAGGCTTGCCAGTATGCTTTTCAGAGGGAAGATGAGTTGTGCTTGGCTTCAACTATTCAGCTACTCTGTCACAAGAAGTGTCTCAAGATCAACACAGAGTATTCCAAGAAGTTTGCAAAGATTTGCAGGATGAAATTGATAACAGATTAGACTTGGCTGAAGCTGAAGAAAGAATAAAAAATGATGACTATTGAAGATGTTCACAGCCCTTTTTACCTTCATCTTTTATTTTACCTATGTAATGAACTTGTAATTTTCTTTAAGTCTTAATAAAATCATGAGGTATGTTTGTTTAGATCTGTTATGTGTAAGAAGAAGCTGTTAAACTCACTTACCTTAACTTAGTTAGATCTAACATTATTTATGTTTAAATAGGGGGAGATTGTTGGGAATCTAAACTTGTTAGATTCCCTGATCATTGATTTAAACATAATTAGGCTGTTAGATAGTCCCTTGCCTGTGCCTAGGAGGCAGGCAAGTTTCACAAGACTCACAGAGATCCAAGTCTCTGTGAGCAACATCAGAGGAGTCCATGGCAGAGACATTGTCAGGGAAGTCGAAGATTACCTGAAGACATACTCATTGGATGTGATGAATAACAGCCAAGATGTATCAGGGACTCTGAGGGGTTGAGAGTTAACAGGGGTGGCAATACCCTGATAACTCTCAGCACACTTTGGACATGCCGTTTGTGTGTTCGAGACTATGAAGAATAAGGAAACTGTTTTTGACAACTGTTCCTTAAAGCATAATGGAATACTACCAAGAATAGAAGGACATCATGTGACTGATGTGGGAACATGTAAAAGCTTGTGTAGTCGACATCAAGTACTGTTTAAGTCAAACTCGTAACACTATAAATAGGATGTGTATCCATGCATTAATGTTTAACACTTTGAGATATTAAGAACATTAGTGCATATAACTTAGTGAATCAAACCGCTACGACTGTATTCATAAGTTAGGGTTTATTGTTGTTCAAAGTGTGCACAACACATTGTCATCAAACTGTGTTATCCATAACACTTGTAATTCTTTATTATACAATAATAAGATTACGTTTGAAAAGTAATACCTTGTGTTGATTAAGTTAAGATTAGGGTTTCTTCCATTGATTAGGGACTTTCATGTTGGTTATTCATTAAACAACAAGGGATATAGGGTCTTCAATAAGAAGACAAGCAAAATCACAGAAAATCTTCATGTGGATTTTCTTGAAGACAAGCCTGAAGATGTTCAAACAGGTCCTAATTGGTTCTTTGATATAGAGGTTCTTTCAAAATCTATGAATTATGTACCTGTTGCATTGTAGAATACTAACATTTCAGGAACATAAGAACCAACTGGTGCAGAGAAGTCACCACTGAGGTACATGAATGTACCCTCACTATTTCCTATTGAAGCTGCTGGTGAAGAAGATGAACCTTCTCTAGGAAAAGAATAGCCAACCTCATCCCCTGCTATGCCACTTTCTGAAAGCAGCGGAATGGCTGAAGGCAGTGGAATCCAGGATTCTACTGCTAGATCAATTGCTTCCCCTGCCACAAAGGATCCTGCTGCTAATGATTCTAATGATGAAGAAAGAGAATCCCCACTCATTTCCTCATCTACACCCATATCTGATGGTCCTATTATATCCAACAGTGGAAGCATAATAATTAAGAGTGGAGGTCCAAGTTACTCAGAGCTACATTCAGCTCATCAGCACCCATCTCTAGGTCATGCTGTATCTTTTGGAAGTTCTTGTAAGGACTTCTTTCCCAATCAAAATAGCCCCACCAATTCTGATTTGGAAGAAGATGAAACAGAAGTTATCATGTAGCCTACCTACAGAATCAATAAGGATCACCCTATCTCTCAAATCATTGGTGATCCTGAAGCCCCTAGACATACAAGGTATACAGCAAAGGAGCACAGCTTCATTGCTAACATCACCATGAAGTTTAATCATGACAACATGCAATGTTGTCTGTTTACTGCATTATTGTCACAAGAAGAGCCAAAGAAGATTTTTCAGGCTTTAAATGACCCAAGCTGGGTTGAAGCCATGTAAGAGGAGCTCTTACAGTTTGACATTCAAGAGGTTTGGATTCTAGTAGATTGTCCAAAATGGGCAAGGCCCATTGGGACAAAGTGGGTACTTAGGAACAAAAAGGATAAAAGGGGGATAGTTGTCAGGAACAAAGCAAGACTGGTGGCACAAGGGTATACACAGGAAGAAGGAATTGACTATGAGGAAGTATTTGCTCCAGTTGCCAGGATTGAAGCCATTAGATTATTCCTTGCTTATGCTTCATTTATGGACTTCACTGTTTTCCAAATGGATGTAAAAAGTGCCTTCTTCTACGGCACCATTGATGAAGAAGTCTATGTTATGCAACCTCCAGGGTTTGAAGACCCAGAACATCCAAACAAGGTATACAAGGTGAAAAAGGCTATGTATGGACTTCACCAAGCTCCTAGGGCCTGGTATGGGACTCTCTCTAAGTATCTCTTGGATAATGGCTTTAGCAGGGGAAAGATTGATCAGACCCTGTTCATTAAGAAACAAAAAGGTGACCTTCTGCTAATACAGGTCTACATTGATGACATCATCTTTGGTTCCACTAACTCTATGCTTAGCAAAGAGTTTGCAAAATTGATGCAAGATAAATTTCAAATGAGTGCCATGGGAGAGCTAAACTTCTTTTTGGGGTTACAAGTTCAGCAGCGGAAAGATGGGATATTTATCTCACAAGACAAATATGTGGCTGAGATTGTGAAGAAGTTTGGCATGTCTGAGGGAAAGAAGGTGTCCACACCAATGGACAAGGATCATCCATGGGACAGAGATGGTCTTGGAAAGCTTATAGATGTCAGGAACTACAGGTCTATGATTGGGTCTCTCATGTATCTCACAGCTTCAAGACCTGACATCATGTTTGCAGTCTGCTTATGTGCAAGATACCAGGTGGCACCAACAGAGTGTCATTTATTTGCTGTAAAAAGAATTTTTAGGTATATAAAGTGCCATCCAACCTTAGGACTTTGGTATCCCAAAGAGTCACCATTTGAGTTGATATCTTACTCAGATAGTGACTATGTTGGTGACAACAATGATAGGAAGTCTACAATAGGGGGATGCCAATTTTTGGGAAGCAGACTTATATCTTGGCAATGTAAGAAACAGACTATTATGGCCACATCAACAACTGAAGCTGAGTATGTAGCAGCTGTTGCATGCTGTGGTCAAGTACTCTGGGTTCAAAATCAACTGCTTTATTATGGGTATAACTTTCTTAAAACCAAGATATTTATTGACAACAACAACATCATTTGCATTATTAAGAACCCTGTTTTTCATAGCAAGACTAAACATATTGAAATAAGACATCACTTTATTAGAGATTGTTTTAAAAAAGGACTAATTGTCCCTGAGAAAATTGATACATAACTTAATGTTTTTGATCTTTTAACAAAAGCTTTTGAAGTGGGGAGGTTTTAGTACCTGGTTGCAGGTATTAGAATGGTTACTCCCTAAAAATTGATGTCTATTATGTCATGTATATTCAGGGTTGCTTTATTGTTGTTGTTGTATAACTGTTAGTCAATTTTTCCATAACTTTTAATTCCACTACTTTTGAACACAGATCCCCCTGCTGGGGGTTCATTCCCCTGCTAAGAGAGTTTTTCTCTTTAACTGGGTTTGTGATGAGATGGCATTTATACATGATCTCATCGGTCTTTTCGGGCTTTAAATGCATAAAAATGTCATAAAATACCATATATATGCTTGTGTTTGTTTACTTGTGTATTTTAGGTATGGATATCGTGAAAAAGACAAAAGATCACAAGAAACAAGGAAAAACGGACACGAGAAACGAAGCCGTACAAAAAACCGGGCCCTAGTTCATGATTTATCCAACAATTACCCATGAAGACTTGATGATATGCAAGATTGATCCTCAATGAATGACGAAATGACACTTAAAACCCTTGTAAATTCATAATTACAAGTTTGGTCCCTTAAGTTTGTCAAAATTACACAAAAGTTCCTTCAACTTTGAAGAAATGGCAAAATGAGTCCCTCAACTATGCTAATTTGTCAATTATGATCCCTCATGAAGCCAAAGATACACTGAAGACCTTTGAAGATCAAGAATGCCAAGATCAGTCCCTCAAATATCCAAAAATGGCAAAAACAACCCTTTAAACCTTTTGCCAAAGTTTTATGCCAAAAGTGTAAAGAATGGAACTTCATTAACAAAGGAAAACGTGTTTTGTTAGCTGAAAACTTGTTTTACCATATTTCCTAAAATACAAGGGCTGCTATTGCCATTTCCCAAAGTTCAAATATACACAAACACGCGCCAAACATATCAACCCACCTTTTTGGGATCAAAACTTACCACTGTTCATGTTCATCCACCCAGAATTACCATCAACTTAAACAAAGGGTAAAAAGCAATTACCCTTACCCACGCTTAATTCACACGCACAGAAACACATCCCACACCAAAAACCCTCACTCCCACTCACTATGGACCCCACCCCCAATTCCCTTTCAACCAATCAGAGAACAACTTCACCTCCATGTTAAGCCACGCGTCAATATCAACATCCCATACCCTTTGCTTCACTCCAAAGCTATTTTAAACGGATTGGGTCATTTTGGACAGCTCACAACCAAGAATCGTCTAGAAGACCTCAAGGATAAAATAGGAATTTCACTTCTAGGGTTTGTGAACAGTGATTAGTTAGCATTTGCCTATAAAAAGACTCCTCAACATGTGAGAGAGCTTTTGTTCCAGTTTTAGGCTATCAATCTTTGTAATCCCTTTTTAAGTTAATAAAATTTGATTTTCAGATATTTATGAAATCTTGTTCTTGTTTATTAAAAGTTGGAGTTAGAATAGCCTAATTCTGAGTTCCATTTTCATGTTTGAAGGTTTTTGAGGCAAGGTTTTAAGTAATAAAACTTTGGTTTCAAAAATCAGAAAGTATTGGTTATTTGATCTCACTTTATTGTTTGTTCATCTTAGCAACATTGGAAGATGGTACTTGTTCTGCTAGTACCTCAACTCAAACAATCCAGGGCCTGGATGTAGGTCTTAGAGGTTTGCACCTTCTCCCTTTTCAATTTTCTCTCTTATTTTCTGAATATTTGTGATTTTGTTTGATTGTTCTTGAATCTGAGATTTTGTGGTTGAATCTGGTTTACTTGTGTTGGTTTGATGTTATTGAGGTGTTGCTAGCTTGATTTGTGGGTTAAAGCTGGATTATCCTTTGAAAATTTGTCAAAACAGGTTTTTAAGGGGTGTTTGGGTTAACTGCATAAGCAGATTTTAAGGCTTGTTAATTGGGTATATTGTGCTTGTGGTTGTTAGTACTTTTTTATCTGATATACATGGTCATTTGTATGCAAGTTTTGTGGGTTGAAACACCTAGATTCATAATAGGGCTATAAAATCTTTGTTACTTGATATTTTTGGTTGTGGTTTAAGGGACACCTAGATCTAATCATAGCCTAGGGTTAGCAAGTGATTAAACTAGGCTAATAACACTAGGGAAAAAGATTTGGATGCTTGAAACTGAATTTAGTGTCAACTAGATCAGCAAAAGTTTCTGCATATTCACCTTGTTCTTATCAGTAACTGTTGATGATTACTTCTACTTATTTACTTTGATTCAGTGCTTGATTTAAGTTTATTTGTGCTTATTCATAGTTTATATAGCTTGTGTATGCATCCTGTTGAATTTGGTTTGCTTATTCATGTTATATCTGCTTATTTGTGCCTAACTGCTTATTTCCCATGTCTGTGCAACATCTGGTGACTGTTTGATTAATTTGAGCTTATTTTGTGAACCAAATTGTGATTTTCTTGTTGATATTGACTCCTTGTGATTCACTGATCACAAGGGTGCCCTTGTTTCACATTGAATCCAACTAAATCTCTCTAAAAAGCTTGGTCAAATAGTCAAAGCAGTGGGAACTCCTTTCCCCTGCTGCTAGCCACTGCTAGTGTTAATTGGGTTTCAGCTGATCAATAAGCTATAATAGCTTATTTTAACCAGCAACAACTTGGATTTTGTAATAGGTGATCATTATTTGACCCATTTGTTCATACTGGAGCATTTGGTGTGTTGACTTTTAGGTTTGACTAGGAAACCAACTTAATTGACTTTTTCATAAGTGCTTATTGGTTCATTCAGGCTTATTGGTGTTGCTTATTGGATTTTTGTTGATTGATTTGGCTTTTTGAGTTCATTTGTGACATTTTGGAAGTTGAATCAAGTTCTGAGGTGCCCTATATCTCAAACCCGACTATTTTGTCTTTTAGTGAAATTGTACTTTGCTTATTTCTGGCTTATTGAGTGTGCTTTTTCAAAATTTATTTTTACAGATCTCTTAAGCATCCCAAAAGAAGGTTGTGTGTCAAATTAGAGCTTATGGCATTAGCTTATTGCTTAATGGGCTAAAAAGCCCAATAAGGATAAGCTGTTTGCTTAATAAGCTGTGATAAGCTCACCTTCAGCTTTTGGGCCTTTAGAGTTTTGTGTTTAGAATTGAATTTTAAGTCAGATAGGGCTTTTCCATGTCAATTGGGCCAAGTTTGACTTTTTGGGCTAAAAAGCCCATTTAAGTGGACTGTTTTTGGTTTTGGCCCATTTGAGGGCCCAATAGGGGTATTCTGGTCATTTCACTTTCATTTTCTGTTTAATTAGGTTTAAATAAACTAATTTGCAAGTTTTTAGAATTTTTTAGAATTTTTGGATTTTTAATATTATTTTAATATTATTTTATTATTATTTTTCAAATTTCGCATTTTTCAAGTTTTTACATTTTTCTTAGCTTGAATACATTAAAATAGGAATTTTGCAACTTTTAGATTAATTTTATCACTTTTAGATTAATTTTTATAATTATTTTAAGTTTTAATAGTTTTTAAATCATTTTAAATGGTTTTTATTAGTTTAAAAATTTCTACAAATAGTTTTTAATCTTTTTAGGTCATTTTAGAGGTTTCCCAGTTGAAAATTCTTTATTTGGGCTTTTTGATAATTAATTTGATTTTTAGGGCTTTAAGTAGCATTTAAAAATTGAATATTTAATTAATTAAAAGGTTTGAAAAAGTTTTGATCATTGGTAAACTCTTAGTTTATTTATTTTGATTTTTGGTGAATTTTTGGTATTTTTTAGAATTTATTTGTTATTTTGGCTTATTTTACGGTTTTACGTTAAGTCTTAGTAGTAATTAATTTCACGTCTTCGTCATCCTCTTTTCTCATCCCTTTCTAACCAATATTAATCTCAAATCATTTACATCTTAGTCACACACATATACCTCCTTGGGAAACGAACTTTCACCTAGGGTCATTAGTGCTTGATTTTCCTAAATCATCACTTAATACTTTCCCTATTTACGCTCCTTTTCCTAAAGGTGTGGTAAAACACTACAATCATTTTGGCGCCGCTGCCGGGGAGGTGTGTCGTGATTAATTTGTCTTGTTGTTTTTAATATTAACCATATATAGTATTTTGTTGGGAATTAATTTGATGAGACAAAACAAGAATAATGAAACAAGAAGGACTTATATACAAATATCAAACTTTACAAGAATATGGAGCCCTTTCATACAACAAGGAGGACTTATTAGCAAAAGATGGAGGGACTACTAATGTAATTAAAGTTTTCTTGTAAGAAAAGTCTTGTATTCTATTATATAAAGAATACATAGGCGTAGGTTTTCATTATCTCATAATTCACAATTTAGTCATAAAGCGTGTGTCGTGTGTTCTAGACGTGTGTGTTCTTGTAAACACGTCTAGGCTTTGTTACTTGTGATCGTTTGAAGTTTAATACAAGTAATCGTTGGAAAAGAAGCACCTTGTTCGTAATCAATGTTCTAATTCCGCTATGTTTATCTTATGAACGTTGATTATCCTAGTAAGCTTAATCGATCCGTGATTTATAGTTTCCACAATTGGTATCAGAGCCTCGTGGCTCGTGATGCTAGGATCAACAAGGTGTTCGAGTCAAAGAATGGAGAAAAAGAAGAAAAAACCCGTCTAGGGTTTTATGGTCGGATCTCACTGCGCAGCCGTTTTTAAACAGCGATATCTCCTTCGTTAACCGTTAGATCGTCGCGAAATTTTAGCTGGATGTTCTTAGGGTACATGTCTTCGATCTCACCGGAGCGATCGTCGAGTTCAGGTCTAAAGAAAAAGTTATAGCTCGTCTAAGTTGGCTGCTGGTGAAGGTATAAAATTTTCTGTTTTGTTTTTATTCAATAAGATTTAGGGTTTTATCCCCTAAAACTTAGATCGACTTGAAAAGCAGAAAAGTAAGGGATTCGTGGCTGTTATATTGCATTATGACACAAGATTCGAGCTATGGTTGATTTACAAACCCTAAGTCACTACAACAATTCTTAAGCCTAGGGACGACTTATTCGTCCCTAGGTAGGGCTTGTTTCGACCCTAAACTCCTAGGGACGACTAAGTCGACCCTAGGAGTTAGTGCCTAAAAACTCGTCTCTAGAATCCTAGGGACGAACAACCCTTTGTAACCTAGGGACGACTTTGTGGGTCCCACAACCCACTACGTTGAAAAAATTGACAAACGTAGGGACGACTTGTCTTTGAAACCTAGGGTCGACAAAGTCGTCCCTAGGTTATTAATAAAAATAATCTTTTTAAAATTTTTCTTAAAAATTCTTTTTTTATTATTTTTAATAAAATCTTTTTTATAAATATTAATAAAAACATTTTTAGAAAATAAAAAAAAATATTATTTATTATTCTAGGGACGACTTAGTCGTCCCTAGGTTTCAATAATGCCCAGGTTTTCAAAACCTAGGGACGACTAAGTCTTCCTTAGGATTAAAACCTGGAGAAAAATTAATATCCTAGGGACGACTAAGTCGTCCCTAGGTGTACCTGGGGGCTAAAAAAAATTGGGTTGTTTTGCAGTTTCTAGATTTTTTCCGGAACTTTTCCCGGACAAAATCCACAATTCAAAATGGCAAAATTCGACAAATACAGAATAATAACAAATCAATAAACATTACAATACCATATTACGATAAATTATCCAACGTCACGATACAATATTTATCAAATACACTTATTCAATCCTAAATCAAATGTTTCAAACGCTACAAGTCTCAAACTTTATTAAACATGCATAATAAGAAAAATACTACCACAACCTCTACTCCGCATCCTCGTTAGGTGAAAAGTCACCTTCCCCCTCGTCACCCTCCTCGTCACCCCCCTCGTCACTCCCCTCGTCATTCCCCTCGTCATTCCCCTCGTCATCGCCTGATAAGTCGTCACCACTGTTTTGTACATTCCTATCTCGACCCAACTCGTCAACGGACCGGTAATCGTGCTGATGGGGATTTATGATTACACGAGAACCTCCGGGTATGGATTGTGAAGTAGAGCCGATCTCATGAGTCGAGTGTGTGGTGGGACGATAACAATGGTTAAATGTGTTATTGTTGGTGACGGGAGCAATAGGATAAGTGCCAGTATAGGGAGGTTGGAGTGGTTGTAGATTGTCGGGTAAAGATGGTCGGTATGGGTCGATGGAAGGAGGTTGCAATGGTTGTGCCCAAGGATAGGGGGTTGGACTAAATGAGCCCAATCAGGAGCTAGGGTGGGCATAACAAAGGGTCAGGGCGGGGGTACAAAAGTAGGAGGTCTAATTGGGTGATCAGTATTTGAGTTGTAGTTTTGGAAAAACTCACCCAATTGACTCTGATATTGCGCCATATGCTGGTACGACGTCTGAGTATATTTTTGCGCCGCATCTGCCTTTAACGCTGCCAAGTAAGCCCGTTGCTGCGCCTCCTGATTCTCTTTCCTCAGCAGCTCCATCTGTCGCTCATTTCGTTCTATCAATTCCTGAAATTCACTACGAGAGGGAACATCTGGTCGACGTGGAGCACCCCGCCTGCGATAAGTTACAACAACAGTTTTTCATTATATACAACAAGACATAAATATGAACAGTTGATTTACATTTTTTATTGAGGATATATAACCTGCGAGTTGTGTTATTGGCACCACCCGGTAACTTTCTGCCTTGTCCCGACACATTTTGCTTATTTTGACTTGGCATGATTTGAGCCACTATTTCTTTATCAGACATGGGCGGGAAGACCTTGGCTCTCACTTGGTCACTGAGGGCTTTCATCTTTTGCTGGGAAAGAAAAAAAAAACGATTTAAAACAAATGAAATTAGTTACTAAGGCATGTAAAGAGTTATATATTACTTACATGTCTTTCCTCGTTTTATTTACTTTTAAACGTGCCATTACTTGAGTGCCCCTTCCTCCATGTTTCAACCAGGTCCTCGTAAACCCCTTCCTTGACTTCCTGTAAAATCTCAAATAAATTAATAACGAGCTATAATAAATAAACAATATAAACGCTTTTAAATAAATCACAAAAATTATAAAGAGTCTTACGTATTCATTCCTTTCTCGGGCGAATGTTTTTTTGCCTTGAGTGGTCGGTACCGTGTTTTTGGAACGATTAACAGTATTAACCTGACTTCTTGCCACCCTCTTTGGCTCTGACCACCACTGAACCAATTCAGCCCAATCACCTTCGGTTCTATTGTCCCACACACTCGCCGGTGGTACATGTTCTTGTGCCAGTGCGGGCGTCTCATATTTCAAATAAAAATCTTTCTTGATCCTGTTCTTGTATTTTCTATACAGCAACCTCAGTTGGAGTTCCAACGCAAGCCTAACCCGAGTCGACACCTCATACACACCATTGCCACACACCACCTCAGTACGATCATTGTACCATGGCTCGAGGTCGTAATATGTCTACATAAAAACATATGAATTTAAATAAACAAACAAATTAAACATAACACACATATCTAAATGTCGATAACAATAACAATATAAGTAAAATAAACAATTTTGACCTCAATTGTAGGATAAATATGAGCTTTATCACACTCTGGAATTTCGTCCCATTCGCAGTTCAGGGGAAGTGGCCGGACTAATTCCCCCATAAGATGAGACAACAATGATGCATAATTGCCCAGAAAATGGAAGGTTTTCAGATCTTGAAATTCAAAGCCAATTGTCAAAGGTTTTTCGTTATTATTTCTGTACGCCGTCCTTAATTTTCCTAGGTTGGTCACAAAGCGTTGATTTGAACCTACAAAAGATATGTTATTTACTCGTAAAAATTCAAGTGACATAAATTATAAATATCAGTGTTATTAAAAAATATAATGATTTCTTACGCTGACACTCGGCCGGTACAGGACGTGTGGGCCGTCTGGGTGGACTACCACCAACATCCCCACCGTGTGACCTAGGAGCTACACATGCCATCTGTAAAATAACAAGTTCATATCAGTATACACATTTTATCAATATATACATTTTAACATATAAAAACATTTTCATTAAAAAACAAAATTACACAATTTAATTAACCAATTAATACTAATACACAAATTCATATCAATATACAAATTTTAACATATAAAAACATTTTCATTAAAATACAAAATTACACATTTAAACAAATAAAAACAACTCATCATCATTTAAGCGTATAACAACTGTTTCATTCAAACTACAACTTAAGCATATAACAATCGTTTACAAATAAAAAATACACATTAAAGCATATAACAACTGTTTCATTCAAAATACAACTTAATATCAATTGTCATCATCTTCAGAATCATCGCTAGATAAAACTTCTTGAACATCATTATTAGGGTTCACTTCATCATCATCCGACACTAAATCATCATCATCAACATCACCAATGACGTGTGCAAATACCTCATCTTCAATATTAATAATATCATCATCAACCGGTGGGGCGTCCACTTTCGTTGGTTGAGTATTTACACTCAAATCCGTAATACCCAAATTAGGCAAAGCAACAGACAGTGTAACATCTGATGAACTGCTACCATGTATAACATCTTCATCGGACTCTACCACATCTCGATGATAAACCTGTTCGACGACCTTCCAATGAAGCGGTCGTCTAGCAAGGTCTTCAAGGTAGAATACTTGTGTTGCTTGTGTCGGGAAAATGTATGGGTTATTTTGGTGAAATAGCCTATCGGTCAAAATATGATGTATGCCTTGCTCAGTGTAAGAACGTCTGTTGTGTTTGGTGCAATTGGTAGGGTTAATTGTGTCAAACCATTTACATCGAAACAACAAAACCTTGCGTTGCCGATATAAGTGAGCTCCAAAATTTCTTCGAGTTGACCATAATACATCTCTCCATCAACCCCAGGTGTTGAAACTCCGCTGCATTGAGTGGTACGAAGTATATCGCGTTCACGTACCACAAACTTCACACCGTTCACTATGCAAGAGGGGTATGTACATGAACTAATAGGTCCACATGCCAAAGAGAATAACTCGTCACTACAGCCCACACTCACTTTTTTTTCACGAGTCTACAAAAATGAGATACAAAAAGGTTTATTAGATGAGGAATAACTCCAAGGTAATATATCTAATGTATTTACCATGTTATTAAACCACGCAGGAAAACTCGTTTCCACATTAGCAGAAGTCATCGAGAAAGAAGAATTTTCAAAATTATAAAAAATAGGAAGAAACATACTCGCTGTAAGCTGAGATGTCGGCTTCGACTTCAGGACTGTTGTTAAGTATAAACCACGTAACTGCCTGCATGTCGTCATTAGTCATACGAGTTGGTTTGATTCCACCCGTCGGTGTGCATACGGTCCGGAACACCTCAAATGTATCTGGTTGTCCAGGCAAATCGTCTTCATTTCTACCAAGGCGGTTAAATCTCGTCTCGACATCCTTAAGGTAACGCGAACAAAAAGTTAATACCTCTTCTGCAACATAACCCTCAGCAATGGAACCTTCAGGCTTTGCTTTATTTCGTACATAATTCTTTAGCTTTTTCATGTATCTTTCAAATCGATACATCCATCTTCCGCGAGTAATGGAACCTAGAATAGCCTCATCGGGTAGATGTATAACCAAATGAGTCATTATGTCGAAAAAAGCAGGAGGAAAGATTTGCTCTAAATTAACCATCATAATGATCAATTTGTTTTTAGCTTCTTTCATGTCCTGCACAGTCAAACTTCGAGCACAAAGCTTCTTAAAGAATAAGCAAATGTCGATTATAGGTTTTACAACGTCTTTGGGCAAGTATTGTTGCACTCCATAAGGAAGTAACCGATGCATCATTATATGACAGTCATGAGATTTCAAGTTCGTTATATTGTCATCATCAACGGTCACTTTTTTCTTGAAGTTGGATCCAAAGCCATCAGGTAGTCTGACTCCTTTAATGAATTTACAAAAAAGTTTTCTTTTTTCTGGAGTGAAAGAGAACTTTGGATGAGGCTTATCGAACTTCCCATTATCTTTTTTAACTAACCACAACTCCTTTCGAACTCCCATTTTTTCTAAGTCTAGCCTTGCCTTTGGCGTGTCTTTGGATTTGTCGTTATGTAACAGGGTATTCAGTAAAGCCTCAAGGAAATTCTTTTCGATGTGCATGACATCGTAACAGTGTTTTAGTAGAAGAAAGGGCCAATACTCAAGATCCCAAAAGATAGAACGCTTACTCCAGTTCAATTCAACATCTCGATTATGGGGGTGGTTGTGTTTGAGAATTGGTTTATGTTTCCCCGGTTTACGTTTAAAGACTTTACTAATATGCAATTGGATATCAAGTTCTGAAAACTTTCTTGGTTTAGGCTTATTTTCGGGAAAACCATAGAATTCCTTGGATTTTTTCCGATCTGGATGATTTGTTCTTAACCATTTCTGTAACCAACATAAACGATTTTGCTGTTGATACGCATCGATGGAGTGTCAACATTACAAGTAGGGCATGCGAGGTACCCTTGCCCAGTCCACCCAGACAAACTACCTCGAGCTGGAAAATCATTGATGGTCCATAAAACCGTCGCTTTCATTTTGAAATGAGTACCCGTAGCAGCGTCTTTCGTCTAGACTCCCTCCCATAAATCTTTGAGATCTTTAATTAGAGGCTGCAAGTAAACATCAATGTCCTTTGCAGCTGATTTAGGGCCGGGAATTAACATCGTCAACATTAAATAAGTTTCTTTCAAACACATCCACGGTGGTGTGTTGTATGTTGTCAATATAACCGGCCACATGCTGTAAGTTTGGCTCATCATGCCATAAGGATTAAAACCATCAGCAGCCAACCCTAATCAAACGTTTCTAGGGTCACAAGAGAACTCAGGTTTCATCATGTCAAAATATTTCCATGCTTTGCCGTCACAGGGGTGATTCATTTTACCGTCTTCCTTAGACTGTCCGGTCGCATGCCAAGTCATCCACTTTGCTATGTCTTTTGTGTTGAACATACGTTGTAGTCTAGGTGTTATCGGAAAGTAACGCACCACCTTGTTGGCAACTAATTGCGTCCCCTTTTTCTTCTTTGGGTTTTTCCATCTGCTCGCGTTACAGATTGGACAAGTGTGCCTCGCCTTGTTTTCCGTTATCCCCAATATAAAAAACAATCATTTATACAAGCATGGATCGATTCGTATCCTAACCCGATCTTTTTGTATGTCTTTTTTATTTCATAGTATGAAGACGGGAAATTGTATCCTTTACTAGGGGAACATGCCTTTTGGAGAAGAGCTAGAATTTTGTTAAACCCGGCATCAGTTATTTTGTGTAAAACCTTGATGTGCGAAATCTCTGATGTAAATTCCAATGTGGTCATATCACAACCCGGGTACAACTTTTGGGCAGACCTAGCGAGTAACTCTTCAAACTCGTTACTAGGACCCGATGTTTGGGTTGGTTGAGGACCGGTTGTTTGAGTTGGTGGAGTTTGAGAGGGTGGAGTTTCAGATGGTGGATTTGGAATATTATTTGCAGAAATATCTTCGAAGAACGCATCCATGTGAATTCGATCAGGTGAATGTGGTAATAGTGGAGGTAACGGAAGAATTGGTTCACCGTGATATATGCAAGTGGTGTAATGTTTGTCAAACCCGAATTTGGATATGTGTGCCTCAAGTTGGCCGAGGGTAACCAACGTTTCACGGTTACAACAATGACTACATGGGCAACGGAGCTTTTGTGAGATGGGGTGCAAAAATTTATCACAATCATGGATGAATCCAAAAAGACCATCTAAAAACTCATTGGAATTACGATTGTTTACAGTGGTCCAACTCTTATCAATTGTCATAACTGCGTTGCAAGTAAACATACTCAGATAAATTATTTTTTATACGTAAAATGTCATACTAACAAAATGAATATGAACTCTTTTTTTTCTTCCTAGTGCAACTATGGAAGGCAATCCTAACCCACCTTTTGAATGTTTCGTCCCATATATGAATGCGTATAGCCGGTTTACTATTTGAGAAAATTTCGGCAGCATTTCCCCTCTACTCCCCAAATATGTGTTTAAAGACATATTCGTAGGAGTAAAGGAGAAACACTGTCGAAATCATCTCAAATAAAAAACCAGTTATACGCATTCATATCCTAAATGAGACGAAACATCAAAAAGCAGTCCCAAACAGGGGACTTTCCAAAATTAATTCCTAATAAATTAATTTCGGACGGGTTTTCTATAGGTTGATTAACTTCGGACGGGAATTTTCCGAAATTAATCGATAAAATCCTAAAATATTCCTAAAATTATTTACTACAAAAGACTAACAATCGTATATCATATATGTATAATATAATAAACATATGCATAATATTAATTACACACCTCGGTCACGACTGGAATAAGCAAAGATAGAAAGATAGAAAAAGAGATCCGGAAGAGGAAGTTGTCCCGACTATCCTGGTGCTAACCAAACACAAACATAAAATAAAGAAAACCTAAATTAGTTGGTTTCCAAAAAAATTTCTAAATTGAAACAAACAACACCACAATAATTTCAAAAAAAAACATTACCTTTTTTCGGCTGTGACACGGGTCTCAGTTCTCGGCTCGGTTCCCCGCTAACTCGGCTGTCACTCGGGTCTCGGCTACGACAAACATATCAAAAAAATTAAACTTATGCCTATATAAGCTGAAATCTATTAAGCCTAAATCAGTTAAGCCCTAAACATAATCCGAAATCATAAGCTTAAATATAATCCGAAATCATAAACTCGTGCCTATTTCATATTAAGCTGAAATTATATTAAGCCAAAATCCCTATATAAGCCAAAACAAACACCCACCTCTAGTGGTGTTGGCTACTGCTGCTGCTACTGTCGTGGCGGTGGTGGTGATGGCTACTACTGCTGATGTGGTGGTGGTGTTGCTGCCGACTGCCGTAACGGTGGTGGTGGTGGTGCTACCATAAAAAAACATTATACATTATCACAAAATTAAAAATTATAGAAAAATTAAACATTAAACAAATTACCTTTATACATTAAACAAAAATTAGAAAAAAAAACAAATTACCTTTATATGGATTGGTGGTGGTGGCTACTGCTGCCGCGGATTGGTGGTGGTGGCTACTGTGGCCGCGACGGATGGAGTAGCAATATTCAATTACCTTCAATTAAACAAATTACCTTTATACATTAAACAAAATTTAAAATTAAACAAACAATTAACATTTAATGAAATTAAACAAATATAAATCAATTAAACAATTACCTTCAATACTTATCCCGAATTAAGACAATTCGTGCTCGTGTGCAAGTGTGCGGTGGAGGTGAAGTGGTGGCGGTGGAGGTGAAATGGTGGTGCTCGTGTGCGGTGGATGTTTGGATGGTTGGATGGTGGGATGAGACAGATGGAGGTGAAGTGGTGGTGGTGGAGATGAAGATGCTGGTAACAAATGTGGTGGTGAAGTGGTTGGATGGCAGTATATATTCGTCCCGTTTTTTTTGTGTAACAAACGGGTGAATGAGTGATGAAGATAAGATAAGTTACTGGAACGGGTACCTAGGGACGACCCATGCTTTGTAACCTAGGGACGACTTAGTCGTCCCTAGGTTAATTAAAAATATTTTTTTTTTCTTTTAGTAAAGAAACTTAGGGACGACCTTTGTAACCTAGGGACGACTAAGTCGTCCCTAGGTGTAAACCGGGAAACCTCAAACCCAAAGCGGGTTATTTAAATTTTCACCAAAAAATTTCAATTTTCCCAAAAATTAGCTAAGTGTTTGAGGGTTTTTTAGGGATGACTTTCTTTGTAACCTAGGGACGACTAAGTCTTCCCTCGGTGTTTTTCATACATTTAAAATACATTTTACCTTCTATGTAATAAAATTAATAATATAAATTAATAATAAAAATCAAAATAAATTATTATAATTAATATTAAAATATACGTTATACTTAGTTTGTAATAATTAATAACGGATGAGTCGATATGTTACGGTTATACGTTATAGGTTCAACCGATGAATCCATATGTTACGGTTATACGTTATAGGTTCAACCGATGAGTCGACATGTTACGGTTATACGTTATAGGTTCAACCGATGAGTCCATATGTTACGGTTATACGTTATAGGTTCAACCGATGAGTCCATATGTTACGGTTATACGTTATAGGTTCAACCGATGAGTCCATATGTTAGGGTTATACGTTATAGGTTCAACTGATGAGTCCATATGTTACGGTTATACGTTATAGGTTCAACCGATGAGTCCATATGTTACGGTTATACGTTATAGGTTCAACCGATGAGTCCATATGTTACGGTTATACGTTATAGGTTCAACCGATGAGTCCATATGTTACGGTTATACGTTATTGGTTCAACCGATGATTCCATATGTTAGGGTTATACGTTATAGGTTCAACCGATGAGTCTATATGCTAGGGTTATACGTTATAGGTTCAACCGATGAGTCCATATGTTATGGTTATACGTTATAGGTTCAACCGATGAGTCCATATGTTACGGTTATACGTTATAGGTTCAACCGATGAGTCCATATGTTACGGTTATACGTTATAGGTTCAACCGATGAGTCCATATGTTACGGTTATACGTTATAGGTTCAACCGATGAGTCCATATGTTACGGTTATATGTTATAGGTTCAACCGATGAGTCGATATGTTACGGTTATACGTTATAGGTTCAACCGATGAGTCCATATGTTACGGTTATACGTTATAGGTTCAACTGATGAGTCCATATGTTACGGTTATACGTTATAGGTTCAACCGATGAGTCCATATGTTACGGTTATACGTTATAGGTTCAACAGATGATTCCATATGTTAGGGTTATACGTTATAGGTTCAACCGATGAGTCTATATGCTAGGGTTATACGATATAGGTTCAACCGATGAGTCCATATGTTACGGTTATACGTTATAGGTTCAACCGATGAGTCCATATGTTACGGTTATACGTTATAGGTTCAACCGATGAGTCGATATGTTACGGTTATACGTTATAGGTTCAACCGATGAGTCCATATGTTACGGTTATACGTTATAGGTTCAACCGATGAGTCCATATGCTACGGTTATACGTTATAGGTTCAACCGATGAGTCCATATGTTACGGTTATACGTTATAGGTTCAACCGATGAGTCCATATGTTACGGTTATACGTTATAGGTTCAACCGATGAGTCCATATGTTACGGTTATACGTTATAGGTTCAACTGATGAGTCGATATGTTACGGTTATACGTTATAGGTTCAACCGATGAGTCCATATGCTAGGGTTATACGTTATAGGTTCAACCGATGAGTCCATATGTTACCGTTATACGTTATAGGTTCAACCGATGAGTCCATATGTTACGGTTATACGTTATAGGTTCAACCGATGAGTCCATATGTTACGGTTATACGTTATAGGTTCAACCGATGATTCCATATGTTAGGGTTATACATTATAGGTTCAACCGATGAGTCCATATGCTAGGGTTATACGTTATAGGTTTAACCGATGAGTCCATATATTAGGGTTATACGTTATAGGTTCAACCGATGAGTCCATATGTTACGGTTATACATTATAGGTTCAACCGATGAGTCGATATGTTACGGTTATACGTTATAGGTTCAACCGATGAGTCCATATGTTACGGTTATACGTTATAGGTCCAACCGATGAGTCCATATGTTACGGTTATATGTTATAGGTTCAACCGGTGAGTCGATATGTTACGGTTATACATTATAGGTTCAACCGATGAGTCCATATGTTACGGTTATACGTTATAGGTTCAACCGATGAGTCCATATGTTACGGTTATACGTTATAGGTTCAACCGATGAGTCCATATGTTACGATTATACGTTATAGGTTCAACCGATGAGTCGATATGTTACGGTTATACGTTATAGGTTCAACCGATGAGTCCATATGTTACGGTTATACGTTATAGGTTCAACCGATGAGTCCATATGCTAGGGTTATACGTTATAGGTTCAACCGATGAGTCCATATGTTACCGTTATACGTTATAGGTTCAACCGATGAGTTCATATGTTACGGTTATACGTTATAGGTTCAACCGATGAGTCCATATGTTACGGTTATACGTTATAGGTTCAACCGATGATTCCATATGTTAGGGTTATACATTATAGGTTCAACCGATGAGTCCATATGCTAGGGTTATACGTTATAGGTTTAACCGATGAGTCCATATATTAGGGTTATACGTTATAGGTTCAACCGATGAGTCCATATGTTACGGTTATACGTTATAGGTTCAACCGATGAGTCGATATGTTACGGTTATACGTTATAGGTTCAACCGATGAGTCCATATGTTACGGTTATACGTTATAGGTCCAACCGATGAGTCCATATGTTACGGTTATATGTTATAGGTTCAACCGGTGAGTCGATATGTTACGGTTATACATTATAGGTTCAACCGATGAGTCGATATGTTACGGTTATACGTTATAGGTTCAACCGATGAGTCCATATGTTACGGTTATACGTTATAGGTTCAATCGATGAGTCCATATGTTACGATTATACGTTATAGGTTCAACCGATGAGTCGATATGTTACGGTTATACGTTATAGGTTCAACCGATGAGTCCATATGTTACGGTTATACGTTATAGGTTCAACCGATGATTCCATATGTTAGGGTTATACGTTATAGGTTCAACCGATGAGTCCATATGCTAGGGTTATACGTTATAGGTTCAACCGATGAGTCCATATGTTACGGTTATACGTTATAGGTTCAACCGATGAGTCGATATGTTACGGTTATACGTTATAGGTTCAACCGATGAGTCCATATGTTACGGTTATACGTTATAGGTTCAACCGATGAGTCGATATGTTACGGTTATAAGTTATAGGTTCAACCGATGAGTCCATATGTTACGGTTATACGTTATAGGTTCAACCGATGATTCCATATGTTACGGTTATACGTTATAGGTTCAACCGATGATTCCATATGTTACGGTTATACGTTATAGGTTCAACCGATGAGTCGATATGTTACGGTTATACGTTATAGGTTCAACCGATGAGTCCATATGTTACGGTTATACGTTATAGGTTTAACCGATGAGTCCATATGTTACGGTTATACGTTATAGGTTCAACCGATGATTCCATATGTTACGGTTATACGTTATAGGTTCAACCGATGAGTCCATATGTTATGGTTATACGTTATAGGTTCAACCGATGATTCCATATGTTAGGGTTATACGTTATAGGTTCAACCGATGAGTCCATATGCTAGGGTTATACGTTATAGGTTCAACCGATGAGTCCATATGTTACGGTTATATGTTATAGGTTCAACCGATGAGTCCATATGTTACGGTTATACGTTATAGGTTCAACCGATGAGTCCATATGTTACGGTTATACGTTAGAGGTTCAACCGATGAGTCCATATGTTACGGTTATACGTTATAGGTTCAACCGATGAGTCCATATGTTACGGTTATACGTTATAGGTTCAACCGATGATTCCATATGTTAGGGTTATAGGTTATAGGTTCAACCGATGAGTCCATATGTTAGGGTTATACGTTATTGGTTCAACCGATGATTCCATATGTTACGGTTAAACATTATATAGTAAGAGTGTAAGACAATATGTTATTATTGCTCTGAGGTGACCATTAAGCTAAAAATATTGAGCTTAAGCATGTTTAAGTGATCAAATATTGGCGGGAAATGTTGGCGGTAAATGCTGGCGGGAAAATGTTGGCGGGAAAGCTAGGGTCGACTAAGTCGTCCCTAAATGTATCGACCCTAAATTTTTATCTTTATTTATGGTAGCTCTTATCCTCACAAACTCTTATCCTCTCATACCAAACTTACCACCACCACCACCCGATTTTGCATAAGATGGATCCGCTTGAAGCTTATAAGTGTACACGTAGAAAGGGATATATTGTGTTGAGACAGTCACATCAACCTCATAGCTTTGGTAAACTTTACTATGCATGTCCTTTTTTGAAGGTAAATAATCAAATGTTTTAGTTATGTAATACGTGTGATTATTAAAATGACATGTCATGTTATTTGTTTACTTTGTAACAGCCAAAAACAGATGATTATGGATGTAAATATTTTAAATGGAAGGATGATTTTGATCTCGAACTCCGTATAAGATCTTCCCCTGGATCTTCAACACCTCAAGGTTCACATCCAAGTTCTTCTACAAGTCATTCTCAATCTTCACCCACTAAGTGCTCTAATTGCAAGATCAAAGATCTAAAGATAAAGATGCTAGAGACAAGACTAGAAATGGAAAGGCATCCTGAAGACCACGCATGTCAATCGGCTGCAATACTTCATGAGCTTTAAAATGAAATGGAAAATCTTAGCTTTGAGTAGTAATCTAATTGTTATTTTAATGTGTTAATTTGTATTTTATTATTATATGTTAATCTGTACGTTTAGTTTTAATTAGTTTGTGATGTGTTGTTTTTCTTATTTATGAATCTATTATCGCTGTAATATATATATTTAATTAAGCGCGTGTTTAAATGTTAAATATATATCTAAAGTTTTTTTTAAATACGTATAAGTTTTTTTTAAATAAATATATATATATTTTTAAATATGTATAAAGTTTTTTTTAAATATGTATAAAGTTATTTTTAAATATGTATAATTTTTTTCTAAATATGTATAAAGTTATTTTTAACTATAATAAAGTTTGAAATGAGTACCCGTAGCAGCGTCTTTCGTCCAGACTCCCTCCCATAAATCTTTGAGATCTTTAATTAGAGGCTGCAAGTAAACATCAATGTCCTTTGCAGCTGATTTAGGGCCGGGAATTAACATCGTCAACATTAAAGAAGTTTCTTTCAAACACATCCACGGTGGTATGTTGTATGTTGTCAATATAACCGGCCACATGCTGTAAGTTTGGCTCATCATGCCATAAGGATTAAAACCATCAGCAGCCAACCCTAATCAAACGTTTCTAAGGTCACAAGAGAACTCAGGTTTCATCATGTCAAAATATTTCCATGCTTTGCCGTCACAGGGGTGATTCATTTTACCGTCTTCCTTAGACTGTCCGGTCGCATGCCAAGTCATCCACTTTGCTATGTCTTTTGTGTTGAACATACGTTGTAGTCTAGGTGTTATCGGAAAGTAACGCACCACCTTGTTGGCAACTAATTGCGTCCCCTTTTTCTTCTTTGGGTTTTTCCATCTGCTCGCGTTACAGATTGGACAAGTGTGCCTCGCCTTGTTTTCCGGTTATCCCCAATATAAAAAACAATCATTTATACAAGCATGGATCGATTCGTATCCTAACCCGATCTTTTTGTATGTCTTTTTTATTTCATAGTATGAAGACGGGAAATTGTATCCTTTACTAGGGGAACATGCCTTTTGGAGAAGAGCTAGAATTTTGTTAAACCCGGCATCAGTTATTTTGTGTAAAACCTTGATGTGCGAAATCTCTGATGTAAATTCCAATGTGGTCATATCACGACCTGGGTACAACTTTTGGGCAGACCTAGCGAGTAACTCTTCAAACTCGTTACTAGGACCCGATGTTTGGGTTGGTTGAGGACCGGTTGTTTGAGTTGGTGGAGTTTGAGAGGGTGGAGTTTCAGATGGTGGATTTGGAATATTATTTGCAGAAATATCTTCGAAGAACGCATCCATGTGAATTCGATCAGGTGAATGTGGTAATAGTGGAGGTAACGGAAGAATTGGTTCACCGTGATATATCCAAGTGGTGTAATGTTTGTCAAACCCGAATTTGGATATGTGTGCCTCAAGTTGGCCGAGGGTAACCAACGTTTCACGGTTACAACAATGACTACATGGGCAACGGAGCTTTTGTGAGATGGGGTGCAAAAATTTATCACAATCCTGGATGAATCCAAAAAGACCATCTAAAAACTCATTGGAATTACGATTGTTTACAGTGGTCCAACTCTTATCAATTGTCATAACTGCGTTGCAAATAAACATACTCAGATAAATTATTTTTTATACGTAAAATGTCATACTAACAAAATGAATATGAACTCTTTTTTTTCTTCCTAGTGCAACTATGGAAGGCAATCCTAACCCACCTTTTGAATGTTTCGTCCCATATATGAATGCGTATAACCGGTTTACTATTTGAGAAAATTTCGGCAGCATTTCCCCTCTACTCCCCAAATATGTGTTTAAAGACATATTCGTAGGAGTAAAGGAGAAACACTGTCGAAATCATCTCAAATAATAAACCAGTTATACGCATTCATTTCCTAAATGAGACGAAACATCAAAAAGCAGTCCCAAACAGGGGACTTTCCGAAATTAATTCCTAATAAATTAATTTCGGACGGGTTTTCTATAGGTTGATTAACTTCGGACGGGAATTTTCCGAAATTAATCGATAAAATCCTAAAATATTCCTAATATTATTTACTACAAAAGACTAACAATCGTATATCATATATGTATAATATAATAAACATATGCATAATTTTAATTACACACCTCGGTCACGACTGGAATAAGCAAAGATAGAAAGATAGAAAAAGAGATCCGGATGGGGAAGTTGTCCCGACTGTCCTGGTGCTAACCAAACACAAACATAAAATAAAGAAAACCTAAATTAGTTGGTTTCCAAAAAAATTTCTAAATTGAAACAAACAACACCACAACAATTTAAAAAAAAAACATTACCTTTTTTCGGCTGTGACACGGGTCTCAGTTCTCGGCTTGGTTCCCCGCTAACTCGGCTGTCACTCGGGTCTCGGCTACGACAAACATATCAAAAAAATTAAACTTATGCCTATATAAGCTGAAATCTATTAAGCCTAAATCAGTTAAGCCCTAAATATAATCCGAAATCATAAGCTTAAATATAATCCGAAATCATAAACTCGTGCCTATTTCATATTAAGCTGAAATTATATTAAGCCAAAATCCCTATATAAGCCAAAACAAACACCCACCTCTAGTGGTGTTGGCTATTGCTGCTGCTACTATCGTGGCGGTGGTGGTGATGGCTACTACTGCTGATGTGGTGGTGGTGTTGCTGCCGACTGCCGTAACGGTGGTGGTGGTGGTGCTACCATAAAAAAAACATTATACATTATCACAAAATTAAAAATTATAGAAAAATTAAACATTAAACAAATTACCTTTATACATTAAACAAAAATTAGAAAAAAAAAACAAATTACCTTTATATGGATTGGTGGTGGTGGCTACTGCTGCCGCGGATTGGTGGTGGTGGCTACTGTGGCCGCGACGGATGGAGTAGCAATATTCAATTACCTTCAATTAAACAAATTACCTTTATACATTAAACAAAATTTAAAATTAAACAAACAATTAACATTTAATAAAATTAAACAAATATAAATCAATTAAACAATTACCTTCAATACTTATCCCGAATTAAGACAATTCGTGCTCGTGTGCAAGTGTGCGGTGGAGGTGAAGTGGTGGCGGTGGAGGTGAAATGGTGGTGCTCGTGTGCGGTGGATGTTTGGATGGTTGGATGGTGGGATGAGACAGATGGAGGTGAAGTGGTGGTGGTGGAGATGAAGATGGTGGTAACAAATGTGGTGGTGAAGTGGTTGGATGGCAGTATATATTCGTCCCGTTTTTTTGTGTAACAAATGGGTGAATGAGTGATGAATATAAGATAAGTTACTGGAACGGGTACCTAGGGACGACCCATGCTTTGTAACCTAGGGACGACTTAGTCGTCCCTAGGTTAATTAAAAATATTTTTTTTTCTTTTTGTAAAGAAACTTAGGGACGACCTTTGTAACCTAGGGACGACTAAGTCGTCCCTAGGTGTAAACCGGGAAACCTCAAACCCAAAGCGGGTTATTTAAATTTTCACCAAAAAATTTCAATTTTCCCAAAAATTTGCTAAGTGTTGGAGGGTTTTTAGGGACGACTTTCTTTGTAACCTAGGGACGACTAAGTCTTCCCTCGGTGTTTTTCATACATTTAAAATACATTTTACCTTCTATGTAATAAAATTAATAATATAAATTAATAAAAAAAATCAAAATAAATTATTATAATTAATATTAAAATATACGTTATACTTAGTTTGTAATAATTAATAACGGATGAGTCGATATGTTACGGTTATACGTTATAGGTTCAACCGATGAATCCATATGTTACGGTTATACGTTATAGGTTCAACCGATGAGTCGACATGTTACGGTTATACGTTATAGGTTCAACCGATGAGTCCATATGTTACGGTTATACGTTATAGGTTCAACCGATGAGTCCATATGTTACGGTTATACGTTATAGGTTCAACCGATGAGTCCATATGTTAGGGTTATACGTTATAGGTTCAACCGATGAGTCCATATGTTACGGTTATACGTTATAGGTTCAACCGATGAGTCCATATGTTACGGTTATACGTTATAGGTTCAACCGATGAGTCCATATGTTACGGTTATACGTTATAGGTTCAACCGATGAGTCCATATGTTACGGTTATACGTAATAGGATCAACAGATGATTCCATATGTTAGGGTTATACGTTATAGGTTCAACCGATGAGTCTATATGCTAGGGTTATACGTTATAGGTTCAACCGATGAGTCCATATGTTACGGTTATACGTTATAGGTTTAACCGATGAGTCCATATGTTACGGTTATACGTTATATGTTCAACCGATGAATCCATATGTTACGGTTATACGTTATAGGTTCAACCGATGAGTCCATATGTTACGGTTATACGTTATAGGTTCAACCGATGAGTCCATATGTTACGGTTATACGTTATAGGTTCAACCGATGAGTCGATATGTTACGGTTATACGTTATAGGTTCAACCGATGAGTCCATATGTTACGGTTATACGTTATAGGTTCAACCGATGAGTCGATATGTTACGGTTATACGTTATAGGTTCAACCGATGAGTCCATATGTTACGGTTATACGTTATAGGTTCAACCGATGAGTCCATATGTTACGGTTATACGTTATAGGTTCAACCGATGAGTCCATATGTTACGGTTATACCTTATAGGTACAACCGATGAGTCCGTATGTTACGGTTATACGTTATAGGTTCAACCGATGAGTCCATATGTTACGGTTATACGTTATAGGTTCAACCGATGAGTCGATATGTTACGGTTATACGTTATAGGTTCAACCGATGAGTCCATATGCTAGGGTTATACGTTATAGGTTCAACCGATGAGTCCATACGTTACGGTTATACGTTATAGGTTCAACCGATGAGTCCATATGTTACGGTTATACGTTATAGGTTCAACCGATGAGTCCATATATTACGGTTATATGTTATAGGTTCAACCGATGATTCCATATGTTAGGGTTATACGTTATAGGTTCAACCGATGAGTCCATATGCTAGGGTTATACGTTATAGGTTCAACCGATGAGTCCATATGTTACGGTTATACGTTATAGGTTCAACCGATGATTCCATATATTAGGGTTATACGTTATAGGTTCAACCGATGAGTCCATATGTTACGGTTATACGTTATAGGTTCAACCGATGAGTCGATATGTTACGGTTATACGTTATAGGTTCAACCGATGAGTCCATATGTTACGGTTATACGTTATAGGTTCAACCGATGAGTCCATATGTTACGGTTATATGTTATAGGTTCAACCGATGAGTCGATATGTTACGGTTATACATTATAGGTTCAACCGATGAGTCGATATGTTACGGTTATACGTTATAGGTTCAACCGATGAGTCCATATGTTACGGTTATACGTTATAGGTTCAACCGATGAGTCCATATGTTACGATTATACGTTATAGGTTCAACCGATGAGTCGATATGTTACGGTTATACGTTATAGGTTCAACCGATGAGTCCATATGTTACGGTTATACGTTATAGGTTCAACCGATGATTCCATATGTTAGGGTTATACGTTATAGGTTCAACCGATGAGTCCATATGCTAGGGTTATACGTTATAGGTTCAACCGATGAGTCCATATGTTACGGTTATACGTTATAGGTTCAACCGATGAGTCGATATGTTACGGTTATACGTTATAGGTTCAACCGATGAGTCCATATGTTACGGTTATACGTTATAGGTTCAACCGATGAGTCGATATGTTATGGTTATACGTTATAGGTTCAACCGATGAGTCCATATGTTACGGTTATACGTTATAGGTTCAACCGATGATTCCATATGTTACGGTTATACGTTATAGGTTCAACCGATGATTCCATATGTTACGGTTATACGTTATAGGTTCAACCGATGAGTCGATATGTTACAGTTATACGTTATAGGTTCAACCGATGAGTCCATATGTTACGGTTATACGTTATAGGTTCAACCGATGAGTCCATATGTTACGGTTATACGTTATAGGTTCAACCGATGATTCCATATGTTACGGTTATACGTTATAGGTTCAACCGATGAGTCCATATGTTACGGTTATACGTTATAGGTTCAACCGATGATTCCATATGTTAGGGTTATACGTTATAGGTTCAACCGATGAGTCCATATGCTAGGGTTATACGTTATAGGTTCAACCGATGAGTCCATATGTTACGGTTATACGTTATAGGTTCAACCGATGAGTCCATATGTTACGGTTATACGTTATAGGTTCAACCGATGAGTCCATATGTTACGGTTATACGTTAGAGGTTCAACCGATGAGTCCATATGTTACGGTTATACGTTATAGGTTCAACCGATGAGTCCATATGTTACGGTTATACGTTATAGGTTCAACCGATGAGTCGATATGTTACGGTTATACGTTATAGGTTCAACCGATGAGTCCATATGTTACGGTTATACGTTATAGGTTCAACCGATGAGTCGATATGTTACGGTTATACGTTATAGGTTCAACCGATGAGTCCATATGTTACGGTTATACGTTATAGGTTCAACCGATGAGTCCATATGTTACGGTTATACGTTATAGGTACAACCGATGAGTCCATATGTTACGGTTATACGTTATAGGTTCAACCGATGAGTCCATATGTTACGGTTATACGTTATAGGTTCAACCGATGAGTCGATATGTTACGGTTATACGTTATAGGTTCAACCGATGAGTCCATATGCTAGGGTTATACGTTATAGGTTCAACCGATGAGTCCATACGTTACGGTTATACGTTATAGGTTCAACCGATGAGTCCATATGTTACGGTTATACGTTATAGGTTCAACCGATGAGTCCATATATTACGGTTATATGTTATAGGTTCAACCGATGATTCCATATGTTAGGGTTATACGTTATAGGTTCAACCGATGAGTCCATATGCTAGGGTTATACGTTATAGGTTCAACCGATGAGTCCATATGTTACGGTTATACGTTATAAGTTCAACCGATGATTCCATATATTAGGGTTATACGTTATAGGTTCAACCGATGAGTCCATATGTTACGGTTATACGTTATAGGTTCAACCGATGAGTCGATATGTTACGGTTATACGTTATAGGTTCAACCGATGAGTCCATATATTACGGTTATACGTTATAGGTTCAACCGATGAGTCCATATGTTACGGTTATATGTTATAGGTTCAACCGATGAGTCGATATGTTACGGTTATACATTATAGGTTCAACCGATGAGTCCATATGTTACGGTTATACGTTATAGGTTCAACCGATGAGTCCATATGTTACGGTTATACGTTATAGGTTCAACCGATGAGTCCATATGTTACGATTATACGTTATAGGTTCAACCGATGAGTCGATATGTTACGGTTATACGTTATAGGTTCAACCGATGAGTCCATATGTTACGGTTATACGTTATAGGTTCAACCGATGATTCCATATGTTAGGGTTATACGTTATAGGTTCAACCGATGAGTCCATATGCTAGGGTTATACGTTATAGGTTCAACCGATGAGTCCATATGTTACGGTTATACGTTATAGGTTCAACCGATGAGTCGATATGTTACGGTTATACGTTATAGGTTCAACCGATGAGTCCATATGTTACGGTTATACGTTATAGGTTCAACCGATGAGTCGATATGTTATGGAATAAATATCACAACCGTATTTATTCAAAATTCTTTCTTCATATCTTTTATGTTTTAGTTTCGTCTTTACTATCATTTTTATCCGTTTTACTCAATCTGTCGTCTAAAGCATCGATAATTATTATAATTAATTAAATAATTATTAGTTAATTTTTATGAAGCGTAAACGTAAAAGTTTTAAATTTCTTAGTTCGAAAAGCAAAATGTATCGTTTCAAATTTCAAGTCATGGTTTAAATGATTTCCTCAATCCTTCTTAAGTTGTCTTGAGGTATACACAATCATTTACCCCTAAACAGGAGTTTAGTTAAATGATTGGTGTATAAGGGAATAATCCCTTAAAAATCCTTTGTTAAAACATTTGTCAAAACATATTTGCACTTTCTTTTTGGTAAAATCCAAAGTCTTAAAGGGCTCTTAATTTTTGAAGAGTCAATTTATATTCCATTATCTATTAATCACATGGTTAAATCATGTAAAGATTCAAGCCTTTAATCACGTGTTAATTATTCAAGGTTCAGGTTTTCACTGTTCGGCCAATTTAGGGCAGTCTATAAATAATTATTAACTCATTCTTATTCTTATAAACAAACAAATGGTCCTTAATGATCACGAGCATGAATTTATCAAATTACAGCCTACACACGTGATTCACCAAATTTATGAATGCTACATGTGTATTAGTCAATCCAAACGACATCACGTGGAACTCATAATGTTCATCACAAGTTTTGGATGTAATGATTGGAATAGATAATCTTTTTCGCAGATGCGAAGTTGACAATAACCATGCCGTGGATCAAATTTGCTAGAACCTTGTAAATGATCGGACAATTCTTCCATTTCGAGTTATGGATATCGTTTTCGATTGTCAATTTACTCAGTCACAGTAATCTATAAATATAAGGAAAGATAACACCATAGCTCTTCAGGATGACAGGCTTGGTATAATAAAATCTTTCTCCGACAACTTTCTCAGTTGTACGGTAATTCCTTAAATTCAGATGGTGCTGACGTATAGTGTACAAGCCACAAGTGCAACACCGGGAATATAATCAATACCAATTTCTACTTGCCTTAATGGCGAAAGTCTAGGTAATTCCTCAACAAATACTTACTAACGTTTCAGATAACATAAACATCTTTTAATAAATTCACATTAAGTTCTTTCTAGATTATAATATCTATAACTAGTTCACAACCATTTACGGTGTAATCCCAAGTCTAAATATAGGATACGGTCATCCATCAAGAATTATTTAGATCACTTTTGATAATCAACATCTTATCATTTAGGGGAATTCTACTCGAGTTCCCATCAATTAAGACAATGTCGTAGTCATAATCAATCAATCCATTCTACTGGCATTTCCAACTTTCCAGTTTTATTGCCGTCGATAAGATGTGAACTTCTCAAAAGACTAATAATAACTCATAATCCTTCACAAATTCAAGGATAGATGAGAACACAACTATCATCTAAAGAGTAAGGTCAACGCATAATCTATGCGAGAGAATTTCAAATCAGATACAGATGAAAACATCTAACGAATATAAATATATCCCATGTTTTCATTAATTTGAGTACACATTCGAAAGCTCCTCGGATCGTTACCCAGGTCATTCAAATGAAATCAAATCAAAAGAAATGATGAGAACGTCAATACATCCAGTCGGGTATCAACACTCGGTAATCAAATACTTTTCCTAAGAATCTCACTACGGGAGAATTAGACAAGAAAGAATTGTCAATTGTTAAATAAGACAATTTCCACAGATGAGTAAATTCAACTCATAAGAATAGATGCTACAGGCACATATGTAGGTGTCCCTATCAATATGTCCCTATTTTTCACTTCTGCAGATCTCATAAAAATTTTAATCTTTCACAATCTTCAAAGAAAATGTAGTGTTTATTCATTAGTTTTATGGTGACTACTAATCAGCCTTGCATGGTCCATTCCAAATTGTATGTAGGCGCGCAACTATATACAATTTCAAGATTAACGATGCAATACTCAGTTCGTCAAAAATTTTATCATCATGTTTATAATAAAAACATTTTCATGCTTAATTCTTAAATAAGAATCAAGAATAAATTTACAAAGGTTTTCCTTGTTATGAAAACAATTAGGTTTTCCAAAGTGTTTTATAAACAACTTTATTTCAATAACAATCACTTATAAATCTCACTATGAATAATCCTCATAGTGATGAAAATTCAATTTCCTCAAATGATACTGTTTTATCTTATAAAAACGATGAGTGATCTGCAAAAGAGTGATGAAAGCTTGTTCACCAAGAATTAACTACGATATGATAGGGAATGAGCTTTAGCCAAATAATCATGAGGTTCATGACCTCGATGGCACTCAAAAGAATAATCTGCGACGTAACTCAAATCAAGATGAGTACTTGCTCAATGGTTACATCACTAATGTGAACATTAGGATGAAGCAATAAAAGATAAATAACATCGATAAATGTAGGATTTAGCAATCAAAGGTAGTCTTTTCATTAATCACAAACAAGTCAAATCGTACGGTAACACTTTATGTGTCACTATGTCATACAATTCTCAGAACTCATCCTACCAACTGATGTCTCAGTTAAGTTAGGGATTATTTTTAAAAGATACCACAATGAATACTAATTTACAAGAGTCATTAGGTGTTCCACATGTCCCAGAAGATCCATCGGTCTCAATTCAGAAGAAGATTTCTTCAATTTATTTCTTGGACACTGGGCATCCTCGTTAGTGGACAATGGCCTAGGAACAACCCTTAACACGAATCATCAATCATTTAAAACCTTATAATTCAATCACAAAACTTAATGACTTCCTCTTAACAATCTCATATTCTATACAGGTTAAATTTTACTTTATTCAAGTTTTCAATCAACTTATACTCAATTCGATATCCTACCTCATTATCCAATACTTACAACCTTATTCTTCGGCCTTGTAAAGGCAATACAATCTAAATATGAATCAACACTTAATTTCCAATCCTATTAGCTCTTACAACAACAATTATCAAATGAGTCACTGGTATAAAATGACTCGATCATTCAACTAGACTTCTCGGAAAGGTATTAGTGGCATGAGGCTTTTGGGTAATGGTTCCAATGACAGCCTCAAGTGCAACATTCACCCTTTCGATTTCAATTTAAGAATTGGATGACAACGAGTCAGATGACATCTTTCTAGGTGATGACGTTTTGTCAAACTCCACTCTATAAGAAAAGATCATCATAACATCGATATCAGATTTAATCTCGCCAATTCTTCTTCAATATCACAATCAACTAATATCTACATTTCTACGAATATCAACCATTTGTTGGGATCATAAATATCCACAAATTGGTTTAGATCTAGGATAGCTAGAATTCCTACGAGAATAGCTTCGATTAATTTACTAGGGGATTTAGGGTTCCTTGTGACAATCTACGTCGTATGAATACCTCGTATAAAAATCAAAATGATCATCAAACAATCATGTAATAAAATTACATCATATATATATATAATCCAAGTTATATATATATATTAAAATAACACTTCTCAGTCTGGCCTTGTCGGTAACTCGGGAATTCTTCGGCACCATTATAGTCAAAAGATTTTTAGACATTTTTAGAAAAATGTTTTTAGTAAAAAGATTTTGAAATGTTTTATTCAAAACCTTAGTTTTAAAAATCTTTCGTTCTCTATAACGAGAGCTCTGGTACCAAACTGTAACACCCCCAAATTTATACAACTCAATACAGCGGAAGACTAGTTGGTGTTACGGGATAACACATTACTCACATCATAGACAACGCATAAAAATCACGTTGTTTAATAATAAACACTTCCATTCATAAATATCAAAGTTACATCGGTCCCAAGTCATTACATTTCATACAAAAGTTTTACAAAGTGTTTGAATGGAAAATATTGTTTAAGTGCGGGCCATGAATTCTTGTCGTCTTCCCGAGAATTACCTTCAAGTGCCTGAGATAAAACATGTTAAAAGAAAAGGTCAGCGATAACGCCGAGTGAATTCATAGAGTTTAATAAATTCCATCAATATAATATCAGTATAAAAGTATTACTGAAAATCATTTTGTACAAATTGTTTTGATAGGCCATGAAATAGCCAAAATCATTTTATACAAATCCTTATCGAAAATCATAATATAGGCAATTGCCTTAAAAATCATTATACGAGCCAATGTCGTAAAAACATCATACAATACGTTTTACAAAGTTGTATAGATTAAATAAAAACCGTTATATGAATATGGTTATGAAAACCAAAATACAAACATAATATCAATAGTATGACCCAGTATTGCTAGTCAGGCAATACATCGTAATTCGGAGCGTCCAGTAATATTTTGGTGATTGGATTATTATAAGCCGCATGACATTGTTACCTTACTAAACCAACAACGGGTAGCTAACCCGATACCAATTTTGCCCATCTAAAGTAGCATGTCGTCACAAAGGTCACGCTATGGAAATCTTCGCATACATTAATTCGCTTACCAATCAATGTGGCACGACGGTGATCAACCGTCAAGGCGCGAACTGGGGTGATCGTCCCCAAATAGTACTATTAATTGCATAAGCGTCTACCAACTCCCGGTAGTTCACAATTCATGTTAATGGGACTTTTAGTGACATAACCTAACTTTAATAATCCATTTATTTTCATATATCGGGTCCTTTAATCATTTATCGGGTCATACAATCGGGTCATTCAATCATTCGGGTGCAAAATCAATAAACAAACAATCGGGACAAATGGTGTCCTATTTAATAAAAACTAACATGTTATCTCCCTCGCGGGTTTATAAAACATTTATAAAAACATTTAAAAGAGTGCGAGGCTATGAACTCACGTTGATGTGGGAAGGCGGGTTATCGGCAATTCGGACGTACGGTACGTGCTTCAATCACGGAAACCTAGACAAATAATACTTGGTCTTAGACGTTTGTCCAATGACTTTATAAAAATAACAATTATGTATACATATGATGATTGTATATATATGATGATCAAGTGGGTTTACATATTCTCGTTTACTCATTTTAGTGTTATATGTCGATAGCTTTTATACTAGTTTACTAGTTTTACCTATTTACGTGTTTTAGGCCCAATAAACTTATTATAAGTTCTTTAACTCTTATTAATCCATTTTATACTTATATGATCAGTATTTACACTTTACAAGTTGGGCCCAAATGGGTTAAGCCCAATAAGTTCTTTTTATAAGAGTTTAACTTATTTAGTCCAATTATTAGTCCAATATGTTTATTTAACTTGTTAATGTCCGTATGCCCTATAGTTCGGGTTTTATCGGTTTTTACTTGTTATACATGTCTATATATCAGTATATGACTTTTATAAACTTTACATTAGACGGGTTTGGTCGTCTAAGTTTTATTTAACAAAAACGTTAATTTTACGGCGATAGCCGAAAAATTCGTAAAAATCAAGTTTATAGTTTTATAACTTATAAAACTTAATAAGTTACCATTTTTATAAAATGTCCACTTATTTAACCTTTTATATACTTATATAAATAAAATCCATAAGTTAGTGGGTTTTTATTTTACATTTTATACTATTAAATTTTGAGTGCTTATATAATAGTATTATTCTTTATTTTCCAAAAATCTGATTTTTATCTCCACTTTCACCAAAACTGCCATATCTTGAGTTCTATATGGAGATAGAAGCTCAAATTTTTATCACATAAACTACATGATATGTGCTACATTTAACTCGTCTATAGCTACTGTTGAATCATCTTCTAAATAGTTTCTAAAAATCGTCCAAAACAGTAACCTCAGATTTATACCTTAAACTTGTTTTGATCATATCTCACTCATTATTTTGATTCCATTGCATGGCCAACTCTCACATGTGTAAACGACCCATAGCTTACTGTAAATCTATTCCACTTCATCATTTTATCAGTTTATGACTTACTTCTTTACTGTTTTATACAGCCATCAAATTTAACCAAGATTTTAACCTTGTTTCTTATGGTTTTTCACCTTTTTATCCATGATTATCAACAACAAATCCCCACATAACATTTTTATCATCATATAATCATCATAAATATATACAATAGGAAATAAAATACATGTTTACATAATCAAAATAACAAGAAGTTGAGGAGGACAATCTTTATACCACCAACTTGATGTAGGTTATGAGTTTGGCATGGTTTTGGATGGAGAAACTTATGATGCACCAAGACCACCTTCATGACCACCATTCTTCATAGAAACCTTGTGGAAAATCAGCCCTAATACTCCATGGAAACTCCTCCTTTGATGTTATAACTTACACCAATCTTTATCTTTTTGGATGGAGATTAACATATGTTAATTATAACATATGTTTATAGTTAAATTTTTGTATGAGATGGGTGTTTTGTGGATCATTTGGGACGGCATAGGTGAGTGAGAGAGAGAGAGAGAGTTGAGTGGTTTTTGCATGTCACAAATGAAACTAGGTGTATTGTGTTGGTGGTTTTAGTTAGTGGAAGGCTTACTTAGTAAGCTACAAGTTAACATGTGTTAACTTGGTTAAGGAAAACTTGACACATAAGGGTGTGCCATAGTTTTGCCGTCCCATGTGTAGGGGGTGGGGCAAAACTTGTTTTTGTCTCATCCCCAATTATTTACGGGTACTTCTCGATTCTAGTTTCCTCGATTTGCGTGTCCTCGGGTCGTTTTACGAAAAACGTTTTTATAAATTATGAATCAACGTCACAAAACGAATCTAATAAAAATTGTCTCATCAAAAACGGAGTTCGAAAACGTAAATACGTAATCCTAAGGTTTCCGGTTTAGTCGTGAAGGACGTTAAAAATAAAATTGTAAGTCCTTGTCTCTTCTCGTAAATTTGTGAGTTTATGAACTAACACAAATTTAAAACTCCAAAATAATATTCATGGACAAATTTATTTTCTAAAATGTCGGACTGTCACCAAAGACGGTGTATGTAGACGTAAGCACGTAACGTTGAATCCTCCGGTTTAGACGTAGTCGATGCTACTCCAAGACGTAAATCCAAATTTCTTCCCAAAAATAAGTGAGTTCATATTGTGTCATTATAATAATATTTTCAAATAATATTGGAGAATAAAATATCAATCGTAAATTGACGGATTGTCACAAAAGATCTAAAGATAAAGATGCTAGAGACAAGACTAGAAATGGAAAGGCATCCTGAAGACCACGCATGTCAATCGGCTGCAATACTTCATGAGCTTTTAAATGAAATGGAAAATCTTAGCTTTGAGTAATAATCTAATTGTTATTTTAATGTGTTAATTTGTATTTTATTATTATATGTTAATCTGTACGTTTAGTTTTAATTAGTTTGTGATGTGTTGTTTTTCTTATTTATGAATCTATTATCGATGTAATATATATATTTAATTAAGCGCGTGTTTAAATGTTAAATATATATCTAAAGTTTTTTTTAAATACGTATAAGTTTTTTTTAAATAAATATATATATTTTTTTAAATATGTATAAAGTTTTTTTTAAATATGTATAAAGTTATTTTTAAATATGTATAATTTTTTTCTAAATATGTATAAAGTTATTTTTAACTATAATAAAGTTTTTTTTAAATGAAATAATTAAATTAATTTTAAATAATTTTAAATAATTTTAAATAAATACAAGTGACAAAAAAGGAGAAAATAAATTTTCCTTCACCTAGGGACGACTTAGTCGTCCCTAGGTTACAAGGGCCCCCCTTTTGTTTTAAACGTTTTTAAAAAAAATATTTATATTAATTTTAAATAATTTTAAATAAATAAAAAAGATAAAAAAACTGGTAAAATATATTTACTTAACCTAGGGACGACTTAGTCGTCCCTAAGTTAAGTGGGTCCACTTTCATTTTAAACTTTTTAAATAAAAAATATTTATATTAATTTTAAATAAATAAAAAAGATTTAAAAACGAGGAAAATAAATGTATTTAACCTAGGGACGACTTAGTCGTCCCTAGGATTTATGGTCCCCACTTTGTCCCCACAGCCCCTTTGACCAAGTTTTTTATGTAAAAGTGGTGGGTACCCCTTAATCTAGGGACGACTAAGTCGACCCTAGAAAAAGGGCGTCCCTAAGTTCATTATTGTTGTAGTGAGTTAGGGTTTCGGTGCTTAAGTTTATAAACCCTAGATCGATCTTGAAATCTGAAAAGAATGTGTTGTGTTCGTGATCGTGATCGTGATTGGATTGCTGTAACGTTGCTATATGAATTAGGGTTTGTGTAAATCCTAGATTCATTCTATCAAAACATTATAGCAGCAGGGTTTGATATGTTAAACTTTTGGTGTAATCATGGCTGCTATAACACATGTGATACAAGATTCAAGCAGGTCACATAATTATCATGAACACATATAGCAGATTGTGCGTTCTTTGTCCAAGGATGTCTATCTGTCCCGTACTATAGCATATTGGACGAACCAAAGTGATTGTATTATATAACACATGGTCTTTACTCAGAACGTGATATGTATACTATTGGTTTTGTAATGAGTATATGGGCAGATATGATGTACGTGGGCCAAGGAGTAAAACTAGCAAGTCAACGAAGGTAAATATTATGGTCAATAAAGAGGAGCTGAGTTTATTCAATAAACTAATAGACGAGAGAAGACAAGGAGTCTGTTCTTCATTTTGGACTGTTGTTAAAACCTAATTTTTAATAATGTGATGCACGTCTGGTCAAAAGAAAGAAAAGGAGTACATGTCAAGTGTGATCGTTGACAAAGAAAAATAAGCAGCTTGTGGGATTGAAGAATCAGAATATGACAGCAGACGTACGTGGTCCCAGGTTTGATTTTTGTATTCCTTGTTTTTATATGAAGCTGCTCACGTAGGTGGAAAGCCAAAAGATGTGAAATGGACGAGTGATATTGAAGGGCAGTTAGAGGCTATGCTTTGGTTATATTGATAAAGGATAGTTCATATGGGACCAATGATTATTAAAGAAGGAGAGAGTGGTCCAGGAAGGACTTTTTGTTCGTTGACTGCTACTAATCTCGGTGTTCACACGAGGAAAAGAAAAGGACGTAACACAAGGTTGTGCGTTTGTTTGTTAATGTTGGATGCAAGATGGGATATAAAAGCAAAAGTTGTGTTCTTTTAATTTAATAAAAAAATAGATGCTGAGCTTTACAAATATTCACGTAAGAGTTAAGGTCAAAAGAGGAAAGTGGAAATTCAGGTCAAAAGTGGTATACAGTGAGGTTGTAGCCACAGATGGTGTCAGTGGATGATCGAGCCGCTAACAAGAATAAAACACACGCTGACAAGGAAGACGCTGACATGTTGTAATATAGATGCTGACAGCGTGTTGTCAGATATATGGTTTTCAAACGCTGACATGTATTGTCCGATATAGGACAGTACATACTGATGATATATTGGATGATAAAGGATCTCGGACAGAACTAACTGTTAAAATTTAATGGCTCGTTTTTGAAGATTGTGTTTGGTGCAATTACGTTTTATTTGATTATGTGACAAGGCTAACCTTGTGGTTACTTACCGACTTGGATTAGAAGCAGAACGCCGAAAGAGGCAGCAGTTGCATAAAAGAATAGGATGATATTGTACTTAGATGATTTTCATTGCAAATTGGAGGATTCGATGAAGAGGTTTGATTATTACTTGTTTGGTGTTGGAGTTGCTTTTCACAGGTTTGTATTTTATCATATATCAAAAGATTCGCCTCTCTTTTGAGATAACTTGCTTGTTCGTTTATGTTGGTGACGAAGACTTGTCAAATCTAGCAAATTGTCAGCTTGCTATCACTTGAAGGAGTTACATTATCGTGCTCAATGTCTCACAAAGGATGAGGATTTTGACAAGAGATCGAGGTCTGCTTATACTTTAACGTTTTCATATAAGTTCGATGTCACGTGGATAGTGCAAGATATAAGGTACAATCTTGGGAGATTCCACTTCTTCAACAAATAGGTTATATTTGTTTTTCTTCATTCGTAATCTACAACTAGAGTCTACATGTTTCGTGATTCATTTACATGCACCACTCAAGGGGAAGCGTTTATTAGTTGTTTATCTTTAGAAGACCCCTATTGGATGAGACAAAAGGGGAAGAAGATTCAAAGATCAAGGTATGCAACTTATTATTATGTGGTGATATGTTTTACAAGAAATCTTACTTTAAGGGGAAGCTTGTTTCATTCGTGAAAGATCAAGATTTGAAGATTGGTTTTGTCATCATCAAATAGGGGAAGATTGTTGGGAATTAATTAGATGAGACAAAACAAGAATAATGAAACAAGAAGGACTTATATGCAAATATCAAACTTTACAAGAATATGGAGCCCTTTCATACAACAAGGAGGACTTATTAGCAAAAGATGGAGGGACTCCTAATGTAATTAAAGTTTTCTTGTAAGAAAAGTCTTGTATTCTATTATATAAAGAATACACAGGCGTAGGTTTTCATTATCTCATAATTCACAATGTAGTCATAAAGCGTGTGTCGTGTGTTCTAGACGTGTGTGTTCTTGTAAACACGTCTAGGCTTTGTTACTTGTAATCGTTTGAAGTTTAATACAAGTAATCGTTGGAAAAGAAACACCTTGTTCGTAATCAATGTTCTAATTCTGCTATGTTTATCATATGAACGTTGATTATCCTAGTAAGCTTAATCGATCCGTGATTTATGGTTTCCACATATTTGTATTAGTAGAACTCTACTAATACGTATTATCGGTTTTATTGGTTTTTCTTGTGAAATTATTATTACTATATTGTATTAAGTATCACAATAAATACAAAATATCTCCGAAAGTGTGAAAACACAACCTTAATTGGGATTTGATCTCCTAATTATTGTATTCGGATCTCAAACAAAAAGAAAAGGCAAAAATAGATAAATACTTTCGTGAAGCCTGATTTTGAAAAATACAAACTATAAGGTGGGTATAAGGCGGGTATTATAAAATATACCCTAAGGAAAAAGGCTCTTAAGTGCTTCGCGCCGCCTCGTCTCCCCGCTTGCTTGTGAGTATTTTGAGATTGAAGGCTAATCGAGGGTTTTGCCGCCCAAAGTATTATTACGTATAATATATTTGCTTGGTTTTCTTTGTGATTAAACCCTCTTGAACAATTTGGTTTTCACCAAAGTTCTAAAGTCATTCGAAGGCGTTCACTCCACGTGATCGTTTTCATTCCCTTGAGGCTTCTTTAATCAAGAGTTTGATTCGAGGAGAGATTTGGTAGATTGTTGTGTACGAAGATACACCAAAATCCAAAAAAATTTAAAGACAATCAAAAACACAAAAAATTGAAAATTCACAAAACACCCAAAAAGAATCTTCTTTGCTCACCTCCCATTCTTCGTGAAGTTTATGATCACTCGTAATCAAGCAAAACGAGCTCGGAAACGTCTTCAAAAGCAAGCCAATCAAGAGACGTTGATTGAAGAACAAACTCCAATTGTTGAACCTATTGTAGAACAAGAAGTCGCAATGGCTAATCGTACTATGATGATGTTGCTACAACACCCACCGAGGGTTTTGGAGAGGCCTTTGTGATTCCTGCTATCCTTGCGGAGAATTTCGAGATTAAGACGGGTTTAATGTCGATGTTGCAAGCTAATAAGTTTAGAGGTCATGAGAAAGACAACCCGCATTACCACATAAGGAATTTTAATCGTCTCACCGCAACTAGCAAGTTTAAGGATGTTCCACATGACGCCATTAAGATGATGTTATTTCCATACTCGTTAGATGGACCCGCTAAAATTTGGCTTGAGAAAGAACCGCCAAATTCGATTTTGACATGGGGTGATCTCGTTTCTAAGTTTGTGAACAAATTTTTTCCACCATCTAAAACAACACATTTGAAAAATGAGATTTCAAGATTTTTTCAAAGAAATAATGAAAGTTTTTCAATGGCATGGGAACGCTTTAAAGAAATGTTACATGAATGTCCACACCATGATTTTTCGGAATTGCATCAAATTGATACTTTTTATAATGGGCTTAATGATCATGAACGAGATTACTTGAATGCCGCCGCGGGTGGTAATTTTTTTTGCAAAACGACCGATGAAGCTTTAAAGATTATCGAGAATAGATCTAAGGTTTATAGCCCTCGTAACACACCGAGTGTTGCCAATTTGGGTTCGTCATCATCGTCATCGTCTCGTAGCATTAATGCCTTACATGATGAAGCTAATGAGGAAAATTTGTTTTTTGATAGATTTGCTAATCTTATGTCTCATTGGAAAGCTCAAGAAGCTTCAAATTCCGCTTCGGTTAAAGCGGTTGCTAAGAGTTGTTTGTCTTGTGGTGGAGCTCATGATCTTTCCGAGTGCATTACCGCGGATGGTAACACTTCGAGTGCTTATGTAGCAACGGGAACTTACAACCAAAACGGTCAAGGTTCCCGCCCAAATCAAGCTCCACCAAATCAAAATGCTAATAACTATCGAAACAACAACCAAGGTGGTAATTACCAAGGCAATTCACGTAACTACAACAAGGGGAATTATCAAAGTGGGAATGGACAAGTCACTAATCAAAACCAAAACCGTGATTTTCAAAACACTACACAAGGTTTTCAAAATGCTCACACTAAAAATCTTCAAGGAGAATTTTTTGATTATGCTAAAGCAAATGATTCTAAGTTTGATAACATACAACGTGATATGATTAGCTTAAGATCCGAGTTGAAAAACGAGCTTAAAAACGAACTTGCTAATGAACTTAAAACTCATGCTAATAAAATGGAAGGAAATGTCCAACGTCTTCAACAAAATCAACAAAAGATGGAACAAGGACAACATGAGATTAAGCAAGAATTGTTAAAAGTGGATGCTAGGCAATCAAAATTTGAGGACCGAATGGCAAAAATGTTTGAAGCATTCATGTGTAAACCCTCTTCCTCGGGTGGTCTTCCTAGTGATACCATTGCAAACCCGAAGGGAGAAATGAAGGTTATTACTACACGTAGTGAAAAAACTTTCAAGGAACCAATCTCTCGTCCAAGTACTTCTACGGAGAAGGAAATCGAGAAAGAACTCGAGGTGATGGTCGAAAAGGAGCACATTACAATCCCACGAAGTACCGCTCAAACCACACATACGGTTGAACCAATACCAATTGTGGAACCCGAGATTCCAAGGCCGTTGCCTAATGTCCAACCCACACCACCCTTACCTTACCCTTCGAGACGAAACAAAGAAAATTGCAAGAACGTAACAAACAACAAATCGAGCTTTTTATAAAAATGTTTCAACAAGTGCATTTTGATGTGAGTTTAGCTGAAGCGTTGTTGTATATGCCTTGTTTCGCTTCCACTTTTAAAAGTATGATGAGTGACAAGGAAAAGCTTTCAAAGCTTGCTAATTGTTCTTCGGTTTATCTTAACCGCATACCGAAAAACGTTGGTGACCCCGGAAAGTTTCTCATTCCTTGTGACATACAAGATATGAAAGAATGCCTCGCCTTGGCCGATCTTGGTGCGAGCATTAATTTTGATGCCTTTTTCCATTTGGAAATCGCTTTCGCTTCCGGCTCTCATTCCTTCGAACATGTCTATCGAGATGGCCGATCATTCTACGATTTTAGCATGTGGAGTAGCCGAAGATGTTTTCGTGAAAGTGGGGAAGTTCTGCTATCCCGTTGATTTTATAGTAGTTGACATCCCCGCGGATCCTCAAGTTCCTCTAATTTTAGGTCGTTCATTTTTAGACACCTCGAGATCGCTTATCGACGTTCATGCAAGAACTATCACTTTGAGATTCAACAAAGAGGAACTTGTTATAAACGCTACTCAAACTCGAAACCTTCTCATGTTTATGCAATCACTACCATCAATCACATTGACATCGTTGATGTGGTTTGCGATGAGTTTTCACAAGAAGTCTTAGGTTTTTCCGATAGCTCGTCAAGTGGCAATCCCACTATTTTGGATCCGATTCTTGCTAATTCTACACCAAATCTCACTCCATTCCAAGGAGGCGATCTTACTTCAAATGAAATCGACAATGAAGATGAGGTGTTGATTAGTGATGATACTTCTATTCCACCATTTCTTCCGCCGATGGAAGTTATGAGTGTTGAACCAAAATCTTCAATCGAGGAACCACCTATCCTTGAATTGAAAGATATTCCTTCTCACCTTGAATACGCATTCTTGGAAGGTAATGACAAGTTGCCGGTTATTATTGCAAGAGGTCTTGCTAATGATGAAAAAACCGAGCTCTTGAAAGTTCTTAAAGCTCATAAAGGGGCAATTGCGTGGAAAATTTCCGACATTAAGGGTATTGACCCAAAATTTTGTACTCACAACATTTTAATGGAGGATGACTACAAACCCGCAATTCAAAATCAAAGAAGGGTGAATCCCAAAATTCACGATGTCATTAAAAAGGAAGTCTTAAAACTCCTTGACGCGGGAATGATTTATCCTATCTCCGATAGCCCATGGGTGAGCCCAATCCATTGTGTCCCTAAAAAGGGAGGAATGACCGTTGTGCCCAATGAAAACAACGAGTTAATTCCCACTCGTGTTGTGACCGGTTGGAGGGTGTGTATTGACTACCGAAAGTTAAATGACGCCACTCGTAAAGACCACTTTCCTTTGCCCTTCATGGATCAAATGTTGGAGCGACTCGCGGGAAATGAATTCTATTGTTTTTTAGATGGTTTTTCCGGTTACTTTCAAATCCCTATCGACCCTCGTGATCAAGAGAAGACTACGTTTACGTGTCCTTATGGAACGTTTGCTTATCGTAGGATGCCTTTCGGACTTTGTAATGCACCGGGTACGTTTCAACGGTGTATGATGGCGATTTTTCATGATATGATCGAGAAGTCGATGGAAGTGTTTATGGATGACTTTTCGGTATTTGGCAATTCGTTCACGTCGTGTTTATCTAATCTCGAGCAAATGTTAAAACGTTGTGAAGAAACCAATCTTGTGCTTAATTGGGAAAAATGTCATTTTATGTGTAAACAAGGAATCGTCTTAGGACATAAGGTGTCGAAAGCGGGGATTAAGGTCGATAAAGCTAAGGTAGACGTCATCGCCAAGTTACCTCATCCCAAAACCGTTAAGGGAGTTAGGAGTTTCCTAGGCCACGCGGCTTTTATCATCGTTTCATCAAAGACTTTTCGAAAATCTCTCGACCTATGACACACCTTCTCGAGAAGGACGCTCCTTTTAAGTTCAATGAGGATTGTGTTAGAGCTTTCGAAACTCTCAAAAGGAAACTTACCGAAGCTCCCATTCTTGTTGCTCCTAATTGGGAATTACCCTTTGAAATCATGTGCGATGCAAGTGATTATGCAATAGGGGCCGTCTTAGGGCAACGTTATGAAAAGCATTTCCGTCCTATCCATTATGCTAGTAAGACGATGACCGAGGCTCAATTAAAGTACACCACAAAGAAAAGGAATTCCTTGTCGTGGTCTATGCTTTTGAAAAATTCCGACCTTATCTCGTCTTAACTAAAAGCATCGTGTATACCGACCATTCGGCTATCAAGTATCTCTTAGCTAAGAAAGATGCTAAGCCGAGATTGCTTCGTTGGATGCTCCTCCTCCAAGAATTTGATGTCACCGTTCTTGACAAAAAAGGAGCCGAGAATCTAGCGGCCGATCATCTCTCTCGTCTAGTAGATCCTCACAAAGATGTTTTCGAGAACAAGGAAATCACCGAAACATTTCCTCTCGAGACTCTCAGTGTAGTGAATTCTAAAGACACCACCCATGGTTTGCCGACATTGCAAATTACCATGCGGGCAATTTCATAATCAAGGGTATGACGACACAACAAAAGCGAAAATTCTTTCGTGACGTCAAGTTCTATTTTTGGGACGACCCTTATCTCTTTCGGGTTTGTGCGGATCAACTCGTTCGACGTTATGTTTTTGGTGCCGAAGCTTCTAATATCCTTAGAGCTTGTCACGAGGGACCCACGGGTGGTCACCACGGTGCTAATCTCACGGCTAAGAAAGTGTTCAATGCCGGCTTCTTTTTGCCTTCTATCTATCGTGATGCACACGCACTTGTAAAGTCGTGTGATTCGTGCCAACGTTAAGGAAAATCGTCTCAACGTGATGAAATGCCGCAAAACATAATTCAAGTGTGTGAGATTTTCGACATATAGGGTATAGACTTTATGGGGCCGTTCCCATCGTCTCATGGTAACAAGTATATCCTCGTCACGGTGGACTACCTTTCTAAGTGGGTGGAAGCTAAGGCTTTAACTACTAATGATGCTCGTGTGGTAGTGAAGTTTTTGAAACAACTATTCTCTCGGTTCGGAACCCCTCGTGCTATTATAAGCTATCATGGAACCCATTTTTGTAATGACCAATTCGAGAAGGTCTTAAAGAAATATGGAGTTACTCATCGTCTTTCTACGGCTTATCACCCGCAAACGAGTGGGCAAGTCGAGGTTTCGAACCGAGCTTTGAAGAGGATTTTAGAAAGGTCGATTGGAGAAAACCGTGCTTCATGGTCCGACAAACTCGATGACGCTTTATGGGCCTTTAGGACCGCTTATAAGACACCTATCGGTTGCACTCCTTATAAGTTAGTCTATGGGAGGAATTGTAATTTGCCCATTGAATTGGAGCACAAGGCATATTGGGCCCTTAAGCATGCAAACTTTGACTTGAAGACCACGGGAGATCACCGGAAAATACAATTGAATGAATTAGATGAATTAAGAGACAATGCTTATGAAAATTCATTGATTTTCAAAGAAAAGACTAAAAAGTTTCATGATGCAAAGATTAAAAACCGGTTTTTTAATGTTGGTGATCAAGTGTTACTTTTTAACTCTCGACTTAAGATATTTTTCCAGAAAATTGAAATCTCGTTGGTCGGGTCCTTTCACCGTTACACAAGTGTTTCCTTATGGGACCATCGAGCTAGCTCAAGATGATGGTCCTAACTTCAAGGTGAATGGACATAGGCTTAAGCACTACTTTGGTGGGGAAATTCCTTCAATGGTTGACCTCGACCAAGTCACCTTCCCCAATGATAATTAGCATTGGGGGGATCGAGTCGAGCTCATGACTCGGTAATCAAAAACGAGGTGCCTCGTGGGGGAGATCCCATGCTTATCCTTTTATGCTTACTAATCACTAATAAGGGGACTTGTACCCTTCCAACTCGTTGTCTCGTGGTTGTTTGTGATTGTGTTATCTAGATCATCATCGTCATCTACGATTGAAGACTCTCGTGTTCGTTTACGTGAGCCTCCATCGTTTGCTTGAAGAAGTTTTTCACGAATCCATGACATATCCTTTATTGTTCTAACAATTATCTTTTAGCATAATTAGTAAACGACTTTAGATATATTGTTGATCACCCTTTCCATGCTAGATCCTAAGCATTCGATTCTTCGTCTCTAGTATGGGGGTGCTCCACCCTTAGACTCGAAACATTGAGGACAATGTTTACTTTTAGTATGGGGGGTGAATAGGTACTTTCTTTGCTATGCCCTCACGCTTTCCAACTTTTTGTTTTGTTTTGTTGCTAATAAGGCTAAAAAATGGCCAAATTTTAAATTTTTCTTAGTTTTCATAAGTGTTTTTAAGACACGAATGTATATTTTCCGATGGGTAGAATAAGAGCTAATTTTTGACTTGATGGGCATTTGGAGCCATTTACATTCCTTAACCCGCTCAATTCAAGTTTTGCTAGACTTTTATATAGGGAACTTTAAAATGCGAAAGTCTTAGCTCATTCGGGTTAAGAACAAGAACTTTTCGCAAGTTCCTATAATTGATCCTAGAAAGTCACTTATCAAGGGAACTATAAAATGCATTCTCTAAGCTTGAAAAAGTCCAAAAAAATGCAAGATCCTATAGGTGGCTTGAAAACCTAAAACTTTGATTTGATATAGTCTTAATGAAAGCTAATCCAAATTTGGCTTAATTTTGACTTGCATGGCTAAGTATTCACGAGTCTCTTTAATTAGAGGTCTTTATATAGTGAAGAACGAGAGATGATAGAGTTAGACAGGTGATCATGCTAAACGTAGAACATGAAAATGTTCTTTCAAAAACTCATATGTTTTTAATTGTGGCTTTTTCTTCCCATAAGATCAATGCATTAGGAATAATAATAATTGCAATAAGTAAGGTCGTACGATTTGAAAGGTTACTTAGCCTCTAGCGCAAGATCGTTTAAAAGTTCCTCGGGGTTGAATAGAGTTCATAGCCAAGGCATAACTTATTGAAGCAGGACGCGAAGATTGGTGATCATCCAAAAAGGCCCTAACAAGGCATGAGGAGCTCTATTTTGTTGCTAAAGATCCAAGATGATGTGAAGTATCATAATTCCTAAATCAATATGAAGGATCGAGACACATGACGAAAAGAAATTACTCCCCTAAAGATCATGGAGAAAGTCTATCCAAAAAGACCCTTACAAGGTATGGGATAAATATATCCAAGTCCGAAAAGGAGGCGGATCGTTGTATATCAAAATCCAAAGTAAAGATTGACGAAAAATGATGAAGTCGTGGTCCAAATATGAAGAATCTCTCAAAAACGTCAAGTAAAGAAATTCCAAGTATATGAAGAGTATAACATAATTTCAAGAATGTCTTCCCAAGATTTGAAGTATGAAGTACATGCCAAATATCGGTCCGAGAAAGGTCTCAAATCGTGAAACGAGTTATGCCAAGATATGAACTTAAGGAGATACACGAGAAGCCGTTTTAAAAGATTTTGTCCTTCGAATAACTATCGATTAAATCGTGCTACTTTGCTTTCGGACTAATAACTACTCAAATAAGTCAATATGAATCACTTGTGATCCATGACATATAGTTAAAAAATGCTAGTAACCTATTTCTTTTTATAATAACTAGGATTGCGGGGAAAAAAAGTATTACACAATTTGGACGTATGAGTAGTGTTAGCATTGTGACTTGTACTAACAATGATCTCGTTTTTGCACTTAGCATGGAATGCATGACAATCAAGGATGACGAAGTTTACTCTAAGGGACATTTACTTGTTTCTATTCTTTGACCCTAAAAGTCACATTTGTGATGAAAATCATACATTATGTCTTTACACATCTTTGTAGTATTGTTGCAAGTCTTTTATTTTTCAATAAAGGTTAACTAAATTGAACTTTGGTGATTCTTAGATACTTTATTCTAGCATTGCGTGAGGGCACGGCAATGGCTTAGTATGGGGGAGTGATGAGATGGCATTTATACATGATCTCATCGGTCTTTTCGGGCTTTAAATGCATAAAAATGTCATAAAATACCATATATATGCTTGTGTTTGTTTACTTGTGTATTTTATGTATGGATATCGTGAAAAAGACAAAAGATCACAAGAAACAAGGAAAAACGGACACGAGAAACGAAGCCATACAAAGAACCGGGCCCTAGTTCATGATTTATCCAACCATTACCCTTGAAGACTTGAAGATATGCAAGATTGATCCTCAATGAATGAAGAAATGACACTTAAAACCCTTGTGAATTCATAATTACAAGTTTGGTCCCTTAAGTTTGTCAAAATTACACAAAAGGTCCTTCAACTTTGAAGAAATGACAAAATTAGTCTCTCAACTGTGCTAATTTGTCAATTATGGTCTCTCATGAAGCCAAAGATACATTGAAGACCTTTGAAGATCAATAATGTCCAAGATCAGTCCCTCAAATATCCAAAAATGGCGAAAACAACCCTTTTAAACCTTTTGCCAAAGTTTTGTGCCAAAAGTGTAAAGAATGAAACTTCATTAACAAAGGAAAATGTGTTTTGTTAGCTGAAAACTTGTTTTACCATATTTCCTAAAACACAAGGGTTGCTATTGCCATTTCCCAAAGTTCAAATATACACAAACACGCGCCAAACACATCAAGCCACCTTTTTCGGATCAAAACTTACCACTGTTCATGTTTATCCACCCAGAATTACCATCAACTTAAACAAAGAGTAAAAAGCAATTACCCTTGCCCACGCTTAATTCACACGCACAGAAACACACCCCACACCAAAAACCCTCACTCCCACTCACTATGGACCCCACCCCCAATTCCCTTTCAACCAATCAGAGAACAACTTCACCTCCAAGTTAAGCCACGTGTCAAAATCAACATCCCACACCCTTTGCTTCACTCCAAAGCTATTTTAAACGGATTGGATCATTTTGGACAACTCACAACCAAGAATCGTCTAGAAGACCTCAAGGATAAAATAGGAATTTCACTTCTAGGGTTTGTGAATAATTATTAGCTAGCATTTGCCTATAAAAAGACTCCTCAACATGTGAGAGAGCTTTTGTTCCAGTTTTAGGCTATCAATCTTTGTAATCCCTTTTTAAGTTAATAAAATTTGATTTTCAGAAATTTATGAAATCTTGTTCTTGTTTATTAAAAGTTGGTGTTAGAATAGCCTAATTCTGAGTTCCATATTCATGTTTGAAGGTTTTTGAGGCAAGGTTTTAAGTAATAAAACTTGGGTTTCAAAAATAAAAAAGTATTGGTTATTTGATCTCACTTTATTGTTTGTTCATCTTAGCAGCATTGGAAGCTGGTACTTGTTCTGCTAGTACCTCAGCTCAAACAATCCAGGGCCTGGATGTAGGTCTTGGAGGTTTGCACCTTCTCCTTTTTCAATTTTCTCTCTTATTTTCTGAATATTTGTGATTTTGTTTGATTGTTCTTGAATATGTGATTTTGTGGTTGAATCTGGTTTACTTGTGTTGGTTTGATATTATTGAGGTGTTGTTAGCTTGATTTGTGGGTTAAAACTGGATTATCCTTTGAAAATTTGTCAAAATAGGTTTTTAAGGGGTGTTTGGGTTAACTGCATAAGCAGATTTTAAGGCTTGTTGATTGGGTATATTGTGCTTATGGTTGTTAGTACTTGTTTATCTGATATAATTGGTCATTTGTATGCAAGTTTTGTGGGTTGAAACACCTAGATTCATAATAGGGCTATAAAATCTTTGTTACTTGATATTTTTGGCTGTGGTTTAAGGGACACCTAGATCTAATCATAGACTAGGGTTAACAAGTGATTAAACTTAGGCTAATAACACCAGGGAAAAAGATTTGGATGCTTGAAATTGGATTTAGTGTCAACTAGATCAGCAAAAGGTTCTGCATATTCACCTTGTTCTTATTAGTAACTGCTGATGATTATTTATGCTTATTCACTTTGATTCAGTGCTTGATTTAAGTTTATTTGTGCTTATTCATAGTTTATATAGCTTGTGTATGCATCTTGCTGAATTTGGTTGGCTTATTCATGCTATATCTGCTTATTTATGCATAACTGCTTATTTCCCATGTCTGTGCAACATCTGGTGACTGTTTGATTAATTTGAGCTTATTTTGTGAACCAAATTGTGATTTTCTTGTTGATATTGACTCCTTGTGAATCACTGATCACAAGGGTGCCCTTGTTTCCAATTGAATCCAACTAAATCTCTCTAAAAAGCTTGGTCAAATAGTCAAAGCAGTGGGAACTCCTTTCCCCTGCTGCTAGCCACTGCTAGTGTTAATCGGGTTTCAGCTGATCAATAAGCTATAATAGATTATTTTAACCAGCAACAACTTGGATTTTGTAATAGGGGCTCATTATTTGACCCATTTGTTCATACTGGAGCATTTGGTGTGTTGACTTTTAGGTTTGACTAGAAAACCAACTTAATTGACTTTTTCATAAGTGCTTATTGGTTCATTCTGGCTTATTGGTGTTGCTTATTGGATTTTTGTTGATTGATTTGGCTTTTTGAGTTCATTTGTGACATTTTGCAAGTTGAATTAGGTTCTGAGGTGCCCTATATCTCAAACCCGACTATTTTGTTTTTAGTGAAATTGTACTTTGCTTATTTCTGGCTTATTGAGTGTGCTTTTTCAAAATTTCTTTTTACAGATCTCTTAAGCATCCCAAAAGAAGGTTGTGTGTCAAATTAGAGCTTATGGCATTAGCTTATTGCTTAATGGGCTAAAAAGCCCAATAAGGATAAGCTGTTTGCTTAATAAGCTGTGATAAGCTCACTTTCAGCTTTTGGGCCTTTAGAGTTTTGTGTTTAGAATTGAATTTTAAGTCAGATAGGGCTTTTCCAAGTCAATTGGGCCAAGTTTAACTTTTTGGGCTAAAAAGCCCATTTAAGTGGATTGTTTTTGGTTTTGGCCCATTTGAGGACCCAATAGGGGTATTCTGGTCATTTCACTTTCATTTTCTGTTTAATTAGGTTAAAATAAACTAGTTTGCAAGTTTTTAGAATGTTTTAAAATTTTTGGATTTTTAATATTATTTTAATATTATTTTATTATTATTTTTCAAATTTCATATTTTTCAACTTTTTACATTTTTCTTAGCTTAAATACATTAAAATAGGAATTTTGCAACTTTTAGATTAATTTTATCACTTTTAGATTAATTTTTATAATTATTTTAAGTTTTAATAGTTTTTAAATCATTTTAAATAGTTTTTATTAGTTTAAAAATTTCTAAAAATAGTTTTTAATCTTTTTTGGTCATTCTAGAGGTTTACCAATTGAAAAACCTTTATTTGGGCTTTTTGATAATTAATTTGATTTTTAGGGCTTTAATTAGCATTTAAAAATTGAATATTTAATTAATTAAAAGGTTTGAAAAAGTTTTGATCATTGGTAAACTATTAGTTTATTTATTTTGATTTTTGGTGAATTTTTGGTAATTTTTAGAATTTATTTTTAATTTTGGCTTATTTTACGGTTTTACGTTAAGTCTTAGTTGTACATAATTTCACGTCTTCGTCATCCTCTTTTCTCATCCCTTTCTAACCAATATTAATCTCAAATCATTTACATCTTAGTCACACACATATACCTCCTTGGGAAACGAACTTTCACCTAGGGTCATTAGTGCTTGATTTTCCTAAATCATCACTTAATACTTTCCCTATTTACGCTCCTTTTCCTAAAGGTGTGGTAAAACACTACAATCAGTTTATTCTTTTTAAAAGTGGTTATATGTGGTTTTAGACTAACAATGCAGAGTTCCATATGGTGCATACTACTCCTTGGTGAATCAGGTATATGCTCTATGTTTAAGGGGAGGTTAGGTCACACCTTTAGGACTCAGGGTATCCTTAGGATGCTTATATATGATCTTAGATCATATCCATTGGTGAGTAAGGGTTCAGGGTGATGAGGGCTTGCTGCAAAGCTTGTCAGAATTCTGAAACCTTGAGGCACTGTAATGGGTACTTGCACTTCTCTATCAAAACAGACAGATGTGTGGTACACATTGCCAAGACTAACTGACCATAGGTAAGGGAAATGGTAGGGATGGTGACTAGGGTATGCATATTTTCTTGGGTTGACCAGGTGCAGGGTGACTTATGTGTTGACTTTTTGTGCTTAGACCTTTGCTGAATAGAGGACTGTAACACCCCCAATTTCAGGTCATAGCAGCGGAAGGGTCATTGGGTGTTACTATCATGGTTTAATCTCAATATCATAGAAAATGCCTCAAAATGAGTCGTTTTAACAAAACATACATCCATTCATTTGTTTAAAGATAAAACAGTCCACACACGGTCCCAAATAATTTTAAAGTTTACACAACCAACCAAATGATAAAAGTTTCTTTGAATGGACATAGTTTAGAAAAGCGGGCCAAAACATTTTAATTTAGCAAGCTGCATGAAACCGCCTTCCTTGAGTGCCTTCTTCATGGACCTGAGATAAAACATGCTATAAAGTCAACAAAAATGCTGAGTGAATCTATAGAGTTTAAATTAAATAAACGAACACAAGTATTCTGAATAAACCTTCCGTGGTTGACAATCATGTGGATCAGACATAATTATCGTTGTTATTTCATAAGTCTCGTGAAATTGAACGTTAACATATATTATTTCAGCCCAACACACCTAGCCAAGTGCGTATATTTCTCTTATACAATTGCATCCGATGTTTCATTACTAGTGCATCACAACACCACGCGATAGCTAGTCGCGGCCGGACTGGGTGTCACCCCGATAGATCTATCCATAGTATTAGCGTTCCTTTCGATTAACAATTCACGATTCATGGGTCTTTTAAGGCTAGAACAAACTTTTATAACAACTTTCATCTAAGCATACAATCGGGTCCTTTGTGTTCAATTTTAAAAGAAAGAGGGTTTACCACAACTTCTCGTTGTACCCTTCATTTATTAATAAATGCTTTTCCAATAATAAGGGTTTCCACAAGTTCTCGTTGTACCCCTTTTATTTTAATAAAACAAGCATGTTATCCCCCTCGCGGGTTTTATAAAACAAGTAAACATGTTAAAGCGAGGCTATAAACTCACCTTGGTACGATAGTAGTAATGTGTCGATCGCCGACGATTTGTGATGCCCGTTAAACACGAAGACCGCAACCTACCAAATAAGGCGCGTTCGTTAATAAACGACTACGGTATAAATAATACTTAAAGAATACGAAACTCAATTTCATATAACCATGAAAATCCCGAAAAATTAATAATATACGTGTACTTCTATACCCTTTTATTCAACACTATTCTTTTAAACACTTGCACTCCCGACATTGACCCGTCATAAGACGCCAAGTCAACGCAAGTCAAACCATCATTTTACTTCCCTCGGACCAGTAACTAATTCATTTATATAATGACTTAACATTTGGGTAAGTCACCATGTCCAATAGTGAAAACTCAACTCACGCCACACAAGTATTGAACTACATGTCCAAAATAACAATCAACATGTACACTCCAAATGTACACACCAATCTAACCTATCTAGACTTGTCCGATTTCGATGAAACTTGGTGACAAACTCACACATAATATGAATAAGACTCAGCTTAAGTTTCATTCAAAAATATTACTTCTAAGACCTTCTGCCCGACACACCTTCGTGTTATAAAAACCGGACAGTTTTACGTCTTTGACTTGTAAAACCATTTTGACTTATCTAAACAATTCCGTTTGCAAAACCGACACTCGGGTTTGAAAATAGACTCATGACCTGAGGTTTAGCAACTTACAACAGTCCTTGAACATTTTTAAAACTCATTCTATAGTCCCCGAGATTCGATCCAAATATCGACAATAATTTTCGGATTGTGCCGATACTCGTCTCCCGGTACACGAATACTAAAACTAGCATAACTTTTCACTCGTAATGAGTTAGAAGCTCATTCAAGCGGCAAAACGAGCGTCTTGAAGATTACTACTACAATATCACATCATCCCATTTCATATTCAGACTTAATACTTTCAAAAATACCCTTTTACCTACTGGTCTAAAATGACTACTTAAAAATCATACCAAATCAATATTTCAACCCATTTCAATAATTTCTATACTCCTAATATCATCCTAACACATTCATCTAACTCCTAACACCCTAGAATGATCATCCAAAAATTAACCCACTCAAAATAAATAACATGCAACAACATCCCACTATAAATATAATAATATTAACACATGTTTCACCATAAAAATGGATCAAACAACATGTTCTTCATAAAAAATTGAAAAGAAAAATTTAGAGGATGCATGTTAGAAAAATTTATACCAAATTGAAGCTTGTTGAATTTCCAAGATGGGTCTTCTTTTAGATTTGAATGATTCAAAGTAGAAAATCAAAAATCAAGGGTTTGGGGTGTTGGGGGGTGGACGGCCAAATGAAGGAGAAAGAGAGAGATTTGATTTTTTTTTGTAAGAAATGAATTGTTTATTAAACATAGTTAGTGGAATTTCCTTAAATAGTCCAAGGTTTGGGTAGTTTTTGTCAAAAATTCATTCTCTTGGGTTTAAAATGTAAATATTCACTTAAGTAGCAGGAAATGTTAAGAAGTAAATTTGGAAAATATTTACGGGGCTCGGGTTTCGTAAAAATACTTTTCGAAAGTTAAAACGCTTGAAAATATAATAAAAAGGCTTCGACACGACTTAAAACGTAATTAAATCGAAAACGTCGAAAATATAAAATATCGAGACAATCGATAATAAAACGTAAATTTTTGGGCATCCGTCGGTATCGCGATCACTAATAGTTCTCGTCATTCGTTAAGACGTAAAACACGAGAAATAAAGATTAAATATAATAAAAATCATTTTTATGATTATTTGAGAATATAATATCGATACCTAACATATTCCTTGCCGGTTTTCATCTAATCGACATTCTTACGCTAGTTTCAAGTCATAACCTTCTCGGTTAGTCGAAAGTTTTAAATTCTCATTAAAGTAAACACATAATACGTAATAGCCGAGATTAAAATAACGACCTGAAATTGACGGATTGTCACATCATCCCCACCAAATTAGGATATTCGCCCTCGAATATCAACTTGCGTTCTTGCCCGATCGCTTGCTGAAATCAAAGAGATGAGGGTAATTCTTCCATATTTGGTCTTCTCGTTCCCAAGTATACTCCGGTCCTCTCCGAGAGTTCCATAGAACTTTGACAATAGGTATTCGACTTTGCTTCAGTTGCTTGACCTCGTGATCCATGATCTCGATTGGTTCTACAATAAAGTGCAACTTTTTATCAACCTTAACCTCGTCTAATGGTATAACGAGTTCTTAATCGGATAAACACTTCTTCAGATTCGACACGTGAAAAGTGTTATGAATCCCATACAGTTCTTGTGGTAGTTCAAGTTGGTATGCCACGGGTCCTACTCTAGATGTAACCTTGAATGGTCCGATATAACGAGGACTCAACTTCCCACGTTTTCCAAATTGTACAACACCTTTCCATGGTGATAACTTTAACATAACCTTATCTCCCACGTTAAACTCCAATGGTTTTCTTCTCACATCCGCATAACTCTTCTGTCGGCTTCGAGCAGACAACAACCTATTCTTGATTTGCACAATCATATCCGTCGTCTCTCTAATTAAACCTGGTCCAGTGAGTTGGGCATCACCAACCTCACTCCAGCTAACGGGTGATCGACATTTTCTCCCATAAAGTGATTCAAAAGGTGCAGCTTTAATACTCGCGTGATAACTGTTATTGTACGAGAATTCGGCCAAATGTAAGTGCTTATCCCAGCTACTTCCAAAGTCTATCACACAAGCACGTAGCATATCCTCCAAATTTTAGATTGTTCTTTCGTTTTTCCCATCAGTTTGCGGATGATAGGTTGTGCTCATATCCAAATTGGTTCCTAATGACTTTTTAAGTGATCTCCAAAATCCAGAAGCAAAACGACTATCTCTGTCAGAAATGATTGAAATAGGAACACCATGCTTGCACACGATTTCCTTCAGATAAATATCGGCAAGTTTCTCCAAACCGAACCTCTCGTTGATTGGAATAAAATTAGCGGATTTAGTTAAACGATCGACAATAACCCAAATTGCATCAAACCCAGACGGTGTCCTTGGGAGTTTTGTGATGAAGTCCGTCGTAATTCACTCCCATTTCCAGATTGGAATTTCAGGTTGGACAAGTAATCCTGACGGCTTCTGATATAAAGCTTTCACTTTTGCACATGTTAAGCATTTCGCGACGTATGTTGCAATATCAGCTTTCATATTCGGCCACCAGTATAACTTTTTCAAGTCTTGGTACATTTTGTCCGATCCAGGATGAATAGAATACTTGGACTTATGAGATTCCAACATAATCAAGTCTCTCAGTCCACCATATAATGGTAACCAGATTCGACCTCTCAAACACTTGAGACCATCGGCTTGCGTCTCGAATGTTTCACCGTCTCCTCTGAATCTTTCGGCAGCAAGATTTTCCTTCTTGCACGCTTCGATTTGTGCGTTTCGAATCTGCTCAGGTAAGTCATTATGAACTGTCACCACCAAAGCACGCACTCGAATCGGTTTCTCCCTTTCCTTTCGACTTAACGCGTCAGCTACCACGTTCTCCTTTCCTGGATGATAACGAATTTCGCAGTCGTAATCACTCAAGAGTTCAACCCATCGACGTTGCCTCATATTCAGCTCCTTTTGATCCAATATGTATTGTAGGCTTTTATGATCAGTGAATACTGTACACTTCGTGCCATACAGATAATGTCTCCAAAGTCGCCGAGCAAAAACCACAACAACCAATTCTAAGTCATGGGTTGTGTAGGTCTCCTTATTCTTCCTTAATTGTCTAGAGGCATATGCGATCACCTTTTCACGTTGCATGAGAACGGCACCGTATCCTCGAAGAGATGCATCGCAATAAACAACAAAGTCTTCACTTCCTTCAGGTAACGATAAAATCAGCGCACTATAGAGTTTCATCTTCAGGGTTTGGAAAGCTTCTTCTTCATCATCGCCCCACACATACGGTTTATTCTTCTGAGTCAGCTTAGTTAATGGTTTTGATATAAAAGAGAATCCTTCAATAAACCTTCGGTAATAACCAGCCAAACCTAGAAATTGTCGTACTTCAGTTGGAGTAGTCGGTGCACTCCAATTCTTGCTGGCTTCGATCTTTGCAGGATCAACATGTACACCACTTTTATCAATCACATGCCCGAGAAATTGTACAAAATTAAGCCAAAAATCACACTTTGAGAATTTAGCGTACAACTTTTCGTTCTTTAACAAGTTCAAGATAATCCTTAAGTGTTTGGCATGCTCTTCATTTCTCTTGGAGTAGATTAGAATATCATCTATGAACACGATCACGAATTTATCAAGATACGGCTTACAAATGTGATTCATTAAATCCATTAATACAGCAGGTGCATTAGTCAAACCAAAAGGCATAACCAGAAACTCATAATGACCATAACGAGTTCTAAACGCCGTAATAGGAATATCTTCCTCACGTATGCGAAGTTGATGGTAACCAGAACGAAGATCAATCTTGGAGAAAACATGAGAACCTTGAAGTCGATCAAATAAATCATCAATTATTGGAAGCGGATAACGATTCTTGATCGTTAGCTTATTCAGCTCTCGGTAATCAATACACATGCGAAGCGAACCATCTTTCTTCTTAACGAATAAGACAGGAGCTCCCCAAGGTGACGAACTCGGTCGTATAAAACCCTTATCAGATAGCTCTTGCAATTGCACAGACAACTCCTTCAGCTCGGATGGTGCTAAACGATATGGCGCGCGAGCCACGGGTGCAACACCAGGAATTAGGTCAATTTGGAATTCTACTTGCCTTGGAGGCGGAAGTCCAAGCAAATCTTCCGGAAACACTCAGGAAAGTCACGGATGACAAGTACATCTTCGGCACGTTTCTCCTTCGATTCCTTCTCCAATACTTTAGCTAGGAATAACTCACAACCTCTTTCGATATACTTTCGAGCCTTAATGCACGAAACGATTTTTAGTCGTGAATTACGTTGATCACCTTCGATAACCATGGTCTTGTCATCCAAGGGAATCCTAACTTTATTTTCACCACACAAGATAGACGCGTTATACTTGGATAACCAATCCATTCCGATAATAATATAAAAACTTCCCAATTCGACAATCATCAAGTCTATTTTGAAAATACGGTTCAAGAGATTAAGAGAACATCCTAGGAGCGCACGATTGGTACTCACTAATTTACCATCAGTTAGTTCTACCTCATAACTCGCGTCTAATTCGACCGGTTTGATATCAATTAAGGTACTAAAACTTGTAAACACAAAGCTTTTGTCCGCACCAGAATGAAATAAAGCTGTAGCATAACAGTTGTTCAGTAAAAACGTACCAGTGACAACTTTCGGGTTTTGCTTCGCTTCGGCTTCACCCAACTTATAAGCTTTTCCCTGGTTATCTCCACCACGTGCATTCTTCGAAGGTTGAGGGCATTGGTTCCTCATGTGACCTTTACCTTGGCAGTTAAAACACGTCACTCCCTTCTTTCTTGGTCCCCAACAGTCTTCAGTTTTGTGACCTAACTTGTTGCACTTCCCACACTTAGCACATTCACCAGTATGAGACTTCTTGCAGCGTTGACATCTGGTTCCCTTATCAGCAGATGCAGTTTCAGTCATCGCATTAGCATTACCCCTCATTCGGTTTTGATTCCTATTGTGAGATTGACGGTTATCACCACGATCATCACTATCATTTTCAGCCCTTCTTTTATTACCTTCAGAAACACCATCAGCCTTGTCTTGGATGATTTGACCCATTAGTTGGTAGGCCATACGAACAGCTTCATCAATATTGGCAGGTTTAGATGAGGTCACATCACCACGGATGTTGGTAGGTAAGCCTCGAATATACTGCTCCACCTTCAAGTATTCTAGGTTAACTTTGTTTGGACAAAGTAGAGCAAGTTCATGGAATCTGTTTGTGTATCCATCGATGTCAGTACCCCTCAGTCTCAGCTGATATAGTTCCTGTTCTAACCTATAAATAACACTCCTTGGACAGAATTCATCGGTCATCCACCTTCTTACTTCAACCCATGGTGTAGCATAAGCAGCATCCATACCCATCGATGCCATTCTTCCATTCCACCAAGTTAATGCTCGCCCTTGAAGAGTAGCAGAGGCAAACATCACCTTGTCTCCTTCCTCACTTCCACTAAATCGAAACACGGATTTCAATTTCTCAAACCATTGCATTAACCCAACAACACCTTCAGTACCCTTAAAAGTTGGAGGTTTGCATTTCATGAACGAGGTATAATTACACTTCTTGTTTTTAGGAATCACTGGTCAATCAGCATCACCAGTTCCAGCACCAGCATTACCAGCTCCAGTATTATCGGCTCCAGTTTTACCAGCTCCAGTAGTGCTAGTTCTAGTATTGCCAGCTCCAGTATCGCCAGCTCCACCAGATCCACCAGCTCCACCGGATCCACCAGCTCCACAAGATCCACCAGATCCACCAGCTCCACCAGATCCGCCGGCTCCATTATTCATATTTGCCATAAATTCATTCATAGAGACCTGAAATTGATCAGCTATTATCGCATGTAACTGAGTCTCAGTCAATTGTTTTGGCGGCATGATCCTGTTACACAATTCACATCAAAATGAGTATTCATTCAACGCTTGTGATAACAAAAAATTAATAACACAAAATAAGAATTGATAGATGAAAAGAAACAAGAATGGATGATAAAATGAAGAATAGAATTTAGACAAGGAACGAAGATTCACGAGGAATGAGTCAAAAGACAGGGATTTCTATTGTGACAATCAGCGTCGTTTGTAAATCACGTATTAGTATTATAATAATCAAATAATTAACATTTTTAAATAAATGTAATTTCATTATGCTTTAAGCATAATTAATAATTAAATATTTATAACATATATATACTTTTCTTATTCTCGTCCATTGGCAACTCGGAGGTTTCGCTTGCAGATGTTATAGTCAAAAGATTTCAAAATTTTATTTTTGGAAAATATTTTCGTTCTCTATCACTTGAGCTCTGATGCCAATCTGTAACACCCCAATTTCGGGTCATAGCAGCGGAAGGGTCATTGGGTGTTACTATCATGGTTCAATCTCAATATCATAGAAAACGCCTCAAAATGAGTCGTTTTAACAAAACATACATCCATTCATTTGTTTAAAGATAAAACAGTCCACACACGGTCCCAAATAGTTTTAAAGTTTACACAACCAACCAAACGATAAAAGTTTCTTTGAATGGACATAGTTTAGAAAAGCGGGCCAAAACATTTTAATTTAGCAAGCTGCATGAAACCGCCTTCCTTGAGTGCCTTCTTCATGGACCTGAGATAAAACATGCTATAAAGTCAACAAAAATGCTGAGTGAACCTATAGAGTTTAAATTAAATAAACGAATACAAGTATTCTGAATAAACCTTCCGTGGTTGACAATCATGTGGATCAGACATAATTATCGTTGTTATTTTATAAGTCCCGTGAAATTGAACGTTAACATATATTATTTCAGCCCAACACACCTAGCCAAGTGCGTATATTTCTCTTATACAATTGCATCCGATGTTTCATTACTAGTGCATCACAACACCACGCGATAGCTAGTCGCGACCGGACTGGGTGTCACCCGATAGATCTATCCATAGTATTAGCGTTCCTTTCGATTAACAATTCACGATTCATGGGTCTTTTAAGGCTAGAACAAACTTTTATAACAACTTTCATCTAAGCATACAATCGGGTCCTTTGTGTTCAATTTTAAAAGAAAGAGGGTTTACCACAACTTCTCGTTGTACCCTTCATTTATTAATAAATGCTTTTCCAATAATAAGGGTTTCCACAACTTCTCGTTGTACCCCTTTTATTTTAATAAAACAAGCATGTTATCCCCCTCGCGGGTTTTATAAAGCAAGTAAACATGTTAAAGCGAGGCTATAGACTCACCTTGGTACGATAGTAGTAATGTGACGATCGCCGACGATTTGTGATGCCCGTTAAACACGAAGACCGCAACCTACCAAATAAGGCGCGTTCGTTAATAAACGACTCAAGTATAAATAATACTTAAATAATATGAAACTCAATTTCATATAACCATGAAAATCCCGAAAAATTAATAATATACGTGTACTTCTATACCCTTTTATTCAACACTATTCTTTTAAACACTTGCACTCCCGACATTGACCCGTCATAAGACGCCAAGTCAACGCAAGTCAAACCATCATTTTACTTCCCTCGGACCAGTAACTAAGTCATTTATATAATGACTTAACATTTGGGTAAGTCACCATGTCCAATAGTGAATACTCAACTCACGCCACACAAGTATTGAACTACGTGTCCAAAATACCAATCAACATGTACACTCCAAATGTACACACCAATCTAACCTAGACTTGTCCGATTTCGACGAAACTTGGTGACAAACTCACACATAATATGAATAAGACTCAGTTTAAGTTTCATTCAAAAATATTAATTCTAAGACCTTCTGCCCGACACACCTTTGTGTTATAAAAACCGGACAGTTTTACGTCTTTGACTTGTAAAATCATTTTGACTTATCTAAACAATTCCGTTTGCAAAACCGACACTCGGGTTTGAAAATAGACTCATGACCTGAGGTTTAGCAACTTACAACAGTCCTTGAACATTTTTAAACTCATTCTATAGTCCCGGAGATTCGATCCAAATATCGACAACAATTTTCGGATTGTGCCGATACTCGTCTCCCGGTACACGAATACTAAAACTAGCATAACGTTTCGCTCGTAATGAGTTAGAAGCTCATTCAAGCGGCAAAACGAGCGTCTTGAAGATTACTACAACAATATCACATTATCCCATTTCATAATCAGACCTAAGACTTTCAAAAATATCCTTTTACCTACTGGTCTAAAATGACTACTTAAAAATCATACCAAATCAATATTTCAACCCATTTCAATAATTTATATACTCCTAATATCATCATAACACATTCATCTAACTCCTAACACCCTAGAATGATCATTCAAAAATTAACCCACTCAAAATAAATAACATGCAACAACATCCTACTATGAATATAATAATATTAACACATGTTTCACCATAAAATGGATCAAACAACATGTTCTTCATAAAAAATTGAAAAGAATAATTTAGTGGATGCATGTTAGAAAAATTTATACCAAATTGAAGCTTGTTGAATTTCCAAGATGGGTCTTCTTTTAGATTTGAATGATTCAAAGTAGAAAATCAAAACTCAAGGGTTTGGGGTGTTGGGGGGTGGACGGCCAAATGAAGGAGAAAGAGAGAGATTTGATTTTTTTTTTGTAAGAAATGAATTGTTTATTAAACATAGTTAGTGAAATTTCCTTAAATAGTCCAAGGTTTGGGTAGTTTTTGTCAAAAATGCATTCTCTTGGGTTTAAAATGTAAATATTCACTTAAGTAGCGGAAAATGTCAAGAAGTAAATTTGGAAAATATTTACGGGGCTCGGGTTTCGTAAAAATACTTTTCGAAAGTTAAAACGCTTGAAAATATAATAACAAGGCTTCGACACGACTTAAAACGTAATTAAATCGAAAACGTCGAAAATATAAAATATCGAGACAATCGATAATAAAACGTAAATTTTTGGGCATCTGTCGGTATCGCGATCACTAATAGTTCTCGTCATTCGTTAAGACGTAAAACACGAGAAATAAAGATTAAATATAATAAAAATCATTTTTATGATTATTTGAGAATATAATATTGATACCTAACATATTCCTTGCCGGTTTTCATCTAATCGACATTCTTACGCTAGTTTCAAGTCATAACCTTCTCGGTTAGTCGAAAGTTTTAAATTCTCATTAAAGTAAACACGTAATACGTAATAGTCGAGATTAAAATAACGACCTGCAATTGACGGATTGTCTTAAGGACTCTTGAGTTTCTATGTATCTATCTTGTGTCTATGATGAGATGGCATTTATACATGATCTCATCGTTCTTTTCGGGCTTTAAATGCATAAAAATGTCATAATATACCATATATATGCTTGTGTTTGTTTACTTGTGTATTTTAGGTATGGATATCTTGAAAAAGACAAAAGATCACAAGTTACAAGGAAAAACGGACACGAGGAACGAAGCCGTACAAAGAACCGGGCCCTAATCATGGAATTCTCAACAAATACCTTGAAGACTTGAAGACAAACAAGATTGATCCTCATTTATAGAAGAAATGACACTTAAAACCCTTGTATATTGATAATTACAAGTTTGGTCCCTTAAGTTTGTCAAAATTTCATAAAAGGTCCCTCAACTTTGAAGAAATGGCAAGATTAGTCCCTCAACAAATCCAAATTGCCAACAATGGTCCCTCATGAACATTAAGATGCATTGAAGACTTTTGAAGATCAACATTGTCCAAAATCAGCCCTTGAAATATGAAAAAGTGTCAAAAATAACCCTTGATAACCTTTTTCAAAAAGTTGTGCCAAAACTGTCAAGTGATGAAAGTTGAATACAAGGGAAATACGTTTTGTTTGCAAAAATAACTTGTTATACAACTTTTCCCAAAACAAAAGGACCAAAGCTGTCATATCCCAAACTTCAAATTCCTAAAAATGCGCCAAACACTTACTGTTTGGATTTTTACCAGGGATGAACAAGTTTTTACCCAGGATCAAAAGGGAGCAAAACAAAGGGGAAATCAAAATTGACTCAACCCACGTGTGATTCACATCACCTCAATCACATCCCATACCTTAAACCTCAAATCCCACTACCAAAATGATTCCCCCATCCCCACTCACAATACGACACTTGGCACTTGATCCTTACTTGGCAAAATCAAGGGCTGCAAATCATTACTTGGTCCCTAAGAACTCAACAAACATCCAGGATTCTCCCAAAACAGCTGGCAACTTACCCAGAAGATTCTGCAAGAATAGAATAGGAATTTCAGTTGCTAGGGTTTGTGAATAGTGCTAGCCTTGGCATTTGCCTATATAAAGACTCCTCAACCTGTGAGAGAGCTTTGTTCCAGATTTTAGCTTTTAATCTTTGTAATTCCTTTTTATGAAATAAAGTTTGAATTTCTTAAAATTTTGAGTTCTAATCTGTTATTTATAAAAGTTTGGTGTTTGAGAAGCTAAAATATGAGTTCCATTATCTTGTTTGAAGGTTTTTGAGGCAAGGTTTTAAGTGATAAAGCTTGTGCATCAAAAATCAGAAAGTTGGCATTATTTTGATCTCACTTTGTGGTTTGTTCTTCTTAGCAGCTTGGAAGCTGGTACTTGTTCTGCTAGTACCTAAGCTCAAACAATCCAGGGCCTGGATGTAGGTCTTGGAGGTTTGCATCCTTCTCCCTTTTCATTTTCTCTTTTATTTTTCTGAATTTGGTGATTATTGCATGTTTATGCTTGAATTTGTGTTATTGTTGTTGATTATTGTTGATTTGGCTTGGTTTGATGTTATTGAATTGCTGTTGATCTGATTTTTGGGTTGAATCTTCTTAAGCCTTTGAAAATTTGTGGAATCATGTTTTAAAAGGGTGTTTGGGATTACTGCATAAGTTAGGATTGTGGTTTGTTAAGTGCTTATTTTGTGTAAGCAAGAGTTGGTATCTGTTGTTTAGGTGATTTTGTTCATCTGTTTGCAGGTTTTGAGGTTTTGAACACATAGATTCTTGATTTGGCTATAAAATATTTAAAACTTGGTAAAATTGGCTAGGATTTTGAGGACACCTAGATCTAAGCATAGGTTAGGGCTAACAAGTGCTAAATCATAGTTAATCACACCAGGGAAGAAGGATTTGAGGCTTGAAATTAGATCAAGTGTCAAGTAGTTCAGTAAAACTTGTCTACATATTGTTCATTGTTCATCAGTAACTTCTAGTGCTTTGATCTTGTTATTTACTATGATTTAGTGTTTGATTCTTGTTGCTTTGTGTTTGTTCTTAGTTTATATAGCTTGTGTATGCATCCTATTAAGTTTGGTTGGCTTATTGTGGCTAAATCTGCTTATTAAGTGCTTAACTGCTTATTTCTATATCTGGTGCATATCTGGTGACTGTTTGGCTTATTGTGGCTTATTGTGTGAACCAATTTGTGATTTTATTGTTGCTATTGACTCCTTGTGGTTCACTGATCACAAGGGTGCCTTTGTTTCCAATTGAATCAAACCAGAACTCTCAAATAAGCTTGGTCAAATAGTCAAAGCAGTGGGAACTCCTTTCCCCTGCTGGTTACCACTGATAGTGTAAAACTGGTGTCAGCTTATCAATAAGCTATAATAGCTTATTCCAACCTGCAACAACTTTTTTTTTGTAATAGGTGCTCATATTTTGACCCATTTGTTCATACTGGAGCATTTGGATGTTTGACTTTAGGATTTGACTAGAAAACCAACTCCTTTGACTTTTACATAAGTTCATTTGTGCTTATTCTGGCTTATTGGTTGTGCTTATTGGATTTTTGTTGATTGATTTTGCTTATTGAGTCCATTTGAAAGCTTTTGCAAGTTGTATCAAGTTCTGAGGTGCATTATTTCTCAAACCCGACTATTTTGTCGTTTTGTGAAATAATACATTGCTTATTTCTGGCTTATTTAGTAAGCTTTTTCAAAAATTCTTTTTACAGATCTCATAAGCATCCCACAAGAAGGTTGTGTGTCAAATTAAAGCTTATGGCATTAGCTTAGGGCTTAATGGGCTAAAAAGCCCAATAAGAATAAGCTGAGTGTTAAATAAGCTGTGATAAGCTCATATTCAGCTTTTGGGCCTTTAGAGTTTTGTTCTTAGAATTGAATTTTGAGTCAGATAGGGCTTTTCCAAGTCAATTGGGCCAAGATTGACTTTTTGGGCCCAAAAGCCCATTTGTGTTGACTGATTTTGGATTTGGCCCATTTGAGGGCCCATTAGGGGTATTTTGGTAATTTCACTTTGATTTTCTGATTATTTAGGTTAAAATAAACTAGTTTGCAAGTTTTTAGAATTTTTTATAATTTTTGGATTTTTAATATTATTTTAATATTATTTTATTATTATTTTTGAAATTTCACATTTTCCAACTTTTTACATTTTTCTTAGGTTAATTACATTAAAATAGGAATTTAGCAACTTTTATAATAATTCTGTCTCTTCTAGATTAATTTTTATAATTATTTTAAGTTTTAATAGTTTTTAAATCATCTTAAATAGTTTTTATTAGTTTTAAAATTTCTAAAAATAGTTTTTAATCTTTTTAGGTCATTTTAGAGGTTTAACAATTGAAAAATCTTTATTTGGGATTTTTGATAATTTATTGGATTTTTAGGGCTTTAATTAGCATTTAAAAATTGAATATTTAATTATTTAAAAGGTTTGAAAAAGTTTTGATCATTGGTAAACTCCTAGTTTATTATTCTTGATTTTTGGTGAATTTTTGGTAATTTTTAGAATTTATTTTATTTTTGTGGTTTTTAAAGTTCTACGTCTTAACTTTCTAGTAGTGTTTATTTTTATTTTTTTTCGTCTTCGTCATCTTCTTTTCTCATCCCCTTCTAAACCAATCATTAATCACAAACATTTAACAAGTTTATCACACACATATACCTCCTTGGGAAACGAACTTTCATTTCATTAAGGGTCATTAGTGTTACGTTTTCCTAAACGTACACTTAATACTTACCGCTATTTACGCTCTTTTCCTAAAGAGTAGTAAAACACTACAATCATTTTGGCGCCGCTGCCGGGGAAGAGTGTCGTGATTAATTTGCATTGTTGTTTTTAATATTAACCAAAATAGTATTTGTATTAGTAGAACTTTACTAATACGTATTATCGGTTTTCTTGGTTTTTCTTGTACAAATATTATTACTATATTGTATTAAGTATCACAATCAATATACAATATCTCCAAAAGTGTGAAAACACAACCTTAATTGGGATTTCATCACTCAATTATTGTATTCGAATCTCAAACAAAAAGAAAAAGGCAAAAATAGATAAATACTTTCGTGAAGCTCGATTTTGAAAGATACGAACTATAAGGTGGGTATAAGGCGGGTATTATAAAATATACCCTAAGGAAAAAGGCTCTTAAGTGCTTCGCGCCGCCTCGTTTCCCCGCTTGCTTGTGAGTATTTTGAGATTGAAGGCTAATCGAGGGTTTTGCCGCCCAAAGTATTATTACGTATAATATATTTGTTTGGTTTCTTTGTGATTAAACCCTCTTGAACAATTTGGTCTTCACCAAAGTTCTAAAGTCATTCGAAGGCGTTCACTCCACGTGATCGTTTTCATTCCTTTGAGGCTTCTTTAATCAAGAGTTTGATTCGAGGAGAGATTTTGTAGCTTATTGTCTACGAAGATACACCAAAATCCAAAAAAATTAAATATCATCAAAAACACAAAAAAAAGTTTGAAAATTCACAAAACACCCAAAAAGAATCTTCTTTGCTCACCTCCCATTCTTCGTGAAGTTTATGATCACTCGTAATCAAGCAAAACGAGCTCGTAAACGACTTCAAAAGCAAGCCAATCAAGAGACGTTGATTGTTGAAGAACCTCCAATTGTTGAACCTATTGTAGAACAAGAAGTCGTCATGGCTAATCGTACTATGATGGAGTTTCTACAAGCATCCACCGAGGGTCTTGGAGAGGCTATTGTGATTCCCGCCATCCTTGCAGAGAATTTGGAAATTAAGACGGGTTTAATGTCGATGTTGCAAGCAAATAAGTTTATAGGTCACGAGAAAGACAACCCGCATTACCATATTAGGAATTTTAACCGTCTCACCGCCACTAGCAAGTTTAAGGATGTTCCACATGACGCCATTAAGATGATGTTGTTTCTATACTCGTTGGATGGACCCGCAAAAATTTGGCTTGAGAAAGAACCGCCAAATTCGATTTTGACATGGGCCGATCTCGTTTCTAAGTTTGTGAACAAGTTTTTTCCACCATCTAAAACAACACACTTGAAAAATGAGATTTCACGATTTGTGCAAAGAAATAATGAAAGTTTTTCAATGGCATGGGAACGATTTAAAGAGATGTTACATGAATGTCCACACCATGATTTTACGGAATTGCATCAAGTTGATACTTTTTATAATGGGCTTAATGATCATGAACGAGATTATTTGAATGCCGCCGCGGGTGGTAATTTTTTGTGCAAGACGACAAATGAGGCTTTACAAATCATCGAAAATAGATCTAAGGTTTATAACCCTCGTAACACACCGAGTGTTGCCAATTTGGGTTCGTCATCTTCGTCATAATCGTCTCGTAGCATTAACGCCTTACATGATGAAGCTAATGAGGAAAATCGGTTTTTTGATAGATTTGCTAATCTAATGTCCCATTGGAAGGCTCAAGAAGCTTCCAATTCCGCTTCGGTTAAAGCGGTTGCTAAGAGTTGTTTATCTTGTGGTGGAACTCATGATCTTTCCGAGTGCATTACCGCGGATGGTAACACTTCGAGTGCTTATGTAGCAACGGGAACTTACAACCAAAACGGTCAAGGTTCCTGCCAAAATCAAGCTCCACCAAACCAAAATGTTAATAATTATCGAAACAACAACCAAGGTAATTACCAAGGCAATTCACGTAACTACAACAAGGGGAATTATCAAAATGGGAATGGACAAATTTCTAATCAAAATCAAAACCGTGATTTTCAAAACACTACAAAAGGTTTTCAAAATGCTCACACTAAAAATTTGCAAGGAGAATTTTTGGATTATGCAAAAGCAAATGATGCTAAATTTGACAACATGCAACGTGAGATGATTAGCTTAAGATCCGAGTTGAAAAAAGAGCTAAAAAATGAACTTGCTAATGAACTTAAAACTCATGCAAACAAAATGGAAGGAAATGTCCAACGTCTTCAACAAAATCAACAAAAGATGGAATTAGGACAACATGAGATTAAGCAAGAATTATTAAAAGTGGATGTTAGGCAATCAAAATTTGAGGACCGAATGGCTAAGATGTTTGAAGCAATCATGTGTAAACCCTCTTCCTCGGGTGGTCTTCCTAGTGATACCATTGCAAACCCGAAGGGAGAAATGAAGGTTATTACTACACGAAGTGGTAAAACTTTCAAGGAACCAATCTCTCGTACAAGTACTTCTACGGAGAAGGAAATCGAGAAAGAACCCGAGGTGATGGTCGAAAAGGAGCACATTACAATCCCACGAAGTTCCGCTCATACCACACCTACGGTTGAACCAATACCAATTGTGGAACCCGAGTTTCCAAGGCCGTTGCCTAACGACCAACCCACACCACCTTTACCTTACCCTTCGAGACGAAACAAAGAGAAAGCACAAGAACGGAACAATTATCAATTTGAGCTATTTATGAAAATGTTTCGTGATTTACATTTTAACATAAGTTTTGCCGACGCTCTTATCATGATGCCTCGATTCGCCGCAAACTTCAAAAGTATGCTAAACAACAAAGAAAAGTTACAACAATCGTCTAGTTGTTCATCGGTTTTTCTTAGCCGCATACCGCAAAAAGTCGGTGATCCCGGTAAATTTTTGATTCCGTGTGAAATTCAAGATATGGAGGAATGCTACGCCTTGGCCGATCTTGGTGCTAGTATTAATTTAATGCCTCTCGAGATTTTCAAATCGCTTTCGCTTCCGGCTCTTACTCCTTCGAACATGTCTATCGAGATGGCCGATCATTCTACGAGCTTAGCATGTGGAGTAGCCGAGGACGTTTTCGTTAAAGTCGGAAAGTTTTACTATCCCGTTGACTTTATCGTTGTAGACATTCCTATCGATCGAAAAGTTCCTCTCATTTTGGGTCGTTCATTTTTGGATACATCAAGAGCACTTATTGATGTTCATGCTCGAAAAATCACCCTTCGTTTTAATGAGGAAGAACTTGTCATCAATGCAACACAAAACTCCAATCTTTCTCATGTCTATTCTATTGCAACTTTAAATCATGGTGATTCAACCAATGTCGTTTGCAAAGAATTTTCACCAAGAGTTTTAGGAAATGTCGCCAAAAACAATTTACCATTTCCTCCGCCGGTGGAGGTTATGAGTGTAAAGCCTACAAAAAGAAACCGTCAATACTTGAATCAAAAAATCCTTCGCCTAACCTCGAACATTCATTCTTGAAAAGTATTGATAAATTGCCAGTTTCTACGGAAGATCTTTCGGATGATGAATATGTAGACCCTGATGGGGAGGTTTTCTTCGTCGATAAACGTTTTGAGAACTTGCCACCACCACAACCAAAACAGTTTTCAAATGTGAGAATTTTTAGTGTGACTAACATCGTCTTAGAAACACCGAATATTTTCGACATAATCAAAAAGGGTTTTCATAAGGAGAGTTTAAAAGATAAAAAAGGAAAAGATTTTAAATCTGATTTAATTGATTTTTCTACAAATCTAACTCCGTCATCACCACGTGGTTTGAGTGCTACAAGCTCGTCTACTCCTTTTGACGATGCTTTTTGTGGTCTTAGTATGGGGGAAGCCCCTTATGTTCTCTCATCCTTGTCCACCGAGGACGAGATATTCGATCTCGGAATTTCATGTAAAGGGAAATCTCGGTCTTCCACCGATGCAATAAATGGAAAATCTTTCTATTTGCTTGGTGCGAGTCTACCTCGAGTAGCTCGAAAGTTTGTCTTACCAATTGTCCCACCCTTCTACTTCTCATCTCTTTTCTTCAAACTCTTTGAGTTTATGGCACATGTTGAAGTGGCGTTAATTTGTTTTTCCAATGAAAACGAGAACGCCATTTTCGACCCTGGTATTTTGCATCATTTAAGGACTTAGTCCTTAATACCGGTTGCTTTTTGGGCCTTGTTAATCATGTAAGCCCCATAAAAAATTAACCATACCATGATTTTCCCTAAATGTTCACATTTTGAGGGGATCGAGTCGAGCTCATGACTCGGTAATAAAAAACGAGGTGCCTCGTGGTGGAGATCCCATGCTTATCTTTTAGGCTTACTATTCACTAATAAGGGGACTTGTACTCTTTCAACTCGTTGTCTCGTGGTTGTTTGTGATTGTGTTATCTAGATCATCATCATCTACGATTGAAGACTCTCGTGTTCGTTTACGTGAGCCTCCATCGTTCGTTTGAAGAAGTTTTTCACGAATCCATGACATATCCTTTATTGTTCTAACAATTATCTTTTAGCATACTTAATAAACGGCTTTAGATATATTGTTGATCACCCTTTCCATGCTAGATCCTAAGCATCCGACTCTTCGTCTCTAGTATGGGGGTGCTCCACCTTTGGACTCGAAACATTGAGGACAATGTTTACTTTTAGTATGGGGGGTGAATAGGTACTTGCTTTGCTACGCCCTCACGCTTTCCAATTTTCATTGTTTTGTTTTGCTAATATGGCTAAAAATAGCCAAATTTTAAAATTTTTCTTAGTTTTCATAAGTGTTTTTAAGACACGAATGTATATTTTCTGTTGGATAGAATAAGAGTTAATTTTTGACTTGATGGGCATTTGGAGCCATTTACATTCCTTAACCCGCTCAATTCAAGTTTTGCTAGACTTTTATATAGGGAGCTTTAAAACGCGAAAGTCTTAATTCATACGGGTTAAGAACAAGAACTTTTCGCAAGTTCCTATAATTGATTCTAGAAAGTCACTTATCAAGGGAACTATAAAACGCATTCTCTAAACTTGAAAAAGTCCAAGAAAGTGCATGATCCTATAGGTGGCTTGAAAACCAAAAACTTTGATTTGATATAGTCTTAATGAAAGCTAATCCAAATTTGGCTTGATTTTGACTTGCATGGCTAAGTATTCACGAGTCTCTTTAATTCGAGGTCTTTATATAGTGAAGAACGAGAAATGATAGAGTTAGACAAGTGATCATGCTAAACGTAGAACATGAAAGTGTTCTTTCAAAAACTCATATGTTTTTAATTGTGGCTTTTTCTTCCCATAAGATCAATGCATTAGGAATAAATCATAATTGCAATAAGTAAGGTCGTACGATTTGAAAGGTTACTTAGCCTCTAACGCAAGATCGTTTAAAAGTTGCTCGGGGTTGAATAGAGTTCATAGCCAAGGCATAACTTATTGAAGCGGGACGCGAAGATTGGCGATTATCCAAAAAGGCCCTAACAAGGCATGAGGAGCTCTATTTTTGCTAAAGATCCAAAGATGATGTGAAGTATCATTATTCCTAAATCAATATGAAGGATCGAGACACACGACGAGAAGCAATTACTCCCCTAAAGATCATGGAGAAAGTCTATCCAAAAAGACCCTAACAAGGTATGAGGATAAATATATCCAAGTCTGAAAAGGAGGCGGATCGATGTATATAAAAACCCAATGTAAAGATTGAAGAAAAATGATGAAGTCGTGGTCCAATATGAAGAATCTCTCAAAAACGTCAAGTGAAGAAATTACAAATATATGAAGAGAAGACCATAATTTCAAGAACGTCTTCCCAAGATTTGAAGTATGAAGTACATGCCAAACATCGGTCCGAGAAAGGTCTCAAATCGTGAAACGAGTTATGCCAAGATATGAACTTAATGAGATACACGAGAAGCCGTTTTAAAAGATTTTGTCCTTCGGCTAACTATTGATCAAATCGTGCTACTTTGCTTTCGGACTAATAACTACTCAAATAAGTCAATATGAATCACTTGTGATCCATGACAAATAGATAAAAAATGCTAGTAACCCATTTTCCTTTCATAATAACTAGGATTGCGGGGAGAAAAAGTATTACACAATTTGGACGTATGAGTAGCATTGTGACTTGTACCAACAATGATCTTGTTTTTGCACTTAGCATGGAATGTATGACAATCAAGGATGACGAAGTTTACTCTAAGGGACATTTACTTGTTTCTATTCTTTGACCCTAAAAGTCACTTTTTGTGATGAAAATCATACATTATGTCTTTACACATCTTCGTAGTATGTTGCAAGTCTTTTACTTTTCAATAAAGGTTAATAAAATTGAACTTTGGTGATGCTTAGATACTTTATTCTAGCATTGCGTGAGGGCACGGCAATGGCTTAGTATGGGGGAGTGATGAGATGGCATTTATACATGATCTCATCGTTCTTTTCGGGCTTTAAATGCATAAAAATGTCATAATATACCATATATATGCTTGTGTTTGTTTACTTGTGTATTTTAGGTATGGATATCGTGAAAAAGACAAAAGATCACAAGTTACAAGGAAAAACGGACACGAGGAACGAAGCCGTACAAAGAACCGGGCCCTAATCATGGAATTCTCAACAAATACCTTGAAGACTTGAAGAAAAACAAGATTGATCCTCATTTATTGAAGAAATGACACTTAAAACCCTTGTATATTGATAATTACAAGTTTGGTCTCTTAAGTTTGTCAAAATTTCACAAAAGGTCCCTCAACTTTGAAGAAATGGCAAGATTAGTCCCTCAACAAATCCAAATTGCCAACAATGGTCCTTCATGAAGATTAAGATGCATTGAAGACTTTTGAAGATCAACATTGTCCAAAATCAGCCCTTGAAATATGAAAAAGTGTCAAAAATAACCCTTGATAACCTTTTTCCAAAAGTTGTGCCAAAACTGTCAAGTGATGAAAGTTGAATACAAGGGAAATACGTTTTGTTTGCAAAAATAACTTGTTATACAACTTTTCCCAAAACACAAGGACCAAAGCTGTCATATCCCAAACTTCAAAATCCTAAAAATGCGCCAAACACTTACTGTTTGGATTTTTACCAGGGATGAACAAGTTTTTACCCAGGATCAAAAGGGAGCAAAACAAAGGGGAAATCAAAATTGACTCAACCCACGTGTGATTCACATCACCTCAATCACATCCCACACCTTAAACCTCAAATCCCACTACCAGAATGATTCCCCCATCCCCACTCACAATACGACACTTGGCACTTGATCCTTACTTGGCAAAATCAAGGGTGCAAATCATTACTTGGTCCCTAAGCACTCAACAAACGTCCAGGATTCTCCCAAAACAGCTGGCAACTTACCTAGAAGATTCTGCAAGGATAGAATAGGAATTTCAGTTGCTAGGGTTTGTGAATAGTGCTAGCCTTGGCATTTGCCTATATAAAGACTCCTCAACCTGTGAGAGAGCTTTGATCCAGATATTAGCTTTTAATCTTTGTAATTCCTTTTTATGAAATAAAGTTTGAATTTCTTAAAATTTTGAGTTCTAATCTGTTATTTATAAAAGTTTGGTGTTTGAGAAGATAAAATCTGAGTTCCATTATCTTGTTTGAAGGTTTTTGAGGCAAGGTTTTAAGTGATAAAGCTTGTGCATCAAAAATCAGAAAGTTGGCATTATTTTGATCTCACTTTGTGGTTTGTTCTTCTTAGCAGCTTGGAAGCTGGTACTTGTTGTGCTAGTACCTAAGCTCAAACAATCCAGGGCCTGGATGTAGGTTTTGGAGGTTTGCATCCTTCTCCCTTTTCATTTTCTCTTTTATTTTTCTGAATTTGGTGATTATTGCATGTTTATGCTTGAATCTGTGTTTTTGTTGTTGATTATTGTTGATTTGGCTTGGTTTGATGTTATTGAATTGCTTTTGATCTGATTTGTGGGTTGAATCTTCATAAGCCTTTGAAAATTTGTGGAATCAAGTTTTAAAAGGGTGTTTTGGATTACTGCATAAGTTAGGATTGTGGTTTGTTAAGTGCTTGTTTTGTGTAAGCAAGAGTTGGTATCTGTTGTTTGGGTGATTTTGTTCATCTGTTTGCAGGTTTTGAGGTTTTGAACACATAGATTCTTGATTTGGCTATAAAATCATTAAAACTTTGTAAAATTGGCTAGGATTTTGAGGACACCTAGATCTAAGCATAGGTTAGGGCTAACAAGTGCTAAATCATAGTTAATCACACCAGGGAAGAAGGATTTGAGGCTTGAAATTGGATCAAGTATCATGTAGATCAGTAAAACTTGTCTGCATATTGTTCATTGTTCATCAGTAACTTCTAGTGCTTTGATCTTGTTATTTACTTTGATTCAGTGCTTGATTCTTGTTGCTTTGTGTTTGTTCTTAGTTTATATAGCTTGTGTATGCATCCTGTTAAGTTTGGTTGGCTTATTGTGGCTAAATCTGCTAATTAAGTGCTTAACTGCTTATTTCCATATCTGGTGCATATCTGGTGACTGTTTGGCTTATTGTGGCTTATTGTGTGAACCAATTTGTGATTTTATTGTTGCTATTGACTCCTTGTGGTTCACTAATCACAAGGGTGCCTTTGTTTCCAATTGAATCAAACCAGAACTCTCAAATAAGCTTGGTCAAATAGTCAAAGCAGTGGGAACTCCTTTCCCCTGCTGGTTACCACTGATAGTGTAAAACTGGTGTCAGCTTATCAATAAGCTATAATAGCTTATTCCAACCTGCAACAACTTTGTTTTTGTAATAGGTGCTCATATTTTGACCCATTTGTTCATACTGGAGCATTTGGATGTTTGACTTTAGGGTTTGACTAGAAAACCAACTCCTTTGACTTTTACAAAAGTTCATTTGTGCTTATTCTGGCTTATTGGTTGTGCTTATTGGATTTTTGTTGATTGATTTTGCTTATTGAGTCCATTTGAAAGCTTTTGCAAGTTGAATCAAGTTCTGAGGTGCATTATTTCTCAAACCCGACTATTTTGTTGTTTTGTGAAATAATACATTGCTTATTTCTGGCTTATTTAGTAAGCTTTTTCAAAAATTCTTTTTACAGATCTCATAAGCATCCCAAAAGAAGGTTGTGTGTCAAATTAGAGCTTATGGCATTAGCTTAGGGCTTAATGGGCTGAAAAGCCCAATAAGAATAAGCTGAGTGTTAAATAAGCTGTGATAAGCTCATATTCAGCTTTTGGGCCTTTAGAGTTTTGTTCTTAGAATTGAATTTTGAGTCAGATAGGGCTTTTCCAAGTCAATTGGGCCAAGTTTGACTTTTTGGGCCCAAAAGCCCATTTGTGTTGACTGATTTTGGATTTGGCCCATTTGAGGGCCTATTAGGGGTATTTTGGTAATTTCACTTTGATTTTCTGATTATTTAGGTTAAAATAAACTAGTTTGCAAGTTTTTAGAATTTTTTTATAATTTTTGGATTTTTAATATTATTTTAATATTATTTTATTATTATTTTTGAAATTTCACATTTTACAACTTTTTACATTTTTCTTAGGTTAATTACATTAAAATAGGAATTTAGCAACTTTTAGAATAATTCTATCTCTTCTAGATTAATTTTTATAATTATTTTAAGTTTTAATAGTTTTTAAATCATCTTAAATAGTTTTTATTAGTTTTAAAATTTCTAAAAATAGTTTTTAATCTTTTTAGGTCATTTTAGAGGTTTACCAATTGAAAAATCTTTATTTGGGCTTTCTGATAATTTATTTGATTTTTAGGGCTTTAATTAGCATTTAAAAATTGAATATTTAATTATTTAAAAGGTTTGAAAAAGTTTTGATCATTGGTAAACTCCTAGTTTATTAATTTTGATTTTTGGTAAATTTTTGGTAATTTTTAGAATTTATTTTTATTTTTGTGGTTTTTAAAGTTCTACGTCTAAACTTTCTAGTAGTGTTTATTTTTTATTTTTTTTCGTCTTCGTCATCTTCTTTTCTCATCCCCTTCTAAACCAATCATTAATCACAAACATTTAACAAGTTTTTCACACACATATACCTCCTTGGGAAACGAACTTTCATTTCATTAAGGGTCATTAGTGTTACGTTTTCCTAAACGTACACTTAATACTTACCGCTATTTACGCTCTTTTCCTAAAGAGTAGTAAAACACTACAATCAGTCTACATGTGTGTGCATTAGAGCAGAGCTAGTTAGCATTGGTCTCTCCATGACTAGTCTAATACCCCTAGGAAAGTTTCTCCTGCTTTTACCTTTTGCTTCCCCTGCTTTAACATCATTGCCGTGTTTGACCGTTGACCGACAATACCGTTACCCTGTTCATAGCCGTTGGGCCTGCTTGCACAAATTTTGGTTAGGGAATATTTTATTGCTTTTAAAAGATATTTAAGGCGTTTTCTTCGCTGATTGGTAATCTTTTCTTTATTATTTCAAATAAATTACTTTTTTTTATCAAAATTTATCTTTGATATTTTTGCAATTTGAAAATTTGGTCCAATCACAGCCCTTCAATTCGCCTATAAAAACTTAATTCCCTTCACAAGCAGGTCCATCTCTCTCGACTAAATCCCACCTACCTCTCACCATTATAAACCTTCAAACCATTTTCAAACTTTATCATGTCTCTCAAAATTGCTGCTAATCATAATTAAATCGCGTTATTGCATGATGAACCAGAAGAGTTTGTTGATGCTGTGGCCTTTCTAAAATCCTCGTATTTTAGAGTGGCCCTTCTCATCAATCCTAGAATTTACACCTCACACATTCAGCAGTTCTTGTCTTAATCCATGACCAAAACAGTGAATGGAGAGGTCACAATTCAAAGCACTGTAGATGGTCATCCCAAGGTGATTACACTTGCCTCAATCAGGGACAATCTTCTTCTTGATGATGAGGATGGGATAACCAACCTATCTGAGGCTGAAATCTTTTAGGGTCTTGTTAAATTGGGGTACACTCTTTCTAAAGACCAAAAATGTAAGTTTGCTAAACGTCAGTTTGCCCCACATTGGAAGTATTTGATTCATACAATTTTGCAATGTTTGTCACCAAAAACCACTGCTTTCAATGAATTTGGTAGTGAGATGGCTTCTGCCCTGATTTGTTTAGCAACACGGAGGAAGTATTTTTTTTCTCAAATGATTTTCAAAGGAATGGTTAAAAATGTTCCAAGCAATTCAAAGTTTTGTATGTACCCAAGGTTTATAGAACTTCTGCTGAATATGAGTGAACATGGTCCAATCAAGCACAAAAATTACTTTTCAGCAACCAAGCACACTACCAAACTATTCACCACACTTCTTGCACCATCCCCACAATTTTCTGGCAGATCCATTCCACTCACCTCCATTATGATGAAACAAATCAGACAGGAAGAAGACAAGACAAAAACAGCTAAACACAAACCTTCTGATTCCCCTGCCAAGAACCTACACCTTGCTAGTACTCTACCCCCTGCTGATCCACAACATGAAAGGCGATCTAAATCTAGGTTTGCCAGGTCTCCCTTGCCTGGTGAACCTTCACAAGTAGCAGAGAGGAGAGTCTCCAAGGGTTTGGAGCAAACTGAGGGTTTGGCTGCCACTACTGTCTCATCCTCAAGGGGTGAGCATGATAGTGACACCATCAGTAAGTCCTCTCCCTCACTCCATGATATCCAAAAAGGGGAGAAATCCCCTTCTAGGGTTGAGAGCAACATGAAACCTATTACCATTTTGGAATTGACGAAAATGTGCATGAGTCTGAAAAGGCAGAATGCACAACTTGTACAAAATGTCAAAAAGCAAGGCCTGGTTATCAATAACTTGGAAACCAGACTTGCCACACTTGAGGGGAGGAGAAAGCCCAGGCTTATCATATCCACAGATGAGGATGCTTCCAAAGGGGAGGAAGTTCCTAATACAGAAGAGTCTACTCAGTACTATTCATATCCTGGTGATGTACAAGGAAAAATAGCAAGTGCTGAGAAAGGGATTGAGAAAGGAAGTGCTGATAAGGGAAGTGATAAGGGGAGTGCAACTAAAGAGATTTATCAGACATTGCTAACTATGGGCAATCAAGAAGAAGCCCCTGCTTCAAAAGTTTCCCCTGCTGTTACTGATCCCACTACTGTAAGTCGTTCCCCTGCTAAGCCTATTACTCAAACTTTTGTTAGAAAGAACATAAAGCAACCAGCTCAGAAGGGAACTACTATCAAAGAACCTGCATCTAGAATTGAATCAGCACCAACAGTGGATCCAAAAGACAAAGGAAAAGGAATCATGATTGAACTGCCAAAGAGAAAATACAAGCATAGAACTCCTGAACAGCAAAGGGCTCAAGAAGCACATGATGCACAAGTAGCTCTCAGGCTACAACAAGAGAAGATGGATATGCAGGATCAGCGAATGCAAAAGATGGGGCCTAAAGATATGCTCAAGCAAGTTGAAATTATGCATAGAGTGTTAGATGACAGGGTGCCTCATGTTGGAGAATTTCTAGATCAATGGGAGAAGGAGTTAATAAATGCTTTTTTGGAAGACATGTATGAGTTGACTTGCCTTGTTTACAAATATCAAACTGAATATCTGGAAAGTAGGGCAAATCAAATACAGAGAGAGAAGTATTTGAGTTCTGAGAAAGGGAGACTTGAACACTACAAAGTTTTGCTCAAGAGACATAAGAAGTGGAAGGATGGGGACTTCACAGATATGAGTTTTGAAGCTATAAAAAGAGCAGTCAGACCAGTCTTAAGAGAATATGATGTGGAAGATTGGTTGACTATGAACTCTCCTGAGGAAGCTAAGTATCTTAGGAGACAAAGTGAAGTGTTACAGAAAGCAAGGGAATCCAAGAAAAGAAAGGCTGAAGGAACAACTTTGGAAACTACACAAGCAGGTGCATCATCACAAGCAGGGGCATTACATCAAGCAGGTGAAAGTTTTCCAGAGATTGAGAAGTCTGTACTTAATATACAAAGAGCAGCCAAAAGACTCAAGAGAATGGAGAAAGTTGGCACAGTTACTAAGGAGTCTCAACGTCCTTCAAATGAAGAAATTGATAAACAACTAATTCTGCAGGAAAATGATGATATCTCACCTAGTGAACTTGGAAAGAAGTTTGATATCATAGAGTATGCTGTTTATGAACACAAAGGGAGGACTTGGTGGAAGCTTACAAGAGCTGACAATACAGCACATACATTTCTAAGTCTAGATGTCATGTTTCAAACCTTGGATAGTGAGGACTTAGAAGATCTGTGGAAAATTTTGAAAAAGACTTTTGCTGCAAAACCTCCTACCATGGATGGTGTGGAGAAGGATTGGGGAATCTGGGAGTGCATGCATAGGATGTATGAGCATGAGTTATTTGATCCTATATTTGATGCAGTGAATAAAGGATATTTGTTGTATTGGAAGCTGTTTACTAATTTAGGGTCTATGAGGTAGTAATGGAAGGAGTGAGTGTGTACTTGATCAATCATCGATATTATCCCTTCACTCAGGAGTCCTTGAAGAAACTAGCACAGGCTAACTTGATTGTAGATGTTAAAACGCCTGTTGCTTATGATCTGGTAAGGATGATGCATAGTCAGATTTGGCCAGAAAGTTTGTAAGCATCCTCATCAATTAGGATTTATTCAGAAACTTGTCTTTAGGGGAAAGCACATGTTTAGGGGAGGATTGTTGGGAATAAATCTATGTATACTTGTTACCCCTGCTAGTTGATTATTCATACCCCTGCTAGAGTAAGTTCCCCCTGCCAAATAACAAAGGCAGGGGAATTGGTTCCCCTGCTGAAGTCAAAGGCCCTGCCGTCAGAGATAAACTTGGAATAGATTTTTACGCGTTTCTGTTATTACTCCTTAATACTTTCCAAGTTTGTTAGTAGTGATCTTGTATGTGAGTCCTTATGCCTATAAAAGGACTTACTAGGTTAGCATGCAAAGTGTGTCTTTATCTATTGTCTTACATTATCATACTTTAAGGTTTTGTAAACCCTAATACCATTTTAGGGCATTCGTATATCATTGATATATTAAAGTTCAACGTTTGCTTCAATCATATTGTTCTTGTGCTAAACATTATATTCCGCATCTTGTTTAGTTACTTTGCTTTGCAAAGTTTCTCTAGTGTTAGATTGAATACTTTCTTTCTATCACAACCCTTAAACAAGCTATTAAGGTTTAAGATCTGAGTTTGGGATCAACAGGTTTATTGAAGGATTCTCTTTGATATCAAAACCATTAACTAAGCTGACTCAGAAGAATAAACCATTTTGTGTGGGGCGATGAAGAAGAAGAAGCTTTCAAAACCCTGAAGATGAAACTCTGTAGTGCGTCGATCTTATCGTTACCTGAAGGAAGTGAAGACTTTGTTGTTTATTGTGATGCATGTCTTCAAGGATACGATGTTGTTCTCATGCAACGTGAAAAGGTGATCGCATATGCCTCTAGACAATTAAGGAAAAATGAGGAGAACTACACTACCCATGACTTGGAATTGGGCGCTATGGTTTTTGCTCTACGACTTTGGAGACATTATCTGTATGGTATGAAGTGTACAGTATTCACTGATCACAAAAGCCTACAATACATATTGGATCAAAAGGAGCTGAATATGAGGCAACGTCGATGGGTTGAACTCTTGAGTGATTACGACTGTGAAATTCGTTATCATCCGGGAAAGGCGAATGTGGTAGCTGACGCGTTGAGTCGAAAGGAAAAGGGAGAAACCGATTCGAGTGCGTGCTTTGGTGGTGACAGTTCATAATAACTTACCTGAGCAGATCTGAAACGCACAAATCGAAGCGTGTAAGAAGGAAAATATTGCAGCTGAAAGATTTAGAGGAGATGGTGAAGCATTTGAGACGTGATCCGATTGTATCAAATGTTTGAGAGGTCGAATTTGGTTACCATTCTTTGGTGGACGGAGAGACTTGATCATGTTAGAATCTCATAAGTCCAAGTATTCTATTCATCCTGGATCGGACAAAATGTACCAAGACTTGAAAAAGTTATACTGGTGGCCGAATATGAAAGCTGATATTGCAACATACGTCGTGAAATGCTTAACGTGTGCAAAGGTGAAAGCTGAATATCAGAAGCCGTCATGATTACTTGTCCAACCTGAAATTCAAATCTGGAAATGGGAGCGAATTACGATGGACTTTATCACAAAACTCCCAAGGACACCGTCTGGGTTCGATGCAATCTGGGTTATTGTCGAACTTTTAACTAAATCCGCTCATTTTATTCCAATCAACGAGAGGTTCGGTTTGGAGAAACTTGCCGACCTTTATCTGAAGAATATCATGTGTAAGCATGGTGTTCCTATTTCAATCATTTCCGATAGAGACAGTCGTTTTGCTTCTGGATTTTGGAGATCACTTCAGAAATCTTTAGGAAGCAATTTGGATATGAGCACAGCCTATCACCCACAAACCGATGGGCAAAGCGAAAGAACTATTCAAACATTGGAGGATATGTTGCGTGCTTGTGTGATTAACTTTGGAAGTAGCTAGGATAAGCACTTACGTTTGGCCGAATTCTCGTACAATAACAGTTATCACGTGAGTATTAAAGCTGCACCTTTTGAAGCACTTTATGGGAGAAAATGTAGATCGCCCGTGAGCTGGAATGAGGTTGGTGATGCTCAACTCACTGGACCAGAGATGATTCGAGAGACGACGGATATGATTGTGCAAATCAAGAATAGGTTGTTGTCTGCGCGAAGCCGACAGAAGAGTTATGCGGATGTGAGAAGAAAACCATTGGAGTTTGATGTGGGAGATAAGGTTATGCTAAAGGTATCACCATGGAAAGGTGTTGTACGATTTGGAAAATGTGGGAAGTTAAGTCCTCGTTATATCGGACCATTCAAGATTACATCTAGAGTGGGACCCGTGGCATACCAACTTGAACTACCGCAAGAACTGTATGGGATTCATAACACTTTTCATGTGTCGAATCTGAATAAGTGTTTATCCGATGAAAAACTCGTTATACTGTGGGACAAAGTTAAGGTTGATGAAAAGTTGCACTTTATTGAAGAACCAATCGAGACCATGGATCGCGAGGTCAAGCAACTGAAACAAAACCGAATCCCTATCGTCAAAGTTCGATGGAACTCTCGGAGAGGACCGGAGTATACTTGGGAACGAGAAGACCAAATGTGGAAGAATTACCCTCATCTCTTTGATTTCAACAAGCGATCGGACAAGAACGCAAGTTGATCTTCGAGGGCGAAGATCCTAATTTGGTGGGGATAATGTGACAATCCGTCAATTTTAGGTCGTTATTTTGATCTCGACTATTACGTATTACGTGTTAATTCAATGAGAATTTTAAATTATCGACTAACCGAGAAGGTTATGACTTGTAACTAGCGTAAGAATGTCGATTAGATGAAAATCGGCAAGGAATACGTCAGGTATCGATATTATATTCTCAATTTATCATAAAAATGATTTTATTATATTTAATCTTTATTTCTCATGTTTTACGTTTTAACGAATGACGAGAACTATTAGTGATCGTGATACCGACGGATGCCCAAATATTTATGTTTTATTATCGATTGTCTCGATATTTTATATTTTCGATGTTTTCGATTTAGTTACGTTTTAAGTCGTGTCGAAGATTAATTATTATATTTATGAAGCGTTTTAACTTTCGAAAAGTATTTTTACGAAACTCGAGTATTTTCAAAATTTACAATTTACATTTTCTACCTTGTAAACTATTTAATTACTTTTTGGTCCAAACCTATGCAACTTTGGCAATTTTAGTCCTTCCACTACTTAGTATAAAAAGAATAATTTCACCACATTTTTCCACTAACTCATTTAAAAAATAAAAATAAAAATCTCTCTCCTCCTTTGTTTTTCCGTCCACCCATCACAACAAAAACCCTCTCAAAAATTTTTATCCATCTTGATTCAACCTAAACTAACAAAAGACCCACTTTGCAAATTCAACAAGCTTCATTTTGGTATAAAAATTTTCCACATGCATACACTTTAATTTTCTTTCAAAATTTTGGTGAAGAACATGAGTTTGATCCATTTTTATGGTTATGGTTGTTGTTATTATTATTATATTTGAAGTGGGTTGTTGTTGCATGCAAGGTTTTTATATATTTGATTTTTATTAGATTGAATTTGAGGTTGTTAGGAGTTAGTTAGATGTGTTATGATAATATTAGGATGATATTATGAGTATGTAAATTGTTGAAATGGGTCAAAATGGTGATTTGGTATGATTTTTAGATGACCATTTTAGACCAGTAGGTAAAAGGGGATTTTTGAATTACTTACTGTAATAAACTTGTTAAACTAATAAGATAGGGTCGTAGAGAATTTCGTTAGCTTCGATTTGATATAAGATAGAGCTTCTAGCTCCAAACGAGCGCGAAGTTACAATAATTTTAGTATTCGTGTACCGGGAGACGGGTATCGACACAATCTGAAAATTGTTGTCGATATTTGGATCGAATCTCGGGGACTATAGAATGAGTTTTAAAAATGTTCAAGGACTGATGTTGAAGTCTAACCCTCAGGTCATGAGTCTATTTTCAAACCCGAGTGTCGGTATTATAAATGGAGTTGTTTAGATATGTCAAAATGGTTTTACGAGTTGAAGACGTAAATCTGTCCGGTTTTTATAACACGAAGGTGTGTCGGGCATAAGGTCTTAAAAGTAATATTTTTGAATGAAATTTAAACTGAGTCTTATTCATATTATATGTGAGTTTGTGACCAAGTTTCGTCGAAAACGGGATAGTTTAAGTAAGGCAAATGAGCTTGTACTTTTGGTAAGTACCGACAGATTTTTATTTGATCATATAGTCTAATAAAGTAACACGTAAAGGAGTATAAAAGTACATTTGTACTATAATTATTTTTGGGATTTTCATGGTTTTATAAATTGAGTTTTATATTATTTAAGTATTATTTATACTTGAGTCATTTATTAACGAACGCGCCTTATTTGGTAGGTTGCGGTCTTCGTATTCAACGGGCATCACGTATCGTCAGCGATCGTCATATTACTATTATTGTACCAAGGTGAGTCTATAGCCTCGCTTTTATACTATCTTGTAAAGATTTTTAAAACCCGCGAGGGGGATAACATGTTTATTTTAAAATTGAACACAAAGGACCCAATTGTATGCTAGATGAACGTTATTTACATAAGTTTGCTTCTAGCCTTAAAAGACCCACTGAATCATGAATTGTTAATCGAACAAACGCTAATACTATGGATAGATCTATTGGGGTGACGCCCAGTCCGGTCGCGACTAGCTATCGCGTGGTGTTGTGATGCACTAGTAATGAAACATCGGATGCAATTGTATAAGAGAAATATACGCACTTGGCTAGGTGTGTTGGGCTGAAATAATATATGTTAACGTTCAATGTCATGAGACTTATGTAATAACACCGATGATTATGTCTGATCCACATGATTGTCATCCATGGAAGGTTTATTCAGAATACTTGTGTTCGTTTATTAAATTTAAACTCTATAGATTCACTCAGCATTTTTGTTGACTTTATAGCATGTTTTATCTCAGGTCCATGAAGAAGGCACTCAAAGGAAGGCGGTTTCTTGTAGCTTGCTTGTGAAATGATTTGGCCCGCTTTTCCTAAACTATTTCCATTCAAAGAAACTTTTTGTTGTTTGTTATGTTGTGTAAACTTGAAAACAATTTGGGACCGTGTGTGAACTATTTTACCTTTAAATAATGAATGGATGTATGTTTTATTAAAACGACTCATTTTGAGGCGTTTTCTATGATATTGAGATTGAACCATAACAGTAACACCCAATGACCCTTCCGCTGCTATGACATAAAATTGGGGGTGTTACAGGCAATCACATGAAACCACTTTGACCAAGATTCTAAGTTCAAAACTCAAGGGCAAAGATGGAAAAGACTAGCTAGGGTTTTCCTTTTACATTTGTAGTCTAGAATCATCCATGTACATGTATAAATACATTCGTATGTGAATGTATTCTCCTTTGTTCCAGATTTTGTAAAAAACTTTTTATTTCAATGAATATTTAGAGTGTTGCTAAATTTTTTTTGCATATCTGAGTTCAAGTTGATTTATATTGTCTTAGTTAACCAATTTACATTTATTCACTTAATTTATCTTGTCACTCTAAATTTGTGTTTATCAAAATAGGATTTGTTCAAAATTCTTGTTTGAGATACTTGGCTTATAAGTTGATAATAAGGGTATAAGTTGACACCTTAAACCCTAGTTAAGTTTATAAGTTGGGTGTTTGTTCTTCTTAGCAATTGGTTTCAAAATATTTGGTTCCAAAAAGTAATTTTCAAAAATCAATTTTCTTTGTTTATTCTTGTTTGTTCTTACTGTATCATAAGCTCACAATAAGCTTATTTGACAAATAAGCTTATTGATAAGGTTATGGTACAAGTGTTCTTGTTTGCAGGAAACTTAGTACTCCATCAGCTTCATCATGGTATGGTTTTAGGACTGTTGTAGTCCCATCAGCAAAACCAGTCCGTATTCTCTTTGCACTCCTATTCTATAACCCATAAGCTTATAAGGAGGATAAGGCATCTGCCCTTATCTTGTAGTGTGGATGTACACTATTGAAGGTAAAAATAGGCTTGAACCATTCTTTCTAAAGCTTGTAGGTTTTGAAAATTTTTCTTGTGTGATTTATTGTTAAGTTGTTTAAATGTTAGTTTAACACTTTGTTTATGCTTGCTTATGGTTTTGATGCATGTTAGAGTAAGTGAGAAGCAGATTTAAGTAGGTTTGTTCAAAATGCCTTTGTAAATCTTCATCATCAGTTAATATGGGAGTGTTTGGGTCTTTTGATTTTTGCCTATGGATGACAACATGAACCAAGGCCATTAGACTTAAACAGGTTCTAAAAGTTAGTGTAATGTTAGTGAGGGTTTAAAGTAACTTAAGTTTCAGAAATATTGCATGTTAGACTAAAAATTGGTATTTCAGTAGGATCATATAGGATGTTTTTGTGATTTTTGTGACTTGAAAATTGATAATTAGTTAGAACTAAGGATAGAGTAGGCTTGAATACCATTGCTTTTGGTATTAGTGAGCTAGGTTATGAGTTTTGCTTAGCTAAAATTCAACCAAGTGACAAGTTTATCAGCAAAACTTGCCCAGACCCCATGTTTGATTATAGTAACTTGAATTTGCTTAATTTAGTGCTTATTTGTTCTTGATTGTGTATTTTTCTTGCTTATCTTGACTCCCCACACTCCACTGAGTGTGGGGGTGCCCTTGGTTCCATAAAACTCCCAAAAACAAAGCTTAAAACGCCTCATTTTGATTTTCTGTGTTGGAGCAGCGGGAAAAAGTTCCCACTGCTAGTGCAATCTTTCCCACTACTGGGGCTACAGGACAAAACAATCAAACCTGTCCCTTTCAGATTGGGTGTTTTTTTTTGTCTTTAGTGGAAAAAAGTCATCTATATTTACATTTTTCATTTTTTATAGTTTCAGTAATTTAATTTAAGAATTTTAGAAAAGTTAGTTTTTATTTTACTGTTTATTTATTTATTTTTAGCATTATTTTCAATTTTAATTAGTTTCTATAAATCTATTTTTTGTCTTTTAGTGGCAAAAATTAGTGTTTTCAGTTTTTAAATTTTTCCTAGTTTCAATAAAGTATTTTAAGATTCTCCAAACAGTAATTTCATTTTTCACTTCATTTTTATCATTTTTTAGATTTAATTTAAGTTTAAAATAAGCTTTTAATTCAAACTATTTTGTCTTATTAGGTAAAAATTTATCTTTTTCAAACTTTTTCATTTTTATACTATTTAGTTACATAATTTAGGACTTTTCAAGAAGTAAAAATAATTTTCTAATTATTTTATTATTTTTAATCATTATTTTAGTTTAAAAAGTTTTTTAGCATTTAAAAAAAATAGAAAAATAGTTTTAAAAATTTAGGAAAAATACTTTTTAGTGTTTAAATAATATAAGTAAGATATTTGTTTGATAAAATAATATTTTGAGCTTTTTGTTAATTATATTTAACTTTAGGGCTTTAATTAGCATTTAAAATTGAATATTTAATTAATAAAAGGTTTTAAAATTTATTTATTGATTTTTTTTTCTTATTTATATTATTTTAAACTTAGTTTTAATTTTTAAATAATTTTCAGCTTTACTTTTTAATTTCGTCGCGTTTTACGTCTTTTCGTATTCGTTTTTACGTTTTACGTCGTAGTGTAATCGTAGTGTAACTCGTCTTTTTATTTTCTCTCTTAAACCAAAAATCGAAACTAATCCAAGCATTGTTTTTATATAATTGGCCTAATCATACACACCTCGGCCGAGAACGAACTCGCATTTATCGGTTTTACGGTTTTCCTAAGTCGTAATACTTAGTACATGCCACATACGCGGTTTTCCTAAAACATGTACGATTTACCTACATCAATTTTGGCGCCGCTGCTGGGGAGGTGTATAGCCATATATATCGTGTTTGTGTGAGTATTACGTTTTTGCTTTTCATTTTTGGAAAGCGTATATAACGTACATACTCATTTTTGTTATTTTTCTCTATTATATTATATTATCCAAATAAATCGTCTTTAGTTTTCCTAAACTAAACACACAACAATCATTTTCCTATATTGTAGATATATTGGTTTTCGTTTTCTTTGTGAATATTATTAATATATTGTATACGTATCACAATAAATTTACAATATCTCCAAAAGCGGAAAAGACAACCTTAATTGGGATTTCATCACTCAATTATTGTATTCGAATCTTGATTTTGATAAATACTTTCGTGAGGCTTAATTTTGATTAACACAAACTATAAGGTGGGTATAAGGCGGTTGTATTTCACAACCTAAGGAAAAAAGGCTTTTAAGTGCTTAGCGTCGCCTCGTTTCCCTCGCTTGCTTGTGCGTGTTTTGAGAAAGAGGGCTAATCGAGGGTTTGCCAACCAAGTATTATCTACGTATACTATATTTGCTTGTTTTCAAGATTAAACCCTCTTGAACGTTTTGGTGTTCCACCAACGTTCTAAAGTCATCGAAGGCGTTCACCCCATGCGATCGTTATCGTTCCTTGAGGCTCCTTTAATCGAGAAATTGATTCGAGGAGAGATTTGTAGATTTGAGTCTACATAATACACCAAAATCCAAAAAAATTTAAAAACAATCAAAAACCAAAAAAAAATTGAAAAAACGAAAAACCCCAAAAAGAATCTTCGTTGCTACCCCCCATTCTACGCTTAGTGCATACACACTCGATCGAAGGATTATTCTAATTCTAGCGAAGCTTCGAATCGACGCAATCGACATTGAAGGAATCGATGACATAGACGAGAATTAGAAACCAACGTTCCTAATATCGTTGTTGAAGAAACCTTAGACGAGATGGCCGACAATCGTTCGATGATGGAATTGCTCCAAGCGCCCGCCGAGGGTTATGGAGACGCGATCATAAATCCATCTATCGAGGCGGAGAATTTTGAGATTAAGAGCAGAATGCTTTCGTTGATAGAAGCTACGAATTTTCGAGGTCGTGAGGCGGATAATCCTCACGATCACATTCAGAATTTTGATCGTCTTTTGGCCATGAGCAAGTTTAAGAACGTCGAAACTGATGTCGTTAAGCTTAGGCTTTTTTTGTACTCGCTCGATGGTGCCGCCAAGGATTGGTACGAGAAAGAGCCACCTAATTCCATAATTACGTGGAAGGATCTCGTTTCCAAATTCGCTAATCATTTTTTCCACCGTCTAAGACAACGTTTTTCAAAAACGAGATTACGAGATTTAAGCAAAAACCGAATGAATCTTTTAGAGATGCATGGGATGGTTTTAAGGAATTGCTTAGGCAATGTACTCACCATGGATTTTCCTAGTTACACCAAATCGACACGTTTTATAACGGTCTTAGTTTTCAAGAACAAGATTCGTTGAATTCCGCCGCCGATGGCAACTTTTTGTGTCAAATCCGAAAGACGCTTTAATGATTATCGAGAATAGATCCAAGGTTTACCAACTCCGCAACGCACGGAGTGTTGCCAATGTCGCCAATGTTAGTAATTCTAATCGCGACATTGAGAGGGTTGATGCGAAAGTTGATAAGTTGACGAATGTGTTTACGTCTTTTCTCATCGAACTGCAAAATAAAGACGCTCCCGCTACGGTGAAAGCGGTTGAGGCATCGTGTACGTTGTGTGGTGGACCTCATAATTATTATGAGTGTGCGGCTACGGATGGCCAAACGTCGAGTGTTAACGCGTTAAATGGAAACAACAATCTTCAAAATCAAAACAACGCGGGTCCATCACAAGGAAATTATAACCAAGGCAACAGTTTTTCGAATCAAAACCGTAACAATATTCAAGGAAATAATTAACAAGGAAATTTTTCGAATCAAGGTTATAATCAAGGTCGTAATTTGAGTTGGCAAAATAGAGATAACAACAACAATCAAAACTCGAATTTTTCAAACAACTCTAATCAAAAAACAATTTGTAGAAACTAGAAGGGGGGGGGGGTGTTGAATAGTTTCTCTTCGATTGGTGACCAAATTAAAATTACTTTCAATTTGGTTTGTATCAAAACTATCTTTTACTTGATGCTAAGTTGCATAATGATTAGGTTCAATTGAAATGCACTAGCAAGGATAATAAGCAAGTATAATGATAATGAAATAAGTAAAGAGTAAGGAAGGAGACAACCTAGTGGGAAGACACCAAGATTTATAGTGGTTCGACAACGAGCCCCTATCCTCGTTTCTACTCCACTCCTCGAGTACACCTACTCGATATTTCCACTATATCCACAAGCTCCCTTCTCGGCGGAGAAAACCTTACATCGTTGCTTACATTATTTTCTGACACTAAGCTAAATGTCGAGACCTAATCTTTAGCTAGGACCAATCTACACGACGTTGCCTACTTCACAATTTAACGACACAAGGCTAGATGTCGGGTTCTAATCTTAAGGTAGAACCAATCTTCACGACGTTGCCTACTTCACCATTTTACGACATAAGGCTAGATGTCGAGTTCTAATCGAAAGCTAGAACCAATCTTCACGACTCTTCACTTTGAAGCTAAGTGAGAACTTCATATAACACAACTACTAATCACTTTGAAGTTTAGTGAGAACTCACAAGACATAACCACATCACTTTATAGTTTAGTGAGAACTCCTAATCAAATCTATTACAACTCAACTAGACTTATCCAAGTACACACATGTAGCTTGGATTTACACAACACAAATCCAAGCAAACACATATGCAATGGATGTACACAACAAATCCAAGTATCCACAAATAACTTGGATGAACACAACTAGTCCAAGTATTCATAAATACATTGGATTGACCTAAAACAAAAAGGGTATCATGATGAATGTGACTAGCTCATAGATTCATCTTTATCACTACACTAGTGAGTGAGTGATCTTCTCATTGGACATGGTAAAGGAGGGTATCAAGAGGATAATCATATGTAAACATCCTTAACAATTTAAGTGATCATTTACTAATGTTTATGCTATAGAAAATAGAAAGAGGGCTGAGAAAAACGTCCAAGAGGCTTACTGGAAAATAAGATTTGACCCACTATTTAAAGGAGACAAAGTTACAACGGATCTATAACGGCTACTGTGCGCGGTACCTTATCTTACCCCGCGGTACCATATCGCTAAGGTACCGCGTAGGTACTTAAGGTACCGCCACTAGACTACGCTCCGTTTTTTGTCTTTTAGTGGGGTGGGAATATCTGAGGTATTTGAACCCTTTAAAGGATATTCTAACAGCATTTGGAATATGCCATTTTCAAATTTTCATTTTCCATTTTAATAAAACATTTTCTAAAAAAGAAAGTTTATTAAAAAGTCTTTTGTCTTATTAACAAAAGTGAGTTTTAAGGATAATCATTTTGATGATCACTAAGTATGATTAAGAAAGGTTAGTGATATGATTATTACCTTGATGATAGTGTTAGTTAAATAATTCATTTTGTGTTTTACACTAAATGTGTTGTATGGTTTGTTGTGATCAAAACTAAGAAAGATTAGTTAACACTAATAATGTTTTTAGGCATCACTTGCATTAACAATCTCCCCCTTTTTGATTACGACAAACGATAAACTCATTTACGTAGAAACACAAACTATGGAATTATTAACTAGTTTATCACTATCATTTCTCCCCATTTGTCATAGCAAAAAGGTTAGCATAAGTCTTTGAAGAACATCGAACTTTGCTAGTAGCTCCCCCTTGGTGGTTGCTCCCCCTTGCTTGGGGCACCAAGTTTGTGAGCTAAGGTGACATTCTACACAAAGGTTAGTAGAAAGGAAAGAAACACCATTGTATATATGATCACTACCTACTAAGTAACTTGATAGGGAGAAGGAGAAGAAATCTCAAATTAGAAGCAAGTATTTTGCTAAGTATGTCCAAAGAGGTAATTGACAAAATTAAACTTCAATCCAATGAAGATGATAAGCTTGTCAATGGGTTAAAGCTTTAGAATTGATGGAATCACCCATAAGCAATTGTAAAACAATTAACCAAGATCAACTCAAAATAGAACTAATGAAATAGCACACAAATAACACAAAGGTTACATAAAGAAAAAAAATACAACAAAGAAGATAGTCATACACATAGTATGAGTATCTAAAAGCAATAAATATGGAAAATAAACCACTAAGCATAAGCTAATCTAATAGTGATATTTTCCAAGATTGCTAAAAATAAAATAAAACTAAAAAGACGACGATGAATCATTCGAAGTTTTGTCCACCGGAACGAAAACTTGAATAGGAGGTCGAGTGAGGAGGAATTCAAGAAAATTTAACTTCTCATACACATGAGCAAGTTCAATTTGTTGAAATATGCAACAATCACACGAGGATCCATGATGCAACACAAAATCGTTTGATGGGGGTATGGCATCAAACTTAGGGTTTGGTGGTGGTGGGGTAAAGGGTTTGGGAGTGTTTTCACAATGCCTTGTGAGGTTTGGGAAGGTTGAAAGGTCATTGAGTTGGGGGTGTATTGAAGGATTGTGGTGGTGGTGGAACACTTTCTTTTGCTCCGGTGATGGGGTTTATGGTGTAAGTCTCATTCCAATACTTGATTGGAGAGAAGGTAGGGGTTTTGGGTGGTTTGGATGAAGATGGTTCATTCTTCTTAACCCAAACGGGTCGAACCGAGATTTTCGGTTTCTTTGAAAGCTTGGATGAGGAAGCTCGGGGTTGTGACAAAGAAATGTCAAGGTTAGGAATGTAGGAGTTAGGCATTGTGAGAGTGTGAGAATGATATCTCAAGGTTATGTGAGAATGAATTCTCAAGATTGGGAAGGTGTGAGAATGAAATCTCAAGGTTGGGGTATAAGTAAAATGTAATCAAGGTAAGAATTTGAATACAAAATGTGTAGTGTCAAGGAATGTTTAGTCAATTTGAGTAAACAAGGAATCTTGACTGGGAATAGGGTTTTAAAAGTTTTGACCAAAAAAATCGTCAAAAGCCACTTTCTGGCCGCGTTACCTTATAGGGGCCGGCGGTTCCATATCACTAAGGAACCGCGGGTCTTTTAAGGAACCACGTCCAGTGGACTTTAAACTATGTTTTTCCTGGGTTTTGGGAAAAACTAAGACTTTTTCAAAAAGTTGCAAATCTTGGAATTTTACCTCTATTAGAACCAAAATATGCTAGGGTTACAGAAAGCAACACATTCACAAAGAATGTCTTGAAAAAGGGTGACAAAATAATTTAGATATCATTTTAAACCAATTTTAGTCAAGTTTAGGGGTTGTGATAGATTTAGGTTCAATTTTAATTTCAAATTAAAGTTGATTAGTGTGCACAAAAGGATAGAATCACACAAAGATAAATCCATAAGACAACAACATGAAACATTCATTAATGAGGAACGTACAAAGATAAATAAAGACTAACTAATACATAGCTAGCTTAAAATTAAATCTAGATAAGTAGTTTTCTTAGGCTTGGTTTTGTTGAAAACTCTTATTAAGAAAACTGCATCATTCATCTCCTAGGAGGAGGCATGGAGAATAAGGTAAGCAAGAAGTCTTGCAAACCCCTATGTAGTCCATACATATCCATCCTTAGGTTATGGATGATGTAGTGGTTGTAGAGACAACATGGACATCTAGGACCATGAGTTTGTTGAAACCCAAAGTAAGGATCACCCAAGAGGAAGGAAACTGGGACACCCAAAATTGGGATGTTTGAGTTGGGTGGAGGTGGAGGAGGTAAGTTCTTCAAGGGTGATATGGGTGAAAGTGGAGGCATGTTTCCCAAAGGGGAAATGGGAGAGTGTGGAGGTAAATCCTCCAAGGTTGGTGAGATGGGTGAGTTGAGAGGGGTAAATGGTGAAGTCACCAAAGTGTCATCAAAGTCATCCCCAAAAGGAATGCTTTGGATTGGTTGAGGTTGTGTGGTCACTTCCAAGGGTGCACTTGGAGTGAAGGGTGAAGAAAGCTCATTCATTCTTGAGTTGAATGAAGAGGAGGTAGAACCAATAGAGTGGTTAGTACCATGGGTGGATGAAGTCTTGCATGGTGCAAGAGGTGGGGAAGGTGATGAAGAAATGAGGATAGGATCATTCTCATTCTTAGGTGTGCGGAAAGGTGAGGAGTTAGGCTTAGCTACCTTAACCCTTATTTTGAGTGTTTTCCTTGGGGTGGAGGTCTTGGAAGTGTTTGAGGTTTTGGTATACACCATGGTTGATTAGGGTGGTTTAAGGTTTAGGGAAGTATGTTTGATGTGTGAAGAACATGGCAAACAAGGTGGGTTTAAATGGGTGAGGGGATGATCCAAACTAGTAATGGGTTAAAATCATTTTAGGTGAATAATGAATTTAGGTAACCTAGTTTAGGAAATGTGCAGTTTATTACTGAAAATCATGCAAGGTTTACACAAAATTAAGAAAACAGTGTAAAGCAAAGATGCAGTCGTGCACAGTGACCGCGGTTCCTTATCTTGGACCGGCGGTACCTTATCGATAAGGAACCGCGGGTCGATATGGAACCGCGACCAGAAGGTTTTCAAAAATTTCCCATCCCAGTTTTTGATAAACCCAGATTTTTCCCAAAAGTTTCACAAGCCAAAGTTAACTACAGATCATAATCTAATAAGCTAACTATCAAAAGGCATGCACAAAGCTATGTAAAACACAAACATGATGGCATAATCAACATTAAGGATCAAAATAAATAGTAATCCAAGCATGCAACACAAGTTAATAAACAACTAAACCAAAGTGTTAATAACCAAATGTTTAACCATCAAATATAAACTTTGACATAACTTCAAAGTCTTCACCTCCTTTTCTTTCCTAAACCCTTGATCATCTTTCCCAAATACTTGAACCCTTTTCTTGACTCCACTCGGTGTTCATGTAATTCTCCCCGAGTTCTAAGATTCTCACAATAAAGATGCTCCATATTGAGATCTTCGGGAACATCACTAGAAGGGTGAGGAGGAGGAGCTAAGTCTTCAAAATCATCCTCGAATTGATTTGAGGATGGATGGGAGTTACTCGAAGAGTCAAAATGAGAACTAGGACCGATGCCATCACCATCACTTGGTGGCATATCGGTGTCTTCCTCATCCGGCTCTTGATGGTCGGATTTTCTCGAACCACGGTCACTTCTTGGCTTTCGTTGATACGCCTCTTGAATAGGAAACATAACCCGTTGAACCGGGTGAAAGAGAGAAAGATCGAGTTGAGGAAAATCTTGACCAACCCTTCTAAAGAGGCGAGTAAGAAGCATAGCATAAGGGAGGTTTGTTTTGGGTTTGGAAAGAGCATAATTTATACGTCGAGCGATGTAATATGCAATATTGTACTTGGTGGAAGTAAACAGGCAAAACAACATATGCCTCATGCAAGCCGGGATATGATCTCGGTTCCCACCAAGACAAAACACATTTTCCCTAAGGATGTTTGCCCGTTGGAGCATGTAATCCTTAAGGTCGCTTGAGATCACTTCATACCTATTCACATTTCGCACATTTGTATGAAGGCTTATCACAACGTTTCCACTACGCTCTTTCGTGATGATTTCAAGGATGAAATTTAGATCAACTTCGGTGGTGTCATTTGGAGGTTTATCGTTTGACTCCAAGAGAGCATCTAGTCTCCACTTATCCGTAAAACGACAAGTACCTTCAAATGGCACACCAAGAATATCACCAAAGTCATCGAGGGAATATTGAATGATTTGACCATTCAACAAGAAACGAATAAAGATTTGGTCGCTGATTTCAAGCATGGAGTAAGTACTAAAGAACTCAAGAAGGAACAAGGGATAAATTACCTCGTCTATGTAAAGCAAACAATCAAACCCAATATGCTCGAACATAGAGTTGATATAATTATCTCCCGCTATTCTTGAATCTACAATCCTACCCTCATGGAAACAACGAGAGGAAAGGGATGGAAAAACATTTTGGAGTTGAGGGGAAACAAAGGTTTGAGAGATGTCGGGCATATAATCTCTAGTGAATTGATGATCTTTTTGATATTGAGAAGGCATGATTAAGTACCTAAATAAAAACACAAGACAATATTTTTCCAATCACTCATATGAAAAATAAAAAGGAAAACAAAAAATGAAAATGTGTTATATCAATTTCTTGACAAACATAGGATTGAATCCATATCATTTTCATGTTCACAATGTGTCTATTCCATCATTAACCAAGAACACATGATCTATGTTAGATCAACAATGGATTAGAACATTGGTTTTTCAAAACAAGGTTTTTAGGTAAGCATTAACAATGTCATTACCTACTTGTTCATAGGTTCATCTCAAATCTATCATTTAACCAAAATCATTTAGCCTAAATTCGGATTTGTTCTACATGTGGGTTTTAGTGAAATCTTAATGAATATCAACCTAAGGAATCATAGTAAGATTACCATGTCAACCCACATTCCTATTAAGGTTTTAATTCAATTTCAATTTTTAAAATCCCCAATTATGAAAGGATGAACCCTAGAACAAAATAGATGAAATTGAAAGAAAATACTTACAATTAATTGATGTTAGATGAAGGATGAGTGAAACCTACAACTTGGAATCAATTTAATTTGAGTGATTGAAGGTTTTGGAAGCTTCAACAATGGAAAAGATAAAACCCGTCGGCTGTGTGTTTTTGGGAGAGAGAGAGAGTTTGGTTTGAAAAAGAATAAAAAACTCAAACTGGCGCTCTGACAAAAGTTACTGCCCGCGGTACCTTATCGATAAGGAACCGCGGGTTTGAGCCGCGGAGATAAGGAACCGCCTACAGAGGCAGGTTTTTATCTCTAAAAAACGCCAAATTTTGAAAATCCAGTTTTTCTAAAATACTTAAAATTAAATCATGAGCCTTTTAGAATATCATTGGATCATCATAACACTAAGCAATATGCCATGAAGGATTACGAGTTAAATCAAGATCGAAAAGAACCGAAACGGACAAACGACTACTCGTAGCAAAACGACTAAGTGGAGAGAAGTCAAGAGAGGTGAATCAAGACTAGGATCAATGCTCAAGGGATTAATGACAATCTTCAAGTAGTTGTAACGAAGAGCTTGTGTCATATATAGTGGTTTAAGACGTGCCTTTCCGGCGAAACGATAAACGGCTTTGATAATGAATAAGCACAAAGCAATTATTCAAGTATAGACTAAGATCATTTTCAATAATAGTCTTAGTCTAAACTAAGATATGAGCAAGGTACTAATTCACTTTCTCTCCCACAAAGGGCCTACTAACCGTATGGGTGCAAACCATGGAAATCATGCTTGATACTTTAAGCTTCTACTAACTCACTCTACATCACCATAGTGTGTCAAGTATCCAAGCAATGAAGGTTTGAGAGGATAAAAGAAAAGAAACACAAACCAAAAATAAATGTCAAGGCAAGGATGCCGAGAACAAGCACATAGTCAAGTAATGATCAAAAGAATGATCAAAGGGCGTGTGGAAGAACGAAAGCGTACCTTGGCCACAAAGAGCAATCCATAAAGGAATAAGTGCTATGCCCAATCAATAACTATGATGAGTACTAAGTCTTCAAGGACTAGTATCATTCCCAATCATCTTGGTATCATCATTAAAAGATGTTAAAGATCAATGAAGATGATTCTTCTAAAAGTGCAAGTAACTCAATTCATAACCAATTAATTGATTGATCTTCATGAGTACCTACACAAGGCAAGATGCAAACTAGTAGATACATTTCAAGAGTATATCTAAAATGCATAAAGGCTACTAATCATAATTGGGATGCAATATTATCAATTAAAAGACCTATTTTCAAATAAAACATAGTTTTGACCAAAGAGAAACTTTAGTACAACTAGACCTTCTAATTTGATGAGACAATGGAACGATCCAAGTTTCAAAGTACAATATACTTCAAAGATCTAGAGTAACCATCGCTCTGATACCAATTGTAGAAACTAGAAGGGGGGGGGGGGGGGGTTGAATAGTTTCTTTTCGATTGGTGACCATATTAAAATTACTTTCAATTTGGTTTGTATCAAAACTATCTTTTACTTGATGCTAAGTTGCATAATGATTAGGTTCAATTGAAATGCACTAGCAAGGATAATAAGCAAGTATAATGATAATGAAATAAGTAAAGAGTAAGGAAGGAGACAACCTAGTGGGAAGACACCAAGATTTATAGTGGTTCGACAACGAGGCTCTATCCTCGTTTCTACTCCACTCCTCGAGTACACCTACTCGAGATTTCCACTATATCCACAAGCTCCATTTTCGGTAGAGAAAGCCTTACATCGTTGCTTACATTATTTTCCGACACTAAGCTAAATGTCGAGACCTAATCTTTAGCTAGGACCAATCTACACGACGTTGCCTACTTCACAATTTAACGACACAAGGCTAGATGTCGGGTTCTAATCTTATGGTAGAACCAATCTTCACGACGTTTCCTACTTCACCATTTTACGACACAAGGCTAGATGTCGAGTTCTATTCGAAAGCTAGAACCAATCATCACGACTCTTCACTTTGAAGCTAAGTGAGAACTTCACACAACACAAATACTAATCACTTTGAAGTTTAGTGAGAACTCACAAGACACAACCACATCACTTTATAGTTTAGTGAGAACTCCTAATCAAATCTATTACAACTCAACTAGACTTACCCAAGTACACACATGTAGCTTGGATTTACACAACACAAATCCAAGCAAACACATATGCAATGGATGTACACAACAAATCCAAGTATCCACAAATAACTTGGATGAACACAACTAGTCCAAGTATTCATAAATACATTGGATTGACCTAAAACAAAAAGGGTATCATGATGAATATGACTAGCTCATAGATTCATCTTTATCACTACACTAGTGAGTGAGCGATCTTCTCATTGGACATGGTAAAGGAGGGTATCAAGAGGATAATCATATGTAAACATCCTTACCAAATTAAGTGATCATTTACTAATGATTATGCTATAGAAAATAGAAAGAGGGCTGAGAAAAACGTCTAAGAGGCTTACTGGAAAATGAGATTTGACCCACTATTTAAAGGAGACAAAGTTACAACGGATATATAACGGCTACGGTGCGCGGTACCTTATCTAACCCCGCGGTACCATATCGCTAAGGTACCGCGTAGGTACTTAAGGTACCGCCACTAGACTCCGCTCCGTTTTTTTGTCTTTTAGAGGGGTGGGAATATCTGAGGTATTTGAACCCTTCAAAGGATATTCTAACAGCATTTAGAATATGCCATTTTCAAATTTTCATTTTCCATTTTAATAAAACATTTTCTAAAAAATAAATTTTATTAAAAAGTCTTTTGTCTTATTAACAAAAGTGAGTTTTAAGGATAATCATTTTGATGATCAATAAGTATGATTAAGAAAGGTTAGTGATATGATTATTACCTTGATGATAGTGTTAGTTAAATAATTCATTTTGTGTTTTACACTAAATGTGTTGTATGGTTTGTTGTGATCAAAACTAAGAAAGATTAGTTAACGCTAATAATATTTTTAGGCATCACTTGCATTAACACAATTTTCAAGGGAATCAAAACCAAGCTTTCAATCAAAATTTTAATGGCTCAAATGATTTTCAAAATTACGTTAAATCAAATGACGCTAATATGAAGAGATTAGAAATGCAAATTGGTGTGATGAAAAACGAGTTTTCCAACACATTGAGAGGTCAAAATAATAAAATCGATCAAGGTCAAAGTGAGATTAAAAAGATGTTTTCGGAAATCATGAGCAATCAAGCGAGTTCGTCTTCGAGTACGTTACCTAGTAACACCGTACCCAACCCGAAGGAACAAGTTAAAGTCGCCTCGTCTATTGGAAAAAGTCGTGTGATTATCCCTAACCTTGATGGATTTAGAGTTGTTTCTTCTTCTCAACCCTCAACTTCTAAGATGCCTTCATGTTCTAAAGTCGATGGGGTGAACGTGGAGACCAAGGAAAATAGTGCACACCCTCGTGTACGTCGAATTCCATCCACGATTCATAAAGAGAGCTTTATCGACCTTACCCAAGTAACCCTTGAAGAAACTTGTGCTTCGATCCTTCTTAAAAAACCAAAAAGGCATATGCCGAGAAAGGAAGAGGATCCGGGCCAATTTCTACTACCTTGTGATTTTTCTGATATTGAGGGATGTTTAGCCCTTGCCGATTTAGGTGCTAGCATCAATCTCATGCCTCATTCTCTTTGGAAATTGATTAGATTGCCTAGACTTACCCCCACAAACATGACTATCGAGCTGGCAAATTGTCACTTAAGCCAATTGGAATAGACGAGGATGTCTATGTTAGGATTGGAAAGTTTGTTTTGCCCGCGGACTTGATCATATCCGAGTATGAGTGTGATCCTAAATGTACCATTATTTTAGGTCGGTCCTTTTTATCAACGGCTCGAGCCGTAATCGACGTTCACGGTGGGAAACTCACTATGAAATATGGGGAGGAAAAAATGGACTTTTTCACTAGTAGATCCTAAATTTCAAATGATCATGATAAAACCAATGTTTTAACTTTGGCGGAAAATATGAGGCTTGATGCATGTTTTGAAAGAATTAAAATGAACGGTTTTAAAGATGATGACTTTAATGATAAAGAATACGTGTACTTAATTCAAAAGGGTATTCGTAGATTTATGGATGAAAAATCATGTTGGGATTTATTCGGTGAAACAAGTGAACAACCAATTCCGAAGGGTGACGTTAGTGCCATCACGACAATGACCAAAATGGACTCGTCTTCACCACCTTCGAAGGACCACATCTTTGAGGCTTCAACTTCTAAATCTATTGAAGTACCTCCATTTCCTAGCCCAACACCCGTTGAGGCTAAAGGTTTCATCGACATCGATCCTCTCGTCCTTGAAAAGTCACCTAAGCATAGCCATATGGCTTGTAAGGCCATCGTTGTGAGTGCTCACATCGACTCTTTCTTTGATGATGATGATGGCGATTTTGTCGAAATTAATCACGTGCTTCAAAACCCGCATGCTATTTTTGAGGATTCTCCTAAAAAGACCTCTTCACATGGTAAGTACAATGATTATGAGTTTGATCCCGAGATTGAGGAAATTATCGAACGAGAACTAGCTCTTTTGCCTCCACTCCCACCTACGAGTGAGGTTGATTTTTCCAAGATCGACGATGAACATGACGAGTTGGAACGTCTTATTTTGATGACGAACCAACTCACGTGACCGAAAATCCCATTCTCGAGGAGTTATCTAATCAATACTCCACAAATGAGAATGGCGTTTATCACATTCATGAGGAGTTACCTAATCAACACTCCTCCCTTATAAATGATGATTTTGTGCTTGATCGTGATCTCTTCGAGAGAATTTCAAATATCATTAATGAGAATTATGAAGACCTTTGGTTCGATAAGCCTATTTACGATGAAGAAATCGATGAGATCGACAATCATGAGGATGACGAATATGTAGACCCCGAGGGGGCGGTGTTCTTTGTTGACAAACGTTTTGAGAACCTATACAATCCACCACCCCCTAACCGCGACTTAAATGTGAGGATTTTTAGCCTGACTAATTTTGAATTTGAAACACTAAATATTTTTGACATCATCAAATCGGGTTTTCATAAAGAGTTTTTGAACGATGAAAAAGGAAAAGATTTTAGAATTGGTTTAAAAGATTTTTCTACAAGTTTAACTCCATCATCACCGCGTTTTATGAGTGCTACCACCTCGTCTACTCTTTTTGATGATGGTTGGTGTAAAACCCGCATGCTTTTACCATGAATAGTACCCTTAAGATCGTACGTACTAGATTAAAACTTTCCTATTATAGCATAATTACGTTTACATGTTAGGATTTTACGTATTACGTACGTGTTAGAACACGATAAGTATTTATTACGTACGAACACACAATAATTATTTAACAATAATTAATCACGAACATGCGATCATGAAATCATGAACGTAATTAAATCACGAACTAATATTAATTACGTATATATATTTATTACGAGCGTGAATAAATATATTAGGTCACGGTAAATATTTAACGAGAACACATTAAACACGAACACAAATAAACACGAACGAACACTTCAACAACGAGACACGGAAAACGGTAGGGGTACCCCATGTGGGGCCCCTAAACCGCGGCTACATCAAGGAGATGGGCCAAGCACATCTCAAAATTTACTAAGAAGGGGTTAAGGTTATTTTTACTACTCATTTTCACTTACAGGAAACCAAAACAAAAACCTAAAAATATTTTTCTCCTTCTCCTTCTTGTCCTCTTGTGGTCGCTGCATATAACACACCAAAGAGGGGTGTTCATTTGATTTTGATCTTGGTTTTTGTACGTGTGTTCGTGTATGTTCATCCTCGTTAGATCCACGCATTCGGTATATTCTTTTAATCCTTTTTCTTTTTGATTTGATCTAATAAAATTAATTAAGAACATGATGTTTTTAAAAACCTAATTAAAAACATAAATCAATCATGTAAATTGTTATTGGGTAAATCAAAAAGGTTTTAGGGGTGTTTGTTTGGCCGGCGCCTAAACCGAACCCCAAGGGGGTCTCGGTTTGGCTAATAGACCACCACCGAGACCATATGGTCCCGGTTTGGTGGTGTAGGTCCCACGGCAGCAGCAAACCAAAGGGAACCCCGAAGTGGTTCGGGGTATGGGGTCGATTTCATGTCCGGTTCATGGTTTCTAGTCAAGATCCGGTTCACGGTTTATGTTAAGATTATTTTTTTTATAATCATATGTTAAAATTAAATTAATAAACATGACATGATTAATTTAATAAACATGACTTAGGTTATAATTTAATTATTAGAATCATGGAATTATTAACCTAAGTATTTTATATTTTTCTAGACTTTATAATTGATTAATTATTAAAAACCATAGTTATAGTTAATTAATTAACATAACTTAGGTTATATTATTAATAAATAATAATACATGTTTTAACCTAAGTATTTAACTTTATTTAATTAAAAACATGATATATTTAATTAAATACTTTTAACCTATAGTTTATTTAAATTATATGTAATAATTAATAAACTATACATTATATCATTATGACTTAGAAAATAATCAGAAAAACACTTAGGCTTATATACTTAGCTTATTTAACCAGCTTATATCTAATTATGGAAACTTTTTATTTTTAGAAACTTATTTAATTAAGGCAGCTAATCTATTTATGGAAACATTCTATTTTTAGAAACTTATTTAATTCAGGCAGCTAATCTATTTATGGAAACTTTCTATTTTTAGAAACTTATTTAATTAATGCAGCTGATCTATTTATGGAAACTTTCTATTTTTAGAAACTTATCTATTTTAAACAGTAATTCTATTTTTGGAAACTTTCTATTTTTGGAAACTTTCTATTTTTGGAAATTTTCTATTTTTGGTAACTTTCTTTTTTTGGAAACTTTCTATTTTTAGAAACTTTCTATTTTAGGAAACCTGCTGTTTTTGGAAAGTTACTTATTATTACACAGTAAGTATAATAATACATGAATTACCAGAAATACTTAATCAGAATAGACAGAATATAAGATAAACACAGTTTAAGGCTTTAAACAGTAAAACATGATATGAACATTTAAAATAAGCTAAGACATGACATAAAACCAGTTACATATTTAGTAAGCAGATACTTATTCATGTATGTATTTATGTAGCATTAGTGATACCGAAGTAGGATTCTCCTCAGTTCATCTTCTTCGTTCACTAGACATAAGGTTTGGCTTCCCGTCCTTTCAGTATGGACATTCTTTCCTTATTAGGATTCCCCGTATGCAGCCAAATGTTTTCCCGTAGTATAAGTTTATATGTTTGACTTGCTTATGTTTAATTTAGAATACATATAGCCATATACATGCATGACCAGTTTCACCTAGTTATGGAGGCACCGTAACCACTACATTAGAGGAACTATTGTTATGACTTCACCACGACAGAGTGATTGCTCGTGGCGCCCTTCAGCTTTTGGCCATATTTTTGTATTTATCATGTGGGGCGTATGGGTGCATCCTAGTTACATATTTTTAGCAGATTACTCAGTGTGAATGTGGTGTGTGCCTTGCATCCTTCACAAGGAGCTGATCCCTCCTACCCAAAACCAGTATATTAAATTAGAGGCAGCCCCTCGAATTTGCATGATGAGGTCACCCCTCCAAGTATTCATGCACGGTGTATTTTCATGACCCATATTGGCTAATGGTAGAACATGTTAAACAGTTTTTATAAGATAAACATAAGGCTTTTCAAACTATAAAACCAGTTTTACCAAGACTTAACCAGGTTATTCAGGACTTAGTTTCTTCCGCTGTTATATGTTATATGATTATCCTATTCATGCTTTATTGTACATCCATGCACTGAGTGTATTGCTCAGCCATTTTCCTTTTCTATGTTCCTAAAACGGGGCAGGTACTCAGGGACGCTTATAGACTTTAAGCGTACGTGCATATGGACTGGAAGCTTTCTAGCCTTTCTTTACTTTATGCATTATCTATACTTTGATACTCATGCTATGGACATTGTTTAGTCCTTTCCTTTATAGTACTTATGTTTTTGTGTGATGAGCCTTACTTTTGGACTACCGATGTGTAGAACAATGATAATCTTTATGAAACAAGGGGGTTGATGTTTTTCTAGAGAGAGAAACTTAGAGAGAGAAGTGAAAGAAACTTGTATATTAAAAAGTAAGAAATGAACAACCAACACCTCTTTCCATGGTGGAAAGATGTTTAAATACCCCAAGTCCTTAATGGACTTGGGCTTCCGGCCCATGAACATGCTCATGGGCCGGGCTATTTAATAAATGAAACTTAACATTACTACGAGCCTATAACTACATTGTTGGAGTGACCGAGACTTTCTATATACGTAAAACGTATTTCCAACAATCTCCCCCAAAGGGAGGTCACTCCAAATTTACAAAGTCCTAATCTAGCATGTTAGATCTTGTTCTGAGCTCGTAGTCTTCTTTTCTTTCTTTTTCTTCCTTTTGTGAATATGTGTTGAATGATATCAGCCTTTTGCTTGGAACATGTTGTTTTGGCCTTTCACGTGCAGTCTTTATTTTCTTGTGATGTTTGCCTCTTTGTGACTTCATGTCCCACACACTTATCCTTTGTTGAATTCTTGAAAGTTTCAGAGTCGATACAGCGGAAGACTTTTAGGTCATACTTTCTTGAATTTGCAGGAGTATTTGATGCAGAAGGAATAAGTATGTGAGGACGTCTTCAACAGGTACACCGCAACGCCACCGTCTTCAACAGGTACACAGCAACGCCACCGTCTTCAACAGGTACACAGCAACGCCACCGTCTTCGAATGCAGCAACATAATAAGACACGAATAAAATGGCTTTGACATTTTATTCTAATTCGGTAGCGTTTTACCTCAGGTCGGTGAAGACCGTTGGCCGATATTAGATATCGAACCCGTGACGGATAGTTTCAATTAAGTAACTTCCTGACAGGATTTCGCGGGTAAACCCGTTCTCTTTATTCGACCGTCCAAAGCTGACTGTGAACATAAAGAGTGAATCATTTGGATTAAAATCCTTATGATTGAAGCCGTCAATTCATGAAACCTGGAACAAGTGAATTTCAATTAAGATATTCACCATCGTTGCTTTCCAGTTGTCACAAACTTGATTCAAATTGAATCTTTCTTGTCACTTACCAAGTGCTGTTTGATGTTAACACTAGAAGGATTTCCACTCGTCACTGTGAACACTAAAGAGTGTCACTCTGAGTGTTCTGGCAAGATCATACGATAATGCGTAGAGGCCTGGAACGAGTTTAAATTCAATTAAGAATTAAACTGTGACAAATCTAACATTTTCAGGTAGTGAAATATTTTCTCGTATAATATTTTGAAACTTATTTTTGTGTTGGTTGACGAACTCACAATTTACGGATTTAAATTTGGTCTTACGTGCATAATTTGGCGTCTTTTACGACTAAACCGGAAACCTTAGGATTACGTATTTACGTTTTTGAACTCCGTTTTTGATGAGACAATTTTTATTGGATTCGTTTTGTGACGGTGATTCATAATTTATAAAAACATTTTTCATAAAACGACCCGAGGGCACGCAAATCGAGAAAACTAGAATCGAGAAATACCCGTAAACTAGTGAGATGGGACAAAACACTTTGTCCCACCCCACTAGCAAAAGGGGACGGCTAAACTTGACACCACCACACTAATGTGGCATCAAGTTAGCTAACATGTACAAGTGTAAGCTTGTGCTTACACCTTAAGCTAACCATTACCACTTACAACAAAAACTAGCAACTTGTTTCATTCTTACCATTTCTTCCATGCAAACCACTCTAAAAATCCTCTCAATCTCTCCCTCCTTGCCGTCCCAAATAAGCTAACAAACCCCATCATTGATCTTTTCTAGCCACAAACCACATGTTTACTAGTCCTATTAAGGTGTTCTCTTGAAGCCTTGATCATTTGGTGGCCATATTAACAACTTTGGAGGTGATTTGCTTGAGTCCTAGGGCTGATTTTCCAACCTATGTTCTTGATATTTGATGGTCTTGGAGATACTTGTTGTGTTCATCAAGTTCTTGCCTTCCTAAAACAAGAAATCCACTTGGATTGGTAAAGAAGCTCATCCTCTACATTTTTCTCTTATTATTTTGTAAAGAACAAATGTATTTTCTTTCATTTTTTATATGTATATGATGTATATATGATGATAAAAATGTTGTGTGGGGATCAAGTGTTGATAAACATGCTTAAAAATGATGATAACCATAAGAAATGAAGCTAAAATCTTGACTAATTAGTTGGCTGTATAAAAACAGTAGATAACTAAAAGATGAACTGATAAACTTGCATGGTTTCATCTATTTACAGTAAGTAGATGATGTTATACACATGTGAGAGTTGGCCATGCAATGGAATCAAAATAATGAGTGAGATATGATCAAAACAAGTTAGGTGGTGTAATCTGAATAAGCAGTTTTGTAGGGACTGTTAAGGCAACTTAGACTCAAAATGGGCAGTAGCTGTAACTAAGTTATATGCAGCACATATTATGAAGAATTTGTCATCCAAAGATGAGCTTCTAAGTCATTGTAGAACTCTAGATATGGTAAAAATGATGAATATGAAGTTAAAAATCAGATTTTGGAAATAATGTTTATTATTATTATATAAGCACTCACATTATAATTTATAAAATGTAAAATATAAACCCACTAACTTATAGAACTTATTTATATAAATGTATAAAAGGTTAATTAAATGGGTAAATTAGATAAATGGTGGTAAAATAATATTTATAAGTAATAAAAACTATAAACTTGATTTTTACGACTTTTTCGGCTATCGCCGTAAAATTAACGTTTTTCGCCAAATAAAACTTAGATGACTAAACCCGTCTAATGTAAAGTTTATAAAAGTTTTATACTGATGTATAAGTAACTAAGACAAGTAAAAACCGATAAAACCCGAACTATAAGAATTACGGACATTAACGAGCTAACTAAGCATAATGGACTAACAATTGGACTAAATAAGATAAAAACTTGTAAAAAGAATTATTTAGGCTTAACCCATTTGGGCCCAACATGAAAAATATATATACTGATAATATAGGTATAAAATGGATAAAAACAAGTAAAAGAACTTATAAAAGAATTAATGGACTTAAAATAGGTAAAATCGATAAAACTAGTGAACTAGTAAGACGTTACCAAAACGTAAACACTAAAATGAGTAAACAAGGATTTATAAACCCACTTGATCATCATCATATGTACAAAATCATCATATGTATATTGTTATTTTGATAAAAGTCATTGGACCGAGTCTAAGACCGATTATTATTTATATAGGTTTCCGTGACCGAAGCACGCCCGTAGCCGATAATCCGCCTTTCATTAACAACGTGAGTTCATAGCCTCGCACTCTTTTAAATGTTTTATAAAATGATTTGTAAACCCGCGAGGGAGATGACATGCTAGATTTTTATAAAAATAGAACACAAGTAGTCCCGATTGTATGCTTAATGATATGGACCTGAATGATGCTATGACCCTATATTCGAGACTAAAAGGATTATTAGTAGTTAGGTTATGTCACTTAAAGTCCCATTAGCATGAATTGTGAACTACCGGGATTTGGTAGACGCTTATGCATTTGATAGTACTATTTGGGGACGATCACCCCAGTTCGCGCCTTGACGGTTGATCCCTGTCGTACCACATTGATTGGTAAGCGAATTTATGTATGAGAAGATTCCATAGCGTGATTTTTGTGACGACACGCTAACTTAGATTGGCAAATTGTTTGTCGGGTTCGCGGCCCGCTGTTTTCACAGTAAGTTAACAATGTCATGCGGCTAATAATAATCCTACAATCTATACGACCTGTATAATCTAAATAAACGATAACGACGCTATTACGATGAATATATTACCTAACATGGTAATATAGAGACTACGGTCTCATGGACGGTTTCAGATGTATGCTTGATTTATATATTGCCTGACTAGCAATATGTGGACTTACTTCCGATATTATACTTGTGTTCTGATTTTAAATGAATGTAAATGATTGTTTTTATATAACGGTTTTCATTAAACTCTATGAATTCACTCGGCATTCGCTGGTATGATTTTTGCATGTTTCTATCTCAGGTGCTTGAAGGTAATCCGGATGGAGATCGACTCTGATGGCCCACACTTAATATTAAAAATGTTCATTCGATCTGTGTTTTGTAAACTTAATGACCTGTATAATTTGGGACCTGTTGTACACTTTTAAACTTTTTATCGAATGAATGTTTGATAAACCTTGTACAACCATTTTTATGTGTTGTCTATGATTGGAGTTATTGTGCTATCCCGTAACACTCTGAAAGACCCTTCCGCTGTACCGATACGAAAAATGAGAGTGTTACATAAACTACTGTTTCTTTCCAGTTGTCACAAGATTAGTTCGTAAAGAACCGCACGTGTCACCTACCATGAGCTTGTTTGATGTTGGCTCAAGCATGATTTCCATCTTCACTGTAATACTTACGTATTACTCGGATGTTCTGGCAATATTACAAGAATACTGCGTAGGACTCATAAAAGATCTCTTACTTTTCATAGTGTGTGAAGAGGAAAGGAATAAATGGAAAGTGTCCTAATGAGAATTTTGATGATCATGTGGCTCTAGACTCGATAGTGCGTTTTGATTTAGTGATCGATGGCTGGAGAGGAGTGCCACCTACTCAATATCAGTCTATTCGGAGTGAGTAAACCAATAGATAACGTGTTGATCTCCGTGTGATTAAAACAAATACCTTTTGAGAGATATTTGAGTTAGCTGGGGAGGGTTGTGCATTGCATCACTGGGTCCATGATGGCTTTCTTCAATATCGAGAATCATTAACTAATGATCTCAATAGCATATGTATTGACCCGGTTTCTGCCTAAAGTTGTAAGGAGGGCTTCTTTCTTTACACCCTTTATCTTTACAATTCTTTTTCATTCTTCAACCCCTTCAATGCTTACCAATACGTCATCACTAGCACCTTGTTGTGATTGTTCCAGTGCTAGCTTAAGTACTTGGTCGGCATTCAGCTACGTTCACATTCATTCTCCATCTTTCCTAGGACTTCTATTTCTATCTAGGGAGTTGTCCTTGGGAAGATTCCATCGGTTCTGATGAATCATTGGACTAATACCTATACCTACCACCCTTTTGTCACCACATCCGTCGTGAGTTAAGTGTGTTTTGGGTTGATATAGTCACCATGAAAAATCCTTGAAAAACACTTAAAACACTTGTGATATTGTAAACAAAGTTTTTGTGCCTTAAGTGTTTTGATCATCAAAAACGCTCCCCCTTAACTTGTGCATTACACATGTTAAGTTGGTTTATCTTTTAAGTCTTTTTCATTGTTTTAGCCAAATATCATTAAGTCTCCTTAATCCCATTTTCTCCCCTTTCCAAAATGTTAACCATCAATATTTTGGATATTAATGAATTAACCGGTCTTTGGGTAATAAAATGAAATTAGATGTTGGCCAAAGAACATATTAATGCTCCCCCTCAAATCAATGAGGGTAAGTTGTAGTGCTTGAGTATGATTTGTTTGAAAGATTTAGAATCTCGAGAGAAATTCTTCAAAAATATCATACTTTTACACTACAACAAGCCACAAAAGCTGATAAAGCAAAAAGATAACATATTCACAATTATAGACATATGGAGTTGACTTGTTATAAGACGAACCAAAATTAATTGGTTCGTTCCGTGAACCGATGGTGAGCTCCATATGGTCGTCCACCGACGAATCGTTCTATACTTCGTAGCAACCGGCGCTTCCTTAGAAGTTCCTCAATCTTCCTGATTGCGTACGATGCTCCCTTTCTACACTGGGTTGTCCAGGTGTATTTGACTGCCGGAAGAGGTAAGTTGGCATTGAGAACCGACAGATCATCTCGAACATTCTTTAGCGTTCCATCACTGAATTTGTGCAGTTCTGAGAATCGCATATATTGCATGACGCCCGTCTCATTTGGATAAAAGATCCTTGCTTCCGGCTTGGTAGTCCCCATGTAAACCTTCTTGTTCTTATGAAAATTACTGAGTGGAGTCGTATGGGAACGTTCCAGGTTTAGCTTCTTCTGATAGCTTTCTACTCCAAGTTGAAAGTCTTCCACCCGGTTTTGAATGACTATTTTCCTGGCATATTGACAAAAGTTGGAGCTCATGGCTATGACAATCTCTGGTGATAGATGATCAACTTTTTCTTGAGCCAATAGCAACAAAAGATCTTCGATGTCTTCAAGTTGAAGCTACTGGAGATCACTTTCGTCAATGCGGTATTCTTTCTCATCGGTACGTTTGAACACGATTACATTTAAGTAATCATAACCGAAGACAGTCTGAGTGGTTGCTCCTTGGATGCTTTTGATTCTGTGAGCTGAGACAATAGAAGCACCTCTCTTAGGACGATGGAAGTGATTGTAAGCTAACTTCTTCTTTTGATTCCAGTGAGATATGCCAAGTGAAGCATAAGTATCATAAAACTTGAGCAGCTTCTTTCTCCATATTGACTCAGGCACTTTATCCTCTATCCATGGAACATTCTCCAAGTTAACATCCTTGAGCATTGTTAGTGACGTGGCATATTTCTTTGCTCCATTTTCAAGGTATTCAAGATCGTGAGAGACAAAATGCTCTATTGGGATAGTGGCAGAACTGGTGATGACCGTTGGTGTAAGAGGTCGCAACACGGGAGTCTGAATTCCTGTACTTGTCGCTCTCATTGCTTTTGTAAGCTTATTGAGGTGATATTCTGCTTCATTATGGCTGATCTTTAACGTGTCAAAGAAGTCCACATTTGCAGCTGCCATTTTGATCAGATCCGGAGTCATCGTCGGTTTCCCATGAGAATACCTTAGAAAAGCCGAGAAGTCGATAGGGTTGTTGAGGAATTGAGTCAGCTCCATTTCAGTTGCAGTGTCAAATGGATGTTGTGGTGCTGCATTTGCAGTGTCAAAAGATATAGGGTTTCATTTGTTCAGTTCAAAAGATATAGTCTTTTTGGAGAAAGATGCAGTGTTCCAGAATTCATGCATGTAGACTTCGGGAACAGATGCAGTACATCTGAGTGTGTCTCTGATGGGTGATATGTCTAGGATATCCGTGGCTATTTTGAAAGCTGGTAAGGCCGGATCAAAATCATCTTGTAATCGAGAGTTGTTCTCAGCATATGGAAGCCTATTATTGAGCGAAACAAGTTCAAGATCACGAAGTCGTTGTTCTTCCTCTGTGATTGACATTTTCTTGCTTTGATGACATAAGCACAAATGATATACACAAAATATGTAGATGTCTTAAGTCTATGCCAAGTTGAAACATAGGGAAAATTTCATGACAAATATTACTACATAATGTAGAAATACAACATACACACATAATTCAGATGAACAAGGTCCTTACATATAACAACACACTTAGGAAAGTGACAGATATGCCAAAGACATTTTTATTCTAAAGAGATAACGACCTAGCATTAGTTCTTAAAATATTTGGATTTCTCGGGGGTCATGACCAAAACCTCAGTAGGTCTAGGTTTGACTTCTACTAACACCTCAGTAGGTCTTGGTTTCGTTTCAACCAAAACTTCAGTGTGTTTTGGTTTAGTTTCAACCAATATGTCAGGAATTGTAGGATTATCCTCAATCCAAAATATAGTGGGCTTGAACAAAGATGAAGCTTTGTCTTCCATGGCCTGGAAACAAAACACAAGACATTGACTAAGTAATTTGTATCTCTTTTGTTTACATAGGAATCAACTTATTAAATAAGATGAACTTCTGTAATAAGAAACCATTCAAGTATTCTTATGAGATAAAATATAACTCGTTTCAATAAAACTTGGTTTCGTGTTAGTGGCCCGAATGAACTTAAAAACCTAATGAGGAAATAGTGCAAGCTAGGCCGAACTCATTAGATAATCTAAGGCAAATGCATAATCATAAGAATCCTAAGTCCATCGCAATGTATCAATCCATCAGAATCCTATCCAAGCCTTCGCAATGAATTAAGCATCATAATCCTAATGAATGAAAGTCCTATCACAATATCTATGTCCATCGCAATAAGTACATTTCCATCAGAATAAATAAGGATCCATCGCAATATGACCCATCGCAATACCTAGTGCGAAGCCATCGCAATAACGCATCGGAATGCGTCATCGCAATACGCCATTGCAATGTGCCATCGTAATGTCCCATCGCAATGAGCCATCACAAAGAGCCCTCGGAATGACCGATCGCAACAGCCCATCGCAATGAACCATCGCAATGACACATCGCAATGAGCCATCGCAATGAGCCATCGAAATGACTCATCGCAATAGCCCATCGCAATGAGTCATCGGAATGACTCATCGCAATGACAGGCATCGCAATGATGTGGTCGCAATGTTCATCGAAATCCGTTACAGGGATCCGATCTTAATCGTTGACTTCTCGATCCAGGTACAAGGCAAATTTTTAAGTGTTTCTGGGCAAAAACAATGTGTATTTATGCATCCTTAACAAATCCCACAACTTAATTTCCATTTCTATAGCAAAACACGAAACCCTAAATCTTGAAAAGATCTGATGGTACTGTTTTGATATTTTGAGATGAAACGGATTAAATGAGAGCAACTTAAACAAGATATAATACCTATATTTTATGTAGAAAGTGATAAGTCATGGACAAAGATCAAATAGTACGCAAGGTAGCAACAATGGCAGAAAGAATATGTGTTGTGTGTTTGCAGTAGAGACGGGGAATGGGGGGGTGAAAGGTTTTGACTAGGTCAAACTTTGGTCAAGATAATCAAGCACCCACCATTTTGCAAAAAGTGCAATAATGGTCCCCCTGTTTTAAAATGATTAGTTAAAGTTAATCGAATCAACTTAACAAAAATAAACCCGCTCACAAACACGACCACAAATACTTTAACGCCAAATTTTAATGACCTATTCATGAGATTCTATATCACACAAGGCACACATAGCATAACCGATGATGAAGAATAGCTAATATTTTCTGCCAATCCTTTTTAACGACCAAATTTGTTTCCACGAAGAGTTAATATTTGCTCCCCCTTAATCCGTGACCTATTTTCTATTTAAAGAGCTGTAGTCAATGATTTTAAGGACACAACTATTAATGAGGACATTTGCCGGTTAAGTGATTTTATAGAACGATTCTGGTGGCAATAAGATTTCTCTTATTTTTACAAAATAAGTGCACTGAAACGTACACAAATTTGTGTTAGACCAAGTTATAAAGTAAACTTAGTCCCTTACAAGGTTTTAAAGTAAACCTTGCCCGAGAAAATTAATTCCCTTTGTGAGCCAACGTTTTCAAAAGAAATACGTGACTTTAATGCGAGAAGCGGGTTGTAGTCTGAAATAACTACAAGCCATAATGGGCATGTTTTAAAACTTGTACAACTTTTATACGGACTCTATTTATGGCGCTGTGTCAATATTAATCTACATTTATAAAGCCATAAATATTACCGTACTAAAAGACATGCCCGATTTGAAAATAACAATAACAATATTTTTGGATTTTCTTGATTTTATATTTTTTATGGATTTTCTATGTTTTATATTTTTTAATGGATTTTATATGTTTTCTATTTTTGTATTTTGCTTTTGATGGTTTAAATATGTACGATAATATACAAGATCACGATCAAGGATACTCGAGAATAGTTTACCACTACTATTCTTCAGATTCTTCTGCCAACTCCTTAAGTGTCGCTGGTGAGAATGATTTCATGCCTAGCTTTTTGATCAAAAACTCGATACGTCCTCGATCTATGGCCTTTGTGAATATATCTGCCAGCTGATACTCAGTGTTGACGAAGTATAGTTCGATCACTCCATTTTCCACTTGCTCCTTGATGAAGTGGTAGCGGATGTCAATGTGCTTTGCTCGAGAGTGTTGAACGTAGTTGCAGCATAGAGCGATTGCACTTTTGTTATCACAGTACATCGGGATTTTGTTGAATCCAAGACCGTAGTCAGTCAATTGTGACCTCATCCAAAGAACTTGAGCACAACAACCGGACATAGCAATGTATTCAGCCTCAGTACTTGATATCGCAGCGCTTTTCTGCCTTTTTGATGCCCAACTAACAAGTCTATCTCCAAGAAGTTGCACACTGCCAGAAGTGCTACGTCTGGTATCTTGACACCCGGCATAATCCGCATCTGCATATGAAATTAGTGCAATAGAGGAATCCTTCGGATACCACAGACCACGATGAAGTGTTCCTTTTAGATACCGAAAGATCCTTTTCACAACATGTAAGTGTTTTTCGGTAGGCCGAGCCTGATACCGGGCACACATGCTAATAGCAAATTGCAAATCAGGCCTGCTAGCAGTCAGATAGAGAAGGGTGCCGATCATTCCACGGTAAAGTTTAGGATCGACAGCTATCCCTTCCTTATCTTCATCTAACTTAGATCGCTCCACCATTAGAGTATCCACGGGGTCACAGTTTTCAAAGTGATATTTCTTTAATGATTCAAGAGCAAATTTGGATTGATTAATGAAGATGCCTCTGGGATTCTGAGAAATTTGCAACCCTAAGAAAAATGAAATTTTTCCCATCATCGACATCTTAAAGCGTGTGGACATAATTTTCTCAAAACGGTCAGACAAACATTGATTAGTAGCAGCAAATATTATATCATCAACATAAATTTATACCAGTATCATGTCGTTGGCCTCCTTGAGAATGAATAATGTTGGGTCCACTTTGCCTTTGGAGAAGCCTTTGGAGATGAGATACGACGATAAGAGATCGTACCACGCGCGTGGAGCTTGTTTCAACCCGTAAAGAGCCTTCTTGAGCTTGTACACGTGATTAGGATACTATGAATTGACGAATCTATTCAGCTGGCTTACGTAGACATCTTCCCTTAATTCACCATTGAGAAATGCCGTCTTAACATCCATTTGGTAGACGATCATATTCATGTGAGCAGCATAAGCAAGGAATAGTCTAATTGCCTCTAATCGTGCAACAGGAGCAAAGGATTCTACAAAATCAATACCCAAAGCTTGTTTGTAACCTCTAGCAACCAATCTAGCTTTGTTTTTCAGAACACTTCCTAATTCATCAAGCTTAACCTTGTATACCCACAACAATGTCAAGATTTCAACGTTGCTAGGTACCGGAACTAATTCCCACACTTCAAGACGTTGGAATTCATTAAGTTCCTCTTGCATGGCTTCAATCTATGATGATTTAGTCATGGATTGTTGCCAGTTTTTAGGTTCAGTGTATGAAAGAAATGCATCAAAATAGCATTATAATGCATGTTCTTGGAGTTGATGTCGTGTTAAGACTGGTCGATCGATGTCACCAATAATATTGCGGATTGGGTGATCCTTTGTCCATTTAGTGTTGTGAGTTTCAATCCGTGGTGGTCGGGAGTGAAAGATTACAGGAGCTTCCTCTGAGATAGACGCACCGGTAGGGTCTTCAGGTATATGTGAACCAAAGAAGGGAAGCTCTTGTAAGTGAGCATATTCCAAATCGTGATCATATAGGTCCTCTTCAACATCATTAGGAACGAGTGGGGGTGATGATTCAAGTGTTGTTAGAGAATTGTTGGGGGATGGGACATCTTGTTCAAGAGTAACAGTAGATGCCTCAGATAGATTTCCATTATCTTGAGCAACAACGTCGGGAATCAGAGATACTGCTACAGGTGCTGGAGAATCATTACTCGGTGGATCAAAGAATTCATCAAACATAGGTTGAAATAACATATCCCACTCGGACCTTGTTGGTGGTATAAATGATGGAGAAGTAGGATTGTTGGGAGTTAATCCGAAACTGATTGTACCGGTTCCCATCTCGTGTAATCCGGCTTCAGAGCTGTGTTGCTCAGAAGCCATCGTTGTCAGCTCATCAAAATCGACATCCAAAGTTTCTACTATCTTGCTAAGACGACGGTTATAAATTCAGTAAGCTTTCTTTGCAGGCGAGTATCCAATGAAAATTCCAATATCAGCCTTCGGTTGAAGTTTTCCCAGATTCTCACTATTTGTATTTGGATAGCAAAGTGCACCAAACACATGAAGATATGAAATATCGGGTTTGTGTCCATGAAGTAGCTCATATGGAGTTTTACCATGACGTTTGCGAATGATGGAGCGGTTTTGGGTATAACATGCGGTTGCCACTGCTTCAGCCCATAAGAATAAAGGAGCATTCGCATAAATCAACATAGTTCGAGCAGCTTCCATAAGTGTACGGTTACGTCTTTCAACGACACCATTTTGTTGTAGAGTGCGAGCCATAGATGTTTCATGAGAGATACCAACCTTTTCATAATAATTTCGAAGAGTCTGATTAACGAACTCAGTGCCGTTATCAGTCCGAATGCGGCGAACAGTAGCATTACGACGTACTTGGATCATCTTTAAGAAAGTAATGATATACTCTGGTGCTTGATCCTTGGATGCTAAAAACTTTACCCATGTAAACCTTGAGAAATCATCCACTATGACGAGGATGTATTTTCTACCACTCACACTAGCCGTACGCATTGGCCCGCAAAGATCCATGTGCAAAAGATACAGTGGTTCTTGGTTGGTGTCTTCTGCTTTAGGTTTGTAAGATTTCTTGGTGCTTTTCCCCAATGAACACGCGGAACATAAATGATCCTTGTCGAACTTAAGTTTTGGAAGACCACGAACAAGTTTGTTTCTAGCCAAATGGTTAATAGCATCAAAGTTAGGATGAGATAATCGTCGATGCCACAACCATGACTTGGTCTTAGATGCTTTGGAGAGTAGGCAAACAGGAGAGGCGGCCATCATGTTTTGAATAGACAAAGTATAGAGATTATCCCCTCGAGAACCCTTTAACAAATCATTTCCTACAAGATCACGAATGAAGCAAGTATGTTGTCGAAAGGCCACTTCAAGGTTTGAATCGCAAAATTGTCCTACTGAGAATAGATTGTGACCAAGTCCCTCCACATAATAAACCCTTGAAATCATGACATTCCCAATTTGATATTCACCATAACCCATAATCTTTGCAATATGGTCGTTACCGAATTTAACCGTTCCTAGAAACTTGCAGACGAAATTTCTGAGCATCGAGCGGTCTCCAGTCATATGTTTGGAGCACCCCGAGTCCAAATACCAAAGAATAATTTGGACGACCTATAAATATTACCAAACACAGACGATGTATCGGATTCTAATTGTTCTTCTGAGTTAGCAGGTACATATATAATTATCTTAGATTTTCTATCAGACGAAACTTTAGGTTTCCAGATTTTCTTACTAGTGGTTGGCTTAGATTCTAGTTGTCTAGTATTCGGAGGTACTTTTTGACTGGGGACATTACCACTGGTAGGCACAATAGTGGGGGCAGACCTAGTTAAAGGGCGTTTTTTCCATTTCTTAGTGATAGTGTTCCTATTTAAAGGATGCTTAGACCTAACTTCCGTGGATGTGATCCTAGTTAAAGGGCACTTAGTTCCATTAGCAGTAAAGGTCCTACCAGTGGGTTTCTATTGCCACCCAACTTGGGTAAATTTATTCCCTATTGGAATCCATTCAAGATTGTTCTTAATAGCATACATTTCATTCACGTGATCAACAAGGCATAAATCATGACGCTGAGAAAACATGCATTCATTACAACTCCAACATTTCGCATAAGAATTCACATTTTGCTTAGGTTTCCACTCATAAAGAGAACCTTTTGTCTTAGCTACATGTTTCTTTTTATTTAAAACTAAAATAACATTCCTAGGGTGCACTTCTACTTTCTTCTTCTCAGTACTATTAGTGGAAGGCTTGATCCTATCTTTCTTTTCTTGAGATCCTTTACCCTTGGTGGACACAGTTACTCCTGTAGAAGCCAAGGGAACATTAGTTACAGATTTTGACTTAGCCTTGATGGGTGTGTTTAAAATAGGCTTAGCTCCTGGGGTCTTATTAAATGGAGTAATGGCAATGGTGGTTTATTGTTTAGATGGTGCAGATATCGGTTGCCCAATGTACTCTAAGTATGCTAAACAGTCTTGAACGCGATCCACATATAATAAAAGCTCATATACGCTATGACTTGTGGGATCACGTTCACGTATTTCATCAATAATCGCTCTAGCTAGATCATCATGTTCTAAAGCATTTTTCATATATGTGGCAAACTTAGTGGGACTTTTCCTAAATTTTGGATCCCGATATAGCACACGTGGGTTGGGTTTGGGAGCACTAGAGGTCGAGGCAGAGACAGTAGCTGAATTATCAACACTTTCTCGTCCTTTGAGTTGAAGTGTCTCCTTTAATTCTGCTATAACCATGTTTTTGTCGATGAGCTGAATTTTTAGGTCAGAGGATTCCTCACATTTCCTGTTCAGTTTGTCCATTAATGACTTTTGTTCTGTCGCATTAAAAGCGAGGCGTTCTTCTATTGAACCAGAATTTTGTGAGTCATCCTGCCTTAATTGTTCACGCTCTCCTAGTATAGAATTAATTCTATTTTCTAGGACATGATTTTTAGTCTCTGCAGTCTCTAGTTCCGTTTTTGTTTCTAGTAATTCTCTCTTAATTCTCATCATCTCTTCCTCTAAATTCTGAACCATCTGAATCATCTTGTCACTTGTCTCAACGGAGTGTCCACCATCATTTTGTTTTGAAAGAGTTTCATTTTTAGATTGATTCTCAATTTCAAGTGATATAGAATGTTGTTGAAGCTCATTAAAACTTTTTGAGAGTGTATTATACGAATCTTGAAGCTTTAAAAATTCAGCATTGGATTCAGGACAAGAATGATTTTCTACAGTATTCACAGATTCATGCACATCATCACAAATATTCACAGTAGATGAAATTTCATGAGTATATTTAATAGTAACAACTTGCATCACTTCGAGGGACACCATATGTTCTAAAAAAGGGTCATATTCTGATAAAATCTTTTCCTTTTCAAGTAAGTGTTGTTCATAAGCGTCATCCATTTTATTGAAAACTTTTTGAACTTCACCAATTTCAAAACTTAAATTACACGCTAGATCATAGAGTCCTTGTTTAATATGGTCCACAAACGGAACGATCTCTTTCTCAAACACCGTTTTCATGTGTTCGAACGCCCATTCTCCAGCGGTTTGAGCCGTTGAAGTCGTACATTCCAAAATGACATTGTCAAACTCGGTAAGGTACTGCCCAATCTCTTCCAAGCTGAGCTTTACCGTACTAACCGGTGGAAGATTCTTAGGAATTTCCTTTGGTTTGTCCGAGTTAACGAGTGTAGGAATTATACTAAGGCATTCTCTAGTAGGCATGAAAGTTGATGTTTGGAGAGTTCTCTTTTGCATATTAAAACGAATTCTAAGATCTATTGTGGCATTTTTTGCATTCATTTGAGCATAATCATATTCAGGATATGTAGAAAGTAATTTAAACCGCTTCTCATCATATGGTGTCATACTCTCAGAATCATTTGAGAACACAATCAGATCTAATACCAATCCTAAATTTGTTGCATCATAAAGTCGTGGGTTGTGGTTAAGCGCTTGCTTTGCATACCCCGGGTTAGGTGGTAAGTCTATAAGACGCGATAGATTGAACTCTTTAAATGATGCATGAAACAAGTGTACTAGATGTGAAGCAGCATATTGTTTTAAAAGCTTAATTTCCGTTTCTTTGATTCTTTCAGACGTCTTAATTTCCATTTCAAGCTGTTTGGACTCAAGAATTTCAAAATCCGTTTGAAGTTGTTGAAAATTAGTAACGACCGACTCTTTTTCTTTAAGTTCATTCGAAAGATTTGCTCTTAAACTCTCAATTTCTAGCAGATTGTCCATTTGAACTTTCCTAAACCTATCAAATTCAGGATTGGTTATGGTAGTGGACACAGGAGTCATTTCCAAGGTTTTAACCTTGTCCTTATGCAAAGCAAGCTCGGCAGATAAAGTCTGATTAGCATTAAGGGTTTCACGGACCACATTATTCATTCTGCTAAGCAAAGATGCTGGGACCCTAACCAAATCAGGTTGAGCAGACGAATTGGTAGTCGTAATAGCTCCCGGTTGTGGTTCACTCAAAGTCTGAGGACTTACAATGATATTGCTGTCATTGTTTGTCTCGTCGATTGAGTTACTATCCACCGAAGGCTGTTCCGAATACTCAGACATTTGCTCAACTTGATAAGGTACAATACTAGTATCTGTAGCAGTATTTGGTACATCATAAATGGTATCAGCTCCATATAGTGAAAGTTTTGCCATAAGAGCTGCTTTGGCGGTGTTAAGATCATCATAATCAGAGTCATATGCATCCAAATCATCACATTGATATGCAGCATTGTTGGTGATGACTGTTGTGAGACCATCAGTTTCCGCTACTCCCGGATCTGCAAGGAATGCCAATTCTTCTTCATCAAGCTCACGACCTTGGGCTTGAGCATTCACCAGGTAAATATTCTCCTTAAACCATGTGTTGTCCCTTTTCCTCTTAGGCTGCTTGCATTCTCGGGCCATGTGCCCTTCCCCTTTGCAGTTGTAACAAATAACCACCTTCATTTTACCAGTGTTGTTTGCTCTTGTAGCAGTAGTAGTGGATGAACGTGCAACAGTAGTAAACGAATTTGATCTCCCTTGAAGTGGTTGCACCATGACTCTTCCGTCCTGAATTGTTGCCTGTTGTCGAGAGTTAGACGAGTTCCTTAACTGATTGTTAGTTGTTGCTGGACCTCGGTAACCTCGTTTGTTCAATGTTTGACTTAAATAAGCAGACATCAGAGCAAGGATTTCAGTAGGGCTATCTCCTTGTCTAAATTCAGGGACAGGGATGTCATCTTCACAGTAGAAAGCTGGTGCTGCTTGAGCTACAGTCTGATTGGTTGGAGCACTGACTTGTTGTGAGTAATGAGGTTGAGGAGCCTTAAGTTGTGGATAGGTACTAGCAAGGTTGGTGGGAGGTTGATACGGTGAATACTGGTGTGAAGCATAAGGTAATGGGTGTGAATCTCCTTGTGATGATGTTGTTGCTGGTTGTTGATAAGATGTTGGCGGCAGTGGCAGAATCGAGTACTGTGGGAAGCTTGGTGTTTGATACACGGGTTGATATGAAGATTTGTGTCCTAAAGCAAGCTGAGAGTTGTGGTATGACAGTGTAGGATGGTTTGCCAATAATGCCATTGGTTCATGATAAGGTCCTTGAGAAATTCGGTTTTGGATCACATGCTTCTCATGTTGTTGTAAGAAAGCATAGAGTTGATCTAAATTGGACTTGTGGAGATCACGAATCATCTTGACATCAGTCAAATATTGACTCCATTCAGGGGGTAGTGTGTTCAAAAACTTGGTGTTTAATTCTGTTCAATCCTTAGATTATAGACATTCATGTCATTAATCAAAGTGGTAAAACGCCAGTAAAAATCATGAAGTGTCTCCCCTGGAAGGTATGTGAACCTATCAAATAAATCATACAGTTGACACTCTCGTTCTTGCTTAGTGGGAGATGTCCCTTGTAGCAAAACCGCAAGTCGATCCCAAAGATTCTTTGCTACTGTATGTTCACTTACCATTCGAAAGATATCGGGTGGAAGGGCTTGAAGAATTGTCTGAACAACCCTTACATCAGCATCTGCAATGATTTTATTGGCATCAGTTAACTCATGATACTCCCTTGGCCTTGTCACGTTGTTGACGATAACCTCTCCCCAATCTAATGGTCCTTTATCAATCGATTGAAGCATAAGTAGACCATTTTGTTTGCCCATGATGTACGTTCTCATACGGCCTTGCCATGCTTCAAATAGATCTTTGATGAGCAAAGGCGGGCGAGTATCGGTAATCGAAATGATCGATATATCGGTGAGTGAAGTCATAGTTGGCATAAATTAATGTGAATTCATTTTGTGATCCCTTGAAAAAAAAGATTATCAAAGATGATCGAACAATGAAATAATGTTATGAGTTTTTTGTGTTGTTAACTAAAAGATGTTGTTATCTTGTTGTTGTGTTTGCTTTTGAAATTTTCCAAATTACCAAATTAAATGCCAAATAGAAGAACTCCACTAAGTATCTAAAAACAAGTTCTATCGAAATGTTCTTTCTGTCGGAATACCTAGATCGGAATATCTTACTATCGGAATGCTTAGATCGTAATGCAAAGCTGTCGAAATGATTCAGATCGCAAAAGTGCTTGTCGGAATGATTCAGATCGTAATGCTCAGATCGCAATGTAACCTTGTCGGAATGATGATGGTATCGGAATGCCTAGATCGCAATGCAAAGTTATCGAAATGTTCAGATCGCAAAGCCTATCGGAATGCTCAGATCGCAAAGTCTATCGGAATGATTCAGATCGGAATATAGCTGATAAAATTTAGGCAGAGTAACGACTTAAAAACTTCCTTATAACCGTCAGAATCCCAGATCGCAAAGAACGATCGGAATGTGCAGATCAGAATAAGTATTGAAATCCAAGTATCGCAATGTGGAACCAAACATTTCCGATGGTGATGGTTATTGCGATGGAAGCCCCTTTTCACTTGTACTTTCCGATGGAGATGTTTGCTTGAATTTCGGAATGAAGAACACAAGACCTTTTTGCACTTTTGATCCAAGAACGATTGTGTTTTAACCAAAACCAAGATACCAAAAACACTATAACACGAATCACTACGTTACACTACTTGAAACTACGATCAAACACAAAAAATTTTGAAGATTCAGCAAAAACAAACCAACACCCTACGATATGTTTATAAAACAATACGCAACACAAAAACAAACCTATATCTCATCCCATGCTCTTGATACCAATTGTAGAACAATGATAATCTTTATGAAACAAGGGGGTTGATGTTTTTCTAGAGAGAGAAACTTAGAGAGAGAAGTGAAAGAAACTTGTATATTGAAAAGTAAGAAATGAACAACCAACACCTCTTTCCATGGTGGAAAGAGGTTTAAATACCCCAAGTCCATAATAGACTTGGGCTTCCGTCCCATGAACATGCTCATGGGTCGGGCTATTTAATAAATGAAACTTAACATTACTACGAGCCTATAACTACATTGTTGGAGTGACCGAGACTTTCTATATATGTAAAACGTATTTCCAACACGATTTTTGATTACGGTATTTTCCTTTTTATGGTCATGTAATGTTTAGACATTTTTCCTTGTATGCTTTGATGACACGCCATAATTACGCGTGACATTCCATTATCAAAATGGGGTGTTACAATTATGGTATCAGAGCCAAGGCATCGACCTGTAGGCTCTCAAAATATGACATGTGATTAGTGGGTAGTCACTATGGTCTTCCTAGAACTGACAGTTGTTTTCATGCATTCATCATTTTTATGCATACATATATATGTCATTGTCGCAGGTTTATGACTAAGTAATGGTTGGTACAGGAGTGGACCTATTTAGTTGCATGTGTTTTATCGAAACTTATAAATTTAGGACCGACCCATAGGCGTCCCCTCGCCATGTCTTTTATTTTGGGTGAACTGACCATAGGCGTTCACTCTCGAGCATATAAAAGTTTTCATAAAACTGCATCATGCATTCATACACAAAATTTTTCTTGCATAAAAATATCTCTTGAAATTTTGGTATAAATTTTTTTCATGTATATATATATATATATATTTTATGTTTTGATCTGTTTAATCATATGTTTTATGTTATACTGGCAGATGGTTCTCACACTCGAACAGGAACAACTCAATGCTCCAATACAAGCTTTGCTTCCTCAACTGAGGAACGACATCAGGGCTGAGGTTCAAGCTGCCAACAATCAGCAGCATAATCAGGCACCTCCTCCTCCTCCAGTGACATTGGCAGTATGGCTGGAGAGATTCAACAAGCTCCGTCCTCGAGCTTTGAGAAAACAGATAGCCCCAGTGATGTTGAAAGCTGGTTGGCTCACATCGAGAAGATTTTCAATGCTATGGGTTGTGACCCCGCATACAAGGCGAGGTTGGCATGCTATCGGTTCGAAGGTGATGTGCTAAATTGGTGGTTAGCGTTGATGCAGTCTGAGGGAGGTGACGAGTGGGTTGCTGGTTTGACTTGGGATCAGTTCAAGGAAAGGGTGATGGAGCAGTTCTTTCCCAAGGCTGAGTAAGACAAGCTCAAGAGGGAGTGCCATGGGATCCGACAGAGAGCTGGGGAGAATAGCAACGAGTTTATGCAGCGCTTTCTTCTCTTAGCTGGTTTCCTTGGTGCGGCAGCAGGTACTCCTGAAGAGCAGGCACACCACTTTAGGTGGGCTCTTCGCACATCGGTCGCAAACAATCTGGTGTGTGCTACGTTCAACACTGTAGCACAAGTGGCCGATGCAGCACGTAAGCTGGAGATGCTGCAGGAGAGAGATGAGTTCGGGGAAGCTGAGAGACCCGACAAGAGGTAAACATTCGTATTCAAGCGGTGATCAATCCGTATTCTTCCCATATATGTCAAATATTCATCTCTTTAAATGTATCTTCCAGACAGAAAACTAGGGACCGGTCTCAGCCGGCTACTCAGCAGCAGGCTCATCAGCCCAAGGGAAACGGTCAGACTAACGACTGTTCTGCTACGGATAGGCGTGGCGGTAATGATAATTACCGTCACAACGCTGGACACTCCAAAATCAACAGGTCCTAATACTTACACAATTTTCTTATGATTTCATGTTATAACTTATATTATGACACTTTAGCAAAACTTCTACCAGGAACCATGGAAACGGTAGGGACTAGAACCAAAGAGGTTCACAGCCTAGCCGTCCAGCTATCACTGGTATTCAATCTTACGATTATCCGCATTGTCCTTTGTACCCTATTATCATGTCTTAGGTAAAATGTTTTATCAGGTTCCCAGCCAGCCAGAGCACCTACTGGAGGATATACTCATCCTCTTTGCTCTACTTGCCACCATAGGCACCCAGGGCCATGTCGTCGTAACACTGACGCATGCTTCAAGTGTGGTCTTCCTGGCCATATCATGAAGGATTGCCGAAAGGCGAGATGGAGGGCACATCAGGACATGCTGATTCCAAGCCGCCTCCTACCACTGGGCATGTCTACACGACATCTCGAGACCAGGCCAACAAGTCTACAGGTTCCATCATTGGAATCTTGTATATGTATGGTCAAGCTGCATGTGTTCTTTTCAATACGGGTGCTACTCACTCGGTTATTTCTACTGCTTATGCTAAGAACATTAGGATGCTCCCCATGCCACTAGAGAATAGGCTTACTATTTCCACGCCTTTGAGGGACTCTGTATTAATCACCCCTGTATACAAGAGTCTTCCCCTAGAATTTAATGATAAGGTTCGACCTGTTGATGCACTTCCACTGGACATGAATGACTTTGACATGATTTTGGGCATGGATTGGATATCCAAGCATCATGCTACCATTGACTGCCATTCATATCGAGTTATCTTCGGTGATGTTAATGCACCAGAGTACATTCATAACGGGTTCGTACCCGGACGGTCTGTACAAATCATATCTACCCTACAAGCGTGTGTACTACTGTCACATGGCTGCAAGGGTTATCTAGCTACGGTTCACGACAAGGATGTTGAATCTCCATCAATTCAGGATCAACCAATAGTGTCGGAATTCCAAGATGTTTTTCGAGCAGAACTTCTGGGCATACCACCTGCACGAGAAGTGGAATTCAATATCGAGCTTATTCCGGGAGCTGAACCAATCTCCAAGGCTCCTTATCGCATGGCTCCCATAGAGCTGAAGGAGCTGAAGGATCAACTGCAAGAACTTCTTGAACGAGGTTTCATTCGACCGAGCGCATATCCATGGGGCGCACCTGTCTTGTTTGTTAAGAAGAAGGACGGCAGTATGCGTCTTTGCATAGACTATCGCGAGCTCAACAAGATTACTATCCGGAATAGGTATCCACTACCGCGTATAGACGATCTGTTAGACCAACTCCAAGGGGCCAAACACTTCTTCAAGATTGATCTTAGGTCAGGCTATCATCAGCTACGGGTCAAGGAGCAGGATATCGCCAAGACTACTTTTCGTACCCGCTATGGCCACTACGAGTTTGTAGTTATGCCATTCGGCCTGACAAATGCTCCAGCAGTGTTCATGGACTTGATGAACAGAATCTTCCATGAATTTCTGGACAAGTTCATCATTGTCTTCATCGATGACATCCTGATTTTCTCAAAGTCAAAGGAGGAACAGGAAGACCATCTTCGTACAGTACTACAGATTCTTCGCTAGAAGCAGTTGTATGCTAAATTCTCCAAGTGTGAGTTCTGGTTAGACAAGGTGGCATTCTTAGGTCACATTGTATCAGCAAAAGGAATCACTATGGATCCAGCGAAGGTTGAGGCCATTACTAAGTGGCCAAGGCCGACATCAGCGACGGAAGTCCGCAGTTTCTTAGGCTTAGCTGGCTATTACCGTAGGTTCGTGGATAACTTTTCCCGCTTAGCACTACCATTGACCAAATTGATGCGGAAAGGGGAGAAATTCGTCTGGACTGAAGAACGAGAGAAGAGCTTTGAAGACCTGAAGCAGAAGCTAGTATCTGCACCTATTCTTACTCTCCCATCTGGTACGGGTGGATTTCAAAACTATAGTGATGCATCGGGGAAGGGACTTGGCTGTGTTCTCATGCAACATGGGAAAGTGATCGCGTACGCTTCACGACAGCTTAAGCCTTATAAAGAAAATTACCCCACGCATGACTTGGAATTTGCTGCAGTCGTGTTTGTATTGAAGATATGGAGGCACTACTTATATGGAGAATCATGTGACATTTTCACGGACCACAAGAGCTTGAAGTGTATCTTCACTCAACGTGAATTGAACATGAGGCATAGGAGATGGTTAGAGCTGTTGAAGGATTATGAAATTAATCTACAGTATCATCCCAGAAAGGCAAATGTAGTAGCAGATGCTCTTAGCAGGAAGTCCGTAATGATCAACGGCATTAAAATTGAGGAGGAAATCATAAGAGACTTGGAGCGGCTAGACATCGAGATCATGGTACGTGGACAACACGGTTACTGGGCTAATCTTAGAGTAGAACCCGAGTTACTCTCTAATATCAAGGAAGCTCAGAAAGATGACTGAGAAATCTGGGCGATAGTACAAAATTAGGAGAAACAGACGGAATTCAGAGTAGATGCAGATGGTATCGTATGGCAGGGCACGAGACTTTATGTTCCTGATGACCAAGAACTCCAGAAGCATTGTTAGCTGAAGCTCATAGCTCCCATTCTCTATACATCCTGGTTCGACTAAGATGTACCATGACATCAATCAATACTTTTGGTGGAATGGTATGAAACAGGATTTGGCCACTTACGTCTCCAAATGTCTTACCTGCCAGCAGGTTAAGATCGAGCATCAGCGATCTGGCGGTCTCCTTCAACCGTTAGATATCCCAGAGTGGAAGTGGGACAAAATCACCATGGATTTTGTTACTGGTCTTCCGCCTACCAAGAGGAAGCACGAGGCAATTTGGGTTATCGTAGATAGACTTACCAAATCAGCTCATTTCTTACTGATCCGCAAGGAGACCCGGTAAGTAAACTCGCCGATACGTATAGAAGAGTGATCATGAGACTCCACGGTGCTCCATCCAGCATCGTCTCAGACAGAGATCCTCGTTTTAATTCGCGATTTTGGAAGAGTCTGCAGAAAGCTTGGGGTACACAACTTAAGCTTGGCACGACTTTTCATCCTCAAACGGACGGACAGTCGGAGCGAACGATTCAGACATTGGAAGACATGTTGAGGTCATGTGCGTTGGAATGGACGGGTGATTGGGACGATTACATCTGTTTGGTGGAGTTTGCATACAACAACAGTTGGCACGCAAGTATCAAGTGTGATACTTTCGAGATGTTGTATGGCAGAAAGTGTCGCGCCCCAATCTGCTGGGATCAGGTTGGCGAACGAACACTTGAAGGACCAGAAATAATAGAGATGACCAATGAGAAGATCGCAGTAGCTAAGCAGAAACTTAAGGAGGCACGGTCACGTCAGAAGAGTTACACCGATAAGCATCATTGGGACATATAATTTAGCGTAGGAGATCACGTTTTCATTAAGGTTTCGCCGGCACGTGGTGTTAGACGCTTCGGGATTAAAGGGAAGCTCAGTCCTCGTTTCATCGGACCGTTTGATATCATTGAACGAGTCGGTGAAGTATCTTACCGGTTGGCGTTACCTCCGTAGCTTTCGCATGTGCACAATGTGTTTCATGTGTCCTTACTTAGAGGGTACAAGTATCATCCCCTTCACATGGTTTAGTATCCACTGGAACAGATACGTGAAGATCTCACCTTCATATAAGAACCCGAACGAGTTCTTGACAGACAAGAACGAGTCATGAGAAGGAAGACGATACCATTCGTCAAAATCCTATGGAGGGATCATACCGAGCGGGAGGCCACTTGGGAAACAGAGGAGTCTATCCGGGCTTCTTACCCTCATTTCATATTTTGAATTTGGGTATGTTCTTCTTTTTCAGTTTACTTTATCTATAATTCGGGGACGAATTATTCTTTTTAGGGGGAAGAGTTGTAAAAACCGCATGCTTTTACCATGAATAGTACCCTTAAGATCGCACGTACTAGATTAAAACTTTCCTATTATAGCATGATTACGTTTACATGTTAGGATTTTACGTATTACGTAAGTGTTAAAACACGATAAGTATTTATTACGTACGAACACACAATATATATTTAACAATAATTAATCACGAACATGCGATCATGAATCATGAACGTAATTATATCACGAACTAATATTAATTACGTATATATATTTATTACGAGCGTGAATAAATATATTAGGTCACGGTAAATATTTAACGAGAACACACTAAACACGAACACAAATAAACACGAACGAACACTTAAACAACGAGACACGGAAAACGGTACGGGTACCCCATGTGGGGCCCCTAAACCGCGATTACATCAAGGAGATGGGCCAAGCCCATCTCAAAATTTACTAAGAAGGGTTAAGGTAATTTTTACTACTCATTTTCACTTTACAGGAAACCAAAACAAAAACCTAAAAATATTTTTCTCCTTCTCCTTCTTGTCCTCTTGTGGCCGCCGCATATAACACACCAAAGAGGGGTGTTCATTTGATTTTGATCTTGGTTTTTGTACGTGTGTTCGTGTGTGTTCATCCTCGTTAGATCCACGCATTCGGTATATTCTTTTAATCCTTTTTCTTTTTGATTTGATCTAATAAAATTAATTAAGAACATGATGTTTTTAAAAACCTAATTAAAAACATAAATAAATCATGTAAATGGTTATTGGGTAAATCAAAAAGGTGTTTTTAGGGGTGTTTGTTTGGCCGGTGCCTAAACCGAACCTCAAGGGGGTCTCGGTTTGGCTAATAGACCACCACCGAGACCATATGGTCCTGGTTTGGTGGTGTGGGTCCCACGGCAGCAGCAAACCAAAGGGAACCCCGAAGTGGTTCGAGGTATGGGGTCGATTTCATGTCCGGTTCATGGTTTCTAGTCAAGACCTGGTTCACGGTTTATGTTAAGATTATTTTTTTCATAATCATATGTTAAAATTAAATTAACAAATATGACATGATTAATTTAATAAACATGACTTAGGTTATAATTTAATTATTAGAATCATGGAATTATTAACCTAAGTATTTTATATTTTTCTAGACTTTATAATTAATTAATTATTAAAACCATAGTTATAATTAATTAATTAACATAACTTAGGTTATATTATTAATAAATAATAATACATGTTTTAACCTAAGTATTTAACTTTATTTAATTAAAAACATGATATATTTAATTAAATACTTTTAACCTATAATTTATTTAAATTACATGTAATAATTAATAAACTATACATTATATCATTATGACTTAGAAAATAATCAGAAAAACACTTAGGCTTATATACTTAGCTTATTTAACCAGCTTATATCTAATTATGGAAACATTTTATCTTTAGAAACTTATTTAATTAAGGCAACTAATCTATTTATGGAAACTTTCTATTTTTAGAAACTTATTTAATTCAGGCAGCTAATCTATTTATGGAAACTTTCTATTTTTAGAAACTTATTTAATTAATGCAACTGATCTATTTATGGAAACTTTCTATTTTTAGAAACTTATCTATTTTAAGCAGTAATTCTATTTTTGGAAACTTTCTATTTTTGGAAACATTCTATTTTTGGAAACTTTCTATTTTTGGTAACTTTTTATTTTTGGAAACTTTCTATTTTTAGAAACTTTCTATTTTAGGAAACCTGCTATTTGTGGAAAGTTACTTATTATTACACAGTAAGTATAATAATATATGAAATACCAGAAATACTTAATCAGAATAGACATAATATAAGATAAACACAGTTTAAGGCTTTAAACAGTAAACATGATATGAACATATAAAATAAGCTAAGACATGACATAAAACCAGTTACGTATTTAGTAAGCAGATACTTATTCATGTATGTATTTATGTAGCATTAGTGATACCGAAGTAGGATTCTCCTCAGTTCATCTTCTTCGTTCAGTGGACATAAGGTACGGATTCTCGTCCTTTCAGTATGGACATTCTTTCCTTATTAGGATTCCCCGTATGCAGCCAAATGTTTTCCCGTAGTATAAGTTTATATGTTTGACTTGCTTATGTTTAATTTAGACTACCTATAGCCATATACATGCATGACCAGTTTCACCTAGTTATGGAGGTACCATAACCAGAACATTAGAGGCACTGATGTTATGACTTCACCACGGCGGAGTGATTGCTCGTGGCGTCCCTTCAGCTTTTGGCCATATTTTTATATTTATCATGTGGGGCGTATGGGTGCATCCTAGTTACATATTTTTCAGCAGATTACTCAGTGTGAATGTGGTGTGTGCCTTGCATCCTTCACAAGGAGCTGATCCCTCCTACCCAAAACCAGTATATTAAATTAGAGGCAGCCCCTCTAATTTGCATGATGAGGTCACCCCTCCAAGTATTCATGCACAGTGGATTTTCATGACCTATATCAGCTAATGGTAGAACATGTTAAACAGTTTTTATAAGATACACATAAGGCTTTTCAAACTATAAAACCAGTACCAAGACTTAACTAGGTTATTCGGGACTTAGTTTCTTCCGCTGTTATATGTTATATGATTATCCTATTCATGCTTTATTGTACATCCGTGCACTGAGCGTATTGTTCAGCCGTTTTCCTTTTCTATGTTCCCAAAACGGCAGGTACTCAGGGACGCTCGTAGACTTTAAGCGTACGTGCATATGGACTGGAAGCTTTCTAGCCTTTCTTTACTTTATGCATTATCTTTACTTTGATACTCTTGCTATGGAAATTGTTTAGTCCTTTCCTTTACAGTACTTATGTTTGTGTGTGATGAGCCTTACTTTTGGACTACCGATGTTTGATTCCGGTATTTTCCTTTTTATGGTCATGTAATGTTTAGACATTTTTCCTTGTATGCTTTGATGACACGTCATAATTACGCGTGACATTCCATTATCAAAATGGGGTGTTACAGTTGGTGTGGTTTTAGTATGGGGGAAGCCCCTTATTTTCCCTCACATTTCTCCACCGAGGACGAGATATTCGATCCCGGAATTGTTTGTATAGGGAAATCTCGGTCTTCCACCAACACAATAAATGGAAATCATATCTATTTTCTTGGTGTGAGTCTACCTCGAGTAGCTTATTATGTTGCCTTACCCATTGTCCCACCCTTCTATTTCTCACCTCTTTTCTTCTACCTCTTTGAGGTTTTAGCACGTGTTGAAGTGGCGTTGGTTCATTTATCCCATGAAAACGAGGATGTCATCTTCGATCCCGATATTTTGCATCATCAAAGGACTTAGTCCTTAGTACCGGTTGCTTTTGGGCATTGTTTATCATGTAAGCCACACCAAAAATGACCATACCAAGATTTTTTCTAAATGATCACATTTATGGGGATTCGAGTCGAGCTTTTCACTCGGTTATCAAAAACAAGGTGCCTCGTGGGGGATTCTCATGCTTATCCTTGTAAATTTTATCGTTTTTCTAATAGTGCAACGAGGGGACTTGTGCTCTTTCTACCTTTAGTCCGTGGTTGTTTGTGATTGTGATTTATTAGGTTCATCGACATCAATGAAGCCTCTCGTGTTTGTTTTTTACGGATCACTCAAGCTTCGGTCGTTTCCTTTGGAGATTCTGGTATCCGATGATATCCTTTTATGTTCTAACGTTTATCTTATTAGCATAATTCATTAACGGCTTTTAGGTTGTTCGTTTTACCCTTTCCATGCTCGAGATTAAGCATTCGACTACGTCTCTAGTATGGGGGTGTTTCACCCCTAGACTTGAAACATTAAGGATAATGTTTAGTTTTAGTATGGGGGGTGAGTAGATACTTCACCTTGCTTACGTCATCACACAATCCAATTTTCATCTTTTTGTTATCATTTTATTGCAAAATATGGCTAAAAATGGCCAAAATTTTATATTTTTCTCGTTTTTCATAAGTGTTCAAGACACGAATGTAGGTTTTCTGATGGTGAGAATAAGAGTAATTTTTGACTCGACCGTACGTGTTGAGCACTTAGCTTCGATTACCCATATTTAGGCTAAGTCTCTTAAATGAGGACGAGAAATGATAGAGTTAATTATAAGTTACGTAATCTTTCACGATCTCATGTGTAGTAATTATTAGCTTATTCTCCCCACGCTTTTGTTTAAATAAATGCAATAAGTAAGGTCGTACGATTTAAAAGGTTACTTAGCTTCTAGCCCAAGATCGTTTAAAAGTTGCTCGTGTTCGAACAGAGTTCATAGCCAAGGCATAACTTATTGAAGCGGGATGCGAAGATTGGAAAAGTCCCAAAAAGGCCCTAACAAGGCATGAGGAACTCCATTTTGTTGCTCAAGATCCAAGATGATGTGAAGTATCATTATTCCAAAATCAATATGAAGGATCAAGACATACTACGAAAAGCAATATACTCCCCTAAAGATCCTGGAGAAGTCTATCTAAAAAGACCCTAACAAGGTATAAGGATAAATATATCCAAGTCCGAAAAGGAGGCGGACCGTTGTATATCAAAATCCTAAATAAAGATTGAAGAAAAATGATGAAGTCGTGGTCCAAAACGTCAAGTGGATAAATTCCATAAATGAAGAGAAGACCATTATTTCAAGAACGTCTTCAAAGATTTGAAGTATGAAGTACATGCCAAATATCATTTCGGGAATGGTCTCAAATCGTGAAATGAGTTATGCCAAGATATGAACTAAAGGAGATTACGAGAAGCCGTTTTAAACGATCATGTCCTTTAGCTAATTATTGATTAAATCATCCTACTTTATTTTCGGCCTTAATAAACTATCGAAATAATTCAAATGCATCCTCATGATCATTAAGACAAAAATAAAATATAATAGATACACCTTAGGAATAAGGGAGTCTAAGCACGTAATTAACACTCATGAGTAATGATTGTGTTACTAACTTATAGTGACAATGATATCGTACACGCTTAACATGGAATTGGGTGAAAATAGAGGATGACAAACTTATCTCTATGAGGCATTCATGTGTTCTTATTCTTTGACCCTAAATCGTGATGAAAACAATACATTATGTCTAAAACACGTGTAGTAGTTTATTTAAGTTTACGTTTTCAATAAATGTCACATAAAAATGAATTTTTGAAGTACTATGATACTTAATTCTAGCATTGTGTGGGGATACGACAATGGTTTAGTATGGAGGAGTGATGAGACTGCAATTATACATAGTCTCATCGTCCAAATCGAGCTTAAAACGCTTAAAATATCATTAAAATACCCAAAAATATGATTGTGTTTGTTGATTGGGTATTTTAGGTACGGATATCGTGAAATCAACAAAATATCACAAGAATAAAGCAAAAACGAACACGGGAAACGAAGCCGCACAAAGAACTGGACCCGAGTATGGATTTTCCAAAAATACCCTTGAAGTTTGAAGATTTGTCAAGATTGGTCCCTCAATTTTGAAGACTTATCACAAATGACCCTGCATTATTCATTTGTACAAGATTTATCCTTGAAGATTGAAGACATGTAAAAATAAGCCCTTGAAGTATGGTCAAAATACACATATGACCATTGGATTGAGTTTTCAAAAGTTTTTGTGGCAACAGTTGGAAAACAAAAACTTTTGTAACAAAGGGTTTTGAGTTTACATGCTGAAAATCTTGTTATGAAAAAGATTTGGGACTCCAGGGACTTAACTTGGCAGACACATAAACTTACATCCACCTATCACCATCTGCCACATCACCCACTCAACCCCCATCCACCAATCACCTTTCACCAATCCGCCACATCCCCTTTCCACTCACCTATTTATATTAACAGACTTTTAAAAAAAATCTGTTTAAATAGATTAAGGAGGTAAACACGTTTTTAAATCCTAAACTAAATCAAACTCAACTGTTCCTCCATCCCTAATCCAAAGAACCCTAACACCCAATTATGATCTAATCAAGGGGGTTTGTTTCAAGATTGTCCAGATCTCCAATTAAACTCGCCCCCATCACTTTCACATCTCTAAACCCTATTCCCGACCACCCCACATGGCTCTCCTGCCCCACCTGTTGGAAGAAAACAAACATGAATCAGCAAATCAACGTCCTAAAGACTAGCTAGGGTTTTCCTTTTACATTTGTAGTCTAGAATCATCCATGTACATGTATAAATACATTCGTATGTGAATGTATTCTCCTTTGTTCCAGATTTTGTAAAAAACTTTTTATTTCAATGAATACTTAGAGTGTTGCTAAAAATTCTTTGCATATCTGAGTTCTAGTTTTTTTATATTATCTTAGTTAACCAATTTACATTAATGCACTTAATTTATCTTGTCACTCTAAATTCGTGTTTATCAATATAGGATTTGTTTAAAATTCTTGTTTGAGATACTTGGCTTATAAGCTGATAATAAGGGTTTAAGTTGACACCTTAAACCCTAGTTAAGTTTATAAGTTGGGTGTTTGTTCTTCTTAGCAATTGGTTTCAAAATATTTGGTTCCAAAAAGTAATTTTCAAAAATCAATTTTGTTTGTTTATTCTTGTTTGCTCTTACTGTAGCATAAGCTTACAATAAGCTTATTGATAAGCTTATGGTACAAGTGTTCTTGTTTACAGGAAACTTAGTACTCCATCAGCTTCATCATGGTGTGGTTTTAGGACTGTTGTAGTCCCATCAGCAAAACCAGTCCCCATTCTCTTTGCACTCTTATTCTATAACCCATAAGCTTAGAAGGAGGATAATGCATCATCCCTTATCTTGTAGTGTGGATGTACACTAATGAAGGTAAAAATAGGCTTGAACCATTCTTCTTTAAAAAGCTTGTAGGTTTTGAAAAATTTTCTTGTGTGATTTGTTGTTAAGTTGTTTAAATGTTAGTTTAACACATTGTTTATGCTTGCTTATGGTTTTGATGCATGTTAGAGTAAGTGAGAAGCAGATTTAAGTAGGTTTGTTCAAAATGCCTTTGTAAATTTTCATTATCAGTTAATATGGGAGTGTTTGGGTCTGTTGATTTTTGCCTATGGATGACAATATGAACTAAGGCCATTAGACTTAAATAGGTTCTAAAAGTTAGTGTAATGTTAGTGAGGGTTTAAAGTAACTTAATTTTAAGAAATATTGCATGTTAGACTAAAAACTGGTAGAAACATTCAGTAGGATCATATAGGCTGTTTTAGTGATTTTTGTGACTTGAAAATTGATAATCAGTTAGAGTTAAGGATAGAGTAGGTTTGAATACCATTGCTTTTGGTTTTAGTGAGCTAGGGTATGAGTCTTGCTTAGCTAAAATTCAACTAAGTGCCAAGTTTATCAGCAAAACTTGCCCATACCCCATGTTTGATAATAGTAACTTGAATTGGCTTAATTGAGTGCTTATTTGTTCTTGATTGTGTGTTTTTCTTGCTTATCTTGACTCCCCACACTCCACTGAGTGTGGGGGTGCCCTTGGTTCCATAAAACTCCCACAAACAAAGCTTAAAACGCCTAATCTCAATTTTCTGTGTTAGAGCAGTGGGAAAAAGTTCCTACTGCTAGTGCAATCTTTCCCACTGCTGGGGCTACAGGACAAAACAATCAGACCTGTCCCTTTCAGATTGGGTGTTTTTTTTGTCTTTAGCGGCAAAAAGTCATTGATTTTTACAAAACAATCAGAAAAGTTAGTTTTTTATTTTACTGTTTATTTAGTTATTTTTAGCATTATTTTTATTTTTAATTAGTTTTTATAAATCTGTTTTTTGTCTTTTAGTGGAAAAAATTAGTGTTTTTTAGTTTTTAAATTTTTCCTAGTTTCAATAAAGTATTTTAAGATTTTCCAAATAGTAATTTCATTGGTCACTTTATTTTAATCATTTTTTAGATTTAATTTAAGTTAAAATAGGTTTTTAATTCAAACTGTTTTGTCTTATTAGGTAAAAATTTATCTTTTTCAAACTTTTTCATTTTTCTACTGTTTAGTTATATAATTTAGGATTTCAAAAAGTAAAAGTAATTTTCTTTATTATTTTATTATTTTAATCATTATTTTAGTTTAAAAAGTGTTTTTAGCATTTAAAAAAATAGAAAAATAGTTTTAAAAATTTAAGAAAAATAATTTTTAGTGCTTAAATAATATAAGTAAGATATTTGTTTGAAAAATAATACTTTGAGCTTTTTGTTAATTATATTTATTTTAGGGCTTTAATTAGCATTTAAAATTGAATATTTAATTAATAAAAGGTTTTAAAATTTATTTACTGAATTTTTATTCTTATTTATATTATTTTCAACTTAGTTTTAATTTTTAAATTTTTTTAGCTTTAATTTTTACTTTCGTCACGTTTTACGTCTTTTCGTATCCGTTTTACGTTTTACGTCGTAGTGTAATCGTAGTGTAACTCGTCTTTTTTTTTCTCTCTTAAAATAATAAACGACACTAATCCAAACATTATTTTTATATAACTGGCCTAAACATACACACCTCCGCCGAGAACGAACTCGTATTTATCGCTTTTACGGCTTACCTAAATCGTAATACTTAATACTTGCCACATCCGCGTTTTTCCTATAACATGTACGATTTACCTACATCAATTTTGTCATAGTTTTAATTTTTCATAGTTTTCATTTTTCCCTGTCTTGTTAATTTATTTTTGAATTTTTAATAAAGTTTATTTTTATTTTTCTGATTATTTCTAATTTTTAGAATTAATTTAGAGTTGATTAAGTTTTTATAAATCTGTTTTTGTCCTTTAGTGGCAAAAAGTGGTATTTTTCTGTTTTTCCAATTTTCATAGTTTCAGTAAAATATTTTAAGATTATTAGAACAGTAATTTCATTTTTCACTTTATTTTATTGATTTCTAGAATTAAATTTAATTTTAAAATAGATTTTTAATTCAAACTGTTTTGTCTTATTAGGTAAAAATTTATCTTTTTCAAACTTTTTCATTTTTCTACTGTTTATTTATATAATTTAGTATTTTTCAAAAAGTCAAATTAATTATCACATTATTTAATTATTTTTAATCATTATTTTAGTTTAAAAAGTGTTTTTAGCTTTAAAAATAATAGAAATATAGTTTTAAAAATTAGGAAAAATACTTTTTAGTGTTTAAATAATATAAGTGAGATATTTGTTTGATAAAATAATATTTTGGGCTTTTTGTTAATTATATTTAATTTTAGGGCTTTAATTAGCATTTAAAATTGAATATTTAATTAATAAAAGGTTTTAAAATTTATTTATTGAACTTTTATTCTTATTTATATTATTTTAGACTTATTTTTAATTTTTATAATTTTAGGTTAAATAATTAATTTCGTAGCGTTTTACGTATTTACGTTCGTGTTTTACGTCATACGTCGTAGTTTAATCGTAGTGTAGCTCGTCTTTAATTTTTCTCTCTTCAAACACAAAAAACGACACTAATCCAAAGTTTGATTTTATATTAATGGCCTAAACATACACACCTCCGTCGAGAACAAACTCGCATTTATCGAGCATTCGCGTTTTCCTAAACGTGAAGGTTTAATTCTTGCCGATTATACGCGTTTTTCCTAAGACATGTACGATTTTATTACATCAGCGACCTTAATGATTATTTGGTCCGATGGGCCGACATTCTTAGGGAAAATGTATTTTGTCTTGGTGGAAACCGGGATCATATCCCGGCGTGTATGGCACATATGTTATGTTGTATCTTTACCAACACCAAGTACAATCTCGCATTTTACATCGCTCGACGGGTTACCTATGCTATTTCTCAACGAACCACAAATCTCCCATATGCCATGCTCCTCACTCGTCTTTTCACAAAGGTTTGTGAAGACTTTCACGAGCTCGATCTCTCTCGCTTTCGTCCGGTCAATCGTGTCATGATTCCTATTCGAGGGGTACAACCACGAAAGCCAAGAAGTGATCATGGTACGAGAAGGAATGAACCAGAAGAGTTCGATGATGAGGACACTCATATGTCACCAAGTGATGGAGGTGACGAAGGTAGAAGTACTCATTTCGGCTCTTCGAGTGACTCCACCCCATCTATGAACACTTTCATGGACGGGTTAGACCCTCTTGTCCCCCCTCCTCACTATGTCACCAGTGAACTTCCGAAAAACCTCTCACTTGAGCATGTTTATCGTACAAACCTTCAAACACGTGGTGAGTTACATGATTTTAGATCGGAGCAAAGGGGAACATTCAAGAGAAGTGGGATGATGATCAAGAGTCTTGGTAAGAAGAAGAAATGAAGAAATGGTAATGGTACAAGGATTAACATGTTTGTGAACATGTTTTGAAATGTTGAACAATTTCCTTTCTTTAGACTCTTTTTTATGTTTCTTGTTCTTAGAATTGGTGTTATCTAACTTATACTTTGTGTTGGATTGCTTAGTATTTTAATCCTTAGATGTTTATGTGATCGTTGTTTCGATTCACATATCTTTGTGCATTTCTTTTATGTTTGTTAGCTTTCTAGTTTTGGGTTTATAGTCTCATTGTCTTGATATAAACTTGTTAAAAATCTGGGCTTTTAAAATCTACTGGAGGATCACCTTTCTAAGGTTTCTGTCCACGGATCCTTAAATACCCGCGGTTCCTTAGTGATAAAGAACCACAATCCTAATTAAGGATCCGCAGGCTCCAATTTCGAAAAAAGCTTTGCTTTACACTAGTTTCTCTAAATCTTTGTAAACATTGATAAATTTTTTGCTAAAAGACAAGCTTTTCCCAAATTAACCTACCAAATTTAATTGTTCATCAAAATGATTATAAACCCATTACTAGTTTGGATTACCTCATTCCCTTCATAAACCTCCTTTGTTTGATCTTCTTCTCCATCCTTCAAACACTCTTCTAAATTTAGAGACACAACCATGGTGTCCACAAGATCATCAAATTCTTCCAAACAATCCTCATCCAAAAGAAACCTTAAGATCAAAATCAATGTAGAAACTAGAAGAGGGGGGGGGGGGGGGGGGTGGTTGAATAGTTTCTCTTTGATTTATCTCCTAATTAAAATTCCTTTCAATTAGGTGAGTACTAAAACTATCTTATACTTGAAAGCTAGTTGCATAATTATTAGGTTCAATCCTAATGCATTAACAATGACAAGTAATAGTGTAATGATAATGAAAGACACCAAGATTTATAGTGGTTCGGCAACGAAGCTCTATCCTCGTTCCTACTCAACTCCTCGAGTATACCTACTCGAGATTTCCACTATATCCACAAGCTCCCTTCTTGGCGAAAAAACCTTACAACGTCGCTTACATTATTTTCCGACACTAAGCTAAATGTCGAGACCTAATCTTAGATAGGACCAATCTACACAATGTTGCCTATTTCACCATTTTACGATACAAGGCTAAATGTCGAGTTCTAATCCAAAAGCTAGAACCAATCTTCATACGTCGCCTACTTCACCATTTTCTGGCACAAGGCTAAATGTCGAGTTCTAATCCAAAGCTAGAACCAATCTTCACGACTCTTCACTTTGAAGCTAAGTGAGAACTTACACGACTCACACACAAATCAATGTGTAGATAAGTGAGAACTAACACACTACACATTACAACTCAACTAAACATATCCAAGTACACACATGTAACTTGGATGTACACAAGACAAATCCAAGCACACACATATGCAATGGATTTACACAACACTAATCCAAGTACTCACAGATAGCTTGGTGTTGGGAATAAAATTAGCTAAGTCACTGAAACGCTGACAAGAGGAAATTGGACGTTGACAAGAGTAAACGAGGCGTTGACAGATGAGACGTTGATAAGAATTATCAAGGCGCTGACAAGAAGAATCTTTACATAAAGACAAGGACTAAATCTGCCAATGATGAATTCTTCAAGCTGGTGGACAAAATATGAAGATAAGAATTCAGAATATATTCTTAATGTTTAAAAAGATTTAGTCAATAAGTTATGTTTATCTTATGTCTTTTCCTAAAATAGTTGATCTTATCTTTTTGTACAAGGCTCCTTAAACCTATAAAAGGAGGCCTTAGGGCTAGACATAAGACACATCTTTTTCACACACCTCTTCTACATATCTCATAACACTTTCATTGTAATCATTCATTGATATTATTAATCAAAGTGAAAGTTTGGTTTACTTTGTTTTGTTCTTTGTTCTAAGTGTTAAATTCCGCATAACACTTAGTTTGTTCAAATACAACAAAGTTTCTCTACGTGTATTACTTGATCCAGTCTCGTATACACAAGCTTAATCGATCTAAGTTTGGGACCAACACTTGGATGAACATAACTAATCCAAGTATTCACAAATACATTGGATCTATACAAGACTCAAATAAACAAATGATGAACATGACTAGATCTTTAGGAGAGGATGATCTTCATCAAGGTTTCATCTTTAATCACAACACAAGTGTGTGAGTGATCTTCTCTTTGGACAAGGTAAAGAAGGGGATCAAGAGGATAATCATAAGTAAACATACCTAACACATTAAGTGATCATTTACAAATGATTAGGATTAAGAAAGGAGAAAGAGAGCTGAAAGAAATGTCCAAAAGGGTTATGGAAAATGCAGATTTGATCCACTATTTATAGAAGACAAAAACCAATGACTAGCTGCACGCGGTTCCTTATTAGCCTAGGCGGTTCCTTATCAATAAAGAACCGCATAGGTACTTAAGGAACCGCGGATGTAGACTCCGCTCCTTTTTGTTTTTTAGTGGGATAGAAATATCTAAGGTAGTTTGAAACCTTCAAAGGATATTCTTATTGCATTTGGAATATGCCATATTCAAATTTACATTTTCCATTTTAATAAAACATTTTATTAAGTTTATTAAAAATATTTTATCACATTTTACAAAAGTGAGTTTAAGGCTAATCACTTTTATGATCACTAAACATGATTAAGATATGTTAGTGTAATGATTATTACCTTGATAATAGTGTTTGTTAGATAATTCGTTTTACGATTGTGTTTGACTATAAATGTCTTGTATAGTTTGTTGTGATCAAAACTAAGAAAGATTAGTTAACACTAATAATCTTTTTAGTCATTACGTTCATTAACAATCTCCCCCTTTTTGATTACGATAAACTATAAACTCATTTACGTAAAATACAAAATTATTCGAATTATTAACGAGTTTATTCACTATCATTTCTCCCCCTTTATCGAAGCAAAAAGGTTAGCACAAGTCTTTGAAGAAGAGACGAATTGACTTTGCTAGTAGCTCCCCTTTGGTGCTAACTCCCCCTTGCTTGGGGCACCAAGTAAAAGAGATAAGGTGACATGCTACACAAAGGTTAGAAGATACAAAAGAAACACCAATGTATATATCTGCACTACCTACTAAATAACTTGAGATGGATGAAGAAAAGAAATCTCAAATTAGAAGTAAGTATTTGCTAATTATGTCCAAGGAGTGTGTGTTGACAACATCAAAGTTCAGTTGGTGGAATAGAGGGAGAAATGAAACATCCAAACCAATTGAAATGATTAAAATTTCAATGGGTTAATAAATTAGAATGTATGGAATCACCCATAAGCAATTTTAAATTTTAACATTGATCAACTCTTTAACAAACCTGTGAAAAAGAATTAGCGGGGAAAGGATAACACACATAGCATTCATATTACACAAATATGAAAGAACAAACAAGAGAAATATTCATATACACAATATGAATATTTAAAGCAAAAAATATGGAAGATAAACCACAAAGCATAAGCTACTCTAGTAGTGATAATCTTCCAAGATTGCTTAAGTTTTATTGACTCAAACATCTAAAGTACAAAATGTGCCTTAGTTGGAAAACAAAGACGATGAGGCATCATTCAAAGTTTTGTTCGCGGGAACGAAGACTTTGAGAGGAGGTCGAGTGAGAAGGAATTCAAGGAAATTTAGCTTTTCATACATATGAGCAAGTTCAATTTGTTGAAATCGACAACAAGCACACGAGGATCCATGATGCAAAACAAAGTCGTTAGATGGGGGGAGCATCATCAAGATGAGAGTTTGGTGGAAAGGGAGATAATGGATAAGAAATGTTTTCACAATGCCTAGTGAGGTTTGGGAAAGAAGATATGTCATTTAGTTGTGGAGTGTTGAAAGGTTTTGGTGGTGGTGGAAGAATTCCCTTTTCTCCGGTAATTGGATTTATAGAGTAAGTCTCATTCCAATATTTGACCGGAGAGAAAAAAGAATTCTTTGAGGGTTCGGGAGAAGAGGAATCATGAGGATTCTTTTTTTTCTTGATCCAAACTGGTCGAACCAAGATTTTCGGTTTCTTTGAAAGCTTAGAAGAAGAAGCTTTAGGTTGGAAAGATTGTGACAAAGATATGTCAAGGTTAGGAATGGAAAAGTTAGACATTGTGAGGGATGAAGAAGAGAACTCCCAAAAGAGAATAATTTAATGAAAGTAGACAAGACAAAGATTTGAAATGAAAACAAAAGGTTTTAAGGAAAGTTAAGCCAAATTGGGTAAACAAAGAATCTTTCAAAAACAGTGGTCAAAGAAGAAAGACCAAAAACGAGCCAAAAACTGGCTTGCTGTCCGCGGTTCCTTAAAGGGACCGGCAGTTCCTTATTGATAGGGAACCACACGACTGCTATGAAGTCGCACTCACTGGACTTGAAACCATGATTTTTCATGGTTTTGAAGAAAAATAAGACTTTCAAAAATTTGCAAATCTTGGATTTTTACCTCTTTTACACTAGAATATGCTAAGGTTGCATAAAAGCAACACACTCACAAATAATGTCTTGACAAAGGGTGACAAAATATTTAGATAACATTTTGAACCAATTTTTTTAGTCAAGTTTTAGAGGTTGTGATAGATTTAGGTTAAATTTTAAATAAATTGAAGTTGATTAATGTGAGCACATTGGTTGAAACATACAAAAACTAAATCCAAAGGACATCTTCATGAAAAACTCATGAAGGAAAGGTAATACAAGAAAAGAAATAACAACTAACTAATAAAAAGTTAGCTAAACTAGTTCTTGATAGCATAGTCTTCCTTGGCTTGACTTTCTTTAAAAACATTTATTTTTGAAAATCATCATTCATCTCCTAGGAGGAGGAGGCATGGAGAACAAGGTAAGCAAGAAATCTAGAAACCGCCTATGGAGACCAAACATCTCCAACCTTAGGTTTTGAATGATATTGTTATTATAGAGACAACATGGACAATGAGTGCCATGAGTTTCTAGAAAACCAAAGAAGTACGGATCACCCATGAAGTGAGAAATGGGAACACCTAAAAGTGGAGTGTTTGTTGGAGGATGAGGTAGTGGAGGCATAGTGTCCAAAGGTGATATGGGTGAATTTGGTGGAGTGAAAGGAGAGGTAATCATAGGCTCAAGAACAAAGGGAATGCTTTGAAGAGGTTGAGGTTGAGTATTCACATCCAAGGGAGGACTAGGAGTGAAGGGTGAGGACAACTCATTCATTCTTGATTGGAATGAGGAAGAGGTAGAACCATATGGTTGGTACCATGAGTTGAGTTGGTCTTACATGGAGAAAGAGGTGGTGAAGGTGATGAATAAATGAGAATAGGAGAAGTCTCATTCTTGGGTGTATGGAAAGATGAAGAACCAAGTTTGGGTAAATTAATCTTGATCTTAAGGTTTCTTTTAGAAGAGGATATTTTGGGAGAGTTATATGTTCTAGTGGACACCATGGTTGTGAAGAGGTTTAGAAAGAGGTTTAAGGGATGAAAAAAAAAGATTAACAAAGAAGGGTTTAAGAAGAGGAAGGGATGATCCAAACTAGTAATAGGTTAAAATCATTTAAGGTGAATATTGAAATTAGGTAGCCTAGTTTAGGAAAGTGCAGTTTTATGAAAAATTTTAACCAATGTTTACACAGATTAAGGGAAAATAGTGTAAAGCAAAGATTCTCTCGGAACAGAAGATGATGGTTCCTTATGTATGGGCGCGGTTCTTTATCACTAAGGAACTGCGGGGAAGGTAAATAACCGCCACCAGTGGGTTCCAAAAAATACACTTCTAGAAACTTTTGCTAGCCCAGATTTCACACTCTAACACCCCCACAAATGCTATGCGCAGCGGAACTACAACATTTGGGTGCTAGGCAGTTATCATCACACACAAGATATATCAAACGACTCAAAGAGACGTAAAAGTTTTAACATAAATTAAGCATTGTTAAAAACATACATGTCTACGGTTTTCCAAAACCCAAGATGATACAACACAGAGTTAGCGTTTTGGTCCCCACGAATCACAACCCCAAAAGATACAATTTCGTTAACATGACAGAAAATTTAAAAGTGTTCAAGTTAAATATGGGTGGAAAAAAAAGTAGACGCCAAGCCATACACAACTCCCATCCATTGCATGGTCCATGCTATACTTCATCGATTACCTGAAACACATGCTAAATTGGGTCAACAAATAATGTTGAGTGGAATTCATAGGTTTATAATCTCATTTTGAACATATGTGTTATAAAACTCATTCACGATCATTCATAGAATTGTCGATCAAACAATCTATTTTCAAGGTTATGACAATTGTGGTTAAGCTCATGATACTAATCCGTTAACTCAATCACCCGCGTAATAATTACCGGCATGATTAAGATGAAACCATTGCCCCTTCTAAAGGCATCAGTTGCAATTATACCTTATCTCTTATCACAAGTTATCCGTCCGCAGGGGGTACTCAACGTACTAGCCCTCGTATCGGATAGGGTCGTCAACCCCATTGTACTATAAATTGAATAAGCGGCTATTTTCAATCCACACAAGGATTTAAAAATAGTTAATAGTTCATGAATATAGGGTCTTTTGCAATTAGGTACTCAACACAATTTAAGGCAACATTCGGGTCCAACAATTATTCATGACATATGTTCATTTTAGAAAACTAGCATGCATCTCCCTCACGGGTAAAAACAATTTAAAAACAATAGTAAGCGAGGCTACAAATTCACACCTTATGTATATAGAGTAGTCGACGATTTCGAATGACGATCACTGACGATGATGTGGATGCCCGGGGAATTCAACACCTAACAAACAATAACGCGTAATGAGTAAATCTCATTTATAAACTTCAAGTACTGTATAATATGTACATATTATTCAATTGTGATAATTACAAACTCACGCCAAAACCAAACGGATAATTGTTACTAGTTTTATACTATTCATCTATGTTATTAACGATATTACCCTTTTTACGTTTTTCACCGATACTTACCAAAAGTATGGGCTGTTTTCCTAGACTTAAACACTTTTATAAAATTTGGGAAAATTCTCAAAAATACCTTAAGACCTATAGAAAACTCATTTTTAATGCCATTAAATTTTCTCACTTTTATGACCCGTTACTCAACACATTACTAAACATACGTTTTTTGGACTGATTTTGCACATTGACCATGTTGGACTTGTTTGACCCATTTAAAATATACCATTGACCCGTTCAACACCTAAGCCTAATAATAGACTCACAAATGCAGGTTTGAGACCAAAAATCAACCTTTAATCAATTACCAAACTATATCTATGGTCCCTGGGATTTGACCCAAAACCAAACATAATTTCGGATTATGTAGGTTCTCATCTCCCGGTACACGTAATTTCAAAACATCGTAACTTTTGACTCGTTAGGAGTCGTAAGCTCTTTCTTATACAAAATCGAAGCTAAGACAACGCTCTACAACTATATCCTAGTATCATGACCTGTTTAGAAAATCAAACTTATGAAAACAAGCCTAAACAATCTGCCTAAATTTACCCTTCTCAAAATTAACCCAACACTCGTTTCCAAACCATTTTATCGACACTTAGCCTCAACTTAATCACTCCTAACCATGACTAATAATCCTAATCTGTCCTTAACACTAAAAATACCAAATCCATCCTAAAACCCATTCACTAAATTAAACATGCAATGAACTTTACCCACTCAAAAACATCTAAAACCATGAATTAAACATAAACCCACAAGTAAAACATCAATCACCAAGATCCACCAAACACCCCCATTTGGCCGTGGGGTGTGGGTGATCAAAACACCCCAACCAAATTGATTTTGGTTGGTTTTTTGGGTGATTATCCATCTCCTACTCTCCAATTAGACATGCATAAACTCTATTAACATCAAAACAAATTTTTAAAAAACCCATTTGATTCTTGAAATATTTTTATGAATGCATGTTGGATTAAAGCACATCAAAACACTTTAAATGATTAAACTAAATGTGGTCTAACCTTGGTTTTAATCAAAACAAGCTAGAAATTTTTTTATGGTGGTGGTATGGTGGTGTTTGGCCGTCGGCCTAAAGAGAGAAAAAGAGAGAGACTGGAAAATTTTTTAGTGTGTGTTTGTGTTGTGTGTGTTTTGTTTATCCATTTTGTAAAATTGGGAGGCCCTTGGGTGCAATATTGGCATTCTTTTGGCGTTGAATGAAAATGACCTCAAATGTTTGCGGGAATGACTCACTAGTCGACTTAGAAAATTTTGCGGGAGTCGGGGGTCATCCCGAACACTCCAAAATACTTTTAGGACAATTTAAATGCACCCGGAAAGCAATAAAACGCACCCGACTCGACTTAACACGAACCGAAAGTAAAATCCTCGAAAAATTATAATATAGATAAAACGACAATAAACATAGAAATTTGGGCATCCATCGGGATCGTAGTCGTCATCGTTCTTCCTAAATCGTCAATCGTCAAGATTACGACCTCAAACATTGGGTTCAACCAAAACAATAATATATATAGTAAATAAAATTTCTTAAAAATTTCAAAAATAGGCGTAATTTAGGGTAAAATAAGTGACCTCGGTTTCTGGGTATCACATCCACCCCTCCTTAAAGAGAGCGACGTCCCGGCGCTCGCCTCTTCTTATACTCACATTTCGTGCCGCTGGAACAGATGAGGATATATCTCCTTGAAAAAGTCCTCACGTTCCCAAGTGTATTCCGGTCCACGCCTAGAATTCCATCGAACCTTCACAATGGGAATTTTACTATGCTTCAGCCTCTTGACCTCTCGGTCCATAATTTCCACTGGTTCCTCCACGAAATGCATTTTATCGTACAGCTGAATCTCGTCCAAAGGAATCACCAATTCCTTATCCGCCAAACTCTTCTTCAAATTTGATACGTGAAACGTGTCGTGAATAGCACTAAGCTCATTCGGCAATTCTAACTTATATGCTACCGGTCCAATTCGTTTAACAATCTTGAATGGCCCAATATACCTTGGACTCAACTTTCCTTTCTTCCCAAAACGAATCACACCCTTCCACGGCGAAACCTTAAGCATAACCATGTCTCTGACCTTAAATTCCAACGGTTTTCTTCTATTATCGGCATAACTCTTCTGTCGGCTTCTTGCAGCAAGTAAACAGTTCTTAATTTGCACAATCTTCTCTGTCGTCTCCAAAACCATTTCGGGTCCAGTCAACTGACTCTCTCCTACTTCACTCCAACACACAGGAGATCTACACTTCCTTCCATACAACGCTTCGAATGGTGCAGCCTTGATGCTCGCATGATAACTGTTATTATACGAAAACTCCACTAAAGGTAAGTGGCGTTCCCAACTTCCTCCAAAATCAATCACGCATGCTCGGAGCATGTCCTCCATTGTCTGAATAGTTCGTTCGCTTTGGCCATCCGTCTCAGGGTGATAGGCCGTGCTCAAACTCAATTCAGTGCCCATCGCACGTTGAAGAGATTTCCAAAATTCCGAAGTAAACCTACTATCGCGATCCGAAATGATCGATAAAGGTACACCATGTCTGCAAACAATCTCCTTCACGTACACACTGGCAAGTTTCTCCATGCTGTCCGTCTTCTTCATAGGTAAAAAGTGAGCAGATTTCGTCAATCTATCCACTATTACCCAAATCATATCACTTCCACTAGGAGTTCTAGGTAAACCCGTCACGAAATCCATTGCGATCTTCTCCCTTTTCCATTCTGGGATCTCTGGTTGTACCAACAGCACAGACAGTTTCTTATGTTCGGCTTTAACCTTCGCACAAGTCAAACACTTACTAACGTAACGAGCAATCTCCGCCTTCATATTCGGCCACCAGTAGACTTTCTTCAGATCATGATACATCTTATCCGCTCCAAGATGTATCGAGTACTTCGACTTATGAGACTCGTTCATAACAAAATCTCGTACTCCAGGCATTCCTTCCTCGAATGGACACAACGGTAACCAAATCCGATTCTCAAAATATCTCAGCCCGTCTGACCTAACCACAAAAAGAGGTTTCAACAGTCTTCCCCAGATTCTCAACACCAACATTTTCTTTCATTAATCCCTTCTCTTGAGCCTTAAAAATTGTTTTGGTCAAATCAACACCCTCAGTCATCACTAATGCTCTGACTCTCAAAGGTTTCTCTCTATCCTTCCTACTAAGTGCATCCGCTACAACATTCGCCTTGCCAGGATGGTAGCGAATCTCGCAGTCATAGTCACTCAGTAGTTCCACCCATCGCCTTCGTCTCATATTCAACTCCTTTTGGTCTAAAATGTGCTGCAAACTCTTGTGGTCAGTGAATACAACACACTTAGTCCCGTACAAGTAGTGTCTCCATAACTTAAGCGCAAAAACTACAGCTCCCAATTCCAAATCATGCGTAGTGTAGTTTTCTTCATTCTTCCTCAATTGTCTCGACGCGTAAGCAATCACCTTCTCACGCTGCATCAACACAGCTCCATAACCCTTACGAGACGCGTCACAATACACCATGAAGTCTTTGATTCCTTCTGGCAATGACAATATCGGAGCAGAACACAATTTGTCCTTAAGTGTTTTGAAAGCGAGTTCTTCATCATCTCCCCATTCATACACCCGATTCTTCTCAGTAATCTTTGTTAACGACTTTGCAATCAACGAAAATCCTTCGATGAATCTCCGATAATACCCAGCTAGACCAAGAAATTGTCGAACTTTAGTCGGCGTTGTCGGTGCCGACCATTCCTTGATTGCCTCGACTTTGGCAGGATCCACGCGAACTCCTTTGCTATCAATTACTTGCCCAAGGAATTGCATAGATTCTAACCAAAACTCACACTTTGAGAATTTCGCGTACAACTTCTCCTTCTTCAGTAGATCCAATATCTTCCTCAGGTGCTTCTCGTGCTCTTCCTTGCTCTTGGAGTAAATAAGAATATCATCGATGAATACAATGACAAACTTATCTAAATACGGCTTGCATACTCGATTCATAAGGTCCATGAATACTGCAGGCACATTTGTTAGCCCAAAAGGCATCACTCAGAATTCAAAGTGTCCATACCGCGTACGAAAGGCAGTTATAGGAATATCCTCCTCTCTAACACGCAGTTGATGATACCCTGATCTCAAGTCGATCTTTGAGTACACACAGGAACCTTGCAATTGATCAAACAAATCGTCAATCCTCGGCAATGGATACCGATTCTTAACCGTCAACTTCTTGAGCTCTCTATAGTCGATACACATTCAAAACGACCCATCTTTCTTCTTCACAAACAACACTGGCGCTCCCCATGGTGATGAGCTCGGTCGAATAAATCCCTTATCCATCAACTCTTTCAATTGATCCGATAACTCCTTCAACTCTGATGGTGCTAATCGATAGGGTGCACGAGCAACTGGTGCAACTCCCAGCATCAAATCTATTCGAAATTCGACTTCACGGGTGGGCGGTAAACCCGACAACTCATCAGGAAAAACTTCCGGATATTCTCGAATTACAGGTACCTCTTATAACATTGCCTCTAAGTCACCATCACTAGAAACTTGTGCCAGAAACACATCACATCCATCTTCTACATACCTCATCATTTTCAAGCAAGATATCACTTTCAAATGAGAGGTGCATTCATCTCCCTTCACAGTCAAACCCTATTCCTCAACGGGATTTGAACTAATCTTTCTCCACAAACGATCACGGCACAATGCGCCATTAGCCAATCCATCCCAACGATCACATCGAATGATCCTAGCTCTATGGGCATTAAGTCGATATCAAAAGCGTAATTCCCTAACTTCAAGGTACACCCTCTTAGTATAGAATTTGTACTAACGATCTTCCCATCGGCTAATTCCACGTTATAATTAGTCGTTAGCATTACCGTTTCTCTATTGATATGACGACAAAATTTTACATCTACGAAGCTCTTGTCGGAACCAGAATCAAACAATATACTAGTATAACGAGCGTCAAGTAGAAACGTACCGGTTACCACATTAGGGCCTTGCGGTTTATCAGCAGTCCCTACTCGATACACAGCAGCAGCATTATTTCCTCCTTGCCTATTTCCAGCCTTCGGGCAGTTCCCCTGCTTATGCCCCCTTTCTCCACACCCAATGCAAACCATCACATTCGTGGAATTTGCCCTAGTAGCCACCCCTTTAGCTCGGCAATCTGCAATTCTATGACCCGCTTTTCCACACTTGCCACACGCAGGTGGGCAATTCCCTATATGGTACAAATTACATCGACCACAATGAGGATTCACCTTCGCTCCTCTAGGGTTAGTGACAGCCCTCATTCCATCATTTCTTCTCTGGTTGAACTGCTGGTTGCGGTTCTGACCTTGGTTGTTATGGTTTCCTCCACGATTTTGACCTTGGGATTGATTACCCTGAGCTGCCTCCCACTTTCTCTTGTTCCCTTCGGCAATGTAGTCCTTCTTATCTTGCAGCTTGACATTCATTAGCGCGTGAGCCATTTGTACTGCTTCATCGAATGATCCAGGCGTGGATGAAGTTGTCTCACCCTTGATATTGCTTGACAAACCCTTGATGTATTGCTTCATTTTCTTGTGATCATCAGCAAAGGCATCGGGACACAAAAGGCTCAACTCATTAAACCTCCTTGTATACTCGGTAATGTCATTGTTCCTCAAAGACAAATGCCTTAACTCATCTTCTAGTTGACCCAGCTCTTCTTCGGGACAAAACTTTTTGGTCAAGAGAGCCTTGGTAGGAGTCCAAGTCCGCGCATTTGCTACCGCTAATCCGACAGTGGCTACTTGATTGTTCCACCAACTTAAGGCGTCATCGAGAAAAGTGGCAGCCGCAAACTTGACTTTATTTGCATCTGAACATCTGTTAATTTCAAAAGTGCTTTCGATCTTCTCCAACCACCTTCGGAGTTCTAGGGCTCCGCCAGTACCACGAAACTGCGTGGGACCGCATTTCATAAAACCAGCATAAGTACACTCCCTCGGGGCTTGCTGTCTTCCTACATTTCCACCTTGATCTGGGTTTCGGTTTGCACGATCCACTTCGAGTGCATTTGCAATTGCTTCTTGAATCATTGTGTTCACACGGTTAGCTGTTAGCTTTGGAGGCATGGTGAATTCTCAAGTACACCTCTCTGCAAAGACAGGGAAAATAGAAAACAAAGTAAGTATACACATCAAGATTATGATGGATTTCTCTTTTAAGACATAATATAAGTACAACAACACATCACTACAAGGTTACCAATATTCATCAATCACATCACAAAAGAGAAAATTAAAGACATATCATAGATTATGAAGGGTAAACATGGATTGCATTGATAAATCAACCAAAATCTGTGACAAGTAATGCCACTACAACCATACACCATCAAACTTAAGTCATCAAGTTTTCATCAAAATACCATCATACAAGAGTCTTAAATAGCGTGATTACAACGATCAAAAGATAAAATAAAATACAAGCAACTAGTCACGTGGTGATCCACACGACCTCTTGGATGGTGGTTCTTCTTCATCCTCCTCGGGCTCTTCATCACTTTATTTTTCGTCCTCGTCCATCTTCCTCTTTCCCTTATCATTCGGCCCATACTCAGTTACCTTCTTCGTCCCAGAAGTAGATCCACACTCCACTGCTACCTGATTCCCTAAGGTGATACACACACCCCTGGCGGGTGGCTGGACCATAAAATCATTAGCATCCATCTCCGAGTCATCTACAAATCTCCAATCTTGTGGCAGTGATGCTCTAACACGATGCTCCCAACTTCGCATCCTAGCCAACCTCGCCTGATCCTCCCTAACTTGCTCAAGGCTAGCACTCAGGTTTGCTATCATCGATCTGAAACTATTAATATCACTTTTATTTGCCACTCCATCAAATTCAACCCTTGCAGTTCTTGCTAACAACCTCTGATGTGCCCTCTCATTCTCGTCGAACCTTTTGATTACTCTATTTTCCACCATGTACCGCTCGTACATCGACCTATCCATTCTTCTCAAAACAAGCGGAACGTCACGATAAGCTCTTGGTCCGGGGCAGATAACTCTTGCGATGTCCTGATGAAGAGAATTAGCGCTCGCTGCAGCGTCGGAACTTCTAGGTATACCCGACATACCAATCAGATGAGAAATACGAGTAGGCCTGGGGAAGGTAGTACTCCTTCGATCGGGGTCCTGAGCTTGCACATTGTTCGTCTCGGCTTGTCCTTCAACAGCTGTTCCAACATTTCCCCCTTCGTGTCGTATGACGTATTCGTCTCCATTTCTGTTAGGCGGTACCTCGACCATTCCTGCAATAACATAGAATTTTGGAGGGTACGTAAGATTACTATTCAATATTTATAAATACATGCATGGAAATCCAATGCAATGGTGGTACACATGCCCAAAATGCGATAATATGATGCTCATGCATATGTAATACAAGAATTACGGTATCGAGTACTCCACGTACAATTTCAACGTTTACATATAGTAGTTCAATATCTACGTAATGAATACCCACATATATTACTTCAACTCAAAGGTATACATCTATACCATCAATACTAAAATAAACCTTACCGGAGCCATGCAGGATAGTTGTGTGCTTGGACAATTTCTTACGACACCAAAAGTTATAGTTTAGGATTTTTCAAAACGACCTAGTTCTCTATAACTCATGGCTCTGATTACCAATCTCTAACACCCCCACAAATGCTATGCCCAGCGGAACTACAACATTTGGGTGCTAGGCAGTTATCGTCACACACAAGATATATCAAACGACTCAAAGAGAGGTAAAAGTTTTAACATAAATTAAGCATTGTTAAAAACATACATGTCTACGGTTTTCCAAAACCCAAGATGATACAACACAGAGTTAGTGTTTTGTCCCCACGAATCTCAACCCCAAAAGATACAATTTCGTTAACATGACAGAAAATTTAAAAGTGTTCAAGTTAAATATGGGTGGAAAAAGAAGTAGACGCCAAGCCATACACAACTCCCATCCATTGCATGCTCCATGCTATACTTCATCGATTACTAAATTGGGTCAACAAATAATGTTGAGTAGAATTCATAGGTTTTATAATCTCATTTTGAACATATGTGTTATAAAAATCATTCACGATCATTCATAGAATTGTCGATCAAACAATCTATTTTCAAGGTTATGACAATTGTGTTTAAGCTCATGACACTAATCCGTTAACTCAATCACCCGCGTAATAATTATCGGTGTGATTAAGATGAAACCATTGCCCCTTCTAAAGGCATCAGTTGCAATTATACCTTATCTCTTATCACAAGTTATCCGTCCGCAGGGGGTACTCAATGTACTAGCCCTCGTCTCGGATAGGGTCGTCAACCCCATAGTACTATCAATTGTATAAGCGGCTATTTTCGATCCACACAAGGATTAAACAATAGTTAATAGTTCATGAATATAAGGTCTTTTGCAACTAGGTACTCAACACAATTTAAGGCAACATTCGGGTCCAACAATCATTCATGACATATGTTCATTTTAGAAAACTAGCATGCATCTCCCTCGCGGGTAAAAACAATTTAAAAACAATAGTAAGCGAGGCTACAAATTCACACCTTATGTATATAGAGTAGTCGACGATTTCGAATGACGATCACTGACGATGATGAGGATGCCCGGGGAATTCAACACCTAACAAACAATAACGCGTAATGAGTAAATCTCATTTATAAATTTCAAGTACTGTATAATATGTACATATTAGTCAATTGTGATAATTACAAACTCACGCCAAAATCAAACGGATAATTGTTACTAGTTTTATACTATTCATCTACGTTATTAACGTTATTACCCTTTTTACGTTTTTCGCCGATACTTACCAAAAGTATGGGCTGTTTTCCTAGACTTAAACCCTTTTATAAAATTTGGGAAAATTCTCAAAAATACCTTAAGACCTGTAGAAAACCCATTTTTAATCCTATTAAAAGTTCTCACTTTTGTGACCCGTTACTCAACACGTTACAAAACATACGTTTTTTGGACTGATTTTCCACATTGACCATGTTGGACTTGTTTGACCCATTTAAAATATACCATTGACCCGTTCGACACCTAAGCCTACTAATAGACTCACAAATGCAGGTTTGAGACCAAAAATCAACCTTTAATCGATTACCAAACTATATCTATGGTCCCCGGGATTTGACCCAAAACCAAACATAATTTCGGATTATGTAGTTTCTCATCTCCCGGTACACGTAATTTCAAAACATCATAACTTTTGACTCGTTAGGAGTCGTAAGCTCTTTCTTATACCAAATCGAAGATAAGACGACGCTCTACAACTATATACTAGTCTCATGACCTGCTTACAAAATCAAAATTATGAAAAAAAGCCTAAACAATCTGCCTAAATTTACCCTTCTCAAAATCAACCCAACACTCGTTTCCAAACCATTTTATCGACACTTAGCCTCAACTTAATAACTCCTAACCATGACTAATCATCCTAATCAGTCCTTAACACTAAAAATACCAAATCCATCCTAAAACCCATTCACTAAATCAAACATGCAATAAACTTTACCCACTCAAAAACATCTAAAACCATGAATTAAACATAAACCCACAAGTAAAACATCAATCACCAAGATCCACCAAACACCCCAATTTGGCCGTGGGGTGTGGGTGATCAAAACACCCCAACCAAATTGATTTTGGTTAGTTTGTTGGGTGATTATCCATCTCCTACACTCCAATTAGACATGCATAAACTCTATTAACATCAAAACAAATTTTTGAAAAACCCATTTGATTCTTGAAATTTTTTATGAATGCATGTTGGATTAAAGCACATCAAAACACTTGAAATGATTAAACTAAATGTGGACTAACCTTGGTTTTAATCAAAACAAGATAGAAATTTTTTTGTGGTGGTGGTATGGTGGTGTTTGGCCGTCGGCCTAAAGAGAGAAAAAGAGAGAGAGTGGAAAAAATTTTAGTGTGTGTTTGTGTTGTGTGTGTGTTGTTTATCCATTTTGTAAAATTGGGAGGCCCTTGGGTGCAATATTGGCATTCTTTTGTCCTTGAATGAAAACAACCTCAAATGTTTGCGGGAATGACTCACTAGTCGACTTAGAAAATTTTGCGGGAGTCGGGGGTCATCCTGAACACTCAAAAATACTTTTAGGACAATTTAAATGCACCCGGAAAGCAATAAAACGCACCCGACTCGACTTAACACGAACCGAAAGTAAAATCCTCTAAAAATTATAATATCGATAAAACGACAATAAACATAGAAATTTGGGCATCCATCAGGATCGTAGTCGTCATCGTTCTTCCTAAATCGTCAATCGTCAAGATTACGACCTCAAACATTGGGTTCAACCAAAACGATAAAATATATAGTAAGAAAATTTCTTAAAAATTTCAAAAATAGGCGTAATTTAGGGTAAGATAAGTGACCTCGGTTTCTGGGTATCACACACACAAAGGTTTATCAAGCCAAAGTGAACTATTAATCAAAATCTAGGAAGCTAACTAACACATAAGATGCACAAAGTTATGTAAATCGAAAGATCGATCACATAAACACCTAGGATTAAAATAGTAGATAATCCAAACACATAGTATTAGTTAGTACACATAAAGTCCAAAGAAAAGAGAGAGAAAGGAAATAGTTCAACAATCCAAAATATGCTCACAAACATGTTAACCATGAATTTCCAAAGCTTCACTTCTTCTTTTTGCCAAGTCCCTGGATCAATTTACTTATGCTCTTGAATGAACCTCTTGACTCCACTCTATGATCATATAACTCACCTTGGGTTTTAAGATTAGCACGATAGACATCCTCAAGTCCAAAGTTATCCGAAAGTCTACTAGTGGCAGGGTGAGGAGGAGGGATAATTTTGTCTAACTCGTCCATGAAAGAGTTCATAGATGGGTAGGAGTCACTCAAAGAGCCAACATGAGCACTAGTGCCTATGCCACCACCATCACTTGGTGACATATTAATGTCCTCATCGCCGGACTCTTGTGGCTTGTAGTTTCTCGAACCTCAATTACTTCTAGGCTTTCGTGGTTGTACCTCTTGAATAGGTACCATAACCCAATTAACCGGATGAAAGCGAGAAAGATTAAGGTCGGGAAAATCTTCACCAACCTTCTTAAAAACGCGAGTAAGGAGCATGGCATAGGGAAGATTTGTTTTGGGTTTGGAAAGAGCATAGTTGATCCGTCGAGCGATATAATATGCAAGATTGTACTTGGTGTTGGTAGAGATGAAAAATAACATATGCACCATACACGTCGGAATATGATCCCGGTTTCCACCAAGATAAAACACATTTTCCCTAAGGATGTCAGCTCATCGGACCATACAATCATTAAGGCCGCTTAAGAGAACCTCAAAACGTTTCACTTGAACGCTTGTTTGAGTGGAGGATTCTTACAACGTTTCCACTACGCGCTATAGAAATGACGTCAAGGATGAAGTCAAGGTCATTCTCTTCGTTGTCATTTGGAGGACAATCGAAGGGATCAAGGAGAGCATCAAGCTTCCATTTATCCGTAAATCGACAAGTTCCTCTAAATGGAAGATGAAGAGCTTCACCAAATTCTTCGAGAGAGTATTGAATGATTCGACCATCAATGATGAACTTAAAAAATATTCTATCATTATCAAGCATGAGAGAATATGTGCTAAAGAACTCCAAAAGAAATTCAGGATATATATCTTCCTTGATGTACAACAAGCAATCAAACTCGATTTGTTCAAACATCAACTTAGTATATATATAGCCCTCAATATCATTTTGGAAAACTATACCCTCGTGAAAGCAACGTTTTTGTACTGAATGATAGGTATTGGCAAGTTATGGGGAAGGACAAAGTTCGGCTAGGTTTGGCATATATTTTTAGTGTATTGGTGATCTTGTTGATATTCCGAAGGCATGATTAGTACCTAATACAACAAACACAAAAATATTTTCCCAATCACTCATATGTTAAATATAATCCAAAAATAAAAAAGACGAGAATGTGTTTCATATCAATTTCTTGACAAACAAAGTGTAGAAGTATGATAATCTTTGATTTATCAAGAGGGTTGTTGTTTCTAGTGAGAGAAAGTAGAGAGAGATATGAGAGAAAATGTAAAAGTGATATTACAAAAATGAAACAACCAACACCCCTTTCCATGGTGGAAAGAGGTTTATATACCCAAGTCCCTTAGTGGACTTGGTCCTCCGGCCCATGAACATGCTCATGGGTCGGGCTAATGTAAACTTTAATTAAACTTATACTACGAGCCTATAACTATATTGTTGGAGTGACCGAGACTTTCTAAATACGAAAAACGTATTTCCAACAATCTCTCCCAAAGGGAGGTCACTCCAAATTACAAAGTCCTAATCTAGCATGTTAGATCTTCGTTATTTAGCTTGTAGTCCACTTTCTTTTTTCTTCTTTAACTTTACTTCTTTTTGTGAATATGTGTTTAATATCATCAGGCTTTTGCTTGGAGCATATTCTTTTGGCCCTTCACGTGCAATCTTTGTCTTCTTGTGATGTTCGCCTCTTCATGACTTCATGTCCTACATACCTATCCTTTGTTGAATTCTTGAAAGTTTTAGAGTCGATACAGCGGAAGACTTTTAAGTCAGACTTTCTTGAATTTGCTGAAATATTTGATGCAAAAGGAATAAGTATGTGAGGACGACTTCAACTGGTACATCGCAACTCCACCATCTTCAAATGAAGCAACATAATACGACAAGAATAAAATGGCTTTGACATTTTATTCTAATTCGGTAGCATTTTACCTCCGGTCGGCGAAGACCGTTGAACGATAATAAATATCGTACTTGTGACAGGTAGCTCTAATTAAAGATCTCCTTGACAAGATTTCGCGGGTAAACCCGTTCTCTTTATTCGACCGTCCAAAGCTGACTGCGAACATAAAGAGTGAATCATTTGGATTATAAAATCCGTATGATTGAAGCCGTCAATTCATGAATCCTAGAACAAGTGAATTTCAATTAAGATTTTCACCATCGTTGCTTTCTAGTTGTCACTAGCTTGATTATGATTGAATCTTGCTTGTCACCTACCGCAATGCTGTTTTATGTCGACACTGGAAGGATTTCCACTATTCACTATGAACACTAAATAGTGTCACTCGGAGTTTTCTGGCAAGATCACTGGATAATGCGTAGAGGCCCTGGAACAAGTTTAATCTCAATTAAGAGTTAAACCATAGTCTCTTTCCAGTTATCACAAGATTAGTTTTTTTAGAACCGCACGTGTCACCTACCATGAGCTTGTTTGATGTTGGCTCAAGCAGGATTTCCATCTTCATTATAATACTTCCGTATCACTCAGATGTTCTGGCAGTATTACAAGAATATTGCGTAGGACTCTTAAAGAATCTTTATTGTTTTTCTAAATTGTGTCCTAATGAGACTTTTGATGATCTCGTGGCTCTAGACTCAATAATGCATTTTGTTTTAGTGATCGGAGGCTGGAGAGGATTGCCACATTTTCAATATCAATTTATTCGGAGTGAATAAACCGATAGATAACGTGTTTGAACTCCGTGACATTAAAACAAATATCTTTTGAGAGATATTTGAGTTGGCTGGGAGGGGTTGTGCTTCGCATCACTGGGTCCATGATACTTTTGTCTTCAAGATGAGTTGACCCGGTTTCTGCCTAAGTTGTAAGGAGGGCTTCTTTCTTTACACACTTTTCTTTACAATTCTTTTTCATTCTTCAAACCCTTCAATGCTTACCAATACATCATCACTAGCACCTTGTTGTGATTGTTCCAGTGCTAGCATCAGTACTTGTTCGGCATTCAGCTATGTTCACAATCCATTCCCCATCTTAATGGATTAACCGGTTTTTGTAAACAAAATGCTCCCCCTTAACATATGCGTAGCATATATCAAGTTGGATTTTCTATTAAGCCCTTTTTCATTTTAGCCACATATGTTTTACAAGTCTCCTTAATCCTATTTTCTCCCCTTATCCAAAATGTTAACCATTAATCTTTTGGATCTTAATGGATTAACCGGTCTTTGGGTTATAAATGAAATTGGTTGATTCCATAGAACATATTAATGCTCCCCCTCAAATTAATGAGGGTAAGTTGTAGTGTTTTAGTACGAAATGTTTGAAAGATTTGGAATCTTTGAGAAATTCTTGAAAAATTTCGTACTTTCACACTACAACAAGCCACAAAAACTGTATGCACATATTATATACATATTCACAAGTGAGTATATGCATTTTACCTGATTGTAGTATGATCACCACTGTTAAGTAGATCATTCCACAAGCCTGTGATGTGCTCCATATGGTCTGCCACCCACGAATCGTTCGATACTACGGATCAACCGTCGATCCCTTAACTTCTCCTTAATCTTCTGGATGGTGTGGTTGGCACTCTTCTTAAATCGGCCTGCCCATTTATATTTTACCTCTGGGAGACCTTTTCCTGAGTTGAGCATCAACAGCTTGTTGGGAATAAAATGTAGCTAGTCCACTTGAGCACTGAAAAGAAGAAAAGAAGCATTGACAAGAAGAAAACAAACGCTGACAGATCAAGCGTTGACAAGAAGAAGTCAAGCGTTGATAGGTTGAAGACAAGCACTGATAGAAAGATATGGTCTATGCGTATTATGTTTCTAGTTTGTTTCTAGTAAAGATAGGATCAACATTGTATTTTCTATAATTATCTTTACCTAGAATAGTTGATACGTAGACTCTTGTACAAGGCTTCTTATGTTTATAAAAGAAGATTTTTAGGTTATGTTTCAATATAAGTTTTCATACGTTAAACACTTTCATTGTAAGCAAGTTCATTATTATCAATCGAGTGAAAGTTTGTTTTACATCTGTTTGTGTTCTTCTTTAAGTGTTAATTCCGCATAACACCTAAATTGTTTCATACATAAACAAAGTTTCTCTACGTGTATAACTTGATCTAATCTCGTTTACACAAGCTAAATCGATCTATGTTTGGGATCAACAAGTGGTATCAGAGCTTGTTGAGAAACTTTTGATCTTAAAGAACACAAGAACCCTAAAATCACAAAAACCCTAATTTTCACAAAACCCTAAAAACATCATGTCCACTCCAGAAGTAACCTCCGCCTCCTCAAACCACAACATCAAGATTCCTATGCTAGATGCAAACAATTTTGAGCTATGGAAGTTCAACTTTAAGCAATATCTGCAAATCCATGACTACACTCTCTGGGAGATTATTGAATATGGAAACACTTTCAATAAAGCTCAAAAGATTGCAGATGCCATTGCTACAAGATCAGCTGTTCAAGGATGTTCTGAAGAAGATAAGAAAGAAAAACCTGATGATGGTAGAGCTGTGTCTGCTGATGATATAGGAAAGAAAAGGGTTGATATGAAAACCCTAAGCATTCTGAAACTCTCTTTGGGACAAGAAAATCAGCACAAATACAGAGGTTATGAGTCTGCAAAAGACCTTTGGGCAGCCCTTGAAGTTACATATGGTGGTAATGCTGATACTAAGGAAGAGAAGAAGAAGCAACTCTTGCATGAGTATGATATTTTTAAGGCTCAACCTAATGAGAAGCTTAGCAGTGTGAGAAGCAGACTGCTTGACATTACAAGCAAGGTGTCCTTCATGGGGACAGTAATTGGTGATGTTGACATTATTGCCACTTTTCTTAAAAGCCTTGGTGATGCATGGAAGATTGAGGAAAGATCTATAATTGCCAATAACACTCACAAAAGTTCTACTTTTGATGATATCTACAACAAACTAAGGCTGTTGGAGAATGAAACTCTTTTAGAGCATGGAAGTAAGTCTATCAATAGTAACATGGCCTTCTTCTCACATAGTGAAGGTCAATTTATCAGAAGGATTTATACATGCACCCAGTTACTGGATCATCATGTGTCAACGCTGGATCATATCCTGTCAACGCCTCACATTCAGACGCTGACACATACAAAATTGACTCTCCAAGAGTTAAGCCTGCTGGTTTGGATCTGGATACTGTATGTGCATACATAGCTTCATTGCCCAATGGTTCAGTGATTACATATGAGGACCTTGAGCAAATAAGTGATGAGCATTTGGAGGAGATGGATATAAAGTGGAACATGGCTCTTGCTAGTATAAGAGCAAACAGGTGTAATAGAAGGTTCAAGAAGAAGATGACCTTTAATGCAAAGGACACTGCTGGATTTGATAAATCCAAGGTTGAGTGATACAATTGTCATCGTATGGGGCATTTTATGAGAGAATGCAGATCTCCAAGAAGATCTGATGCTGGAAAACCCTCAAGCCAAATTGTTAAGGCTAAGGATCCTAAGGCCATGGTGGCAGTGTAAGAAATTGATGGCATTGGATGGGACTGGAGCTATTTGGCTAAGGATGAAGAAGAGGATAAAGCTTTGGTTGCTGAGATAGAAGAAGAAGAGCATGTTCAATATGCTCTCATGGCACACTCCTCATCTTCATCAGACAATGAGGTATACGATGATGCTTTTTGTAGTAAGGGTTGTCGTTTAAATACTGAAAAACTTAACAAAGAGGTTTTAAGACTGTTAGGAGATGTGAGTACTGAGAGATGCAAGTTGTCTAACTATCAAATTGCTCTCACTCAAACTGAAAAGACAGTTTCTGAGTATAAGAAAATGGAGCTTGACCTAAAAGATAAAATAAATATCTTAAAACATGATTTAAATTCTAGTAATGATATTAGAAACATCATGGAAAGGGTCAATGCTGAATTACAGGCTAAGTTAGATAAGGCTATCAAGAATAAGGATAATGTAGACCTTAAAATTCAGAGATTTGATAAGGCCTCACAAACCCTAGGAGAATGTGTTAGTAAACAGAGGGATTCTAGGGACATGACTGGGATTGGGATGTAAGAGTATTCTGTTGTTCCACCACCAGCTGGGGACTTCTATGGTGTCCAAAGAAAGGACTTATCTTGGACTGGTTTACCAGAACTCCAAGAAGAGGAATTTATTCCTCCACCAAGAGTCCTTACCCCAGTTGAGGAATATAGGCAAAAGTTGACTGACTTGAATGAATGGAAGAAAGCCAACCCTACCTTGTTTGTCAAGGGTGGCATGCTTTGTGATAGTCCAAATGAGTCGACCCCTATCAAAGTAACAAACCCAATTACTGGCAAGACTGTTGAACTTGGCTCAAACACTATTAAGAAACCTAGCATTAAGTATGCAAAAATGTATAGGAATACTAGGTCACTAAAAAGCCATGTTAGTGATAATGGAACAGGTTTCTTTTCTTCTAGACCTAGAGTTGTGTCTAGAAAATCCTGTTACACTTGTGGTAGCTTTTCACATTTAGCATATAAGTGTGTCAACGCTTCCAAGGTCAACGCTGTCAAAAGGTCAAACACTGTCAGACACAAAACTTTTATGGAGCAAAGTCCACAAGTTGTTAGACCAGCCACATTCTTTACCAAAGGGTCTAACACTCATGGACAAAGACCTTTTCAGAAGACCAACACATGGTCCAATAGGCAATCGGTTCCTGTAGCAAACCCTAGGTTCAACGCTAATAAGGGTAATTTCAGCATTGACAAGACCAAATCCAACGCTGACAGAAATGTTGCCAGACCTAAATATTTGCAACCACAGGGAAAAAGGTCTAAAGCTTCTTCTAGCTTGACATGGAGACCTAACAAAGATCAAAACCCTAATTCTAATGGGATTTCTATGACCTGCAATAGATTTAATTACATTTCAAAGGTCATCACAAAACCAATTGGGGTTAACTGGGTATTTCATCCAAACAGGGATGAACAAAGGGTTGTTATGAGAACTAAGTCTGTTCTTGTTGAACAACCAGATGAATCCAAGTCTACTCAGGCTTGGGTTCCCAAAGAAAACTAATATGTTTTCTTTATGTGCAGGGAATTCAAAAAAAGGTAAATGATTATGGCTATTGGGATAGTGGATGCTCTAGGCACATGACTGGGAAGGAAGATTATCTCACTAACTTCACTCCCATTAAGGATGGTGATAAAGTTTACTTTGGAGGCGGATATGGAACTATCACAGGCAAAGGAACTCTTCTCACCAAAAACATGTGTTTTGAAAACGTGTTTCTGGTAAAAGAACTTGATTATAATATTTTCAGTGTATCACAAGTTTGTGATAACAAAAATAAGGTTCTTTTCACTGATACTGAATGCTTGGTGTTGAGCAAGGATTTTAAAATACCAGATGAGAAATTTATTGACTATAGAACACCTAGGCGTAAGGACATTTATAATGTGAATCTTAATGGGATTAGGATGAATAATAACATGTCATGTTTTTATGCTAAATGTGATACCCGTGAATGTGTCGTATGATGCTAAGTTATTGTCTCAAGAGTTGTTCAGTATGAGCATCTCTCTTAAGTTGCGACTCACTTGTGGATGTGATATCCCGAGCTCAACGTCGTTTAATTAATCCTATTTTATGAATATTTTTGAAATTTTTAAGAAATTTCGTTTGTTATATATTTGACGGTTTAAGTTGAAACCAACGTTTACGATGGTAATTTTAACATTTGACGATTTAAAAAGAATCGATGACGACTACGATACCGACGGATGCCCAGAATTTATCTTTTGTTATCGATTGATCGATATTTGAGTTTTTCAATATTTTATTTTTATTACGTGTTAAGTCGAGTCGAAACCATGTTTATATTCGTTTTGTGTGCATTTGAACCATTAAAAAGTATTTTGAGGTAGCCGGGACGAACCCCGACCCCCGTAATATTTCAAAACCGACTACTAGTCAAAATCCCGCTCTTTAAAAAAGATTTGCCACTAAGGCCAAAAGATAGCCAAAATTGCAAGAAATGTCCCTCAAAAATTTGTAAAAAGAAAGAAGGGAAAACACACTTCACAAAAATCATTCCAAAAATTTTCTTTCTCCTTCCCCTTTCTCTCCCATGGCCGTCGGCCACCACAAACACCACCACCACATCCATATTTTTTTGGGTTTTGGAAGAAACCAATCAAAGGCCACCTCTTATATCATCCTTGTAAGTGTTTTAATCAAACAATAACAAACATGCAACAACTTGATTTTTCCAAAAAATATGATTTTTCAAAAACGGATTTTGATCTAATTAAATGGTATATAAGTTTAATTCATGTGTTTATAATGTTAAATCATCAATAAAACAAGATGGGTTTTATGTTGTTGGTGTTCTACAGCCCCTAAAACCCACGAAATGTAGGGGTGTTTGGTAGGTTCATGGTGTTTGATGAAATGTGTTATGGGTTTGTGTTTTTAGAGATGTTTTTAGTGTTTTTAAATGGTTAGAACTAATTGCATGTATGATTTAGGATTGGGCTTTCATGAGGGTTTGATGTTCTTAGTGTTATAGGCTGTTTGGGGTGTTTGGGAATGATCATAAGTGGTTAAAATTGGTCTAGGTGATGTTAGATTGGATTGGAATCAAGTGTTAGGGTGATTTTGGAAGGGTGATTTTAGACCAGATTGTTCAAGCATGTTTTTCGTGGGTTTAACTTGCTAAGCAGGTCATAAACATAGGATAGAGTTGTAGAGATTTGTCTTAGCTTCGTTTTGGTATAAGGTAGAGCTTACGACTCCAAACGAATCAAAAGTTATGATATTTTGAAAGTTCGTGTACCGGGAGATGAGATTCAACACAATCCGAATTTGTGTTTGGTTTTGGGTCAAATCCCGGGGACCATAGATGGAGTTTGGTAAATGATTGAAAGTTGATTTTTGGTCTCAAACCTGCACTTGTGAGTCTATTTTTGGACTTAGGTGTTGTATTGGTCAATGGTGTATTTTAAATGGGTCAAACAAGTCCTACGTGTTAGAAGTGCAAAATTGGTCCAAAATGTGTATGTCTAGTAATGTGATGTGTAACGAGTCATAGAAGTGAAAACTTTTCATCGGATTAAATATGGGTTTTATACAGATCATTAGGCATTTTTGTGAATTTTCTTGAAATTTATATAGGTGCTTAAGTCATAGAAAACAGCCCGTACTTTTGGTAAGTACCGACAAATCTATAAAATGGGAATCAACTTTAATTACGTAGGTAAATGGTATAAGTCTAGTAACAACTACTTGTTTGATTTTGGCGTGAGTTTTCATAAGCATTGAGTGTGTTTGCATATGCGTTTGTTTAGTACAATAATGTACGCGGAGTATTGATTGGTTTTCGTACCTTGATTTTAGGTCAAGTGTTAGATTTTTCCGGTCATCCACGTCGTCGATGACATTTCTCGTTACGTCTTCGCTAGAACCACTACTACTACGCCAGGTGAGTCTATAGACTCGCTCTTTACTTTTTTCAAACGTTTTTACCCGCGAGGGGGATGCATGCTATTTAAATGAAAATGAACATAAGTCATGAATGATTGTTGGACCCGAATGTTGCCTTGAATTGTGTTGAGTACCTAGTTGTAAAAGTCCCTAAATTCGTGAACTATTAACTATTTTCTTGCCCTTGTGTGGGTTGGAGATAGCCGCTTATACAATTGATAGTACTATGGGGTTGACTACCCTATCCGAGACGAGAGCTAGTACGTTGAGTACCCTCTGCGGACGGATAACTTGTGATAAGAAATAAGGTATAATTACAACTAATGCCTTTAGAAGGGGCACTGGTTTCACTTAAATCATGTCGGTAATGTACGCGGGTGATTGAGTTAACGAATTAGTGTCACGAGCTTAAACACAATTATTAGCTATTGCTAAAGATAATATCCTTGAATAATAGATTGTGAGTATGACAATGCTATTGAATGGTCATCATTGGTTTTAATACTTATGTCCAACTTATGATTTGATAAACCTATAGATTCGCTCAACCTTTGGGTTGACAGTTTTAAGCATGTGTTTCAGGTAACCAATATAGATAGCACTGGAGCATGCGAGGATGGAAGTTGTTGTGGCTTGGCGGTCTACTTTGTTTTTCCTCCCTTTTAGCACTTAAATATTTATATTATGTCATGTGAACGAAAATGTACTTTTGGGTTGAGATTCAGTGGGGACCTAAACGCAACTATGTTTTGTATTATTTTTGGGATTTGGAAAACAGTAGACTTTGTTGTTTTAATCAATCTTAAATTTATGTTTAAATTTCTACGTCTCTTTGAGTCGTTCGAAATAGGTTGTGTGTGATGATAACTGCTTAGCACCCAAATGTTGTAGTTCTGCTGCGCATATGATTTGGATGTGTTATACTAAACTTCAGTTGATGAGAGTAATCTATGGCACAAGAGACTAGGGCACATTAACTTTAAGAATATAAACAGACTTGTGAGACTTGGTTTGGTTGATGGTTTTCCTGAAAAGGCTTTCCACAATGACCACTCTTGTGTTGCATGCCTTAAAGGAAAACAACACAACGTCTCATTTAAGTCTAAACAGGTGCACTCTACTTCTAAACCATTTAACTTGCTGCATATGGACTTGTTTGGTCCAACTAATATAGAGAGTTTGAACGGTAAATCATACTGCTTTGTCATCATAGATGTAAAACCCCAAATTTTGGGCTTTTGACACGTTAACGGTTTTGCTCTTATTACCACTCATCCTATAAAATTTTTATCGACCACGTTTACATACGAGAACATAATATTAAAAATTGTTATATATTTATGTCAATACTTAATAACTTGACGCTTAACCGAAGAGCTACCTTTTTAAATTTATTTTAGTATCCTTAGACACATTTTATGTGCATAAATTATTATTAATATATTAATAATTACTAGTAACAATCTAAAACATAACATACCGAGACGGACTATAAACTAGGTACATTATTTTTAGACCAAAATCATTTGCACATCTAACCAAGGCTTGTAAACATCAAACGAATATCACTAATTATACTAAGTCGACGCATTAAAAACTCCATGAACACCTTTAGTCGAATTTTAAGTATATAAAACGTTATTTAAATACTTTTTTTTCATATACATTGTTACTACGCATAATCAAACTTTAAACTTCTACTTGAACATGTCTAGCTAAGATTTTTAAACTTAATGTTTCCTTTGATCCTCTTAATTTCCACGTTTCATTTTTTTTGCCTAGCCAAATCAAAAATATATCTTATGAAATCTTACAAGATATCCTTCATATCTTCCAAAATCTAGCAATATCTAAACGTATCCCTTGACCCCTCCTAATCCTCATACGCGGCCACCATAAGAGTGAAAGGGCAAGTTGTACAACATTTGCTATCAAGATTTAGTACTTGTGATATCTCACTAAGATTCACCCAAATCCACCAAGATATGTGAAGATCTACTAAATCCCCTCCTAGCCGTGTATATACACTAGCCACAAAACATATTCTACATTTCTATCTCTCTCTCTCTCTCTCGGTATACAATAAACACACAAAGTTAGCTTCCTCCTTCACTTTCATGTTAACCCTACTAAGATTCACACTTCCTTCAAATCATTAGCAAAGTTAAAGTTTACCTTAGACTTTATCATTAGGGAGTTAAAATGCCTATGAAAGACATTGACATGTAATTGCCCTTTTGTGTCCTCTCCTTCCTGACTTCGACATCAGACAACCTCAACAACAGTTTCCTTTCTCTGTTGTTCGACACATGGACTGCCGTGGTTGTTAAGGGAGCTTAAACGAACTCGAGTTCATGAGTTCAAATCATCCATCCCAGATAGTGTTGTGAGTCTTTTTCTTTATCTTGTTATTTTACGTCAACTTATATGCATATAATGTCCTAGTTAGTTTGTGCTTGAGCAAATAGTTTAAAAGTTTTCACATAATACTGTTCGTATTACTCTCAAATTTCGAACATAAATTAACAAGAATATAATAATGGTTAAGTGTATCGCGAGCATAAGTCTAGTTAGTTGTCGAGTATTGTGTCTGACCTTTGGTAAACAGTAGATACGTACCCATTATTCTTATTCAGATTTAAAACATAGAAAGACCTCCTGATGTAGTAATGACACCATTGGGAAACGTGTATGTAAAACACGAATTGGGCAAAAACTAAAGTATTAGGTCTTAAGTTCCCTCTTAATTAGTAACCTTGCCAAATTTGAACACAAACGGAGTACGTTTGCTAGGATAAACGAGCTAAACATAAGCGTTATTTCATGTGAAAAACTAGCCCGAGCAGCCCACTTTAGGCCCTGTTTAGACCCAGTAGCACCCCGACTATAGATTTGTTTATGGGGGCATTCCGTAGATCACCTAGCCAGCTTTCCACAGCCTTTTGAATCACCCAAAACGGAGCTATAACGAATCGGGAAACTGACTTTGAAAACCTGCGTTTGAACACTAAAAGCTGTCAGTACTTGGATAAAAAGCTGACAGCATGTACATGTAGGCTGACCAGCCGACTTTGGCTGCGTTTTTTAGCGAGTTAGAGTTAGATCTGGAACCCGACACCAACTAGGATATTGTAGATCTCCTGGCTACTTTTCCATAGACACCAAGAACACTAAAAACGGATCAATAACGAATAAGTTACAGCCCTTTAAAAATCTGCCTCGCACACCTTAAAAGCTGATGAAAACAAAGATTTCTGACCCGCTGACTTCACATGCGTTTTTACCCATTTTCGAGCCGTTTTCAAGCAAAACTTAAAGAACGAAACTTTTAGACGGCGTGTCCGAGAATACAAATATGTTCCCCGTTTGTTTTATGGTTAAATAACGAACCCGTAAATGGCTTTCAAAAATCAATGTTTATGTCACAAAACACTTGAAACACAAGGGCCAATCTTGCCATTTTCTGAAAGTTTAGCAAGCCCTAGGGGGGGGGGGCTGTTTTGGTAACTATATTAAAAGCAAGGACTCGTGTGCAATTTAACTTAAGTTTTATTAATATTATTTAATATAATAAACTAAAAGGGCTATATTATAAGTCGTGAAACATGGAGGACTAATTGTGTACAATCGGAACTTGAAGGACGTTTATGAAACATTAAATTTATACAAGTCCTAATTAAATAAATCATTTTATTTAATTCATTTGAACTGTTACAATTCGAACGGGGTAAATATACTTTATTAAATTAAAAGTGTACATGTTACGATAACTTACAATAAGTTTAACACTGAAAACGATTACAACATATTAAATCCGTGATCATGCATTTTCATCAACTGCATTTATATGTGCATTATATTTGTACATATACTGAGACCCAATTAATTACTTAGGTAATTAACTGTATCGTGAGCATACTATTTGGACTATCTGTGATATTATCCGGGCACTGCTATTCAGGTGAGTTCATAGCCTCGCCTTTCACTACTATTTATGTTTTACTAACCCGCGAGGGGGAGACATACTATAACTTGATTTGACTATATGATTTTGATATCTTATATTTAATAAATTGTTGATCAAGGAAACGCAAACTGAACAGTTACCCTTAATTACGATTGCCTATTGTAGATTAACTCGCATGACCCGTGCATCCGAAACTGTTAGAATTTTTGAATTGCCTGAATGTTATAAATAGATCTATTTGGGATTGACCGTCCCCATCTGGGTGAGCCATGCTCACTGTGCCTAGGCCAGGAAAACAGATGTTTCACATTTAAGAACTTATTTTTGTTATGGGTGCCTTGATAATGATAAGGCGAAGGGTCCTCATCTGTCGAGGACTTAACTGTCAAGTCTCAGTTTCGGGCAATATGGGAATGTAATTACCTTATAGTATTTGGCTTTGTGCGATACTATGTATGTGATGTTTGCGATTCTAAACTTGACCTTTTATTATTTGGTACATTAATACATGGAACATACTGATATACCTGAACTTGATTATTATCAAACCTTATGAAATACTATATGGGATATTTGAGATCCTACACTTGAATTTTATATCAAACTTTGTGCAACACTATGTAGAACAACTTACTGTCCTGAACTATGATTTTACAAAACTCTATGAATGCACCAACTTTATGTTGACTGTTTTAAGCATGTTTCTCTCAGGAAATTAAGCTGGATTATTTGAGCATGGACTGAGCATTATTTAGGAGCATCATAATAATTGGGGGATCTGTTTTCACTGGGATATTTGTAACAACTGATATTTAACACTTCAACTGATTGTACTAAAACCATATTTGTACCAATTGTATTTCAAATCATATAATTATGATCAATGCTTTGTATGCCATTTGTTCTGTGATCCACCTACTGACACCCAATTACTATTCTGCTGCAAACCTGATTTGGGGGTGTCACAGAATGGTATCAGAGCGAATGGTTATAGAGAATCAAATCTAAAATAAAATTGTTTTTCTATTTTATTAACTGAACTATAACCGGACAAAATTTTCAAAAACTTAGATTTCAAAAACTGGGTTTTTGACGGGGACATACTTGGAGAGCATTTAGCATAGAGAGCATGCATGATTATATGATTTAAATGCAATTTATTATTCTATGCATCTATATTTATGATAGTACTAGATGCTAACCATTTACGTACTTTATGTATTACGACTGTTTAATATCGTTATGAAGATATTAAAATATTAAAATACTTAACGTATTTAATGAAACTTATAAACATGTCATGTTAGTAGAGAGCTTTATACTAAAGATGTTCCATCTCGATATTTCGTTTTGACTGAGTGGTTGGGTTTACGATTTAAAGTGCCCTCGCTTCTCAAACGTTTATAGAATGGCTTCTGAAGTATGATGACCCGAACAATAAACACAAACAACATAATACATAACAAACCTCTGGAAATATGAAAATGGAAATCTTATATAATCTAAAATAGATTTTGGAAATCTTGTAAAATCTAAAATAGATTTTGGAAAATCATGGAAAATTTGGAATATATTTTGGAAATCTTTTCTTGAATAATTGTAAGAACTTAATTTTGGAAAAGTTTAAATTAGATTTTTTTTTTGAAATCTTAATGTATCTTTGAAAATCCTTACCACGCCTTTGGTAAACTTAACTAGAATTTTATATATCTTGGGAAAAATATAAAATTTGAAGATCTTGATTAAATCTTGTTGAACTTATAATTATGTATCGACTTTGAAAATTTACTTTTTAAACCTATATTTCCTAATGAAAACACATGAAAAAGAAATATAGCTTGGGCTATCTGATTTATTTTTGAACTTGTAATAAACTTGTGAACTTATAATAAACCCTAAATCTTAATTTTTGGAATCCCATAAATTAAATGTAAACATAAAACAAGATTGTACTTTATCTTGAAATACTGTGAAGCTTATAATTAATATACAAACTTCTAACCAACTTGGATTTCATTTAAAACCCGAAAATAAAACATACCGTAGGTTTTTACTCTCTATTTAGAGATCTAGACTTAATCTTTACAACCAGTAATAAGCTTGTAAGGCTTCATAAATTTCACACCTAGTAAATGGTTAAGTATTATTAATTGACTAAAATATGTTTAGGTCCATTAGGAAACCCATTAGGCCCATTAAGAAATCTATAGCTCACAAAAATTATTAATGGATCTTGTAAGCTCAATAAGGGTTTGGGAAGCCCATTAGCTCTTTTGGCATATTTAATAAGCTCACTTAGTGATATTATACTTAAACAAAGTTTTTATACCAAAAATATACCTTATAAAAACTTTTGGACTAAAAATGTCAATTCATTAAACTCATGGATTAAAACCGTGACATTGAAACTTGTTTTGATAAAACAATAATTACAAGGAATAATATTGTAAATATTTGAAAGTGTAGGGAGTAATAAATGCCTTTCGTGACTTATTAAACCCTAAGGACTAAAACTGTTAAGAACCAAAAAGTGTACACCTAGTAAAACAAGGAGGGACTTGTTTTGCCAATAACTGAAACTTAAGCAAACCCTAGACCCCTTATTTCATTTAATATATTAAAACTTGAGTGAATCCTAAACTAAATTGACTAGAACCATCATTTTCTGAAACTTGTAAACAAAGGGTTATTATTTAATTTGCGAAAACTTTGGGGATATTAAATTAAATGTAATAAAGTGTTATTACTTTTATAACTGTTCATAAAGATTATGAAATTTAATGTACGTAGAATATAAAAGTAAAATACAACAATGGTGAGTAAAATACTTTTACTTAAATGATATTATCGATAACAAATTTAAATGGAGGTTATAAATACTTGTACAACGATGAATTTAACTAAAATACAGTAACATAAATGGATTGCGTAAAAACGACTTGGTACTATAATGAAATCCAAATAAATCCTGAAAATCTTATACTAAGATTTTTAAAATCCTCCATGATTGATTGTGTATCAAGCTTAAGCTTATATGCTAATCATTTCCTATACGCTGATTATTGCTTATAATTAATTGATAACTATAAACCGTTTAGTCTATTTTGACTACTTGGAAAACCGACTGGCCACATAATAGGAACGGGTTTACAACAACCGTACATACTAGAGTATTTAAAAACAGACTAGGGAGCATTATCCCGTGTACTACCTTTTGTTAGATGCTTGAACTTACTATTATGTGTATATAGGTATATATACCTTACTAGAAGGAACTATATGATACAATATCTATACTTATGATTGTAATATATCATTATATTGTATATATGAGTTCCTTGTTTGATACGTATTCTTGCGCACGTTATCGCGCGTCAACAATTATTTTCCTCTCGCTTATAATTTTGTACGTATATCTACGGAACACGACTTATTAACGACTTATACACGTTTGCTTTTAGTATTTTCACGTGGTATTATTTGGATAAGTTTGCATCTTTAAATGATGTGGTGGAACCCAAAATCAAGGTACTTATGATCCTATATTTTACATATGGGACCTGAGTCTCTTGATCCTAAGTTAATGATGATTTCCTCTCAAGACGTTATGGGACGTCTAAGAGTGACATCTTAAGCCACCGGACCAGAAGTTTATTTATAATTTCGTATTAAGATGTTATGGGACGTCTGAAGACGAAGGTTATAAGTAAACGGGCTGTAAAGTATCTTAATAATATCTTAGATATTATATTTATTCTAAATAATAAGCCTTGCCGGAAATATTTAGGTAAGGTGGGCTATGAAACCCTTATTGAAACGAATTGGGACGCTTTTTCGTTTGAATAAAGAAATCATAGGTCACCAAATGGAGTTATAAATTTTACCTTACGTGGATGAGGACGCTTATCGATGTAAATAGAAATCTATAATCACATGAGCTTAAATATATTCGACATGACTCATAATTGATGTTATTTTATTTATCCAGTTATGGAATGTAATCCTTTATTAATTCGCGATTTATTCCAGTAATATCTTATCCTTAAGATAACTTATATTTGATGTCATTACATCCTCACCCAGAAACATAGGAAGATTCGTGTTCATCTCTTTTAGATCAAAGCATTGTGCTATTGACTTTTGGCTTATCCTTAACCCAAATACCACTTCCGCTGCATTTGTGACACCCTAGAATCGAGGTCATTAACGTTACCCTAAATTACGCTAATTTTTGAAATTTTTAATAAATTTTAATTTCTATATTTATAAGTATTTTGGTTAAAGCCGATGTTCGAGGTTATAATTTTTACGTTTGACGATTTAAGAAGGACGATGACGATTACGATCCCGAGGGATGCCCAATTTTATATAATTATTGACGATTTATCGATAATGTAATTTTTCGAGAATTTTATTTACGGTTCGTGTTAAGTTGAGTCGGGTGAGTTTTATAGCCTTCCGAGTACATTTAAAGTATCCCAAAAATATTTTGGAGCGTTCGGGAAGATTTCCGACTCCCGTAAAATTTTCAAAATTGACAAATGAGTCGAAACCGCAAAGTTATAGTGGCGTTTTTACTTAAGGCCAAAAGAAATCAAATATTGCACTTAGGTCCCTCCCAATCCACCAAAAGGGTCCAAAATTGACACAAACACAAACACACAAACACATTTAGACAAAACAAATCAAACACTCTCCTCTCTTTGCTCTCTAGCCGACGGTTACCCCAAAAACACCAAGAAATCCACCAAAAATCTTTTTCCACTTGATTTTCATAAAAACTAAGGTTAGACCACATCTAATTTGGTCATTCCCTACATTTCTATGTGCTCAAATCCCACATGCACTAACAAAAATTTTCCAAGATTTTTCAAGATGATCCAAATTCGTTTTTGTGGCTAAATGTGCTAATGCATGTTAATTTTATGTGTTATGGATGCATAAACACCAAGAAAACCCACCAAAATCAATTTGGTTGTGGTGATTGGGGCACCCAAACCCCACGGCAATAGGGGTGTTTGGGGAGCCATGGTGGTTGTTGATTTTGAGTGTTATTCTTGTGTTTGGTTTATTGTTTTAGGATGTTTTACATAGGTTTAATTAGTTGCATGTTCATTTCTTTGAATTTTTTATTTTGAGATTGGTTGATCAATAGGGGTAGGACTGATTATTGGTGTTTGGATATGTTTAGGAGGCTTAGGATGATGCCTAGTAGTGATGGATAGGCTTGGAATCGAGTCTAAGCGTGTTTTTGGAATAGCCAAATTTAGGCAGAAACTTTATGGTCATTTCATAAAAATTATTTTTTTTCCAGGACTTGAAAACAAAATGTAGTTATAGAGGGTCTTCTTAGCTTTAATTTGGTATAAGGTAGAGCCCGTGACTCAAAACGAGCTAAAAGTTATGAGGTTTTAAAGATCGAGTACCGGGAGACGAGGACTTTCGTAATCCGAATTTACGTAAAGTTTTAGTCAAATCCCGAGGGTCACAAGTATAAATTGGTAAATGGTCAAGGGTCAAAATTTGGTCCCAAACCTGTAAAAATGAGTCTATAAGTTGACTTAGGAGTCAACGTAGTCAAAGGTGTATTTCATATAGGTCAAAGAGGTCAAAATTGGTCGAAGTACAATTTCAGCCCGTAAAATGTAGTTTTGGAAAAATGTTGCGTAACGGGTCGTAAAAGTAAAAACTTTTATTGGGCTTAAAAACATGTTATCTACAGGTCTTATAGGATTTTTGAGAATTTTGTGAAATTTTATAAGTGTGGTTGAACATGGTAAAACAGCCCGTACTTTAGTCGAGTACCGGCGAGAATGAGTAAAAATGGACAACGTAAGTAATGAGAACGAATGGTATAAAATGAGTGATACTTGTTGTTTTTGTTTTTGGCGTGAGTTATACTTGTCCTAAGTGACTAGTATATACGTATTTTATACAGTACCGTAAGTATTAAAATGAGATTACTCATTACGCGTTATTTGTGATAGGTGTTGAATTAACCGGGCATCCGTTTCATCGTCAGTGATCATCCCTCGAACTACCGACTACTTAAGATATAAGGTGTGAATTTATAGCCTCGCTTATATTTATTTCAAATTGTTTTACCCGCGAGGGAAATGCATGCTAGTTTTTAAAAGGAACGTATATCATGAATGATTGTTAGACCCGAAAGTTGCCTTAGAAATTGTGTTGAGTACCAAAGTTGCAAAAGTCCCTAAAATCATGAACTATTAACTATTGTCCTGCCCTCGAGTAGGGGGAAATAGCCGCTTATGCAATTTGTAGTACTACGGGGTTAACGACCCAATGCTAGCCGAGAAGCTGTACTTTTAGTAAGTTCTGCGGTAGATTATTTTGTATGAGAAATAAGGTATAATTGCAACTGATGCCTTTAGAAGGGGCACTGGTTTCATCTGAATCACGCCGGTATTTATTACGCGGGTGATTGAGTTAACGGATTAGTGTCATGAGCTTAAACACAATTGTCAGTATCCTGATTATAGTTTGTTTGATCGACAAGACTATAAATGATCACGAATAGTTTTTATTATATATATACGTTCAAATGGATTGAAAAACCTATGAATTCCACTCAACGTTTTCGTTGACCAAAATTTTTGGCATGTGTTTCAGGTAACCGCTGAGGTGTAGGATGGAGCATGCATGGGATGGATGTTGTGTGTACGGCTTGGAGTCCGCTTGTTTTTCCCTCCTTTTCTACTTAAACAATTTTTAAGTTTAATGTCTTGTTGTTGTAAAACTGAAATTCTTGGGTTGAGATCCATGGGGACCGAAAACGCTAAACTCTGTGTACTATTTGGGGTTGGAAAAACCGTGGACATGTATCATCTAACAATTTAAATTTCAAGTTTTAAGTTGACGTCTTTTTAGCGTCGTTTGATATATCTTGTGTGCAATGAATACTGTGTAGCACCCATTGTTGTAGTTCCGCTGCGCATAGCAATTGTGGGGGTGTTACAGATTGGTAATCAGAGCCACGAGTTATAGAGAACTAGGTCGTTTTTGAAAATCATAAACTATAACTTTTGGTGTCGTAAGAAATGGTCCAAGCACACACAACTATCCTGCATGGCTCCGGTAAGATTTATTGTTGTATTTATGGCATTTGACGTATACTTTTGAGTGAAGTATATATGTGGGTAATTATTACATAAGAATGGAATTACTATATGTAGACGTTGAATTTTACGTGAAATATCCGACATCGTAATTTTCGTATTAATCATGCATGAGCATCATATTATTACATTTCGGGCATATGTACCACCTTTTTATTGCATTTGCATGCATATATTTATAATTATTGTATAATTACTTATGTACCCTCCGAAATTCGCTGCTATTGCAGGAATGGCCGAGGTACCGCCTAACGATAATGGAAACGATTACGTTGTAGGTCACGAAGGGGGAAGTGTTGGAACAGCAGCTGAAGGACAAGCTGAGACGAACGATGTACAAGCCCAGGACCCCGACCAAAGGAGAACTACTTGCCCCCTGCCTATGCGTACTTCCCATCTGGTTGGTGTACCAGATATCCCCAGAAGAGCCGAAGGTGCAATGAGCGCAAATTCTCTTCATCAAGGCATCCCAAGAATTTGCTGTCCCGGACCGAGGATTTATCATGACGTACGACGGACTGTGAGAGGTTTGGAAGGATCGATGTGCATGAGGTATGTAGTGGAATCAAGGGTGGTCAGCAGATTCGACGAGAATGAAAAGGCGGATCAAAGACTGTTGGAAAGGACTGCAAGAGTGGAGTATGACGGGAATGTGAACAAAAGTGACATCAACAGTTTAAGATCAATGGTTGCAAATTTAAGTGCTAGTCTTGATCGTGTTAGGGAGGATCAGGTGAGGTTGTCGAGGATGCAGAGTTGGGAGCGTCGTGTGAGGGATTCATTGCCCCCGGATTGGAGATTCGTGGACGATTTGGAGATGGAGGCGAATGACTTCATGATTCAGCCGCCTACTGGAGGTGCTTGTATTACGGTGGGAAATCAGGTAGCAATTGAGTGTGGATCCACATCAAGGACGAAAAAGGAAATGGAATGTGGGCCAGATGATAAAGGAAAGAGAAAAGTGGATGATGTGGATGAGGACGTTAGTGATGAGGAAACCGAGGAAGACGACGACGAGCCGCCATCCAAGAGGCCGTGTGGATCACCACATGCATAGTTACTTGTTTTGTATTTTCTTTGATCATTGTAATAGAACTATTTTAGACCTTTGTATGATGGTATTATGACGAGAAACTCAAGTACTTGAAGTTTTATGGTGAACGATTGTAGTGGCAATACTTGTCACGATTTTGGTTAATTATCAATACAATCTATGTTACCTTTCATGATCTGTGATATGTCTTAAATTTGATCTTTTGTGGTGTGAATTGATGAATATTAGTAACTCCGTAGTGATGTGTCGTTGTATGTATATTATGTCTGGGAAACTTGATATGAATACTTACATTGTTTTTCTATTTTCCTTGTCTTGCAGAAAGAGATATTCGATAACACCATGCCTCCAAAGTTGACCGCCGATCGTGTTAACACCATGATTCAGGAAGCTATAGCAAATGCGTTGGAAGCGGACCGAGCTGGGAGAAATCAGGACCAGGGAAGGAACGCGGGGAGACAGCAAGCCCCGAGGGTGTGTACCTATTCTAGTTTTATGAAGTGCGGTCCCACGCAGTTCCGTGGAACGGGTGGAGCTTTAGAACTTAGACGATGGTTGGAAAAGGTTGAAAGTACGTTTGAAATCAGTGGTTGTGCAGATGCGGATAAAGTGAAGTTTGCAGCTGCTACGTTTCTTGATGACGCGTTAAGTTGGTGGAATACCCAGGTAGCTACGGTTGGATTGGCTGTAGCAAATGCAAGGACGTGGAATGCAACAAAAGCTTTGTTGACTAAGAAGTTTTGCCCAGAGGAGGAATTGGGGCAATTGGAGGACGAATTGAGGCACTTGACCTTGAAGAACAACGATATAGCTGCTTACACCAGGAGATTCAATGAGCTAAGTCTTTTGTGTCCAGATATTTTTGCCAATGATGCCAAGAAAATGAAGCAGTATATAAAGGGTTTATCTAGCAACATCAAAGGTGAAACAACTTCGTCAAAACCTGGAACGTTTGATGAAGCGGTTCAAATGGCTCACGCTTTGATGGACGTTAAGCTTCAGGACAAGCAGAACTACATTGTTGAGGGCAACAAGAGGAAATGGGAAGCGGCACAAAGCAATCAATCCCAAGGCCAGAACCGAGGTGGAAATCGAAACAACCATGGGCCGAACCGTAATCAGCAGTTTAATCAGAGAAGGAACGAAGGGATGAGGGCAGTGACGAACCCTAGAAGTGTGAAAGTGAATCCCCATTGTGGTAAATGCAATTTGTATCATGTTGGAAATTGCCCGCCTGCATGCGGCAAGTGTGGGAAGGCAGGTCATAGGACATCTGGTTGTCGAACGGGAGGAGTAGCCACTGGGGCTAATGCTATCAGGATGAGAGGATGTTATAGTTGTGGAGAAAGGGGTCATGTGCAAGCGAATTGCCCAAAGGCAGGAAACAGGCGGGGAGGTAATAATGCGGCTGCTATGTATCAAGTGGGAACTGCTGATAAACCACAGGGTCCAAATGTGGTTACCGGTACGTTTTTGCTAGACGCTTGTTATGCTAGTATTTTTTTTGATTCTGGCTCCGACAAGAGTTTTGTAGATGTTAGATTTAGTCGTCATATCGATAGAAAACCGGTGTTGTTAACGACTAGTTATAACGTTGAGTTAGCCGATGGAAAAATTGTTAGTACGAATTCTATACTGAAAGGGTGTACCTTGAAGTTAGGAAATTACGCTTTTAAAATCGACTTGATGCCTATAGAGCTAGGATCGTTTGACGTAATTGTGGGAATGGATTGGCTAATGGCGCACAGTGCTATGATCGTCTGTGGCGAGAGATTGGTTCAGATTCCGTTGAGGAATAAGGTTTTGACGATAAAGGGAGACGAATGCACTTCTCGTTTGAAGGTGATTTCGTGTTTGAAAATGATGAAGTACGTAGAGAGCGGATGCGATATGTTTTTGGCACAGGTTTCGAGTGATGGTGATTTAGAGGCAAGGATTGAAGAGGTACCAGTTATTTGCGAGTATCCGGACGTTTTTCCAGACGAGTTGCCAGGTTTACCGCCTACCCGTGAGGTCGAGTTTCGAATTGATATAGTGCCAGGAGCTGCGCCGGTTGCACGTGCACCTTACCGCTTAGCACCATCTGAGTTAAAGGAGTTATCGGATCAATTGAAGGAATTGATGGACAAAGGATTTATTAGGCCGAGCTCATCACCTTGGGGAGCGCCAGTGTTGTTCGTAAAGAAGAAAGATGGCTCGTTTCGAATGTGTATTGACTATAGGGAACTCAATAAGCTGACGGTTAAGAATCGGTACCCATTGCCGAGGATTGATGATTTGTTCGATCAATTGCAAGGTTCCAGTGTATATTCAAAGATCGATTTAAGATCAGGGTATCATCAACTGCGTGTAAGAGAGGAGGATATTCCTGTAACTGCCTTTCGTACGCGGTATGGACACTTTGAATTTCGAGTAATGCCGTTTGGGTTGACGAACGCGCCTGCTGTATTCATGGACCTTATGAATCGCGTGTGCAAGCCGTATCTGGATAAGTTTGTTATTGTTTTCATCGATGATATACTTATTTATTCTAAAAGTAAGGAGGAGCACGAGAAGCACCTGAGAAAGATTTTGGAGTTGTTAAAGAAGGAGAAGCTGTATGCAAAATTCTCTAAGTGTGAGTTTTGGTTGGAATCAGTGCAGTTTCTAGGTCATGTGATCGATAGTGAGGGAGTTCGTGTAGATCCTGCCAAGATCGAAGCGATCAGGGAATGGTCAGCACCGTCGACGCCGACTGAAGTTCGACAATTTCTGGGTTTAGCGGGGTATTATCGAAGGTTTATTGAAGGATTTTCGTTGATTGCGAAACCATTGACGAGGCTTACCGAAAAGAATAGGGTGTATGAATGGGGAATTGAGGAAGAACTTGCTTTCGAAACGCTTAAGGATAAGTTATGTTCCGCACCGATTTTATCATTGCCTGAAGGAACCGAAGACTTCGTAGTGTATTGTGATGCGTCTCGTAAAGGTTATGGAGCGGTATTAATGCAACGTGAAAAGGTGATAGCTTACGCGTCGAGGCAACTAAGGAAGAATGAGGAGAACTACACGACGCACGATTTGGAATTAGGAGCAGTAGTTTTTGCGTTGAAATTGTGGAGACACTATCTGTATGGGACAAAGTGTGTTGTATTCACTGACCACAAGAGTTTGCAGCACATTTTAGATCAAAAGGAGTTGAATATGCGACAAAGACGATGGGTTGAACTACTGAGTGATTATGACTGCGAAATTCGCTACCACCCTGGCAAGGCGAATGTTGTAGCGGATGCACTGAGTAGGAAGGAACAGGAGAAACCTTTGAGGGTTAGAGCTTTAGTGATGACCGAGAGCGTTGACTTAACCGAAACTATACTGAAGGCTCAGGAGAGAGGACTAATGAAAGGGAATGTTGAAGCCGAGAATTTGGGACGAATGTTGAAACCTCTTTTCGTGATTAGGTCTGACGGACTGAGATATTTTGAGAATCGGATTTGGTTACCATTGTGTTCATCTGAGGAAGGAAAGCCTGGAGTTCGAGAATTGGTTATGAATGAGTCGCATAAGTCGAAGTATTCGATACATCCTGGATCGGATAAGATGTACCACGACCTGAAGAAAGTTTATTGGTGGCCGAATATGAAGGCGGATATTGCTCGTTACGTTAGTAAGTGTTTGACTTGCGCGAAGGTTCAGGCAGAACATAAGAAACCATCTGGATTATTGGTACAACCAGAAATCCCAGAATGGAAATGGGAGAAAATCGCAATGGATTTCGTGACGGGTTTACCTAGGACTCCTAGTGGAAGCGATATGATATGGGTAATTGTGGATAGGTTGACGAAATCTGCTCATTTCTTACCTATGAAGAAGACGGACAGCATGGAAAAACTCGCCAGCGTGTACGTGAAGGAGATCGTCTATAGACATGGAGTGCCGTTATCGATCATTTCGGATCGCGACAGTAGATTTACGTCGGAATTTTGGAAATCGCTTCAACGTGCGATGGGCACTGAGTTGAGTTTAAGCACGGCTTATCACCCGGAAACTGACGGCCAGAGTGAACGAACTATTCAAACGATGGAGGACATGCTCCGAGCATGCGTGATTGATTTTGGAGGAAGTTGGGAACGCCACTTGCCTCTGGTGGAATTTTCGTACAACAATAGTTATCACGCGAGTATCAAGGCAGCACCGTTCGAAGCATTGTATGGAAGGAAGTGTAGATCGCCTGTGTGTTGGAGTGAAGTAGGGGAAAGTCAATTGACTGGACCCGAAATGGTTTTAGAAACGACAGAGAAGATTGTGCAAATCAAGAACCGACTACTTGCTGCGAGAAGCCGACAGAAGAGTTATGCCGATAACCGAAGGAAACCGTTGGAGTTTGAAGTTGGAGATATGGTTATGCTCAAGGTATCGCCGTGGAAGGGTGTAATTCGTTTTGGAAAGAAAGGAAAGTTGAGTCCGAGGTATATTGGACCGTTTAAGATCGTTGAACGAATTGGACCGGTAGCGTACAAGTTAGAATTGCCGACCGAACTTAGTGCTATTCATGACACGTTTCACGTATCGAACCTGAAGAAGAGTTTGGCGGACAAGGAATTGGTGATTCCTTTGGACGAGATTCGACTAGACGACAAAATGCACTTTGTGGAAGAACCTGTGGAAATTATGGACCGGGAGGTCAAGCGGTTGAAGCGTAGTAGGATTCCTATTGTGAAGGTCCGATGGAATTCTAAGCGTGGACCGGAATACACCTGGGAACGTGAGGACTTTTTCAAGGAAAGGTATCCTCATCTGTTCCAGTAGAACGAAATGTGAGTACAAGAAGAGGCGAGCGCCGGGACGTCGCTCTCTTTAAGGAGGGGTGGATGTGACACCCTAGAATCGAGGTCATTAACGTTACCCTAAATTACGCTAATTTTTGAAATTTTTAATAAATTTTAATTTCTATATTTATAAGTATTTTGGTTAAAGCCGATGTTCGAGGTTATAATTTTTACGTTTGACGATTTAAGAAGGACGATGACGATTACGATCCCGAGGGATGCCCAATTTTATATAATTATTGACGATTTATCGATAATGTAATTTTTCGAGAATTTTATTTACGGTTCGTGTTAAGTTGAGTCGGGTGAGTTTTATAGCCTTCCGAGTACATTTAAAGTATCCCAAAAATATTTTGGAGCGTTCGGGAAGATTTCCGACTCCCGTAAAATTTTCAAAATTGACAAATGAGTCGAAACCGCAAAGTTATAGTGGCGTTTTTACTTAAGGCCAAAAGAAATCAAATATTGCACTTAGGTCCCTCCCAATCCACCAAAAGGGTCCAAAATTGACAGAAACACAAACACACAAACACATTTAGACAAAACAAATCAAACACTCTCCTCTCTTTGCTCTCTAGCCGACGGTTACCCCAAAAACACCAAGAAATCCACCAAAAATCTTTTTCCACTTGATTTTCATAAAAACTAAGGTTAGACCACATCTAATTTGATCATTCCCTACATTTCTATGTGCTCAAATCCCACATGCACTAACAAAAATTTTCCAAGATTTTTCAAGATGATCCAAATTCGTTTTTGTGGCTAAATGTGCTAATGCATGTTAATTTTATGTGTTATGGATGCATAAACACCATGAAAACCCACCAAAATCAATTTGGTTGTGGTGATTGGGGCACCCAAACCCCACGGCAATAGGGGTGTTTGGGGAGCCATGGTGGTTGTTGATTTTGAGTGTTATTCTTGTGTTTGGTTTATTGTTTTAGGATGTTTTACATAGGTTTAATTAGTTGCATGTTCATTTCTTTGAATTTTTGATTTTGAGATTGGTTGATCAATAGGGGTAGGACTGATTATTGGTGTTTGGATATGTTTAGGAGGCTTAGGATGATGCCTAGTAGTGATGGATAGGCTTGGAATCGAGTCTAAGCGTGTTTTTGGAATAGCCAAATTTAGGCAGAAACTTTATGGTCATTTCATAAAAATTATTTTTTTCCAGGACTTGAAAACAAAATGTAGTTATAGAGGGTCTTCTTAGCTTTAATTTGGTATAAGGTAGAGCCCGTGACTCAAAACGAGCTAAAAGTTATGAGGTTTTAAAGATCGAGTACCGGGAGACGAGGACTTTCGTAATCCGAATTTACGTAAAGTTTTAGTCAAATCCCGAGGGTCACAAGTATAAATTGGTAAATGGTCAAGGGTCAAAATTTGGTCCCAAACCTGTAAAAATGAGTCTATAAGTTGACTTAGGAGTCAACGAAGTCAAAGGTGTATTTCATATAGGTCAAAGAGGTCAAAATTGGTCGAAGTACAATTTCAGCCCGTAAAATGTAGTTTTGGAAAAATGTTGCGTAACGGGTCGTAAAAGTAAAAACTTTTATTGGGCTTAAAAACATGTTATCTACAGGTCTTATAGGATTTTTGAGAATTTTGTCAAATTTTATAAGTGTGGTTGAACATGGTAAAACAGCCCGTACTTTAGTCGAGTACCGGCGAGAATGAGTAAAAATGGACAACGTAAGTAATGAGAACGAATGGTATAAAATGAGTGATACTTGTTGTTTTTGTTTTTGGCGTGAGTTATACTTGTCCTAAGTGACTAGTATATACGTATTTTATACAGTACCGTAAGTATTAAAATGAGATTACTCATTACGCGTTATTTGTGATAGGTGTTGAATTAACCGGGCATCCGTTTCATCGTCAGTGATCATCCCTCGAACTACCGACTACTTAAGATATAAGGTGTGAATTTATAGCCTCGCTTATATTTATTTCAAATTGTTTTACCCGCGAGGGAAATGCATGCTAGTTTTTAAAAGGAACGTATATCATGAATGATTGTTAGACCCGAAAGTTGCCTTAGAAATTGTGTTGAGTACCAAAGTTGCAAAAGTCCCTAAAATCATGAACTATTAACTATTGTCCTGCCCTCGAGTAGGGGGAAATAGCCGCTTATGCAATTTGTAGTACTACGGGGTTAACGACCCAATGCTAGCCGAGAAGCTGTACTTTTAGTAAGTTCTGCGGTAGATTATTTTGTATGAGAAATAAGGTATAATTGCAACTGATGCCTTTAGAAGGGGCACTGGTTTCATCTGAATCACGCCGGTATTTATTACGCGGGTGATTGAGTTAACGGATTAGTGTCATGAGCTTAAACACAATTGTCAGTATCCTGATTATAGTTTGTTTGATCGACAAGACTATAAATGATCACGAATGGTTTTTATTATATATATACGTTCAAATGGATTGAAAAACCTATGAATTCCACTCAACGTTTTCGTTGACCAAAATTTTTGGCATGTGTTTCAGGTAACCGCTGAGGTGTAGGATGGAGCATGCATGGGATGGATGTTGTGTGTACGGCTTGGAGTCCGCTTGTTTTTCCCTCCTTTTCTACTTAATCAATTTTTAAGTTTAATGTCTTGTTGTTGTAAAACTGAAATTCTTGGGTTGAGATCCATGGGGACCGAAAACGCTAAACTCTGTGTACTATTTGGGGTTGGAAAAACCGTGGACATGTATCATCTAACAATTTAAATTTCAAGTTTTAAGTTGACGTCTTTTTAGCGTCGTTTGATATATCTTGTGTGCAATGAATACTGTGTAGCACCCATTGTTGTAGTTCCGCTGCGCATAGCAATTGTGGGGGTGTTACAGCATTCGACCCCATTTAGGGGATGTCCACTTCTGTCACAGAGAATTTAAGCTGTTTCATCTACCATGAGGAAATGAAACCTCGATCATTCGAGGCGACGGTAACACAGACCTTATCGACACTAGACTTAGTGTCATTTCTTGTATCGAAGCCTAGAAATACTTGGTAAGAGGATGCCATATCTTCTAAGCTCGCATTTCTCAAATCGACGAGGAAAACAAACCCAAGCATAAAAGACATACCCAACTCACAATGGGTGTATTTTGTAGGGTTATGTTTGTCACCCTCCAGAAAGAGATAATTGATGTCCCATACTTTAGGACAATCTTCTTCCTCTTCGGATCCAATTAGTTCGACAATATCATTGTCTAACAAGACTTGAAATGAATGACTTCCTTCTTTTAGAAGTCTAAATTTGTGCAAATTTAAAACCACCAACAGTAGACGCATGACCCTTTCAGCATCTCACCAGGGATGCACACTTCTTTATTCTTGGTCTCTTCTTTGATTTTCATCATTTGAAGTACTTCTTCTCTACGCAACTTATGCCCCAGCTCAGCCACAAATGAAGCAGATTCTTTGCAACTTCCTACACAATAACTATCAACAATAATCTTAGCCATTTCACTGAGTGAAGCTTTGGAGTCAAACTAATGTTTGCTCTCAACAGGCTGGAAGTATATCGGGGAGCCCACTTAAATAAAAACTAAGACTTAAAATGAACTTGTCCTATTTTATCCACGTTGTAAACTTATTAGAACTCGAATATGATTTAATGAACATTTTACAAATTCTTAAGGGCTAAACGTAGACATTAACAAACTTGAAAGAATCCCTAGTAGATTTAACAGAGATTAAAAACCCTAGAGGTTGATTTTGCCACTTTTGAAACTTATTTTGAGCCCTAAATTATTTTCATTGGAAACTTTCGTGCCCTAAGGGCCACATTACAAAAATAGAAGGACCAAATGTGTAAATTAACAAAACATAAAAGACAAGTTACTTTGTTTATTAGAATGGACTCATCGGAAGCATACGTTCAATAACTACCTTCTAAAATATCACCTATGAGTCTAAACTTGAGCTCACAAGATTACACGTCCTAGAAAAAGTGTCCTCACTTGTTTCCTGGACGAGTAACTTCATCTTAAGCTTTGAGGACAAACCTAAAATAACGGGTAAGTGTTGTAAAACCCCAAATTTTGGGCTTTTGACACGTCAACGGTTTTGCTCTTATTACCACTCATCCTATAAAAATTTTATCGACCACGTTTACATACGAGAACATAATATTAAAAATTGTTATATATTTATGTCAATACTTAATAACTTGACGCTTAACCGAAGAGCTAACTTTTTAAATTTATTTTAGTATCCTTAGACACATTTTATGTGCATAAATTATTATTAATATATTAATAATTACTAGTAACAATCTAAAACATTACATACCGAGACGGACTATAAACTAGGTAAATTATTTTTAGACCAAAATCATTTGCACATCTAACCAAGGCTTGTAAACATCAAACGAATATCACTAATTATACTAAGTCGACGCATTAAAAACTCCAGGAACACCTTTAGTCGAATTTTAAGTATATAAAACGTTATTTAAATACTTTTTTTTTCATATACATTGTTACTACACATAATCAAACTTTAAACTTGTACTTGAACATGTCTAGCTAAGATTTTTAAACTTAATGTTTCCTTGGATCCTCTTAACTTCCACGTTTCATTTTTTTTGCCTAGCCAAATCAAAACTATATCTTATGAAATCTTACAAGATATCCTTCATATCTTCCAAAATCTACCAAATCTAAACGTATCCCTTGACCCCTCCTAATCCTCATACGCGGCCACCATAAGAGTGAAAGGGCAAGTTGTACAACATTTGCTATCAAGATTTAGTACTTGTGATATCTCACTAAGATTCACCCAAATCCACCAAGATATGTGAAGATCTACTAAATCCCCTCCTAGCCGTGTATATACACTTGCCACAAAACATATTCTACATTTCTATCTCTCTCTCTCTCGGTATACAATAAACACACAAAGTTAGCTTCCTCCTTCACTTTCATGTTAACCCTACTAAGATTCACACTTCCTTCAAATCATTAGCAAAGTTAAACTTTACCTTAGACTTTATCATTAGGGAGTTAAAATGCCTATGAAAGACATTGACATGTATTGCCCTTTTGTGTCCTCTCCTTCCTGACTTCGACATCAGACAATCTCAACAACGGTTTCCTTTCTCTGTTGTTCGATGCATGGACTGTCGTGGTTGTTAAGGGAGCTTGAACGAACTCGAGTTCATGAGTTCAAATCATCCATCCCAGATAGTGTTGTGAGTCGTTTTCTTTATCTTGTTATTTTACGTCAACTTATATGCATATAATGTCCTAGTTAGTTTGTGCTTGAGCAAATAGTTTAAAAGTTTTCACATAATACTGTTCGTATTACTCTCAACTTTCGAACATAAATTAACAAGAATATAATAATGGTTAAGTGTATCGCGAGCATAAGTCTAGTTAGTTGTCGAGTATTCTGTCTGACCTTTGGTAAACAGTAGATACGTACCCATTATTCTTATTCAGATTTAAAACATAGAAAGACCTCCTGATGTAGTAATGACACCATTGGGAAACGTGTATGTAAAACACGAACTGGGTAAAAACTAAAGTACTAGGTCTTAAGTTCCCTCTTAATTAGTAACCTTGCCAAATTTGAACACAAACGGTATGTTTTCTAGGATAAACGAGCTAAACATAAGCGTTATTTCATGTGAAAAACTTGCCCGAGCAGCCCACTTTAGGCCCTGTTTAGACCCATTAGCACCCTGACTATATATCTGTTTATGGGGGCATTCCGTAGATCACCTAGCCAGCTTTCCACAGCCTTTTGAATCACCCAAAACGGAGCTATAACGAATCGGGAAACTGACTTTGAAAACCTGCGTTTGAACACTAAAAGCTGTCAGTACTTGGATAAAAAGCTGACAGCGTGTACATGTAGGCTGACCAGCCGACTTTGGCTGCGTTTTTTAGCGAGTTAGAGTTAGATCTGGAACCCGACACCAACTAGGATATTGTAGATCTCCTGGCTACCTTTCCATAGACACCAAGAACACTAAAAACGGATCTATAACGAATAAGTTACAGCCCTTTAAAAATCGGCCTCGCACACCTTAAAAGCTGATGAAAACAAAGATTTCTGACCCGCTGACTTCACATGCGTTTTTACCCATTTTAGAGCCGTTTTCAAGCAAAACTTAAAGAACGAAACTTTTAGACGGCGTGCCCGAGGATACAAATATGTTCCCCGTTTGTTTTATGGTTAAATAACGAACCCGTAAATGGCTTTCAAAAATCAATGTTTATGTCACAAAACACTTGAAACACAAGGGCCAATCTTGCCATTTTCTGAAAGTTTAGCAAGCCCTAGGGGGGCTGTTTTGGTAACTATATTAAAAGCAAGGACTCCTGTGCAATTTAACTTAAGTTTTATTAATATTATTTAATATAATAAACTATACGGGCTATATTATAAGTCGTGAAACATGGAGGACTAATGTGTACAATCGGAACTTGAAGGACGTTTATGAAACATTAAATTTATACAAGTCCTAATTAAATAAATCATTTTATTTAATTCATTTGAACTGTTACAATTCGAACGGGGTAAATACACTTTATTAAATTAAAAGTGTACATTTTACAATAACTTACAATAAGTTTAACACTGAAAACGATAACAACTTATTAAATCCGTGATCATGCATTTTCATCAACTGCATTTATATGTGCATTATATTTGTACATATACTGAGACCCAATTAATTACTTAGGTAATTAACTGTATCGTGAGCATACTATTTGGACTATCTGTGATATTATCCGGGCACTGCTATTCAGGTGAGTTCATAGCCTCGCCTTTCACTACTATTTATGTTTTACTAACCCGCGAGGGGGAGACATGCTATAACTTGATTTGACTATATGATTTTGATATCTTATATTTAATAAATTGTTGATCGAGGAAACGCAAACTGAACTATTACCCTTAATTACGATTGCCTATTGTAGATTAACCCGCAAGACCCATGCATCCGAAACTGTTAGAATTTTTGAATTGCCTGAATGTTATAAATAGATCTATTTGGGATTGACCGTCCCCATCTGGGTGAGTCATGCTCACTGTGCCTAGGCCAGGACAACAGATGTTTACATTTAAGAACTTATTTTTGTTATGGGTGCCTTGATAATGATAAGGCGAAGGGTCCTCATCTGTCGAGGACTTAACTGTCAAGTCTCACGCAATATGGGAATGTAATTACCTTATAGTATTTGGCTTTGTGCGATACTATGTATGTGATGTTTGCGATTCTAAACTTGACCTTTTATTATTTGGTACATTAATACATGGAACATACTGATATACCTGAACTTGATTATTATCAAACCTTATGAAATACTATATGGGATATTTGAGATCCTACACTTGATTTTTATATCAAACTTTGTGCAACACTATGTAGAACAACTTACTGTCCTGAACTATGATTTTACAAAACTCTATGAATTCACCAACTTTATGTTGATTGTTTTAAGCATGTTTCTCTCAGGAAATTAAGCTGGATTATTTGAGCATGGACTGAGCATCATTTAGGAGCATCATAATAATTGGGGGATCTATTTTCACTGGGATATTTGTAACAACTGATATTTAACACTTCAACTGATTGTACTAAAACCATATTTGTACCAATTGTATTTCAAATCATATAATTATGATCAATGCTTTGTATGCCATTTGTTCTGTGATCCACCTACTCACACCCAATTACTATTTCGCTGCAAACCTGATTTGGGGGTGTCACAATAGATGACTTTTCCAGGTTTACTTGGACTTTCCTTTTAGCCATGAAAAGTGACACTGCTGATACTTTAATTAACTTTATTACTCAGATTGAGAAGAAAACTGGTAATGAAGTTAAAATGCTTAGAAGTGATAATGGTGGTGAGTTTAGAAATAAGCTATTGGATGATTTTTGTGCCAAGAAAGGGATTACAAGGCAGTTTAGTGTTGCCAGAACCCCACAGCAAAATGGGGTTACTGAGAGAAAGAATAGAACCCTAATTGAAGCAGCCAGGACTATGTTGGCTGATGCTCATTTTCCCATAGCTTTTTGGGCTGAGGCTGTGAATACATCTTGTTATGTTCAGAATAGAGCATTGGTCAACAAGATACATAACAAAACACCTTATGAGTTACTTTGGGGAAGGAAACCTAATATTGGTTTTCTTAAATCTTTTGGCTGTCATGTAGTAGTGTTGGATACTAGTGATGCCTTAGGTAAATTTAGTGCTAAAGGTGATGAAGGCTATTTCATGGGTTATTCAGTGCAGGGTAAGGGATATAGGGTTTACCTTAAGAAGGAAAAACGTATACTTGAGAAAGTACATGTTAGGTTTTTGGAGAGTAAACCTAGTGATCCTGAAAGTGGTCCAAATTGGTTGTTTGACTTGGAACCTCTATCTAGGACTTTGAATTATATGCCTGTTACTAATCCAGACATTGTGAAGGTATCTTAAAATGTTGTGGAAGAACCAGTTGTTGATGTTTCAGGTACACAGGTTAATGAAGAGGTTGGATCACAAGCAGACAAGTCATCTCCCATACAAGAGTATGTCACTATTCCCATATGGACAGATGCTTTTGCTGCTGCTGCTGCTGCTAGAAAGGAAAATGGTGGTCCCCAAGTATCACCAGTTAACAACATGCATGGTCCTTCAGGCGCTGACAAAGGAAAATCTGACGCTGACAGGACAAATTCAGGCGTTGATGGCTCAAACGTTGACAACACTATTTCAGGCGTGGATGGATCAAACATTGACAACCTTGGTTCAGGCGTTGACAACTATTTTGAGCATATTTTCTCTTCCAATTTTGAACAAGGTGAACCTTCAAGTAGACATGAAGAGGTTCATACAAATATTGATGGAAGAGAGTCTGAAGAAGATATTGGTAACTTGGATGATGAGATTGAAGACAACAGACTTTTTGAGGGAGGAGTTCTTACTTCTACTATGAAGAATCACCCCACTTCTCAAATTATTGGGGATGTCATGTCTCCTGTTCAGACTAGAAGATCTCATCAGAGTCTTGGTGGATTTATTGCCAATATACACAAGAAGGTTGATATCCCTCTTGTTCAAGCATGTTTGTTTGCCTGTTTTCTGTCACAACATGAACCCAAGAAGATTTTTGATGCTCTCAAAGAACCAAGTTGGGTGGAAGCAATGCAGGATGAGCTTCATCAATTTGCTATTCAGGATGTTTGGGAGCTGGTTGATTGTCCCAATTATGTCAGACCTATTGGGACAAGATGGGTTCTTAGAAACAAGAAAGATGAAAGAGTCATTGTGGTCAGAAACAAGGCACGTTTAGTGGCTCAGGGATATACACAAGAAGAAGGGATAGACTATGAGGAGGTCCACTAGTTGCAAGGATTGAGGCTATAAGGATATTTCTAGCCTATGCTTCCTGCATGGGCTTCACTGTCTATCAAATGGATGTGAAGAGTGCTGTTCTGTATGGCACAATTGAGGAGGTGTATGTTATGCAGCCTCCTGGTTTTGAAGATCCAGAGAATCCAGACAAGGTGTATAGAGTCAAGAAAGATATGTATGGACTTCATCAAGCCCCAAGAGCATGGTATGGCACATTGTCCACTTATCTGGTGGAAAATGAATTCAAAAGTGGCACCATAGACCAGACATTATTTACAAAAAAGGCTGGTAAGGATGTCTTACTTGTTCAGGTTTATGTTGATGATATCATCTTTGGTTCCACCAATCCAAAGATGAGTGAAGACTTTTCCATGCTTATGACAGGGGAAAGATGAAATTCTTTCTAGGGTTACAAGTTCAGCAGAAAGAAGATGGTATCTTCATCTCTCAGTATAAATATGTGGCAGAAATCTTGAAGAAGTTTGGCTTTTCTCCACATGAAAAGAGGGCTACTATATCACACCCCACCATGGCGGAACATGGGGCGCGACGTATGGATATCATCACAACATGGCGTGTCTATAGAGATAACTATATGAAATAAGAAATGCCGTAAAAATGGTGACACGAAGGTCATGACAATATCTCAACAAATGCAAGGGGTCTAGGTAAGTAAGTAACAGTCCTACTTCTTACCCAAGACAACAAATATCATACCAAAACAATCATATTTGTGCCACAGTATCACTTATTAAAATGAACAAACAAATAAAACTAAGAAGGAAACGGGGATATCCTTCTATATGCATTCCTACTCTCTCCAAGTCCTAGCCACTTAAGTTCTCATGCTTAACCATAGTATCACCTGAAAGAGACACTAAAACACGTCAACATAAAGTTGGTGAGAGTCATAGGTTTAGACTCCAACACAAGACAATTCATAAGCTGTGAATACCATAAACCAATAAACATATGGACAATGCGCTACAATCATGTACTAACAACTAGCATTCAAGTTTAATCAATCATTACAATTCCAAGGCATCACGCCTTACCAACAATCACAATTTCCAAGGCATCACGCCTTACCAACAATCACAATTTCCAAGGCATCACGCCTTACCAACAATCACAATTTCCAAGGCATCACGCCTTACCAACAATCACAATTTCCAAGGCATCACGCCTTATCATTAACCATAGGTCCCATAGGCGCCCATACACCTATGTACCTTTCTAATCCAGATCACACACAAACAAGAATCACATAGCAGTTAATCACATAAATATACACACAAGTCCATCTCAAACCTTAAACATTCACAGCATTAATTTAGAAAATAATTCAACACAGTGTCTCTTCCATCCCATCTGGAAGTCAAAATCAATATTAAACATGGGACTATGAAACTCACCTGATAAACATCTAGTCTATTCCCATACACGAAACTATCACTAAGATGGCTCATCAACCTATGATGGACATCTAGTCTATTCCCATATAAAAACCTCATTTATAAGCTCTAACCATCCCATTAACCTTCCCTAACAAGTCCTTAACTTTATTAAGTTTAATAACTATTCCGTTAAAACTTTAAGTCAAAAGTCCACTTAAACATACCCATGGTTTCTGTAAAAGTAATATTCATATCCTTACATATGTTGGCTAACACCTCCCACTTGCCCTAACCTTAAAGCTACTGTTAAGGCCTCGATATACATATATCTACTTTTGTCATTCCAGATTTCTTGATTTTAAACGTACTAAACGTTTGTTACCATTAAGAGGTCTTACCCTAAACCACAACCTTAGCAAAAAGTGCAGATACTTACTACAATATATAAACCATCTGTCATGTTCGTGAGAAGATCCCAATGCAACCCTAAGTACCCCAAAGAACCTAAAACTTAAAAAGAAAACAGGCTGAATTCAAAACTGTTTTGATCTCCGACTGTTGTAACCTGTTTTTGACCCACTTCCCGACCTCCAATTTAGTTCTCGTTTCTTGCATTGGAAAGCCACTTCAAATATCTTTCCAGGGGTACTTGGATCGTAAAATAAGATTTTATAGAACTCCCAATATGATCAAAACAATTGACTCAAAATTCTGCCCAGTTTTTAAAAACGGGTTTAACAAAATCAACCTTATTAATTAACCCTAATCCCTCTAATTACAAGCCCTAATTTATGTAATCATTATAACACCATTAATATAACATTAATTTAATGTTCTTAAATTAAACCCTAAACTAAATCAATCATAAAATGATTATAAAAACATAAAAACAATTAAATTAAAAAGGGTTATGAAGGTTTACCTTTGATTTATGAAAACCTCCAAAATTATGAAGAACCCTAAAAACCCTCATGAAAACCCACGAATTTTTTTAATCTCCAGGGAATAGTAGTGAATTTTGATTGTGATTAAAAACAAAACATAGGGTGTACATAAAATCCTAATCCAAAAATAAGCCCACTTTCCTTTTTTTCCATCTTTTTCCCTTTTTCCCTTCTTTTCTGCGTCCAAAACCAACTATGCACCCTTATAATTCGTTTTTTTTCCTTTTTATTATTAATATATGTATTAATAATATTACCTTAATTTTCCTTAATTTATTTCAGCTCCTAAAGCCTCCAATACCTCAAAATCGTAAAACTAGTCAGTTTTTACGCGATTACCGTAAAAGACGTAAAATATACACTTTAAAAAAAAATCTCAAATTTTGAAATAAACCTTATAACTAAGTCCTAAATAACTTAAAACCATCCCGAAAAATATTCATATGGATAATTACCTCACCCGAGACCTCTAAATGCTAAACCGTAAATCCTAAAAAATACACTATTACGATAATACTTATACGTATACGTAAACACCAAAATATCACCATTTCATTTCATAGTCACTAATTGTGAGCTCATGAACATGAAATAACCGTTCCTTGATTTACTTATGAGTACTTCTATACTCATAAATGATAACCACACCAACCTCGTTCACACAAAATAAACACGTAAACACACAATTCAAGTAAGCACACATAAAATAACTTAAAAGTAAGACCAAGTGACAAATCCAAAACCTAGGGTTGTCACATCACTCCCTCCTAATAGAAATCTCGTCCCGAGATTTACTCCTAAACTCCAACTTATTCTCAGCAAACAAACGAGGATACATATCCCTGATAAAACCTCCACTTTCAAACGTGAACTCAGTTTATACTAAAATAATCTCAACCAACAAGACATGAGCCTTAACCGTCCGCGAGGAAACTTATTAAAACCATAAAGTTATGTAAACAACCTAACTAAATCTCTCAACTCATCAAACAAGAACTGTCTTGAAACCAAGTTAGGAGCCATCACATAACTCGACGGGTTTAAAACTGTCACCCCGATTTCAGTCTTACTCATAAATACCATAAATCAAAACTCATCAAATATAACCACGTATTCTAAAGTCTAAAGAACTCTCACATTCCATCCCAACTCATGTCTATGATAACCCTCCAAGTGTTCATTACCACAAAATACCCAAAATACAAGTTTAATCAATGTTGTCCGAAAATTAACCTTGAACTCGACACTTGCACAATTAATTCGACCAAGCTACTGACTTCTAATTACCAAACTTTCTGAATATTCGAAAAGTACGTTCTGATTTCATAATTTTAGGCTTTTGAATCACTCAAAAAGCTTTAAAAACGAATAAGTTATGACCAAAACGATTTTACCTAAAATCTGCCAAGACATTAGCGACAGTTTCTGACAGTTTAACGACGAATTTTGACAGTTTAGCGACAGTTTCTGCCTACTCCGATTTATACCCAAAAAACGATTTTAAACCCTAATTTATTTTAATTCCAGAAAATTAAAACTCTCACCCATCATATGATTAAATACATGACTTTAACATATTTAATTTAATAATAATAAAAAAAATTCTAACTAAAGAACAATAACTTTAGGTGATCAAAACCAAAATATTTTAAAATAAACAAGCCATGCTTAAATGTAAAAAAAATAAAAAATTTATATTCCACTTTATTTCAAACACGTTTTCGACACTTTACCCTCATTTTATAGACTACCAACAACTATTTTTTTTTTTACTATTTGCAAGTTCCATTTTTTTACCATGTAAGACTCAAAACAAAAGATATCGTTATTCCAAAATAAATCTTCTCCCTCCCAATAGCTTCTACACCAAAAGTGTCGTACAAACAACCACGTGAAATGAGAACTCGATAAATGCGCTACTACAGAAGTTGAACATCCCAAAGAGAAAAGAGCTAGAAAACCATCCTAAGAATACAACCGATAAGTAAAAGGGATATATACATATATAGGCATATGCGTACATACACTCAAATCCATCCAACGTATACTATACAAACATGTATTAACCCTCTTCCATGCAACCATACTCAGGAATCCATTAATGTTGTGGTACTTGTATAACTATGTTGGCTACCATACTTATACCAGTCCCCTTTCACTAATGCACTCCCTCCTATGATGACACTTATAAGAATTAATACTACACATAACACATCAGTTTACCAACTAAAATAAGCACATAGATCCTACAACTCATATAAGCACATAACCACAACATAAAGTAAGATCCAAAATCCATGTATTAAAATAACGTAGCCAATGCATGAAACATATAAACTCGTAATCCAGCTGAACCACCGTAGACAAAATTCAAAATATATAAAGAACATGAAAACGTAATTAAACGGAATCCAACAATGACGAACGTATACGACTATAGTTCAACCCGCACTATTCAAAACTGGTAAAGAAAATAACATGTAGTTAAGTATGAACCATAGTAGTTCATAACCTAACAAATACTGCGAAAATAATAATCAAACACATCAATTACTATAAAATGCACACATACTCCTATGACGCCTATATGCAGGGACCCTTAAGCTATAGACTTAGTTACACGACTAGGCAACCTAATTCTCTATAACCATTGGCTCTGATACCATTCTGTCACACCCCACCATGGCGGAACATGGGGCGTGACGTATGGATATCATCACAACATGGCGTGTCTATAGAGATAACTATATGAAATAAGAAATGCCGTAAAATGGTGACACGAAGGTCATGACAATATCTCAACAAATGCAAGGGGTCTAGGTAAGTAAGTAACAGTCCTACTTCTTACCCAAGACAACAAATATCATACCAAAACAATCATATAGGTGCTACAGTATCACTTATTAAAATGAACAAACAAATAAAACTAAGAAGGAAACGGGGATATCCTTCTATATGCATTCCTACTCTCTCCAAGTCCTAGCCACTTAAGTTCTCATGCTTAACCATAGTATCACCTGAAAGAGACACTAAAACATGTCAACATAAAGTTGGTGAGAGTCATAGGTTTAGACTCCAACACAAGACAAGCCATAAGCTGTGAATACCATAAACCAATAAACATATGGACAATGCGCTACAATCATGTACTAACAACTAGCATTCAAGTTCAATCAATCATTACAATTCCAAAGCATCACGCCTTACCAACAATCACAATTTCCAAGGCATCACGCCTTACCAACAATCACAATTTCCAAGGCATCACGCCTTACCAACAATCACAATTTCCAAGGCATCACGCCTTACCAACAATCACAATTTCCAAGGCATCACGCCTTATCATTAACCATAGGTCCCATAGGCGCCCATACACCTATGTACCTTTCCAATCCAGATCACACACAAACAAGAATCACATAGCAGTTAATCACATAAATATACACACAAGTCCATCTCAAACCTTAAACATTCACATCATTAATTTAGAAAATAATTCAACACAATGTCTCTTCCATCCCATCTGGAAGTCAAAATCAATATTAAACATGGGACTATAAAACTCACCTGATAGCTTCTTCACAAGTCCTCGCACTAGCAACAAGCTAACAAACCAAAAACACGAAATCAATACACGAACCTATCACTAAGATGGCTCATCAACCTATGATGGACATCTAGTCTATTCCCATATAAAAACCTCATTGATAAGCTCTATCCATCCCATTAACCTTCCCTAACAAGTCCTTAACTTGATTAAGTTTAATAACTATCCCGTTCATATTTTACACAAATCAGTCCCAGTTTTTAAGTCTCAAAACTTTAAGTCAAAAGTCCACTTAAACATACCCATGGTTTCTGTAAAAGGAATATTCATACCCTTAAATATGTTGGCTAACACCTCCCACTTGCCCTAACCTTAAAGCTACTGTTAAGGCCCCGATGTACATATATCTACTTTTGTCATTCCAGATTTCCTGATTTAAAACGTACTAAAAGTTTGTTACCATTAAGGGGTCTTACCCTAAACCACAACCTTAGCCCAAGTGCAGATACTTACTAAAATATATAAACCATCTCTCACGTTCGTGAGAAGATCCCAATGCAACCCTAAGTACCCTAAACAACCCAAAACTTAAAAAGAAAACAGGCTGAATTCAAAACTGTTTTGACCTCTGACTGTTGTAACCTGTTTTTGACCCATTTCCCGACCTCCAATTTAGATCTAGTTTCTTGCATTGGTAAGACACTTCAAATATATTTCCAGGGGTACTTGGGTCATAAAATAAGAGTTTATAGAACTCCCAATATGATCAAAATAATTGACTCAAAATTCTGCCCAGTTTTCAAAAACAGGTTTAACAAAATCAACCTCATTAATTAACCCTAATCCCTCTAATTACAAGCCCTAATTTATGTAATCATTATAACACCATTAATATAACATTAATTTAATGTTCTTAAACTAAACCCTAACCTAAATCCATCATAAGATGATTATAAAAACATAAAAACAATTAAATTAAAAAGGGTTATGAAGGTTTACCTTTGATTTATGAAAACCCCCAAAATTATGAAGAACCCTAAAAACCCTCATGAAAACCCACGAATTTTTTTAATCTCCAGGGAATAATAGTGAATTTTGATTGTGATTAAAAACAATATATAGGGTGTACATAAAATCCTAATCCAAAAATAAGCCCACTTTCCTTTTTTCCCTCTTTTTCCCTTTTTCCCTTCTTTTCTGCGTCCAAAACCAACTATGCACCCTTAAAATTCGTTTTTTTCCTTTTTATTATTAATATATGTATTAATAATATTACCTTAATTTTCCTTAATTTATTTCAGCTCCTAAAGCCTCCAAAACCTCAAAACCGTAAAACTAGTCAGTTTTTACGCGATTACCGTAAAAGACGTAAAATATACACTTTAAAAAAAATCTCAAATTTTGAAATAAACTTTATAACTAAGTCCTAAATAACTTAAAACCATCCCGAAAAATATTCATATGGATAATTACCTCACCCGAGACCTCTAAATGCTAAACCGTAAATCCTAAAAAATACACTATTACGATAATACTTATACGTATACGTAAACACCAAAATATCACCATTTCATTTCATAGTCACTAATTGTGAGCTCATGAACATGAAATAACCGTTCCTCGATTTACTTATGAGTACTTCTATACTCATAAATGATAACCACACCAACCTCGTTCACACAAAATAAACACGTAAACACACAATTCAAGTAAGCACACATAAAATAACTTAAAAGTAAGACCAAGGGACAAATCCAAAACCTAGGGTTGTCACATACTACTCCTATGGATACAGAACACCCTTGGGGAATAGTTGGAGATGGGAAAGATGTGGATGTCAGGCACTATAGATCAATGATTGGTTCATTGATGTATCTCACAGCCTCAAGACCTGACATTATGTTTGCTGTGTGTGAATGTGCACGCCATCAAGTGACTCCCAAAGAATGTCACCTTTATACTGTCAAGAGAATCTTTAGGTACCTTCGATGTTATCCGGATTTGGGATTATGGTATCCAAAAGATTCACCATTGGAGCTTATTGCATATTCAGACTGTGACACCCTAGAATCGAGGTCATTAACGATACCCTAAATTACGCTAATTTTTGAAATTTTTAATAAATTTTAATTTCTATATTTATAAGTATTTTGGTTAGAGCCGATGTTCGAGGTTATAATTTTTTTACGATTGACGTTTTAAGAAGGACGATGACGATTACGATCCCGAGGGATGCCCAATTTTATATAATTTTTGACGATTTATCGATAATGTAATTTTTCGAGAATTTTATTTACGGTTCGTGTTAAGTTGAGTCGGGTGAGTTTTATAGCCTTCCGAGTACATTTAAAGTATCCCAAAAATATTTTGGAGCGTTCGGGAAGATTTCCGACTCCCGTAAAATTTTCAAAATTGACAAATGAGTCGAACCCGCAAAGTTTTGAGGACGTTTTCTACTTAAGGCCAAAAGAAGCTAAATATTGCAATTAGGTCCCTCCCAACCCACCAAAAAGGCCAAAAGTGACACAAACACAAACACATACAAAACTTTCACCAAAAATCAAACTCTCTCTCCCTCCTTGCTCTCCATAGCCGACGGACACCCCCAACACACCAAGAAATTCACCAAAAATCTTTTTCCACTTGATTTTCCTAAAAACTAAGGTTAGACCACATCTAATTTGGTCATTCCCCACATTTTCATGTGCTCAAATCCCACATGCACTAACAAAAATTTTCCAAGATTTTTCAAGATGATCCAAATTCGTTTTTGTGGCTAAATGTGCTAATGCATGTTGATTTTATGAGTAATGGATGCAAGAACACCAAGAAAACCCACCAAAATCAATTTGGTTGTGGTGATTGGGGCACCCAAACCCCACGGCAATGGGGGTGTTTGGGGAGCCATGGTGGTTGTTGATTTTTAGTGTTGTTCTTATGTTTGGTTTATTGTTTTAGGATGTTTTACATAGGTTTCATTAGTTGCATGTTCATTTCTTTGAATTTTTGATTTTGAGATTGGTTGATCAATAGGGGTAGGACTGAAATTTGATGTTAGGATATGTTTGGGAAGGCTTAGGATGATGTTTAGTGGTGGTTAGAAGGCTTGGAATCGAGCCTAAGTGTGTTTTTGGTATGGTCATTTTTTAGGCAGAAACTTTAGGTCCATTTCATAAAAATGATTTTTCTTCCAGGACTTGAAAACTAAATGTAGTTATAGAGGGTCTTCCTAGCTTTAATTTGGTATAAGGTAGAGCCCGTGACTCAAAACGAGCTAAAAGTTATGACATTTTTAAGATCGAGTACCGGGAGACGAGGACTTTCATAATCCGAATTTGTGCAAAGTTTTAGTCAAATCCCGAGGGTCACAAATATAAATTGGTAAATGGTCAAGGGTCAAAATTTGGTCCCAAACCTGTAAAAATGAGTCTATATGTTGAATTAGGAGTCAACGAAGTCAAATGTGCATTTCATATAGGTCAAAGGGGTCAAAATTGGTCGAAGTGCAATTTCAGCCCGTAAAATGTAGTCGTGGAAAAGAGTTGCGTAACGGGTCGTAAAAGTAAAAACTTTTATTGGGCTTAAAAACATGTTATCTACAGGTCTTATAGGATTTTTGTAAATTTTGTCAAATTTTATAAGTGTGGTTAAATAAGGTAAAACAGCTCGTACTTTAGTCGAGTACCGGCGAGAATGAGTAAAAATGGACAACGTAAGTAATGAGAACGAATGGTATAAAATGAGTGATACTTGTTGTTTTTGTTTTTGGCGTGAGTTATACTTGTCCTAAGTGACTAGTATATATGTATTTTATACAGTACCGTAAGTATTTAAAATGAGATTACTCATTACGCGTTATTTGTGATAGGTGTTGTTTAACCGGGCATCCGTTTCGTCGTCAGTGATCATCCCTCGAACTACCGACTACTTAAGATATAAGGTGTGAATTTATAGCCTCGCTTATATTTATTTCAAATTGTTTTACCCGCGAGGGAAATGCATGCTAGTTTTTAAAAGGAACGTATATCATGAATGATTGTTAGACCCGAAAGTTGCCTTAGAAATTGTGTTGAGTACCAAAGTTGCAAAAGTCCCTAAAATCATGAACTATTAACTATTGTCTTGCCCTCGAGTAGGGGGAAATAGCCGCTTATGCAATTTGTAGTACTACGGGGTTAACGACCCAATGCTAGCCGAGAAGCTGTATTTTAGTAAGTTCTGCGGTAGATTATTTTGTATGAGAAGTAAGGTATAAATTGCAACTGATGCCTTTAGAAGGGGCACTGGTTTCATCTGAATCACGCCGGTATTTATTACGCGGGTGATTGAGTTAACGGATTAGTGTCATGAGCTTAAACACAATTGTCAGTATCCTGATTATAGTTTGTTTGATCGACAAGACTATAAATGATCACGAATGGTTTTTATTATATATACGTTCAAACGGATTGAAAAACCTATGAATTCCACTCAACGTTTTCGTTGACCAAATTTTTGGCATGTGTTTCAGGTAACCGCTGAGGTGTAGGATGGAGCATGCATGGGATGGATGTTGTGTGTACGGCTTGGAGTCCGCTTGTTTTTCCCTCCTTTTCTACTTAAACAATTTTTAAGTTTAATGTCATGTGGTTGTAAACTGAAATTCTCGGGTTGAGATTCATGGGGACCGAAAACGCTAAACTCTGTGTACTATTTGGGGTTGGAAAAACCGTGGACATGTATCATCTAACAATTTTAATTTCAAGTTTTAAGTTGACGTCTTTTTAGCGTCGTTTGATATATCTTGTGTGCAATGAATACTGTGTAGCACCCATTGTTGTAGTTCCGCTGCGCATACCAATTGTGGGGGTGTTACAGATTGGTAATCAGAGCCACGAGTTATAGAGAACTAGGCCGTTTTTGAAAATCCTAAACTATAACTTTTGGTGTCGTAAGAAAGGGTCCAAGCACACACAACTATCCTGCATGGCTCCGGTAAGATTTATTGTTGTATTTATGGCATTGGACGTATACTTTTGAGTAAAGTATATATGTGGGTAATTATTACATAAGTATGGAATTACTATATGTAGACGTTGAATTTTACGTGAAATATCCGACATCGTAATTTTTGTATTAATCATGCATGAGCATCATATTATTACATTTTGGGCATATGTACCACCTTTGCATTGCATTTGCATGCATATATTTATAAATATTGTATAATTACTTATGTACCCTCTGAAATTCGCTGTTATTGCAGGAATGGCCGAGGTACCGCCTAACGATAACGGAAACGATTACGTCGTAGGTCGCGAAGGGGGAAGTGTTGGAACAGCAACTGAAGGACAAGCTGAGACGAACGATGTACAAGCCCAGGACCCCGACCAAAGGAGAACTACTTGCCCCCTGCCTATGCGTACTTCCCATCTGGTTGGTGTACCAGATATCCCCAGAAGAGCCAAAGGTGCAATGAGCGCAAATTCTCTTCATCAAGGCATCCCAAGAATTTGCTGTCCTGGACCGAGGATTTATCATGACGTACGACGGACGGTGAGAGGTTTGGAAGGATCGATGTGCATGAGGTATGTAGTGGAATCAAGGGTGGTCAGTAGATTCGACGAGAATGAAAAGGCGGATCAAAGACTGTTGGAAAGGACTGCAAGAATTGAGTATGACGGGAATGTGAACAAAAGTGACATCAACAGTTTAAGATCAATGGTTGCGAATTTAAGTGCTAGTCTTGACCGTGTTAGGGAGGATCAGGTGAGGTTGTCGAGGATGCAGAGTTGGGAGCATCGTGTGAGAGGTTCATTGCCCCCGGATTGGAGATTCGTGGACGATTTGGAGATGGAGGCGAATGACTTCATGATTCAGCCGCCTACTGGAGGTGCTTGTATTTCGGTGGGAAATCAGGTAGCGATTGAGTATGGATCCACATCAGGGACGAAAAAGGAAATGGAATGTGGGCCAGATGATAAAGGAAAGAGAAAAGTGGATGATGTGGATGAGGACGTTAGTGATGAGGAAACCGAGGAAGACGACGACGAGCCGCCATCCAAGAGGCCGTGTGGATCACCACATGACTAGTTACTTGTTTTGTATTTTCTTTGATCATTGTAATAGAACTATTTTAGACCTTTGTATGATGGTATTATGACGAGAAACTCAAGTACTTTAAGTTTTATGATGAACGATTGTAGTGGCAATACTTGTCACGATTTTTGTTAACTATCAATACAATCTATGTTACCTTTCATGATCTGTGATATGTCTTAAATTTGATCTTTTGTAGTGTGAATTGATGAATATTAGTAACTCCGTAGTGATGTGTCGTTGTATGTATTTTATGTCTGGGAAACTTGATATGAATACTTACATTGTTTTTCTATTTTCTTTGTCTTGCAGAAAGAGATATTCGATAACACCATGCCTCCAAAGTTGACCGCCGATCGTGTTAACACCATGATTCAGGAAGCTATAGAAAATGCGTTGGAAGCGGACCGAGCTGGGAGAAATCAGGACCAGGGAAGGAACGCGGGGAGACAGCAAGCCCCGAGAGTGTGTACCTATTCTAGTTTTATGAAGTGCGGTCCCACGCAGTTCCGTGGAACGGGTGGAGCTTTAGAACTTAGACGATGGTTGGAAAAGGTTGAAAGTACGTTTGAAATCAGTGGTTGTGCAGAAGCGGATAAAGTGAAGTTTGCAGCTGCTACGTTTCTTGATGATGCGTTAAGTTGGTGGAATACCCAGGTAGCTACGGTTGGATTGGCTGTAGCGAATGCAAGGACGTGGAATGCGACCAAAGCCTTGTTGACTAAGAAGTTTTGCCCAGAGGAGGAATTGGGGCAATTGGAGGACGAATTGAGGCACTTGACCTTGAAGAACAACGATATAGCTGCTTACACCAGGAGATTCAATGAGTTAAGTCTTTTGTGTCCGGACATATTTGCCAATGATTCCAAGAAAATGAAGCAGTATATTAAGGGTTTATCTAGCAATATCAAAGGTGAAACAACTTCGTCAAAACCTGGAACGTTTGATGAAGCGGTTCAAATGGCTCACGCTTTGATGGACGTTAAGCTTCAGGACAAGCAGAACTACATTGCTGAGGGCAACAAAAGGAAATGGGAAGCGGCACAAGGCAATCAATCCCAAGGCCAGAACCGAGGTGGAAGTCGAAACAACCATGGGCCGAACCGTAATCAACAGTTTAATCAGAGAAGGAACGAAGGGATGAGGGCAGTGACGAACCCTAGAGGTGCAAAAGTGAATCCCCATTGTGGTAAGTGCAACTTGTATCATGTTGGAAATTGCCCGCCGGCATGCGGCAAGTGTGGAAAGGCAGGTCATAGGACATCTGGTTGTCGAACGGGAGGAGTAGCCACTGGGGCTAATGCTATCAGGATGAGAGGATGTTATAGTTGTGGAGAAAGAGGGCATGTGCAAGCGAATTGCCCGAAGGCAGGAAACAGGCGGGGAGGTAATAATGCGGCTGCTGTGTATACAGTGGGAACTGCTGATAAACCACAGGGTCCAAATGTGGTTACCGGTACGTTTTTGCTAGACGCTTGTTATGCTAGTATTTTGTTTGATTCTGGCTCCGACAAGAGTTTTGTAGATGTTAGATTTAGTCGTCATATCGATAGAAAACCGGTGTTGTTAACGACTAGTTATAACGTTGAGTTAGCCGATGGAAAAATTGTTAGTACGAATTCTATTCTGAAAGGGTGTACCTTGAAGTTAGGAAATTACGCTTTTAAAATCGACTTGATGCCTATAGAGCTAGGATCGTTTGACGTGATTGTGGGAATGGATTGGCTAATGGCGCACAGTGCTATGATCGTCTGTGGCGAGAGATTGGTTCAGATTCCGTTGAGGAACAAGGTTTTGACGATAAAGGGAGACGAATGCACTTCTCGTTTGAAGGTGATTTCGTGTTTAAATATAATGAAGTACGTAGAGAGCGGATGCGATGTGTTTTTGGCACAGGTTTCGAGCGATGGTGATTTAGAGGCGAGGATTGAAGAGGTACCAGTTATTTGCGAGTATCCGGACGTTTTTCCAGACGAGTTGCCAGGTTTACCGCCTAACCGTGAGGTCGAGTTTCGAATTGATTTAGTGCCAGGAGCTGCGCCGGTTGCACGTGCACCTTATCGCTTAGCACCATCTGAGTTAAAGGAGTTATCGGATCAATTGAAGGAATTGATGGACAAAGGATTTATTAGGCCGAGCTCATCACCTTGGGGAGCGCCAGTGTTGTTCGTAAAGAAGAAGGATGGTTCGTTTAGGATGTGTATTGACTATAGGGAACTCAATAAGCTGACGGTTAAGAATCGGTACCCATTGCCGAGGATTGATGATTTGTTCGATCAATTGCAAGGTTCCAGTGTATACTCAAAGATCGATTTAAGATCAGGGTATCATCAACTGCGTGTAAGAGAGGAGGATATTCCTGTAACTGCCTTTCGTACGCGGTATGGACACTTTGAATTTCGAGTGATGCCGTTTGGGTTGACGAACGCGCCTGCTGTATTCATGGACCTTATGAATCGCGTGTGCAAGCCGTATCTAGATAAGTTTGTTATTGTTTTCATCGACGACATACTTATTTACTCTAAAAGTAAGGAGGAGCACGAGAAGCACCTGAGAAAGATTTTGGAGTTGTTAAGAAAGGAGAAGCTGTATGCAAAATTCTCTAAGTGTGAGTTTTGGTTGGAATCAGTGCAGTTTCTAGGCCATGTGATTGATAGTGAGGGAGTTCGTGTAGATCCTGCCAAGATCGTAGCGATCAGGGAATGGTCAGCACCGACGACGCCGACTGAAGTTCGACAATTTCTGGGTTTAGCGGGGTATTATCGAAGGTTTATTGAAGGATTTTCGTTGATTGCAAAACCATTGACGAGGCTTACCGAAAAGAATAGGGTGTATGAATGGGGAAATGAGGAAGAGCTTGCTTTCGAAACGCTCAAGGATAAGTTATGTTCCGCACCGATTTTATCATTGCCTGAAGGAACCGAAGACTTCGTAGTGTATTGTGATGCGTCTCGTAAAGGTTATGGAGCGGTATTAATGCAACGTGAAAAGGTGATAGCTTACGCGTCGAGGCAACTAAGGAAGAACGAGGAGAACTACACGACGCACGATTTGGAATTAGGAGCTGTAGTTTTTGCGTTGAAATTGTGGAGACACTATCTGTATGGGACAAAGTGTGTTGTATTCACTGACCACAAGAGTTTGCAGCACATTTTAGATCAAAAGGAGTTGAATATGCGACAAAGACGATGGGTTGAACTATTGAGTGATTATGACTGCGAAATTCGCTACCACCCTGGCAAGGCGAATGTTGTAGCGGATGCACTGAGTAGGAAAGAACGGGAGAAACCTTTGAGGGTTAGAGCTTTAGTGATGACTGAGAGCGTTGACTTAACCGAAACCATACTGAAGGCTCAGGAGAGAGGACTAATGAAAGGGAATGTTGAAGCCGAAAACTTGGGACGAATGTTGAAACCTCTTTTCGTGATTAGGTCTGACGGACTAAGATATTTTGAGAATCGGATTTGGTTACCATTGTGTTCATCTGAGGAAGGAAAGCCTGGAGTTCGAGAATTGGTTATGAATGAGTCGCATAAGTCGAAGTATTCGATACATCCCGGATCGGATAAAATGTACCACGACCTGAAGAAAGTTTATTGGTGGCCGAATATGAAGGCAGATATTGCTCGTTACGTTAGTAAGTGTTTGACTTGCGCGAAGGTTCAGGCAGAACATAAGAAACCATCTGGATTGTTGGTACAACCAGAAATCCCAGAATGGAAATGGGAGAAAATCGCAATGGATTTCGTGACGGGTTTACCTAGGACTCCTAGTGGAAGCGATATGATATGGGTAATTGTGGATAGGTTGACGAAATCTGCTCATTTCTTACCTATGAAGAAGATGGACAGCATGGAAAGACTCGCCAGCGTGTACGTGAAGTAGATCGTCTGTAGACATGGAGTGCCGTTATCGATCATTTCGGATCGCGACAGTAGATTTACGTCGGAATTTTGGAAATCTCTTCAACGTGCGATGGGCACTGAACTGAGTTTAAGCACGGCTTATCACCCGGAAACTGACGGCCAGAGCGAACGAACTATTCAAACGATGGAGGACATGCTCCGAGCATGCGTGATCGATTTTGGAGGAAGTTGGGAACGCCACTTGCCTCTGGTGGAATTTTCGTACAATAATAGTTATCATGCGAGTATCAAAGCGGCAACGTTCGAAGCATTGTATGGAAGGAAGTGTAGATCGCCTGTGTGTTGGAGTGAAGTAGGGGAAAGTCAATTGACTGGACCCGAAATGGTTTTAGAAACGACAGAGAAGATTGTGCAAATCAAGAACCGACTACTTGCTGCGAGAAGCCGACAGAAGAGTTACGCCGATAACCGAAGGAAACCGTTGGAGTTTGAAGTTGGAGATATGGTTATGCTCAAGGTATCGCCGTGGAAGGGTGTAATTCGTTTTGGGAAGAAAGGAAAGTTGAGTCCGAGGTATATTGGACCGTTTAAGATCGTTGAACGAATTGGACCGGTAGCGTACAAGTTAGAATTGCCGACCGAGCTTAGTGCTATTCATGACACGTTTCACGTATCGAACCTGAAGAAGAGTTTGGCGGACAAGGAATTGGTGATTCCTTTGGACGAGATTCGACTAGACGACAAAATGCACTTTGTGGAAGAACCTGTGGAAATTATGGACCGGGAGGTCAAGCGGTTGAAGCGTAGTAGGATTCCTATTGTGAAGGTCCGATGGAATTCTAAGCATGGACCGGAATACACCTGGGAACGTGAGGACTTTTTCAAGGAAAGGTATCCTCATCTGTTCCAGTAGCACGAAATGTGAGTACAAGAAGAGGCGAGCGCCGGGACGTCGCTCTCTTTAAGGAGGGGTGGATGTGACACCCTAGAATCGAGGTCATTAACGATACCCTAAATTACGCTAATTTTTGAAATTTTTAATAAATTTTAATTTCTATATTTATAAGTATTTTGGTTAGAGCCGATGTTCGAGGTTATAATTTTTTTACGATTGACGTTTTAAGAAGGACGATGACGATTACGATCCCGAGGGATGCCCAATTTTATATAATTTTTGACGATTTATCGATAATGTAATTTTTCGAGAATTTTATTTACGGTTCGTGTTAAGTTGAGTCGGGTGAGTTTTATAGCCTTCCGAGTACATTTAAAGTATCCCAAAAATATTTTGGAGCGTTCGGGAAGATTTCCGACTCCCGTAAAATTTTCAAAATTGACAAATGAGTCGAACCCGCAAAGTTTTGAGGACGTTTTCTACTTAAGGCCAAAAGAAGCTAAATATTGCAATTAGGTCCCTCCCAACCCACCAAAAAGGCCAAAAGTGACACAAACACAAACACATACAAAACTTTCACCAAAAATCAAACTCTCTCTCCCTCCTTGCTCTCCATAGCCGACGGACACCCCCAACACACCAAGAAATTCACCAAAAATCTTTTTCCACTTGATTTTCCTAAAAACTAAGGTTAGACCACATCTAATTTGGTCATTCCCCACATTTTCATGTGCTCAAATCCCACATGCACTAACAAAAATTTTCCAAGATTTTTCAAGATGATCCAAATTCGTTTTTGTGGCTAAATGTGCTAATGCATGTTGATTTTATGAGTAATGGATGCAAGAACACCAAGAAAACCCACCAAAATCAATTTGGTTGTGGTGATTGGGGCACCCAAACCCCACGGCAATGGGGGTGTTTGGGGAGCCATGGTGGTTGTTGATTTTGAGTGTTGTTCTTATGTTTGGTTTATTGTTTTAGGATGTTTTACATAGGTTTCATTAGTTGCATGTTCATTTCTTTGAATTTTTGATTTTGAGATTGGTTGATCAATAGGGGTAGGACTGAAATTTGATGTTAGGATATGTTTGGGAAGGCTTAGGATGATGTTTAGTGGTGGTTAGAAGGCTTGGAATCGAGCCTAAGTGTGTTTTTGGTATGGTCATTTTTTAGGCAGAAACTTTAGGTCCATTTCATAAAAATGATTTTTCTTCCAGGACTTGAAAACTAAATGTAGTTATAGAGGGTCTTCCTAGCTTTAATTTGGTATAAGGTAGAGCCCGTGACTCAAAACGAGCTAAAAGTTATGACATTTTTAAGATCGAGTACCGGGAGACGAGGACTTTCATAATCCGAATTTGTGCAAAGTTTTAGTCAAATCCCGAGGGTCACAAATATAAATTGGTAAATGGTCAAGGGTCAAAATTTGGTCCCAAACCTGTAAAAATGAGTCTATATGTTGACTTAGGAGTCAACGAAGTCAAATGTGCATTTCATATAGGTCAAAGGGGTCAAAATTGGTCGAAGTGCAATTTCAGCCCGTAAAATGTAGTCGTGGAAAAGAGTTGCGTAACGGGTCGTAAAAGTAAAAACTTTTATTGGGCTTAAAAACATGTTATCTACAGGTCTTATAGGATTTTTGGAAATTTTGTCAAATTTTATAAGTGTGGTTAAATAAGGTAAAACAGCCCGTACTTTAGTCGAGTACCGGCGAGAATGAGTAAAAATGGACAACGTAAGTAATGAGAACGAATGGTATAAAATGAGTGATACTTGTTGTTTTTGTTTTTGGCGTGAGTTATACTTGTCCTAAGTGACTAGTATATATGTATTTTATACAGTACCGTAAGTATTTAAAATGAGATTACTCATTACGCGTTATTTGTGATAGGTGTTGATTTAACCGGGCATCCGTTTCGTCGTCAGTGATCATCCCTCGAACTACCGACTACTTAAGATATAAGGTGTGAATTTATAGCCTCGCTTATATTTATTTCAAATTGTTTTACCCGCGAGGGAAATGCATGCTAGTTTTTAAAAGGAACGTATATCATGAATGATTGTTAGACCCGAAAGTTGCCTTAGAAATTGTGTTGAGTACCAAAGTTGCAAAAGTCCCTAAAATCATGAACTATTAACTATTGTCCTGCCCTCGAGTAGGGGGAAATAGCCGCTTATGCAATTTGTAGTACTACGGGGTTAACGACCCAATGCTAGCCGAGAAGCTGTACTTTTAGTAAGTTCTGCGGTAGATTATTTTGTATGAGAAATAAGGTATAAATTGCAACTGATGCCTTTAGAAGGGGCACTGGTTTCATCTGAATCACGCCGGTATTTATTACGCGGGTGATTGAGTTAACGGATTAGTGTCATGAGCTTAAACACAATTGTCAGTATCCTGATTATAGTTTGTTTGATCGACAAGACTATAAATGATCACGAATGGTTTTTATTATATATACGTTCAAACGGATTGAAAAACCTATGAATTCCACTCAACGTTTTCGTTGACCAAATTTTTGGCATGTGTTTCAGGTAACCGCTGAGGTGTAGGATGGAGCATGCATGGGATGGATGTTGTGTGTACGGCTTGGAGTCCGCTTGTTTTTCCCTCCTTTTCTACTTAAACAATTTTTAAGTTTAATGTCATGTGGTTGTAAACTGAAATTCTCGGGTTGAGATTCATGGGGACCGAAAACGCTAAACTCTGTGTACTATTTGGGGTTGGAAAAACCGTGGACATGTATCATCTAACAATTTTAATTTCAAGTTTTAAGTTGACGTCTTTTTAGCGTCGTTTGATATATCTTGTGTGCAATGAATACTGTGTAGCACCCATTGTTGTAGTTCCGCTGCGCATACCAATTGTGGGGGTGTTACACAGACAGTGACTATGGTGGTGATAAATTTGATAGAAAATCCACAACTGGTGGATGTCAGTTTCTTGGGACTAGGTTGATATCTTGGCAATGCAAGAAACAAATAGTGGTGGCCAATTCTACAACTAAAGCACAGTATGTAGCTACAGCTGCTTGTTGTGGACAAGTCTTATGGATTCAGAACCAGCTGTTGGATTATGGGTATAATTTCATGCATACCAAGATTTTTGTTGACAATAACAGCACTTTATGCATTATTAAAAATCATGTACATCATTCTAAAACAAAACACATAGAAATTAGACATCATTTTATAAGGGATTGTTTTGAAAAGGGTTTAATACAACCAGATAGGGTTGACACACAAGAAAATGTGTCTGATTTATTAACTAAACCTTTTGATGCTGGAAGGTTTCAATACTTGGTAACAAGTATTGGAATGATCAATCTCACATTATTTATGTTTTGGGGTCTTTATGTAAAAGTATGTACATGATAATGCATTGTTATTGGCCTTTTTGAGAAGTTAGATTTTCCACTATATTTGTCTAACGCTGACAAAGGTTACCTTAACGCTGACAAGTGTTATCGTGACGTTGTCAGCAAGAATGTTAGTTTTGTGGTTTTAAATATAAGTGTGCAGGTGGTGTTAGCATTGTACCATTGGATACAAAGTTGCTTATGGATCCTTGGAGAATCATTTGAGCATTTTTTAGTTTATGGATGATGGTTGGAATATGTATATTCCTATCTTGACATAAATTTTTAGGTTCATGCATATTTTGGGAAACATATGTATCATAGTTTAAGGGGAGGTTTTAGGAACCTTTAGGACTTTTGGGTATTCTTAAAATACTCTTATCACAATTCTAGATTGTGTCCACATGTGAGTATGAGTTAGTTTTACTAAATCATGAGGCACTGTAGCATGCAAAGTTGATATACTATGCATGCTGCCAAGACATTTTTGGCCTAGAATTGGTTGTGGTCTGTTGGGAGACTTGGGAATGATTTATAATGGGTTTTACATGGGAGTTACAAGGAATTTTATGATATAACTTAATTGTTAAGAATTTTGGTTAGCAAGGGACACTAGAGGACTGTTATGTCTATCTTGCTTAAGCAAGTGTGCATAACTGGACAGTGCTTGCCGCCCTATAATAATTATCAATTTATAGGTTATCTTCACTAGGATAAATTACTTTGTTAAGGTCCTTTTTCATTTTTATTACTTTTATTTTTGGACGCTGACAAGTATTTTTCCAAGCGTTGTTATGACCAATTTAGACGCTGACATGGCTTTGGCAAACGTTGACAAGAATATAGCCGTTGGGCATTGATGGGTTATTTTTGACCGTTGACACTCATTGGGACCTACCCAGTTGTTATTTTTGACGAATTTTGGGGCCGTAATTTTGGAAGCAGATAACTTTTCATTAATGCACAAGGATAACTTATTTTCTTTTCAATATTTTTATCATTATATTTTGAAAATAGTTGCCTAATTTTTGACCAATCACATGTGCCTATCTCTCCTATATATTTGGCTCCTATTTTTAAACAGGGTACTTCATATTCTTGTCTAACAATTTTCTCCTATAATTCATCTTTCTCAATAATTCACAAACAGCTTTCTTCAACAATGGCACCAAAATTTAAACCAAGTGACTTGGTATTGGGATTCAGGAGTCAACATAACATGATTGCATATTTGGACGCTGATGATACTCTGCTTCCACAATACACCCAGATGGTGGCGTATTTGAATGCATCCCCCATTAGGTATGCTCTTTCTCATGCTCCTCTCATCTCTGTCACTCATATTAAGCAGTTTTGGAACACTGTTAGTTCCTCAACAATTAATAACGTGACTACATTATCAGCTATTGTTCATGGGCGTACATGGGTGGTTACTGAAGCTTTGGTTTGCCAGGCTTTGCATCTTGATGATGCAGATGGTATAACCACCCTCCCCATTAATGAAATAGAACAAGGACTAAGGGCTTTGGGGTATCCTTTCCCTGATGAGGGCACTTTAAACAAACATCATAAACAAGAGTTTCCCCCAGCGTGGAAGTACCTCATACATGTCATCTTACAATGTTTAAGTCCCAAGTGTACTGCACATAATGAAATTAACATATCAATTGCTAGTGCAATTGTGTGCATTGCAAATGGGAAAAAGTTTAATTATTCTAAAATGATTTTTGATGGCATGTGTAAAAACAAAGGGAATAAGATGACTTTGGCTTATCCCAGATTTTTACAAATGGTTTTTGATGGGCAAAATTACTGCACAAGGGATCATGATGATTTTTATGAGATCCATGTGCAAAAGAAAGCTATTTTTACCAAGATGAATTCACCCCCTCACTGTGAATTACCCCTTACCCCCGCTATGCTTGTTGTTATTGCAGCAGCACAACCCCAACCAGACCCACAACCTCAACTTGATCCAATACCAGAACCTTTGCCTTCACCTCAACACAGGGAAATTGACCAAGAACCCTTCAACGCTGACACCTTAAATGTTAGCGTTGACACAAGTAATCCAGACGTTGACACCTTTCCTTCACAGACCCAAACACCCCTTAACCTTCCAACATCCACCCAATCCACATCATCTTCTACCCCACCTCAATATAGGTTGCAAAAACGCCAAAGGACCACTGGAGTGTTCTCCTCTAGTGGTCCTAGCCATGTAGTAGAGAGAACCACAACCACAAGTGTGGTTGGTGGTATGGATGAGGTTGGGACTATTGGTTCTGGCTTAGATGCAGGACAAGATAATCCTAACATCTTTAAGACCTCATCCATGCCCCATGAATCTAACTTGGGAGGTCAAATACCCATTTTAGAGGAGGGCTGATTGGAACCATACACATTAATGGATTGACGGCTGCGTGCATTAGCTTGCAAAAGCAAAATGCAGACGTGGTCCAAATTGTCAGTACACAAGGCCTTGAACTCAAGCAATTGAGGGAGAGGATTATCATTTTGGAGAATGCTAGCACTAGGCGTGGGATGGAGGAATCTTCCAAAGGAGAGGGGGATGAGCAGATTAATGTGAGTGATAAAGGCTCACATGATGGAGAATCTTTGGGTATTGCTGAGGCCCTAACTGAATTAAAGAAGCAACTAGGTTTTGATAGATCTCTGGTAACTCCTACAAATTTAAACTTGTCTTTCATAGCTATGTTGGAGTAATTTACAAGAGACGCTGAGACAAGTAAGTTGGGCGTTGACAAGCAAAATTTGAACGCTGACACACCAAGCGCTGACAAGAGTAAATTGGGCGCTGACACAAGGAATTCGGGCGTTGACAGACCTGCAGATGAGGTTGATGTTTTCCAGTCATCAGCTATCATCAAAGAAGTATCTTCACAGGTATACCATCATCCTTACCCATCATTGATCCATTAGATAAGGGTAAAGGAATCATGGTAGAAGTAGAAGTTCCTAAGAATGCAGCACAAGCAGAGTTTGATTAAACGTTGGCTGCCCAACTTATGGAACAAGAAAGGAAGAAGGTTGGTGAATCACCATTTGTTGTCACTTCAGAGGAACAAGAAGGAAGTGATGAAGCAAGTTTAGATTCAAGTGTGATGATAATAGAACAACCAGAAAGACTTGAATATGGTAATGATTTGGCAAGAGAGAAGCTTAGAGAGTTGAAATTGCAAGTAGATTTTGATATGCCAGAAGTTGTTCAGATGTACCATGCTTGGGAGAATAGGTGTATGGAGAATCCAGATTTGACTATTTCAGACCAAATTTGGGGTTTGGAGATTCTTCTAAGAGTTCAAAAAGACTGCAAGGTAATTCTGAAACACAAAGCTAGCAATGTTCTCTCACTGCTAAAAAGGGATAAAAGGGAGCTTTAATACATACTACTCAGATGTCATGGAACAGGATGGACCTATAAGAAGTTGTTAGGATTATCCTTTGAAGAATTAGAGTATAAGGCTTATTCCATTTGGGCAAAAGTGTAGGAAATGAATACTATAAGACTTCTTTCAGATGAAAGGAAAGAAGAACTTGCAGAAGTGATGGAGCTTAAGAAGGCAATGATAGTTCCAAGACCTTTGAAGAAGGGAGTTCCTCTTGAGTTTCCTAAAGATATGGATAAATTGAATCCCAGTGAAGTTGTTATAAGAAGGATCATCAAGCTCTCACCCATGGAAGCTTCAGATATGGTACAAGTGTTACCTCTTGATGCCAGAAACCCTATCATAAGCTATAAAGAAGATGAAAGTGGGTTTTGGAAGATTGGCAGGTCTGGGAAAGAGGTACACACATTTACTACTCTTGTGTCTCTTTTTGCAAGTGTTGATAGAGAAGACTTGGTAGACTTTTGGAGGTTGTTGGAGGCCAAGTATGAGACTAAAGCTCCTACTTCAGTCAATGGAATAAAACTTTGGTCAACATTCAAGAGAATGTGTGGACCAAGAGAAGAAGATCCTACTGTTTGGAAGGATCTTGAGGATGATATCAGTGGTCTTCAATGGCGTTTGTATTCAGCTGCTGGTGTGTAATACTTGAGCTCTACAAAGTTTGTTGAGTATCTTCTTGTAGATGGTCAATATCCCATGTCCAAAGCAGTTTTGGAAAAGATGAAGACAACACAGCTGGAGATTGACTATTCAAGTGACGTGGCCAAGGATTTGATTAGGCATGTTTATTACCAATATGATAAGATTTGTAAGATTTCTCCTAGTTCTTAATTTTTATTCAGAAACTTGATTACTAGAGTAGATATCAAGTTTAGGGGAGGATTGTTGGGAATAAAATGTAGCCAGTCCACTTGAGCGCTGACAAGAAGAAAACAAGCCTTGACAGGAAGAAAACAAACGCTGAAAAATCAAGCGTTGAAAAGAAGAAGTCAAGCGTTGATAGGTTGAGGACAATCACTGATAGAAAGATATGGTCTACGCGTATTATGTTTCTAGTTTGTTTCTAGTAAAGATAGGATCAACATTGTATTTTCTATAATTATCTTTACCTAGAATAGTTGATACGTAGACTCTTGTACAAGGCTTCTTATGTCTATAAAAGAAGATCTTTAGGTTATGTTTCAATATAAGTTTTCATACGTTAAACACTTTCATTGTAAGCAAGTTCATTATTATCAATCGAGTGAAAGTTTGTTTTACATCTGTTTGTGTTCTTGTTTAAGTGTTAATTTCGCATAACACTTAAATTGTTTCATACATAAACAAAGTTTCTCTACGTGTGTAACTAGATCTAATCTCGTTTACACAAGCTAAATCGATCTAAGTTTGGGATCAACACAGCTTGTCACGTATATGCTTGAGAGTACCATTGCTGAATTTGTGTAGTTCTGATAGTCGCATGTATTGTATGACCTCTGCTTCATTCAGGTAAAATATGCCCATCTCTGGTTCGAGTGTACCCATATATGGTTGCTTAGCTTGGTGAAAACGACTCATGGGTGTTGTATAAGGTCACTTTAGATTTAGCCTGGATTGATAACTCTCTACCCCAAGTTGTAAGTATTCAACCCTATGCTTGATCACAATTCTTCGAGTAAATTGGCGAATGTTGGAGCTTAGGGTAATGACTTCGTCAAGGTCTAAGTGAGGGACCTTTCCTTGAGCCAAGATGAGTAGAAAATCTTCAATATCTTCAAGTCGTAGGAATTGAAGATCCCCTTCACTTACACTATAAGTCTTACCGTCTTCTCGCTTAAATCTGATATCTTTCAAATACGAATATCCGAATATATGGTGAAATCTAACTCCCTATATGCTTGAGATTCGGCGGTTTGCAATTATAGGTGTACCTTTCTTGGTGTGATTATAGAAGTAGTAAGCCGACCTCTTCTTGCCCCGCCAATGTGAGATGCCTAATTCCGCATATTGATCATATTCCTTGACAAGCATTTTGCTCCATAGGTCTGGAACTTTATCTTCAATCCAAGGTATATCCTCCAAGTTTACTTCTTTGCCCATTGTTAATGATGTAGCATACCTGTTCGCGCCATTTTCTAAATAATCCAGATCACGGTTGACAAAGTATTGCATTGAAAGGTGCTTGGCTGCTGCAATAACTAAAGCTGTTAGTGGAAGAATTACCAAAGCTTGTTCACCTGATGTTGTTGATTTGATTGTTTTCATGAGCTCATTGAAATGATATTCTCCCTCATTTTTGGCGATCTGCATGGAAGCCCAAAAGTTGTTGTCTTTGATCGTTGTTTGAAGTGTATTTGTATCCATGGTAGGCACTCCTTATTTGTCCATCAGGAATCCAGAGAAATCAATTGGATTATTGAGGAATTGTGTAAGATCCGCCTTTTCACTGTCAAAGATTTTATGTGCGGTTGCTGCCTGTGTAAGCCATGACTGCACTAGAACCGTGTCATCAATAGTGAATGAGTCAGCAAACTCAGGATCTGGTTGATTTATATCGTCAATATCCATATCGATGTAGTGTTGAGGTGGAGAGTTATGTATCACAGATGGTATCGGTTCGTCGGTTCGTGTTCTACAGGTGCTGTTGATGAGACATTGTTAGGAACCGGTTCAGAAGACATACATGTGTCTGTTTCTGTGTGATGCTGAACAAGTGTAGGCGGTGGAGAGTGATGTTCCACAGATGGTGACGGTTCGTCTTCAATCATTGGTTCATCTTGTAGCACTAGTTCTACAGGTTCTTGAGATTCATTAGTAAGAACTAGTTCAGATGACTTACATGTGTTGTTGACATGGTTTTCATCATGCTCATCATTGGTTTTGTTTTCACTCTCGTTTTGTTTTTTATCACAAGTTTTTTCTTTTTAACTTGCATCACTTTCTTCCTCTTTCTCATCACCTTTCTCGGATTCTTCATATTCTTTGCAATCAGTACCATTAACTTTACCTTCATCACCATCCCCTTTCTCTTTATTCTTACCATTCCCATTACCGTCTTTATTATCATCATCATCATCCCCATCACTATCGTCATCCTCGTCTTCCCCGTCATCCTCATCCTCATACTCCTCCTCATTCTCATCCGCATCCTCATCCCCATCCTCAACGTCATCCTCTTCTTCTACATTCTTATCAGAATTTTCTTTCTCCTCCTCGTTCTCTTCCTCTTCTTCCTCATTTTCTTCCTAATCTTCATTTTCAGGCTCCTGACGTTTCCTTTTCTTTGAAGATTGGGGAACTTTAGTGTCTTCTAATGGTGATGTGTTGGAAGCTTATATTACGACTTTAGCAAGAGCTCTTTGCAATTTGTTTTGAGCTTTTGTTTTTGGTAACTCAATGTTGGTTAATCGAGTCTCCAAAGTCTACATTAATTGCAAGTCAGTAAGGCCTTTAGTGAACAATGCTGGAAGCTCCTGATTTACACATGACCTAACTTCACGCTGAATGATGTTAGTCATGGTATCATTTATGGAGTTGAGGAAGACATTTTTTTCGTTATCACGTGCTTCCTTTTTGGCAATAAACTTTTGATGTTGCTCCTGAAGTTTTCAAACGCCAGCGTATGTATCGTCAAGTTTGGAATGCTCACGTTTTTGTGTTATGAAAGCTTTTGTATCAGGCTTAGTGATACATGATTTCAGATATGAAATTTGTTGTGTCTGATCTGCCAATTGTTTTTGGAAGCTCTGAATGAGTGGATCATTGATTGTGAAAAATGGATTGGTAGTGGATGGTACTTGTTGTACTGTTGTTGTTGGTGGAGGAGTTACCACAAGTGCTAGAGAGGTTGTGGATTGGATGGTGGTTTGTACAGGTTGTTCGAGGATAGGTGGCGGTGTTGGTATAATCAATTGGCCAGTGGTTGGTACTTGTTGATCGATGATCAGTGGAGGTGTTGGTGTAATTACTTGGGCGGTAGTTGGTAGTGGTTGATGGGTGATCGGTGGAGGTGTTGGTGTAATTACTTGGGCGGTAGTTGGTACTCGTTGATGGGTGATCGGTGGAGGTGTTGGTGTAATTACTTGGGCGGTGGATGGTACTGATTGATGGATGATCGGTGGCGGCATTGGTGTAATTACTTGGGTGGTGGATGGTACTGATTGATGGATGATCGGTGGCGGTGTTGGTGTAATCACTTGGGCGGTGGATGGTACAAGTTGAACGGTTTCGATTGTAGGTTCAATCGGGGGGACGGTTGTCACGACAGTGCTGAATACTGGTGGTGGAGGAGGTGTTTGTTGTTGGATAGGAAACATCGTCAGATGAGCGTGTTCTGCTGCTATCATTGCTGAAGGAGTGGGAAGTGGTTTGCTAAGGTTGACGTCCTCGTACAAGAATGTTTCTATATCTTCTCCTCCATCTAAAGATTGGTCTTCATAATCATAGTGGATAAAATCATCTACGATATCATCATCTTGGTTTGTTTGGTCTATGGTTCTTTCTTCTAGTCTGAAATCTTGTTATTCTTCATCGTTTGAGTCGTCTGGATTTCCAAAAGCTTCCAGAGCTAATTCTTCAAGAGTTTTTTTTATCCAGATTCACTACTTGTTCTCTTAGCCTAAGCCTCCATCCTACTTTTCTTACGTGCTATTCGCATCTGTTTTTTCTTCAGACGTTAATGTTGTAGAATCTTGTTCGTCTGCCTCTTCATCACGTAGTTGCTCTTTCCCTTTAGCCTTGCCTTTGGTTTTGGGTGAGGAAGTCTTTCGGCATTTGACAACTGTCTTTTTCCTTTTACCCTTTTGCTTTTTGGATGGATCTTCGTTTGCTCTTTTAATCTGTGCATCAATATCCTGGAGCATTTGTTCATAAGGTCCATTGTCCTTGATCCCTTCATTGATCATTGTGTATGGCACTAAAGCTGGACGCATTGAGTACTTAGTAGAATAATTGTCTTCACCCATCTGATCCAACACGTGGTCATCATCTGATGTATGGTAGACGAAATTTACACGCTTGTCAAGAGATGGGACACTCTTCATTAATTGGTTGATGTAAGTTTTGTGAACCTTGGAAACTGAAGATGCAGTTACTTCTTCTTGGTGCCGATGAATTGGTAGCAAAATTCTTCCCAAAGAGGTAGAGCATAATCCACCTTAGATGCAGTGTATAGACCCCAAAGTAAATGAGCCTGAGGTGGTCTCATTTGGTCAAATTCACGAGCCTTTGAAGTGAGGCACTTAGTGATGATGGTGACGAGTGCTTTCCACGGTTGGCCAATGTGTGAAGTAGAAAACTGAGATAGATTATGAATGTCACCCTCATAGTTCAGAGCTCTAATTACTCGAAGCAATTCATCTGTGTTTGGATTGGGAACAAACTTTTCTCCTTTTGCTAATTTGGGAAACTTGAACAATTTCCTGAATTGAGTTAAATCAAGAGTAAAGTTCTGCCTGTTGATCTTGAAAGTGGTAGATCTATTAGATAATTCTTTTGCCGTTATAATCGATGTTGTGGCCCAAAACTCATGAATATAGATTTCGGGAACTGATGCAGTAGCTCTAAGGGAAACTTTTATTGGTGACATGTCAAGGATGTCTATTGCGACTTTGAAAGCTTCCACATTTGGATCAAAGTCGTCTTTAAGACAAAAGTTTCTTTCTGGAAGTGGTAGTCGGTCACTAAGTGGAACTAATACTAGGTCTAATTGTTGTTGTTGTTCTTCGGTGATTGACATGGTTCCTGCTTAAGATAACATAGACACAATTGATATATACAAACAGATACATCACATTATCCATGAAAATTCGTAGAATAGCATAACAAATGTCATCACATAAACTACAATAAGATAATATAGACAAGGTTCATATGAAATACAATCATACATACAGATAAAAAACCTAAAGGCATGGTAGTATAGCACAAACATGTTATTCTAGGGAACCAAAAACCTAGCTTTAGTTACTTGAAAATTTAGGTTTCCTGGTTGTCGTAGCCACTACTTCAGTGGGAGAACTAGTATAACGCTGACTACGAAGTTCCACAACCACTTTAGTAGGCCTAGGCATTATTACAACCTCAGTAGGTGTTGGCAAAACCTCAACCTCAGTAGGTGTTGGCAAAACCTCAACCTCAGTAGGTGTTGGCAAAACCTCAACCTCAGTAGGTGATCGCAAAACCTCAACCTCAGTAGGTTTGAACTCAGCAGTTGCTTCCATTGCCTGAGAACAAAACACAATATATGGAATAAATAATTTTATCTCTTTTTTGTTTACAGAAATATCAACTTATAAAATAAGTTGAATTTTTGTAATAAGAAACCTTTCAAGTATTCTTATGAGAAAAAATTATTTAACTCCAATGGAAATTGTGTTCGTATTAGAGGCCCTAGTTCTAAGTCGAAAGCATAAAGTGGAAGCATACTAGCTTAAGGTGATGAGACAACAACAATCTTATCGCAAAGTCTATTAGTCCACTTATCACAAGGTCTATCTATCACAAAATCTATCTATCACAATTCACTAAGTTTCCTATCGGAAAGATCCTATCGGAAAGATCCTATCGGAAAGATCCCTATCAGAATGACCCCATCGGAATGACCCCATCGGAATGACCCCATCGGAATGACCCCATCGGAATCAATCCATCGGAATCAATCCATCGGAATCAATCTATCGGAATCAATCTATCGGAATACAACCATCGAAATCATACCATCAAAATATTGCCATTGGAGTACTTCTATCGGAATATCCTATCGGAATCCGCTATCGGAATACCCTATCGGAATCCGCTATCATAATCCACAATAGGAATATCATCGGAATCTGGGGCGGATTTTACGAGGCATAATCTTATCTTTTGATTTTTAGGGCAAGAACTATGTTTTAAGCAAAAACTGTTAAAGACCATTGTTAATCATGTGTATAAGAATAAAACCCCTCTATCATTCATGAGTTTTATCACATTGAAAATCCGAAACCCTAATTCTTGATATACCAAGATATAGGATGCAAAAACAAATGGATAAACCAACATAAGAACGTATAAAATGAGTTACCTAGATGATTAAACAGAAGATAAATTGCAAGACACGAGTGTATAACGAGCTATGAAAATGGCAGCAAGTTGTTAGATGGTGTGTGTGTGTAAAGAGACGGGAATGAATAACCAGGGGGTAGGAGTGGTTGACTTAGGTCAATTTCTCAAACCAAGTTTGCCAAAAGTGCAAATTGGTCCCCCCATTTTTCAAAGATATAAAAAACTTGTATATAACAAGTTAATAACACATTTTCCCGGCTCCTTTTAAGTTGCTAATACAAACACACCACTATCATTTGTATCGATATGACTTCAGGCAAGTGAGGTATAACCTTAGGCCAAATCAATTTCCACACAAGGCACACATTGCACATAAGGCACACATAATAAGAATTCTGAAAAGATATTTGAAGACCAATTCTTTTTCAAAACGATTTGATATTTGCTCCCCCTCAATCGCTGACCCGTTTTCTATTTAAAGAGTTGTAGTCATTGTTTTAAAATAGACAAATATCCATGAAAACCTTTTCCTTTTTGTGATTTTACGGAACGATTCTGGTGGCAATAAGATTTCTCTTATTTTTAACAAAAGAAGTGCACTGAAACGTACACTAATTTGTGTTAGACCAAGTTATAAAGTAAACTTGATCCCTTACAAGGTTTTTAAGTAAGCCTTGCCCGAGAAAACTAGTTCCCGTTGTGAGCCAATGGTTTCAAAAGAAATACATGACTTTAATGCGAAAAGCGAGTTGCAGTCAGAAATAACTACAAGCCATTATGGGCATGTTTAAAAATATGTACAACTTTTATACGGACTCTATTTATGGCGCCGTGTCAATTTTAATCGACATTTCTAGGGCCGTAAATATTATCGTACTAAAAGAAATGCCCGATTTAAAATGAAAAAAATATTTTTGGATTTTCTTGATTTTATATTTTTTATGGTTTTTGTATGTTTTATATTTTTGTATTTTTCTTTTGGTGGTTTAAATATATACGATAATATACAAGATCACGATAAAAGGATACTCTAGAATAGTTTACCACCACTATTTTGCAGATTCTTCTGCCAACTCCTTGAGTGTTGCTGGTGAGAATGATTTCATACCCAGCTTTTCGATCAAAAACTTGATACGTCCTCGATCTAAGGCCTTGGTGAATATATCCGCCAGCTGATACTCAATGTTGACAAAGTATGAGGAAACCAAAATTTACGGATCGATTAAGCTTACTAAGATAATCAACATTCATATGATAAACATAGCGGAATTAGAACATTAATTATAACAAGGTGTTGTGGACAAGATGAATTTTCCGAAACGTTACTTGTATTATTAAAAACAAATAACATCTAGACGTGTATACATTGAATCCCACGTCTAGACACACGAATTGCTTGTAGGTTACATTGTGAATGATTGTTATGAATAAAAACCTACATATGTTTTCTTTATATATTAGAAAACATAGCTTACAAACAAAGCTAATAATAAGAAAACTAAATCTTCTATTATTCTGTGATAATATCTTCTACAAGTTTGTCTACCAAATTGTAGAATTCTTCATTGTCAGATTTAGTCCTTGTCTTTTGTGTTTTGACTTATCAACTCAATAATTCGACCCAACAATCTTCCCCTAGTTGATGATGTCAAAACACGTCTCTTAAGCGCGAATCCTTTGTATGTAGTACATGATCCCCAAGAAGCTTCCCATTAAGTATAACACATCTTTCCTTATTTGACATGATCAAATAGGGAACCATAAAAAAGTATGCAATCTTGAAGATTCTCCAAAAGTAGCTCTATGTAATGATCTTGAAGAAAAATAAATACAATAATCTTGATTTAGAAGTAGAATAACCCAAACCTATGTTTCATGTCTTGCACTATCCATGTGACGTCGAACTTATATGACACATAAAATATAATTAGACCTCGATCTCTTTGTAAAATCCTCATCCTTTGTGAGACACTGAGCACGATAATGTAACTCCTTAAAGTGATAGCAAGGTATCTAGTTTCTAGATTTGACAAGTCTTCGTCACCAAACATTTAAAGCACGAACAAGTTATCATCAAAGTCAGTGGTTGTTGACTTTAAAGTTATGATAAAACACAAACTCGCGAAAATCTACTTCAAGCATCAATTTTACCATAAGAATTATTCCCCTTAATCATATACGTCTTTTAAGAATAATATCCAAGCCATAAATATCAAAACGATATTTTGAATTAAAACAGAGATTCCATGTACCTTCGTGTGTAAATACCTTATTTTGTGTGCCAAAACCGAATCAAATTACCAAACAGCAGCTTTTTTTCCTTTACCCAAGATCCTTCACTGTCCAATAACCATACCGTATGCGTTGTCCACTGTCGGACAACGCTTGTTAGTGGACCAAAAACCATATCTCGCACTATACTTGTCAGCTCTTCTGTTAGCGCCTGACTTATTTTAATCAGCGTCTACACCCATCAGCGTGTAAAATACGAACGTCAGCGGCTACATCACACTTTGTCAGCGGCTTAAAAAAACCTCACTGTTTTTTTATTCCTTTACTACTTGTCAGCGTCTCCAAGCAAAAAATTTGCCACGTCCCTTGCTTCCTTTAATATACCATCGTAGGCCATATTAAGTTATTGTGAAAATAACATTAGATTAATCCCACGTGAATACAAGCCTTCAATTTTCTTTTGATGACTTTTAAATAAACCAACAAACAATCCTTGGCAACACAGTCACCCATACGATACTAATCACTATAGATATAGGGTTTACTCCAAAACCCTAACAGTCATACGCTACTCCTCATGCTCCAAATAAATATTACTATTCTGTTGAATTGCTACTGCTTTTGTGCATCAAAACCAAACGTCAAGAACAACATGATCTTTTCTTGATCAGTATACTTTCATACGAGCATGATAAGAGTAAAAACATGCTGCTACACCTTGTATTATCGAACTAGGGTTTGTGAAAACCCTATGAATGAAAAATATCCCAGCAGCCATGAACGAATCATACAGGGTTCATCATGATTTTTAGAAACTCACTCACCAAAGATAGTATGCTCAATCATTATGGACAAGAACACATCACCTTTTTCTTTTTAAAAAAGATCTAGGGCTTGTAGGAACCCTAAATCATGTTTTTATGCTAAAGCTTCAGTTGACGAGAATAATAATTTGTCATGTTTTTATGCTAAAGCTTCAGTTGATGAGAGTAATCTTTGGCACAGGAGATTAGGGCACATTAATTTCAAGAATATAAATAGACTTGTGAGACATGGTTTAGTTGATGGTTTGTCTGAAAAGGCTTTCCACAATGACCATTCTTGTGTTGCATGCCTTAAAGGCAAAAAACACAAGGTCTCATTTAAGTCCAAACCAGTGCACTCTAGTTCTAAACCACTTCACTTGCTGCATATGGACTTGTTTGGTCCAACTAATATAGAAAGCTTAAATGGTAAATCCTACTGTTTTGTCATCACTGATGATTTTTCTAGATTTACTTGGACTTTCTTTTTAGCTTTAAAGAGTGAAACTGTTGAGATTTTGATTAACTTTATTACTTAGTTAGAGAAAAAGTCTGGGAATGAGGTTAAGATACTTAGAAGTGATAATGGTGGTGAGTTTAGAAATAAGTTGTTAGATGACTTTTGTGCCAAGAAAGGGATTACTAGAGAGTTTAGTATAGCTAGAACCCCACAACAAAATGGGGTAGCTAAGAGAAAGAATAGAACACTCATAGAAGCAGTTAGGACTATGTTGGTTGATGCTCACTTTCCCATAGCTTTTTGGGCTGAGGCTGTTAATATAGCTTGTTATGTTCAGAATAGGGCATTAATCAACAAGATCCATAACAAAACACCTTATGAGCTATTTTGGGGGAGGAAACCTAATATTGGTTTTCTTAAGCCTTTTGGATGTCATGTAGTTGTTTTAGACACTAGTGATTCCTTAGGTAAGTTTAGTGCTAAAGGTGTTGAAGGCTACTTAATGGGTTATTCTGTGCAGAGTAGAGGATATAGAGTTTACATTAAGAAAGAAAAACGTATACTTGAAAAAGTACATGTTAGGTTTTTAGAGAGTAAACCTAGTGATCCTGAGAGTGGTCCAAATTGGTTATTTGACTTGGAACCTTTATCTAGAACATTGAATTATATGCCTGTTACTAATCCAGACATTGTGAAGGTAACTTCAAATGTTGTGGAAGAACCAGTTGTTAAAATTCCAGGTAAACAGGTTGATAAAGAGGTTGGATCACAAGCAGACAAATTGTTGGGAATAAAATGTAGCCAATACACTTGGACGCTGACAAGATCAATATCGACGTTGTTAAGAAGAAATCAAGCATTGACAGGACAAGCGTTGACAGGAAGAAGTCAAGCGTTGATAAGAAGAAGTCAAGCACTGATAGAAGACTTAGTCTACACGTATTATGTTTCTAGTATGTTTCTAGTAAAGATATGATCGACAATGTATTTCTTATGTTTATTTTTACCTAAAATAGCTGATACGTAGACTCTTGTACAAGGCTCCTTATTCTATAAAAGGAGGCCTTTAGGTTTTAGTTTAATATATGTTTTACACTTTCATTGTACGCAAATTCGATTTATTAATCAAAGTGAAAGTTTGGTTTACATTGTTTGTGTGTTCTTGTTTCAGTATTAATTCTTCATAATACTTGAATTGTTACATATACAACAAAGTTTCTCTACGTGTTACGCTTGATTTAATCTCGTTAACACAAAGCTAAATCGATCTAAGTTTGGGATCAACACAAATAAGCACCCATACTTGAGTATGTTACCATTCCCATATGGACAGATGTGTTTGCTGCTGCTGCTGCTGGAAAGGAAAAAGGTGGTCCACAAGTATCACCAGTTGAAAACATGCATGATTCTTCAAACGCCGACAGAGGAAAATCTGGCGCTGACAATACCAATTCAGGCGTTGATGGCTCAAACGTTGACAACCCTAATTTAGGCTTTGACAATTCTTTTGACCATTTATTCTTTTCCAATAATTTTGAACAAGGTGAACCTTCAAACAGAAATGGAGAGGTTCATTCAGATGATGATGGAAGATCATTTGAAGAAGATATTGGCAATATGGATAGTGAAATTGATGATAACACAATCATTGAAGGAGGGGTACTTACATCTACCATGAAGAATCATCCTTCTTCTTTGATCATAGGTGATGTGATGAATCCTGTGCAAACTAGAAGATCTCATTAGACTCATGGAGGATTTATTGCCGATATTCACAAGAAGGTTGATACCCCTCTTGTTCTAGCATGTTTGTTTTCCTATTTTCTGTCACAACAGGAACCCAAGAAGATTTTTGATGCTCTCAAAGAACCAAGTTGGGTGGAAGCAATGCAGGATGAGCTTCACCAATTTGCTATTCAGGATGTTTGGGAGTTAGTTGATTGTCCCAGCCATGTTAGACCTATTGGGACAAGATGGGTTCTTAGAAACAAAAAGGATGAGAGAGGCATTGTGGTCAGAAACAAGGCACGTTTGGTTGCTCAAGGATATACACAAGAGGAAGGGATAAACTTTGAGGAGGTCTTTGCACCTGTTGCAAGGATTGAGGCAATAAGAATTTTTCTAGCCTATGCTTTCTGCATGGGATTTATAGTCTATCAAATGGATGTGAAGAGTGCTTTTCTTTATGGCACAATTGCATAGGAGGTTTATGTCATGCAGCCTCCTGGTTTTGAAGATTCAGAACATCTAGATAAGGTGTATAGAGTAAAGAAAGCTATGTATGGACTTCATCAAGCCCAAAGAGCATGGTATGGCACATTGTCCACCTATATAGTGGAAAATGGATTCAAAAGGGGCACCATAGACCAAACCTTATTTACAAAGAAGACTGGTAAGGATTTCTTACTTGTACAGGTCTATGTGGATGATATTATCTTTGGCTCTTCTAGTCCAAAGATGAGTGAAGACTTTTCCAAACTCATGACACACAAGTTCAAGATGAGTGCAATGGGGGAGATGAACTTCTTTCTAGGGTTACAAGTTCAGCAGAAAGAAGATGGTATCTTCATCTCTCAAGATAAATATGTAGCAGAAATCTTGAAGAAGTTTGGCTTTTCTCCACATGAGAAACGGGCTAGCACACCTATGGATAGGGAAAACCCTTGGGGAAAAGTTGGAGATGGAAAAGAGGTGGATGTCAGGCATTATAGGTCAATGATTGGTTCATTGATGTATCTCACAGCTTCAAGACCTGACATTATGTTTGCTGTGTGTGCATGTGCACGCCATTAAGTGACTCCCAAAGAGTGTCATCTTCATGCTGTCAAGAGAATTTTTAGGTATCTTAGATGTTATCTAGACTTGGGGTTATGGTATCCAAAAGATTCTCCATTGGAGCTTATTTCATATTCAGACAGTGATTATGGTGGTGAAAAATTTGATAGAAAATCCACAACTGGTGGATGCCACTTTCTTGGGAGTAGGTTGATATCTTGGCAATGCAAGAAACAAACAGTGGTGGCCAATTCTACAACTGAAGCAGAGTATGTTGCTGCAGCTGCTTGTTGTGGACAAGTCTTATGGATTCAGAACCAACTGTTGGATTATGGGTATAATTTCATGCATACCAAGATCTTTGTAGACAATAACAGTACTTTATGAATTATTAAAAATCTTGTAGATCACTCTAAAACAAAACACATAGAAATTAGGCATCATTTTATAAGAGATTGTTTTGAAAAAGGTTTAATACAACCAGATAGGGTTGACACAGAGGAAAATGAGGCTGATTTATTAACTAAACCTTTTGATACTGGAAGATTTCAATACTTGGTAACAAGTATTGGAATGATCAATCTTACTTAATATGTGTTTTGGGAACTTATTGTAAAAGTATGTACAGGATATGCATTTGTTATTGGTCTTTATACAAGATTAGATTTTCCACTTTATTTATCTAACGCTGACAAAGGTTATTTTAACGCTGACAAGTGTTAAATTGACGTTGTCAGCAACATGTTAGTTTTGTGGTTTTTGATCTATTTATGCAGGCGTTGTTAGCATTGTAGAATTGGATACAGAGTTGCTTATGGATTCTTGGAGCATGTTTCAGTTTATGGATGATGGTTGGAATATTTATATTCCTATCTTGATATAAATTTTTATTACATGCATTTTATTTGGCAACTTATGTATCATAGTTTAAGGGAGGGTTATGAACCCCCTTAGGAATTTTTGGGTATTCATATATTACTCTTATCACGATTCTAGATTGTGTCCACTCGTGAGTATGATTTAGTTACTATCTCATGAGGCACTTTATCATGCAAAGTTGATATACTATGCATGCTACCAAGACCTTTTGGCCTAGAATTGGATGTGGTCTGTTGGGAGACTTGGGTATGATTTTTATTGGGCTTACCTGAGAAGTTACAAAGGATTTTATGAGATAACTTCACTGTTAAGAACTTTGGTTAGCAAGGGACACTTGAGGACTGTTATGTCCATCTTGTTTAAGCAAGTGTGCATGATTGGACAGTGCTTGCCACCCTATAGTAATTTTCAGTTTATAGGTTATCTTCACTAGGATAAATCACTTTGTTAAGGTCCTTTTTCATTTTTATTATTTTTATTTATGGACGTTGACAGATTTATTTCCAAACGTTGTTAGGACCAATTTAGACGTTGACATGGCTTTTTCCAACGTTGACAAGAATATAGCCGCTGGGCGTTGATAGGTTATTTTTGACCGTTAACACTCATTGGGTCCTACCCAGTTGTTATTTTTGACGAAAATTGGGGCGTAATTTTGGGAGTTGGTAAATTTTTCTTAATGCACAAGATAAGTTATTTTCTTTTCAAGATTTTCATCATTATATTTTGAAAATAACTGCCTAATTTTTGACCAATCACATGTGCCTACCTCTCCTATATATTTGGCTCATTATTTTGAAACAGGTAACTTCTTATTCTTGTCTAATTAAAATTTCACATATATTCATCTTTCATATTCTTTCACACAGCTTTCTACATCAATGGCGCCTAAGTTTAAACCGAGTGATTTGGTTTTGGGATTCAGAAGTCAGCATAACATGATTGCCTATTTGGAGGCTGATGATGCTCTGTTTCCTCAATATACTCAGATGGTGGCATATTTAAATGCATCCCCAATTAGGTATGTGATAGTTGAGTTTTTACACTTTGTTTAGGAAAACAAAGGTAATTAGGGTAAGTACACAAGTAGTTTACGAAAACCACAAGTTATGACCTAAAGTGGGGATCGTTCACAAGGAGGCTTAGTGTGTGTGTTAAGAGATGATTAACTTTGTGATTATATTTTTGAGAAAAGAAAATAGAAATGAGATTAGAAGAGAATGACGGTTACGATAATGAATTACACTAAGACGATTAGTCGTACACGTAAACTGTAAAAAGTGACAAAATTAAACATTTACCCTAAAAATTCCTAGAAAATTTCAATAAATCCTAAATAATATAACTAGAGTTTAAAAAAAATCAAAAATCACTCAAACCTTTTATTTAATTAAATAATAATTTTTTAATGCTAATTAAAGCCCAAAAAAATCAAATTAATTAACAAAAAGCCCAAAATGAGATTTTTTCAATTGTAAACCTCTAAAATACCCTAACTAAATTTATGACTATTTTTGAAAATTTTAAAATTAATAAAAATTATTTAAAACAATTAAAAACTATTTAAACTTAAAATGATTCTAAAAATTAATCTAATGACAATAAAAATATTCTGAAAATCGTAAAATTCCTAATTTAATGTTTTTAACCTAAGAAAAATATTAAAACCTATAAAATCTAAATTTTAATTTTTAATAATAAAATAATAATAAAATAATATTAAAAATCCAAAATTCATAAAAATTTCTAAAAAGTTGCAAACTAGCTTATTTTAACCTAATAAACTCAAAAATGAAGTTGAAATTACAAAAATACCCCTATTGGGCCTAGAAATGGGCTAAAAGACAAAACAATCCCTTAATGGGCTTAATTTGGGCCCAATAAGAAAAAGTCAACCAATAAGCCCAAAACATCCAGTCTAACTCAAAATTTGATTTTAAAAACAAAACTCTGAAGGCCCAAAAGCTGAAAATGTGTATAAGCTAGCTTATTTCAATGCAACTTATTCTTATTGGGCTTTTTGGCCCATTAAGCTATAAGCTGATGCCATAAGCTCAAATTAGACACACAAGCTTCTTTTGAGTTACTTAAGAAATCTGTAAAAAGAAATTTGAAATAAGCACAAGGAATAAGCCTGAATAAGCAATAAACTATCTTCACAAAACGACAAAATAGTCGTTTTCGAGTTCTAGGCCACCCCAAGAGCTGATTCAACTTTCAAAAGCTTTTAAATGACTTAACTGAACTTTATCAACAAAACTTTTTTCAATAAGCACACTCAATAAGCTGGAATAAGAAGATAAACACTTAATTAAAAGTCAACTTTATGAGTTTTCTAGCAAAAAGTCAAAGCCAATGTCTGATAAGCTCCAGTTCAAACAAATGGGTCAAATAAGGAAGATTGGTCACAAAAAGTAAGTTGTTTTAAGTCTGGATAAGCCAATATGGCTTATTAATAAGATGGATCAAAAATTACACTAGCAGGGGCTAGTTTTGGGTGTTGAGCAGTGGGAACTTTTCCCATTGCTTGACTTTCTTGACTTTTTGTCTTATATGACCTTTTTGTGGATTCAAGTTTCACAAAGGCACCCAAATTATCAGTTAATCATAAGGATTCAATAACAATCACAAAAACACAATCACAATCAGCCAATTAGTACAGTTAATTCAAAAGATCACCAGATATCCCACGGACAAGAATAATAAGCAGATTTGGTTCAATAAGCACTTTTAGCAAGAATCAGCCAACCAAACTTCACCAAATGCATACACAAGCTATAATAAATTCAAATGAACATATCTAAACAGGTTTCATGCAATGGTTCAAAGTCTAGATCAAGATTCAAGCACCAAAAAGTTACTGATGAACACTAGCAGGCAGTTATGAACACTTTGCTGATATACTTGACCACCAAGCCAAATTCAAACACTCAAATCTTCAAATCAGGTTATATGAACTTTGATTAAACACCTTTTATCCCTAGACATGCATATACTCTAGGTATTACCAAAATTTTAGGTCAAAAACAGTCAAAACCAATAAGTTATAGCACAATCTTGAATTTAAGTTTTTAAAGCCAATAACTTGCAGGTTTTAGCACTCAACCAAGTCAATAGCAGATACCAACTACAAACAACACTTTTCAACAACACAATAACACTCTATGATCTTAAACAGATAACCCCAAACACCCCTTATCTTTTTCAAATCAGATTTAAACAAGTATAAGTGTATTCCAAGACTACCCAAGCCCAATCAAACACATAAACAGATGTAATATGTAGTATTAAGCAAGATTAGACCATAAATTCCACAAGAACACAAGCAACACACAAAATCACCAAAAATCAAGATTTTAAGCAGATTTAAGGTAGAATGGTTCAAACCTCATGGATGTACATCCATACCCACGAATTTTGAGCTTATGTGCTAGCAAGAACAAGCACAAGCTTCCACAAACAAGCCTGCTAAGATTGAACAAAGTTAGAAGAAAAAATATCAAAATCAGAAAAAGAGGTAAACTTGATTAATGCAACCTTTCTTCCCCACACTTGATTATCCCCAAGTTATAAGCCTCACAACACCTTGATATCATAATATCAGGGTGCTATGATCAACTTATAGCCCAAAAATTCCAAGGTTTGAACAAGACTTAGCAAAATATAAAGATTAAAGGAAAATATGTAAACTTTTGCACACTCCTTTGAAAACAGGTTTTAGGATTCAAGATTAGTAAACATGTAACATTAACAAACAGATAATAAGGTTGGAACTTGACTTTTCTTCACCAAATTCAAACACATTTCATTACTTGAATATGAGCTTTACAGAATTGTGAACTAGGAAAATTCAAGAGCAAAAGCTAAATGACTAAGTTCTATGCCTTATATAGGCTACAAGAAACCTAAATGCTGAATAAAAAATGTAACCCTAATGATGTAGAAGTCCAAAATTGCCCCTTGTGAAGTTTGAACTTGCTTGAACATGTGATGGATTCTTGGTTGGTTGTGTGAGTTGGCAGTTGTTGTTATATGATCAAATGGTCCATAATAAGCTTAGAAAGTAAGCTTGTATGTGGGGCGTTGGATTCTCTTGGAAAATTTGTCTTCTTCCTCAACCTTGTAGCAGGGCATGTCCCATGTGACATGTGTGATGAGATGGCAAGTGATTTGGGAGTTGGGTTATGATTAAGATACCCTTAATCATAAATCTGGATAATATTGGGGCTTAATTTTTGGTAAACATGAAATGCCCAATTGAGATTATGAACATGAAAAACAAGTTTTTAATCCGTTTTTGGTTAAGATTATGTTTAAAAATGTGTTTAGGCGCCAAGGGATTAAACAAAACTTAAACCGGTTTAGTGGAGAGTGATGTGGCAAGTTTGAGGGTTGTGATTGGTGGAGAGTGTGAGTGGGACAGGTATCACCCACTCACGGGTCTAGGTTAGTTTTGTTGTCGCCCAGAATTAGCCCCTCACTTCTTCCTTTCTTTTCATTTCAAGTTTATTTAGCCAAAATCCGTTTGCCTTTGTAAATGAAGTTTTCATTTTCATACTTTTTGTGACAACCGTGGTTTTGAGTTTCGTCACTCGGTCTTATTTTTAGGTTAATTTATGTGTGACTATGTGATTTGCGTGTTTACATGTTATTTTGCCTGAACGAGGTTGGTGTGGATATCGTTTATGGGTATAAAGTACTCATAAGTAAATCGAGGAACGGTTATTTCATGTTCATAAGCTCACAATTAGTGACTATGAAATGAAATGGTGTATTTTGGCATTTACGTATACGTATAAGTATTATAGTAAATTGTATTTTTTTGGATTTGGGGTTTAGCATTTAGAGGTCTCGGGTAAGGTGTTTAGTCATGTGAGTATTTTTCGGGATGGTTTTAAGTCATTTAGGACTAAGTTATAAAGTTTATTTCAAAATTTAAGATTTTTTTTAAAACTGTATATTTTACGTCTTTTACGGTAAACGCGTAAATTTGACTAGTTTTACGGTTTTGAGGTTTTGGAGGTTTTAGGAGCTGAAATAAATTAAGGTAACTTAAGGTATTATTAATAATATATTAATAAGTCTTAAAAAGAAAAATAAAATAAAAAATATATATGAATCGAGTTTTAAACCGACTAGAAAAAAAGGATAATGGGCCAAAAGACCCAACTTGAGCCCAATTTGGAAAAGCCTTTTTAATAAAACATATAAATACCATTTTTATATCACAAAAATCAGTTTTTCATTAATTTTGTCCCCTTTTGGCCGAATTTTTACAAGCCCTAATTTAGGGATTCATCAAAAATAGTTTTCTTGAAGATTTGAGGTAAAAATCTTGATTTAATTCTTATAGTTTTCTTGTTTTATAGCATTAAGGCTTCAAGTTTTATGTAATAAATTTATATGATGGATTAGAGTTCTTAATAGACATGTAATTAGGGGTTTTATAACAATTAACATGATTAGGATAATGATCGGTGATTATTAGTGATGTTAATTAGGGTTTAATCATGTTTAAATTCGTTTTTAAAAACTGGGCAGATTTTTGAGTCACTTATTTTGATCATATCTAGAGTTCTACAAACTCTTATTTTGCGATCCACGCATCCCTGAATAGGTAATTCAGTGGATTTCAAATTCAAGAAACGAGAACTAAATTGGAGGTCTGGAGATGGGTCAAAAACAGGTTACAACAGTCGGAGGTCAAAATAGTTTTGAAATCAGCCGGGTTTAATTTAACGTTTTAAGGTGATTGGGGTACTTAGAAGTACACATGAGCCCTCTAATGAGCATGGGTGTTGGTTTATATATTAAATAAGAGACCTGAAGGGTGGCTAAGCAAATGGGTTAGGGTAAGACCCCCTAATCATAACAAACTTTTTGTATGTTCAAAATCAGTAAAATACGGATAGGAAAAGTATATATATATATATATATATATATATATATATATATATATATATATATATATATATATATATATATATATATATATATATATATATATATATATATATATATATATATATATATATATATATATATATATATATATATATATATATATATATATCGGGGCCTAAACAATAGCTTTAAGGTTGGGGAAAAAGGGAGGAGTTAGCTAACATATGTAAGGGAATAGGGTTTCCTTTACAGAGATCATGGGTATGTTTAGGTGGGCGTTTTGCTTATAGTTTGGAGACCTAAAAACCGGGATTGTTTTGGGTAAAATGTTAACGGGACGGGTTATGAAGTAAACTGAGTTAAGCGCTTTATTGAGGGGTGTAATGAGATGCTTAGAGCATATAAATGAGGTATGTATATGGGAGAAGGTTAGATGTCCATCATAGTTTGATGAGCCATCTTAGTGTTTGGTTCATGTTTTGATTGTGTGCTTTTGTTTGTTAGCTTTTTGCTAGTGCGCGGACATTTGGAGAAGCTCAATCAGGTGAGTTTCATAGTCCCATATCTTTTAATGATTTTCACTTCCAGATGGGATGGAAGAGACACTGTATGGTTTTGTAACTAATGCTGTGAATATTTTATGGTTTGTGATGGAATTGTGTGTGCACTTATCTGATTAACTGCTATGTGATTCTTGATTGTGTTTATGATTTGGATCGGGGGACACGTACCGTCTCAGTTATTGTGGTTTGACTTGGTACCAAGGGGATGTTGACAAGGCGGGGCCTTGGGGAGGTACATAGATGTGTGAGCATCTATGAGACCAATGGATAATGACAAGGCGGGGCCTTGGGATTGGTACATAGGTGTATGGGCGCCTATGGTACCATGGTGTTTGGTAAGGCTGGGAGCCTTGGATTTGGTTTGGAATGATTGATCTTGAATGTTAGTTGTTAATGCATACTTGTAGCACATTGTCCATATGTTTAGTGGTTGATGGTTGTTCACAGCTTATTTTAATCTGTTTTCGGTTGGAGTCTAAACCTATGATTCTCACCAACATTATGTTGACGTGTTTTAGTGTCTCTTTCAGGTGATAAAGTGGTTAAGCGTGAGAACATATGTGGTTAGGATTGGAGTCGCGTAGGAATGCATTTTGAAGGAGATCCATGTTCCTTCTTAGTTTATTATTCTGTTTGTTTCAATAAGTGATACTATGAACCTATATGTTGATTTGTTTGTGTTATTTGTTTGTCTTGGGTAAGAGGTAGGACTGTTACCTACTTACCTAGAATCCTGCATTGATGAGATATTGTCATGAATTTTGTGTCACCTTTTATGACATTTTTAATTCATATAGTTCTCTCTATAGACACGTTGTTGTTATGATGATATCCATACGTCGCACCCCATATTCCGCCATGGTAGGGTGTGACAGAATGGTATTAGAGACAATGGTTATAGAGAATTAGGTTGCCTAGTCTAGTAACCTAGTCTATAGCTTAAGGGTCCCTACATATAGGCGTCATAGGAGTATGTGTGCATTTTATATTAATTAAAGTTTTCTGGATGTTATTGGTTTTTAGTTGCGACGTTTGTTAAGTTTTGACTAGTATGGGTTGAACCATAGTAGTTCATACTTAGCCACATGTTATTTTCTTTTCGGGGTGTGACTAGTGTTGGTTGAACCATAAACATCCACGCTAGTCATTGTCGTATTTTGCTTAAATTGTACATTATAGTACATAATTTGGTACATGGTAGTTTCTATCTTTTGTTGGGTTATTTTATGTACCTGAGATATAGTATTTTTCTTTTGATGTTTAAGTCATGTTCCCTAAGAATCATGTGGTGGTTCGAGTTATTAGGAGTAGGTGGATATGAAGGATTTTAGGCGACATGACTTATAACTGATTATGTTTTCGTTTTGGATTTAGTCTATGCTATTTTAGCTAGACTATGGATTTAGGGAAAATCACACAAAAATGTAGTAAACTAACCACTTTTTATGGTTATGTGTACTAAACTATTTTTATTCTCAATGTGTGTATTAAACTTTCTGATTTCATTCATTGTGTGTATTTTGAGATGATTTTGCTATGTAAAATGACCATTTTACCCTTCAAAATTTGAAAAAGGTAGGGGTAAAATCGTCTCGAAATACACACAATGATCGAAATTAGAAAGTTTAATACACACAATAAGAAAAAAATTAGTTTAATACAAACAACCATAAAAAGTAGTTAGTTTATTACATTTTTAAGTGATTTTCCCATGGATTTATGTATTCCAATAATTTGATTATATTTTTTTTAATGGATGGAGTTTTGGACTTTATTGTTTATGTGGTTATGAGCTTATGTGAGTAGATGGATATATGTGTTATGTGTTGTATTAATTCTTATAAGTGTCATCATAGGAGGGAGTGCATTAGGGAAAGGGTAATTGTATAAGTATGGTGGCCAACATAGTTATACAAGTACCATAACTCCAGTGGATTCCTAAGTATGATTGCATGAAAGAGGGTTAATACATGCTTGTATAGTAGATGTTAGACGGATTTAAGTATATGTATCCCGATATGCCTATATATGTATGATCCCCTATAATTATCGATTGTATCCTTAGGAGGGTGGCTAGCTCGCTTCTTTTTAGATATTCAACCTTCGTTGTGGCGTATTCTTCGAGTTTCCTATTTCACGTGTCCGTTTTAAAATGGTGTCCTTGGTGTTAAGTATATTGAAATAAATTGAGATTTCTTTTGGGATAATGAAATCTTTTGTGTTGAGTCTTACATTCTTTTTTGTCGGTATATATTGAATAGACTTGGAAATCTACTATAGGGTTGGATAGTTGGTTGTGTACGGTAACATAAGGGTAAGGTGTTGGAATCGTGTTTGAAACAATATGTAACATAAGAATTCTTAATCAACAATTATTTATTTCAAAATTCTAAAATACTTTTTTTTTAAAATAAAGCGAAATAAATATTCTTTCTACTTACATAGTTTATATAATTGAGTTTAACCGATTTATGTCATTTATAATTATTTATACAAGGTTAAATTGAGTTCATGAAAATTTCACATACAATTATTTCTTTCATTTAAAAGGATTGCATTAATCACTAAGTTTATTCTTTAGTTTTTAAAACAACTAGTATAAAATTGTTTTGGTCGTAACTTGTTCGTTTTTAAAGCTTTTTTGGTGATTCAAAAGCCTAAACTTATGTACTCGGAAAGTACTTTTCAAATATTCAGAATGTATAGTCATGGGAGGTCAGTATCCTGGTCGAAATTATTGTACAAGTGTCAGGTTAAAGGTTGAGTTTTGAATAGTAGTTTATTTTTATGATTTGGGATGCACGGGATACCTAGTCTTTGAGTTGAGTTTTGAGTTCGTCAAGAGGGTTGTTTGTAGATTGTTTGAGTCACATAGATGTGGTGAGGTAAAGAAAAAAAAGAAATAAAAAAATATTCTTTTGGAAAAGTCGATCTTGTGTACGGTTTAAATAATATGTCACGGGGTGTAAGATGTTTTGGTTGCCATTAAGTGTTTCTTGGATCATTTTTCTTTGTCATGAGTCATTTGAACTGGTACATGTTTGAGTTACTCTTTTGAGTTTTCGTGGTTTTGGTCTGTTTTAACTCGTGCACGTGAAATGCCGTTAGTTATCCGTGGGTTTGATTCGTTGATCGTATCTAGTGGATTCAGGATGTAGTTTTCAGTTCGTATTGATTGGGAGCGTTGAGGTAGACATATGAAAGACTTGGTCGCGCCTACATGATTAAGTAGGTGGCCCTGAGAGAATGGTCGGAATTTTCTTAGTGGGGATGAAAGAGTTAAAAGTTTGCAGACGAACTAATGTGGTCATGAGGTCTCTAAGGCGTGCCAAGGGAGATGAATAGAGATTTATATAATGTATGGATATTGGCACAAGTAACGCGCCATAGAGAGTGTTGGAAGGGGATATAATACCTCAAAGGTATTTATGATTGTTCGCAAGGCATGTAGGTTTTCCAAAAATTTCCTGAGATTTAGTAGGTTTGCCTATTACTGTGAAGTAGAACCATAAATAGAGCAAGTAGGAGAAGTGAGAGGAGTTGTAGTTAGTGCCTTTCCAAGGAAATTGTTTATGGAATGATTTTAAGAGCAAGAGTTGTTAGAAATTGCAACGGATGCAAGGTAAAATTTGAGTTGCTTAGTAGTAGATTGGCTGTGAAAAGCGGTTGAGTGGTCTGATAAGAGGAAGTATTGGTCTTTTAGAATACGTGTAGATTTTCGCGAGTAGAACGAGGTAGAAATTTATTCGTATTGCTTCTAAGAGAGGGTGCAAGGAGGACGTAGTTGAAACTGCTAAGGATGTTGTATGAACGCTTTGGGTTTACGGTAATGATTTTGGCTTCGTCGAGGCGCTAGCAGTTTTCATGGAGTCAATGAACCGGGGTGCATGACAATATATAAACGAGTTGTCATCAGGAGCATCGACGACATCTTGATCTACTCAAATAGAAGGAGAGTGAGGCGAATTATGAGTTGGTTTTGGAGTTGTTAGGAAAGGGAATTATACGTGAGATTTTCAAGTGTGAGTTTTAGGATTAAGTTGGCCGGGACGAGTAGTCAGAGATGATGGCATATCGTGGAACCAACAAGGGGAAAAGTGAAGAAGGGTGAGGAAGCGTTTTGGAGGCTGAAGAGGTGGATTGGATAATGAGCAGATCTTGGAATTATCGGAAGGACTGGATGAATTCTCGAAGCATGACGATACGTGGAGCAAGGATTTGGATGTATACGAGGATGAAAAAGAAAGGCGGTTGTTTATACGTTGTGGTAACTAAAGATTTGGAAGAACTAGATAGACTTAGTTAGTGGAGCTAGATTGTTATATCTGCCTAGAATGCTAGAGGCATTTGGGGTACGAGACGTAGAGAATGATCTATACAGATCATGAACGTCTCCAACACATATTTAATCATCTTGATTGAACATTTGGAAAAGGTGATGGGTGAAGTTAAGTGATGAAAGAAAATTGCAAGGCCAAGTACCATCTGGGAAAGGCAAGCATGGTTGATGAGACATGGAATAAGAAGAATGAAGTGAAGTTGAGACGAACTTGAAATATATGGATGACGTATTAGGGTGGTTTGGATGAAGGATGTAGGTTGCACGAGTTGAGTTGTCTAAAGCAGAGAACGCATCAACATGTATTTTGTGTGGCTTGGACAATCATATGTAGAAAAGGGACGTAGACTATACTTCCTACATAGATAGGAATAGCTTAGAAAGGGCGATGTAAGGACGAAGTTGGTGAAAGGGATACATACTAGGGTGGAGGAATAAGTACGACGAGAGTTGGGTGATAGTCGATAGACTGACTAATTCATCTCATATTTCAAGAGGAATGAAAAGTTGGAAGGATTGCGTACAGATACGATGGAATAGGAGGTTTTGTGTAAAACTTAACCTAATAGGTATGGAATGCCTTATGAAGGATTATGGCTAGGGAAGAAACTATGCGAAGCAAGCATAGTATATCGTTGATAGACTAATGGTTGGTATGAGCATACTATAGAGGTAATTGAGAAAGACGTCTAGAGCATTGGCGTGAGATTTGGAGATAGTTGGAGAACGCATTATATTAGGAAGAATTCTCCTACAAAGAGAGAGTCACCGGTGATAGGGGCATGTTCCCCATTGATGAGGATGTAGGGAATAAAGGAGGAAACGCCTAAATTATAGGCTGAAGACGGGATATAAGATGGTATGGAAATTAAGATTGTGGAAATACAAGCGAAAAGTAGTATGGAGGAAGAATGATTAGAGGGAGTAAGAGGTTGTCAAGATGGTGGGGTGATATTGAAGGAAAAACCGTTATAGCAAGAGGTTAGTAGTCACGAACAATGGAACGTTCACCTAGAGAAAAGGTGTAGCACATGTTGGTATGAAGGATTGTTAGTTACTTGGTTCCGAGCTTGGGAAAGCAAGGATGAGGTGGTGGTTGTAGGATATATAAATCTTGCTTATGTTTTAGAGAGAGAAAGAGATAGAGAGATGGTGAGAACACACACACTTAGAGAGAGAAAGTGAAAGAAAAACACTTTTTCACTATGTGTAAAAATGAGGAACACACACCCTCTCCATCAAAGGAGAGGGTGTATACACCCAAGCCTTGTGATGGGCTTGGGCTTACAATGTTGGGCCGGACTACACATGTTGTAGGCTAGGCTTGACTTTGTTTGTTTAATAAAGATATCTAGACTACGAGCTACTACTTAATATATTGTCGGAGTGACCGAATCTTCCTAAATACGTAAAAATGTATTTCCAACATACTATGCTTGTCTTGAGCTCGTAGTCTTCGTCTTTCTTTTATTTCTTCTTTTCAGGTGAACATGCTGATGTGATCTTTGATATCAATCTTGAGAATTAATCTCTTGCCTTGATCTCGTGCATCCATCACTTGTGATCTTCGCCTCTTCGTGACCTCACGTCCCACATACTTATACCTTTGTAGTTCTTGAAAGCTTCAGAGTTTGATACAGCGGAAGACTTAACTTTTAGGCTTTCTTGAATTTGATGAGGTATTAAGTGCATAAAGTATAAGCATGCGGGGATAACTTCTTCTTGGATCCCGCAACGCCACCGTCTTCAAATACCGCAACATAAGTAGACACGAACGAAATGGCTTTGAACATTTCATTCTAATTCGGTAGCATTTTACCTCTGGTCGGTGAAGACCGTTGGACGATATTAGATATCGTACCCGTGACGGATAGTTTCAATTAAGTAACTTCCTGAAAGGATTTCGCGGGTAAACCCGTTCTCTTTATTCGACCGTCCAAAGCTGACTGCGAACATAAAGAGTGAATCATTTGGATAATAATATCCGCATGATTTGAAGCCGTCAATTCATGTTCCTGGAACAAGTGAAATTCAATTAAGAACCGCGCCATCGTTGCTTTCCAGTTGTCACGAGCTTAATTCGTATAGAATCTTGCAAGTTACCTACCAAGTGCTGTTTGAGGTTAACACTAGAAGGATTTCCACTCATCACTGTGAACACTAAGGTATCACTCTGAGTGTTCTGGCAAGATCACTAAGATATTGCGTAGAGGCCTAGAACGTGTTTAAATTCAGTTAAGAATTAAACAGCTGTTGCTTTCCAGTTATCACAAGTTTGATTCATAAAGAATCGCACAAGTCACCTACCATGAGCTTTTTGATATTCGCTCAAGAAGGATTTCCATCTTCATTGTAAATACTTTCGTATTACTCGGATGTTCAGGCAAGATCATGAAGATTTTGCGTAGGACTCTTAAGATCTTTCTTACTTTTCACAGTGTGTGAAGAAGCAAGGAAATATGAAAGTGTGTCCTAATGAGATATTTGATGATCTCAAATGGCTCTAGAATCGATCGTGCATTTTGGATTTTAGTGATCGGAGGCTGGAGAGGAGTGCCACCTTTTCAATACCAATTTATTCGGAGTGAATAAATCAATAGATAACGTGTTGTCTCCGTGTGATTAAAACAAATACCTTTTGAGAGATATCTGAGTTAGCTGGGATGGGTTGTGCATTGCATCACTGGGTCCATGATGTCTGTCTTCAATATCGAGAATCATTAAAATGATCTCAATAGCATATGTGTTGACCTGGTTTCTGCCTAAAGAAGTAAGGAGGGCTTCTTTCTTTACACCCTTTATCTTTACAATTCTTTTTCATTCTTCAAGCCCTTCAATGCTTACCAATACGTCATAACTAGCACCTTGTTGTGATTGTTCCAGTGCTAACTTAAGTACTTGGTCGGCATTCAGCTACGTTCACAATCTTTCTCCATCTTTCCTAAGGACTACTATTTCTAGCTATGGAATGTCCTTGGGAAGATTCCTCCGGTTCTGGAAGAATCATAGGACTTAACCTATCCTACCATCCTTATGTCACCACAATCTTCATCGTCATGAAATAAATGGGTTTTGGGGTAAGTATATGTCACCATGAAAATCCATTTTGATATGCAAATCCATTTTGCTCCCCCTTAACATATGCCACGATATTCGAAAACATTTCGCATATGTCGAGATGAGCCAGCACATTAAGTCAAACCATTTGTGATAATATCCCATATTAAATCACATTTTCTCCCCCATATTAAAAATATTAACCCAATCGATGTTTTTAATATCAATTGATTTAATGAAAGTTTAACAAAGGTTTTGGGAAGAAAAATGCAAGTCTGTTTTATCTTCATGTTACCAAATGTATGAGATATGATACTGATTTGTAACATGATCACATATTCACTATATTAGAAAAGAATTGACAAGGTTGGACCTGATTGATGAGAACATCATATGATAAGATCAAATGGTTCTTGTCGGCATATGTCGGTCACCTCGTCACGTCTGAAGTCATCTCTTGACACCACGTGTACGACTGGTATTGTTGTCTTGACGCCAACTTGTGAACTTGGCACGGTCGGCATCGAAGAGTCTGAATGCTTGACAATTGATCCCCCTCAATTGTTGACCCGTGTTCTATCGAAAGAGTTGTAGTCATCGGTTGACTAGTCGCATCGTCGAGTATGTAGATACCAATTGTAGATAGCATGGTTGTAGAGATGATAGCTTCATAAAAACAAGACTTCTCTTGTTTGAACAAATAAATGCACTGAAACGTACATGGATTTGTGTTACACCAAGTTATAAAGTAAACTTGATCCCTTACAAGGTTTTAAAGTAAACCTTGCCCGAGAAAATTAATTCCTGTTGTGAGCCAAAGCTTTCATAAGAAATACTTGACTTTAATGTGAAAACCGGGTTGCAGTTAGAAATAACTACAAGCCATATAGGCATGTTTTATGAAATATTTACAACTTTTGTACGAACTCTATTTATGGCGCCGTGTCAATATTAATCGACATTTCTAAGGCCGTAAATATTATCGTACCAAAAGACATGCCTTTGAAAAATGAAGTAAAAATATTTTTGGATTTTCTAGATTTTTTAATTTTTATGGTTTTTATATGGTTTTATATTTTTGTATTTTGCTTTTGTGGATAAAAATATAAACAATATATACAGATGATCACCAAGGATACGGAGAATAGTTTTACCATCACTATTCTTTCGCTTCATCTGCTAAATCCTTTAGAGTCTCAGGCGAGAAGGTTCTCATTCCTAGCTTGTCGGCCAAAAATTCAATTCGAGCACGATCTAAAGCCTTCGTGAAAATATTCGCCAATTGATACTCAGATCGGACAAAGTAAAGCTCGATTACTCCATTTTCCACTTGCTCCTTGATGAAGTGGTAGCGAATGTCAATATGCTTCGACCGAGAGAATTGAACGTTGTTGCAGCATAAGGCAATTGCACTCTTGTTGTCATAGTACATCAGAATTTTGTTGAAACCTAGACCATAGTCGGTTAATTGCGATCTCATCCAAAGAATTTGAGCACAACAACCGGACATAGCTATGTATTCTGCTTCCGTACTTGAAATTGCAGCGCTTTTCTGCCTTTTCGATGCCCAACTGATTAGTCGATCTCCTAGTAGTTGCAAAGTTCCACTCGTGTTACGCCTTGTTTCTTGACAACCCGCGTGATCCACATCTGCATATGCCATTAGTGCAATATAAGAGTCCTTCGAATACCAAAGTCCCCGATTAATGGCTCCTTTAAGATATCGAAAGATCCTTTTAACAGTAGCTAAGTGTAACTCAGTAGGCCTAGTTTGATACCTGGCACACATACATATAGGAAACTGAAGATCGGGTCGACTGGCTGTGATATACAGAAGAGTACCGATCATTCCACGATAAAGTGTCGGATCAACGGCAACTCCATGTGGATCTGCATCAAGCTTAGTTCGTTCCACCATTGGAGTATCCACGGGGTCGCAAGATTCCATCTTATACTTCTTAAGCGATTCAAGGGAATACTTGGATTGATTAATAAAGATGCCTCTAGGACTCTGAGATATCTGAAGACCTAAGAAGAATGATACCTTGCCCATCATTGACATCTTAAACTTGGAAGACATGAGTGTCCCAAATTCATCCGATAAGGTTTGGGTCGAGGCTGCAAATATAATATCATCTACATATATTTGTACCATAATCATATCTTTACCTCGTTTATGAATGAACAACGTGGGATCCACCTTTCCTTTAGCGAAGCCTTGCGTAATGAGGAATTGTGACAATAGATCATACCATGCGCGAGGAGCTTGCTTCAACCCATAGAGAGCCTTCTTAAGCTTATACACATGATTAGGATAATTAGGATTCACAAAACCATCCGGCTGTTGAACATAGACCTCTTCCTTGAGTTCACCATTAAGAAATGCCGTCTTCACATCCATCTGATAGACGATCATATTCATGTGGGCTGCATAAGCGAGGAATAGTCTAATAGCTTCCAAACGGACAACAGGTGCAAAGGATTCTATAAAGTCGATGCCCAATAATTGCTTGTATCCACGAGCTACCAGTCGAGCTTTGTTCTTCAATATTCCGCCTAACACATCGAGTTTCACCTTGTAAACCCATTTCAAAGTGAGTAACTGCACTTGATCCGGGCATGGGACAAGTTCCCATACTTCAAGACGTATAAATTCATTAAGTTCTTCTTGCATAGGTTCTATCCAACATGATTGAGTAAAAGCTTGTTGCCATGTCTTAGGTTCAACTTCAGTGATAAAAGCATCAAAATGACAAAACATTGCATTTTCTTGTAGCTGACTTCGTGTGGATACCGGACGATTAGGGTCACCAATGATAGCTACTATGGGGTGATCCTTTGTCCACTTGTTGTCATGTTCACGAATCCGTGGATTGGAGTAAACTGTAGTTGGAGCTTCCTCTGAGGTGGACGACCCGGCTTGATTAGGGTCGGGAATTGGTACACCAAAGAATGGAAGTTCACGCATTTGAGCGAATTCCAAATCGTGATCATCATCATCCTCTTCATCATCAATAGGCATGAAATGGGTAGTTGGTTCGGGTGTTGGTTGAGAATTACTCGTTGATGGTATATCTTAACCAATTGTAAGTGCAGACGTATCTGATTGTGCTACGGTTGCTGGAGCGACAACTTCGGATACCAGAGCTATTACCTCAGGTTCTGGAGCAACAATAGTTGTAGGAGTAAAGAATTCATCAAAGAACGGTTGAAACAACGTATCCCATTTAGTCCTAGAAGGTGGTGTAAATGATGATGAAGTAGGGTTGTTTGGGACAAGACCAGAACTAATATTACTGGGTCCCATTTCATGAAGTGCGGGTTCCGAGCTGCTTTGCTCAGAAGCCATTGCTGTCAGCTCATCAAAATCAACACTCATAGTTTCAAGGATCTTGCGAGAGTTACGGTTGTAGATTCGGTATGCCTTCTTTGCGGGTGCGTAACCAATGAAAATACCAACATCAGCCTTTGGTTGAAGTTTTCCCAAATTGTCACCATAATTATTTGGATAGCAAAGAGAACCAAATACATGAAGATATGATAAATCTGGTACTTTTCCATGGAGAAGCTCATAAGGTGTTTTACCTTGGCGTTTACGAATTAGTGACCGGTTTTGGGTGTACACTGCTGTAGATACTGCTTCTGCCCATAAAAACAATGGAGCCTTTGCGTATATTAACTTCGTCCGAGCAGCTTCCATAAGTGTGCGATTTCGCCTTTCAACAACACCGTTTTGTTGTGGAGTGCGTGCAACGAATGTTTCATGAGATATGCCAACTTCTTCATAATAATCACGCAAGATTTGATTCACAAATTCGGTTCAATTATCTGTACGAATGCGTCGGACAGTAGTGTTGAGACGCACTTGAATCATCTTGAGAAATCCGATGATGAATTTAGGTGCCTCGTTTTTTGCTTTAAGAAATTTCACCCATGTAAACCGAGAGTAATCATCGACAATGACGAGGATGTACTTTTTGCCACTAAGACTTTCAACACGCATAGGTCCACAAAGATCCATATGCAACAGATAAAGTTTCTCTTGGTTGGTGTCTTCAGTCTTGGGTTTGTAAGACTTCTTAGTTCTTTTCCCCATTGTACACGCGGAACACAAATGATCCTTGTGAAATGATAGTTTAGGAAGACCACGAACAAGTTCGTTTTTCGCCAAGTGATTAATAGCGTCAAAGTTAAGATGAGATAACCGTCGATTCCATAACCATGACTTAGTCTTCGATGCTTTAGAGAGAAGACATACGGGAGAAGCGGCCATCATGTCTTGTAGAGACAAAGTATACAAATTATTCCCTCGAGTACCTTTCAATAAATCAACCCCTTCCAAATTACGAATGAAGCAAGTATGCTCTTGAAAAGCAACTTCTAGGTTTGCATCACAAAATTGTCCCACAGAAAATAAGTTGTGACCGAGACCCTCCACATAATACACTCTTGAAATGATAACATTCCCAATATGATATTCACCGTAACCCATTATCTTTGCAATATGATCATTTCCAAATCGAACCGTACCAAGAAACTTGCTGACGAAATTTCTGAGCTGAGAGCGATCTCCGGTCATATGCTTGGAGCAACCAGAGTCCAAATACCAGAGAACAATTTGGACCACCTGTTTTCAATAACAACAGTAGACAATGCATTAGAAACTATTGGTTCCGGAGTGTTAGCAGATACAGATATAGAATTATCAGAATTGCTAACATTTTTTAGACCCTTAGATTTCCTGCGTTTTCTAATGTGAGTTTTAGCACTAACAGGTTTTACTGTTCCAACTTTCTTAGGTTTTGGATTATTCGCGGGCACTACAGTGGGAGTAGACCTATTTAAAGGGCACTTGGTTCCTACGGTAGTGTCTGTGTTCCTAGTTAAAGGACACACTTGTGTTTTGGTAGCCTTGGTACTCCTAGTTAAAGGGCACGCTTTCTTCGCTTTAGTGGGAGTGATCCTAGTCAAAGGGCACATATTTCCTACTATAGTGAAAGTTCTACCAGTGGGGCGCCACATCCAACTAACTTGTGTTAACACTTTCCCAGTCGGTTTCCATTCTAATCCATTTTTCCGGGCATGCATCTCATTCACATGGTCAATAAGGCAAGAATCATGACGACTAGAAAACATACATTCATTGCAATTCCAACATTTCAAATTAGAATTCACAGTAGGCTTAGAACGCTGCACAACCGCAGAGCCTTTAGGTTTAGCTACATGATTCTTTTTATTCAAAACAGAGATAACATTCCTAGGATGGGCTTCTACTTTCTTCTTCACTTGACTACTAGATGGGGGCAAGATCCTATCATTCTTCTTGTTTCTTTTAAGCTTAGATCTTTGAGCCTTAGTAGTGGTGCTTACTCCTGTAGAAGGCAACACGGGAATATTAGAAGCTGGTTTTGATTCTGCCTTATCTTTAGTGACCAAAGTTTGAGATGGTTTAGTCCTAGGGCCCTTGTTAAGTGGTGTGACGGCTATTAGGTTCCTTTTGATTGCACTAGAGGAAGATGCTGAGACAGTGGCTGCGTTATCTACGATATTCTTACCTTTTAGAGTACGAAGTGTTTCCTTTAACTCAGCCAAGACCAGATTTTTATCAAAAATTTGTTCCCTCAAATCAGATATTTCCACCGACTTGCGATTTAATTGTTCAATCAACGATTGATTATGTGCAGTGGTATTAGCACATGCGGGCTTTACTGAATCGAAGAGTCGTGTATTTTTCTGTTTTAAGTTATCAACTTTGGAAAAAATCTTGGAAACTCGATTATCTAGATCAAGTTTTAAATTCTCAGCGGCCTCAAGTACGTTCACACAGTTAAGCTCCTTAGATTTCTCTATGTCTATCGGCAGAGATGTAGCAACTTTATCACTTGGCCGACGCTGTTTTGATTGTAAATTCAATTGAAAATTCTTTTCAAAGTTTGCATCATCGATATTAACACCTTCGAATGACGTTTCAAAGATTTCTTGAATAAATTGTTGCTTGCATTCAAGCGAAATACAATGTGTTTGAATCTCATCAAAACGTTTTGAAAGCAAAGAATATGAATCTTGAAGCTTTAAAAATTCAGCGTCAGATTCGTGACAAGTACTATCTACCATATTATCCACAGATTCAATATTATGCACAATAGAATCTTTATCAACACTTTTATTCACACAGACAGAAACTATATCATGAGACATCACTTGCTTCAGAATCTGATCATTTTGGCGTGAAACCCGTTCAATTTCAAGTAAACTGTTTTCAAAAGCATCTTCCATTTCATTGAAAACACGTCTAGCTTCTTCTATTTCCAAAAACAAATCTTGATCAAGATTACTAAGACAAGCCTTAACATTGTCTACAAACGGAACTATTTCATTTCGGAACGCACCTCTAGTGTGCTCAAAGTTCCATTCACCTTCCCTTATGGCCGAAGCCGTCGTACGTTCCAAAATGACCTTGTCAAAATCGGCTAAGTGTTGGTGTACCGCATTTAAGTTAACAGACGCCTTACTTACCGGTGGAATTAACTTCGTTAAATCTGTTTTAACAAGTGTAGGAGACGTACTAGGAAGGTTTTCATTTGACAAACTTTGGGGCACAAGAACTGTCAATTCAGCTAATTCCTTTTGTAAGCGAATGTGTGTCTTTTTCGAAAAGTGATCTTTGTTATGTTGATCATAATCAATTGTATGGAATTTTGAAATCATTTTAGAATGAGTTTCATCCGCAAGTGACTGTGTCTCCTCAGTACTACGAACAAAAGGTGCTTCTTTCGATTTGCCAATTATGGTCATATCATAAAGACCGGGAATATGTTCCTGAGCTTGTTTTGCATAACCTGGATTAGGTGGTAAATCTTGAAGACGCTTAAGTTCGAGTTCTTTAAATGATTTAGTTAAAAGATGAACCTTTTCTGTGGAAGCGTATTGTTTTAAAAGCTGTTGTTCTTTAAATTTAAGAAGTTTGGTAGCATTAATTTCCAATTCAACCTTTTTAGACTCGAGATTTTCGAAATCCATTTTAAGTTTCTGAAAATCATTGACAACCGACTCTTTTGCTTTTAATTCATTGGAAAGATTAGCTTTTAATGATTCTATTTCTTTCAAGTGTTCAATCTTTTCAAAACGAAATTGGTCAAATTCAGAACCTGTTATTTTCTCTTCTTGAGGGTCCATTTCCAAAGTTTTGACCTTTTCTTTATGCAACGCAAGCTCAGCAGTTAGGGTGGAATTCGTATCTACGGATTGTCTGAGAGCCATATGCATTTGATCAATAATATGTTTAGGCACCATGACCAAATCATGTAGAGCATAAGATTCCATACCCGTCATAGCATTTGGTTGAGGTTCACTCAAATGTGTAGGATTGGGTACCACATCATTTGAGTTACTAGTTCCCGAATGCTGTTCGAGGTTGTCATTTTCATGCCTAACTTGATGTTGGTTATCATCATTATTATTAGATGTGGTTGGTACCTCACTGATGACAGCAGAACCGTAGTGAGAGAGATTAGCAACGAGAGCAGCTTGGGCAGAGTGAATGTCATCACAATCCGAATCATATGCGTCAAGATCATCTGCTTGATAAGCTGCATTAGAAGTAGAAACGACTGCAATGCCTTCAGTATCTGCTGCCCCTGGGTCTGCAAGAAATGCTAACTCCTCTAAATCCAAAATCTTCCCCTTAGACTGAGCATCAACCAAATACATCTTCTCACGAAACCATGCATCATCCCTCCTCCTTTTCGGCTGAGTGCATTCCCTAGCCATATGACCTTGTCCTCGGCAATTGTAGCAAGTCACAACCTTCTTAGGACCAATAGGACTCCCATTTCCACTAGCTTGAGAATTCACAGCTTGATTGTTCCCAGTCCTTGTAGGAGGTCCATATGAATTTTTCCTTCCTTGAATTGGTTGCACCGTCACTTGACCATCTTGAACAGTGGCTTGTTGTCGAGGATTTGATGAGGTGCGTAGCTGATTGTTTGTTGGTGGAAATCCTCTAGTTGCAACAAGTTTTGACAAGTAGGATGTGAGATGGTTTAGAACATCAGCTGGCGTATCATTTGGAGTAAAGACCGGTGCTTGGATTGGTGGAAGTTCATTAGAGTAGAAAGCTTGTGTTGGTTGTGCTTCTATTGGAAAATATCCTCTCTGAGGAGTATAGCCCATTGGAGAAGTGTTGGCTTGTGATGGTGATGTCTGATATGATGGTTGCTGCGGAAAAGATTGTTGATGAACACCTTGTTGAAATGCTTGTTGTGGCATCATTGGTGGTTGATAAGATGGTTGCTGATAGGTGTGTGGTGGTGGTTGCTGCAAGTATGATGGTTGTTGATAAGTATAAGCCATGTTTTGTTGAGAAGCATACATTGCAAGTGGATCATGAACTTGAGGTGTAGACAACCTAGCCTCGATCACATGGCATTCGTGTTGTTGAAGAAAAGCTTGAAGTTGATCCACATTGGTGTTATGCAAGTCCTTAGCCAATTTAACATCCGTCACGTATTTTTTCATTCTGAAGGAAGAGTGTTCAAATACTTGGTGTTCAATTGAAAGGTAGGAATTGTCATGCCATAGATATTGAGCTCCTTCAACAATAGGGTAAATCTCAGATAGTAGTCATTGAGAGTCTCCCCTGGCACATAGGCAAACTTATCAAAAGTATCATAAAGCTTACACTCTCGTTCTTGTTTTGTTAACGAGGTGTCTTGCATGAGAACACGAATTCTATCCCATAACTCTTTGGCAACTTTATGTTTGCTGACGAGTTTGTAGACATCTGGAGGAAGGGCTTGGAGAATGATGTTTGTAGCATACTTATCACATTTGTCTTGAATCTTCATATCTCCAGTCAATTCACCCGTTGTGCGAGGACGAGTAGTTGTACCTTCCGTCACTGTACCATAATCTAATGGTCCATTGAGCATCGATGCCCAAATGAGATGTCCATTCTCCTTGTTCAACATATAAAGTTCCATTCGGGAAGCCCATTCCTCATACATAGTCTTCACCAACATTGGTGGACGATTATCCGTACCCGAGAGGATGGACTTATCCGTAAGAGATGTGTACTCCATTTCAATAAGTTAAGATTTACAAACGTTGATCGATCAATGAAAGAAAGTAAATGAGTTTGTTGTTGTGAGTTGAAGTCGAGAAACAATGTTAAAATCCCCTAAAATATGTTCTCAATAAACAAAAAATTCCAAGTCAAAAATTTGTGATTATCGGAATGTTGATCGGAATAGTGATCTGAATGCTGATCGGAATGTCCTATCGGAATACTTTATAGGAATGCTGATCGGAATGTGATTATCTGAATGCTGATCGGAATGTGATTATCTGAATGCTGATCGGAATACCCTGATTGGAATACCAAATCGGAATACCTAGTCGGAATACCTAATCGAAATACCTAATCGGAATACCTGATCGGAATGTACCCAAAATCGGAATCCCTAAACCCTATTCCGATTACACTGATCGGAATGTCCTATAAACCCTTTTCCGATGACCTGATCGGAATAATTCCCACTTTTCTCGGACAAAACTCAACCAATTCGTGATTTTAAGCCAAAAAAGGATCAAAACACCCAAAAATTGTGTGTTTTTAGCCAAAGTAACTATACCAAATCCCTACCACAACTATGTAGAAGATTTGTATCAAGAAATAACCATAAAAAACACAAAAAAAATTTGGTTCGTGTAAAAATGGATCAAAATAGGCGTATGAATCAAGAACACAAACACATGAACAATACAATCATCCCATGGCTTTTGATACCATTTGTAGGATATGTAAATCTTGCTTATGTTTTAGAGAGAGAAAGAGATAAAGAGATGGTGAGAACACACACACTTAGAGAGAGAAAGTGAAAGAAAAACACTTTTTCACTATGTGTAAAAATGAGGAACACACACCCTCTCCATCAAAGGAGAGGGTTTATATACCAAAGCCTTGTGATGGGATTGGGCTTACAATGTTAGGCCGACCTACACATGTTGTAGGCTAGGCTTGACTTTGTTTGTTTAATAAAGATATCTAGACTACGAGCTACTACTTAATATATTGTCGGAGTGACCGAATCTTCCTAAATACGTAAAAACGTATTTCCAACAGTGGTTATCACATGTTTCATATGAATGTTATGGGAAGCTTTTGGTTATGCAATCCTGCATATACCATTGGATTTGATAAAGGTTGGGAGAACTTCTGAATGATGGAAAATTGATGAGATGGCATTTATACATGATCTCATCGTTCTTTTCGGGCTTTAAATGCATAAAAATGTCATAAAATACCATATATATGCTTGTGTTTGTTTACTTGTGTATTTTAGGTATGGATATCGTGAAAAAGACAAAAGATCACAAGTTACAAAGAAAAACGGACACGAGAAACGAAGCCGTACAAAGAACCGGGCCCTAATTCATGAAGAATTCAACAAATACCCTTGAAGACTTGAAGACAAACAAGATTGATCCTCATTTATTAAAGAAATGACACTTAAAACCCTTGTATATTGATAATTACAAGTTTGGTCCCTTAAGTTTGTCAAAATTACACAAAAGGTCCTTCAACTTTAAAGAAATGGCAAGATTAGTCCCTCAACAATTCCAAATTGTCAATTATGGTCCCTCATCAAGCCAAAGATACATTTAAGACCTTTGAAGATCAAGAATGTCCAAGATCAGCCCTTGAAATATCTCAAAATGTCAAAAACAACCCTTGTAAACCTTATTGGAAAGTTTAGTGCCAAAATTGCCAAAAGCTGAAACTTAAATACAAAGGGAAATCGTTTTTAGGGCTGAAATACCTGTTTTACCAAAAATCCCAAAAGACAAGGGCCAAATGTGTACACTTAAACATTCAAATATACAAATTGCGCCAAACACTTTCCATCCCACCAAAAACGGATCAAACGTGTCACTATTCACCTTTTCACACCCAGATTTTACATCAACTTAAACAAAGGGTAAATCTAAATTACCTTGACACACGTTTGATTCACACACTCTAAATCCCATCCCAACCTCAAAACCCTCACTCCCACTCATAATGGACCCCACCCCCAAATACCTGTTCACCTATCATGTGACTACTTGCCCTCCAAGTCATGCCACATGTCAAGATCAACAGCTGAGAGCCCTTGCTTCACCCCAAAGCTAAAATGAACGTTTGGGATCACTTTGGACAGCTCATCAACAACAAACTGCCTCAAGGACTTAAGGGCATTTTAGAGAATTCACTTCTAGGGTTTGTGAATAGTGTAGCCTGGCATTTGCCTATAAAAGGAGACCTCAACATGTGAGAGTCCCTTTGTTCCAGTCTTTACCTTTTAAACTTGTAATTCCTTTTTAAAATTTATAAAAGTTGGTATTTTGAGAAAATTGTAATTCCTTTTTATGTTTTTGAAAGTTGGTGTTGTTTAAAGGGTGATTCTGAGTTCCATAGACTGTTATAAGTGTGCTTGAACCTTTTGGATCAAGGACGTTTATGTTTGGTAAGGTTTTTCAAGTTTGAAAAAGCTTGAAAGAAGGTTCCAATTTTGCTTATTTTTGTGTACTAACCTTTAACGATAAGCTATAAGCTCTTGCAAGCTTGTTGACACCAAGCTTGTGAAGGGATTAGAGCCCTTGGTTGAGTTGTTTGCTGCTTGTGTTGAAGACATCAAGTCCTTGAGTTTCTGCTTTGAAACATCAACCAAGGCATTCATTATCTTTCTTATTTAAGTTCCTTGGTCTTGTTCTAGTTGTTGAACAAGGTCCAAGGAGCATAGCTGGCCTTCCTAGGATGTTGTGGAAGGCAGGTATAACCTCTTGTTAAGATTCCTCTAAAAATTTCATGTTTATGTCTGATTTGGATTTGGTACTTGGATTTTGAGTTCTTGTGTTTGTGCTGGTTATTTTTTAGTTTGATTGTGTTAGTTGTCACCTAGTGTAGCTATTTGATCATTAAAATCAATAGGTTGTGTTTAAAAATCAGAAGTTTGTTTGAAAAGTGGTTGATTAAGGGTTGTTTGGGATTACTGGTTCATAAGGCCTTGTGCCTTGTTCCCTTGGTTCTTAGGGTTTGGGAGGTCTAAACAAGTCCTAATATACAAGTTTTAGTCATTGGTTTACTTTCTGAAAGTTTGGAAAAGGGATTTGAAGTTTTGCAAAAATCTGATAAAAGTGGTTTTGAAATTGGTCAAACACATCAGATCCAATAACTTCTTTGTTTGTTAGATCTAAGGTCTGAAATCTGGTTTGGGAATAGTTTAGGTGATAAGCTATCTATTGGTTGTCTGGTTGTTGAATTTGGTGGCTTATTGTGGATTTTATAGCTTATCAAAAGTTGTTGAAGTGGTCATTTGCGTCAACAAAGTGACCACCTCAATTTGTGCTTGCATTTGTTATCCTAGTGTATGCCTTGTGATTTTGCTGCTTGGAACTTGTTTATGTGCTGCTTGTGATTGGATTTTGCTATTTGGATTGCTTTGTATCAGGCTTATAAGCTAACTGGCTTATTAAGCCCTTATTGCCAAAATCTGTCATCAAAAGGTCAACTGACCTCTTGATTCACAAGGCCTCCTCCTTGAGTCCTTCACAAAATTTGCTTATAACAAGCCCTTGTATCATTCCAGATCATTTGGTGCATTTTGGAGTACTTTGACTTTTGGTCAAATAAGCACTTATTGGCTTATTTTTTAGAACTGCTTATTGGCACATGAAACAACTTGGCTTTTGTAATAGAGATCATTTTTCTTAGCTTAATATCATATCTGGAAGTTTACAAGCCTTTTGGTTAAGCTTTTGCTAGAAAACTAGCTTATTTGGCTTTTTCAGCCAGCTTATTTGCTCTTACAGCTTATTCTACTTGGCTTTTTGTGATTTTCTTGATTGATTATTCTTAGTTAAGCTATTTGTGAGCTTTTGCAACAAACTAGAGCTTCTGAGGTGCCCTAAATCTCAAACCCGACTATTTTGTCTTTTAGTGAATTTTTACTTTGCTTATTTCTGGCTTATTGAGTGTGCTTTTTCAAAATTTCTTTTTACAGATCTCATAAGCATCCCAAAAGAAGGTTGTGTGTCAAGTTAGAGCTTATGGCATTGGCTTATTGCTTAATGGACTGAAAAGCCCAATAAGAATAAGCTGTGTGTTTAATAAGCTGTGAAAAGCTCACATTCAGCTTTTGGGCCTTTAGAGTTTTGTTCTTAGAATTAAATTTTGAGTCAGATAGGGCTTTTCCAAGTCAATTGGGCCAAGTTTGACTTTTTGGGCCCAAAAGCCCATTTGGTTTGACTGTTTTTGGTTTTGGCCCATTTGAGGGCCCAATAGGGGTATTCTGGTCATTTCACTTTGATTTTCTGATTATTTAGGTAAAAATAAACTAGTTTGCAAGTTTTTAGAATTTTTTATAATTTTTGGATTTTTAATATTATTTTAATATTATTTTATTATTATTTTCCAAATTTCACATTTTCCAACTTTTTACATTTTTCTTAGCTTTAATATATTAAAATAGGAATTTATCAACTTTTAGAATAATTTTATCATTTCTAGATTAATTTTTATAATTATTTAAAGTTTTAATAGTTTTTAAATCATTTTAAATAGTTTTTATTAGTTTAAAATTTTCTAAAAATATTTTTTAATCTTTTTAAGTCATTTTAGAGGTTTACCAATTGAAAAATCTTTATTTGGGCTTTTTGATAATTTATTTGATTTTTAGGGCTTTAATTAGCATTTAAAAATTGAATATTTAATTATTTAAAAGGTTTGGAAAAGTTTTGATCATTGGTAAACTCTTAGTTTATTAATTTTGATTTTTGGTGAATTTTTGGTAATTTTTAGAATTAATTTTTATTTTTGTAGTTTTTAAGGTTTTACGTTTTAACTTTCTAGTAGTAATTTTTACGTCTTCGTCATTTTTTTTTCTCATCCCCTTCTAAACCAATCATTAATCTCAAACATTTAACAAGTTTTTCACACACATATACCTCCTTGGGAAACGAACTTTCACACCATAAGGGTCATTAGTGCTTGATTTTCCTAAATCATCACTCGATACTTTTCCCTATTTACTCTCTTTTCCTAAAGAGTAGTAAAACACTACAATCATTTTGGCGCCGCTGCCGGGGAGGTGTGTCGTGATTAATTTTTATTGTTGTTTTTTAATATAACCATAAATAGTATTTGTATTAGTAGAACTCTACTAATACGTATTATCGGTTTTCTTGGTTTTTCTTGTAAAAATATTGTTACTATATTGTATTAAGTATCACAACAAATAAACAATATCTCCAAAAGTTTTTTAAAAACACAACCTTAATTGGGATTTCATCACTCAATTATTTTATTCGAATCTCAAACAAAAAGAAAAAGGCAAAAATAGATAAATACTTTCGTGAAGCTCGATTTTGAAAAATACAAACTATAAGGTGGGTATAAGGCGGGTATTATAAAATATACCCTAAGGAAAAAGGCTCTTAAGTGCTTCGGACCGCCTGTTTCCCCGCTTGCTTGTGAGTATTTTGAGATTGAAGGCTAATCGAGGGTTTTGCCGCCCAAAGTATTATTACGTATAATATATTTGCTTGGTTTCTTTGTGATTAAACCCTCTTGAACAATTTGGTTTTCACCAAAGTTCTAATGTCATTCGAAGGCGTTCACTCCACGTGATCGTTTTCATTCCTTTGAGGTTTCTTTAATCAAGAGTTTGATTCGAGGAGAGATTTTGTAGATTGTTGTCTACGAAGATACACCAAAATCCAAAAAATTAAATATCATCAAAAACACAAAAAATTGAAAATTCACAAAACACCCAAAAAGAATCTTGTTTGCTCACCTCCCATTCTTCGTGAAGTTTATGATCACTCGTAATCAAGCAAAACGAGCTCGTAAACGCCTTCAAAAGCAAGCCAATCAAGAGACGTTGATTGAAGAACAACCTCCAATTGTTGAACCTATTGTAGAACAAGAAGTCGTCATGGCTAATCGTACTATGATGGAGTTGCTACAAGCACCCACCGAGGGTTTTGGAGAGGCTATTGTGATTCCCGCCATTCTTGCGGAGAATTTAGAGATTAAGACGGGTTTAATGTCGATGTTGCAAGCAAATAAGTTTAGAGGTCATGAGAAAGACAACCCGCACTATCACATTAGGAATTTTAACCGTCTCACCGCTACTAGCAAGTTTAAGGATGTTCCACATGACGCCATTAAGATGATGTTTTTTCCATACTCGTTAGATGGACCCGCAAAAATTTGGCTTGAGAAAGAACCGCCAAACTCGATTTTGACATGGGCCGATCTCGTTTCTAAGTTTGTGAACAAGTTTTTTCCACCATCTAAAACAATACATTTGAAAAATGAGATTTCACGATTTATGCAAAGAAATAATGAAAGTTTTTCAATGGCATGGGAACGCTTAAAAGAAATGTTACATGAATGTCCACACCATGATTTTACGGAATTTCATCAAATTGATACTTTTTATAATGGGCTTACTGATCATGAACGAGATTATTTGAATGCCGCCGCGGGCGGTAATTTTTTGTGCAAGACGACAAATGAGGCTTTACAAATCATTGAGAATAGATCTAAGGTTTATAGCCCTCGTAACACACCGAGTGTTGCCAATTTGGGTTCGTCTTCATCGTCATCGTCTCGTAGCATTAATGCCTTACATGATGAAGCTAATGAGGAAAATCGGTTTTTTGATAGATTTGCTAATCTTATGTCCCATTGGAAAGCTCAAGAAGCTTCAAACTCCGCTTCGGTTAAAGAGGTTGCTAAGAGTTGTTTGTCTTGTGGTGGAGCTCATGATCTTTCCGAGTGCATTACCGCGGATGGTAACACTTCGAGTGCTTATGTAGCAACGGGAACTTACAACCAAAACGGTCAAGGTTCCCGCCAAAATCAAGCTCCACCAAATCAAAATGTTAATAATTATCGAAACAACGACCAAGGTGGTAATTACCAAGGCAATTCACACAATTACAACAAAGGGAATTATCAAAATGGGAATGGAAAAATTTCTAATCAAAACCAAAACCGTGATTTTCAAAACACTACACAAGGTTTTCAAAATGCTCACACTAAAAATCTTCAAGGTGAATTTTTGGATTATGCTAAAGCAAATGATGCTAAATTTGATAACATGCAACGTGAGATGATTAGCTTAAGATCCGAGTTGAAAAACGAGCTAAAAATGAACTTGCTAATGAACTTAAAACTCATGCAAATAAAATGGAAGGAAATGTCCAACGTCTTCAACAAAACCAACAAAAGATGGAATTAGGACAACATGAGATTAAGCAAGAGTTATTAAAAGCGGATGCTAGGCAATCAAAATTTGAGGACCGAATGGCTAAGATGTTTGAAGCAATCATGTGTAAACCCTCTTCCTCGGGTGGTCTTCCTAGTGATACCATTGTAAACCCGAAGGGAGAAATGAAGGTTATTACTACACGAAGTGGTAAAACTTTCAAGGAACCAATCTCTCGTCCAAGTACTTCTACGGAGAAGGAAATCGAGAATGAACCCGAGGTGATGGTCGAAAAGGAGCACATTACAATCCCACGAAGTACCGCTCATACCACACCTATGGTTGAACCAATACCAATTATGGAACCTGAGTTTCCAAGGCCGTTGCCTAATGACCAACCCACACCACCTTTTCCCTACCCTTAGAGACGAAACAAAGAGAAATTCCAAGAACGTAACAAACAACAAATCGATCTTTTTATAAAGATGTTTCAACAAGTGCATTTTGATGTGAGTTTAGCCGACGCGTTGTTGTATATGCCTCGTTTCGCTTCCACTTTTAAAAGTATGATGAGCGATAAGGAAAAGCTTTCAAAGCTTGCTAATTTTTCTTCGGTTTATCTTAACTGCATACCGGAAAAAGTTGGTGATCCTGGAAAGTTTCTCATTCCTTATGACATACAAGATATGAAAGAATGCCTCGCCTTGGCCGATCTTGGTGCAAGCATTAATTTGATTCCATTTTCCATTTGGAAATCGCTTTCGCTTCCGGCTCTTATTCCTTCGAACATGTCTATCGAGATGGCCGATCATTCTACGATTTTAGCATGTGGAGTAGCCGAAGATGTTTTCGTGAAAGTGGGGAAGTTCTACTATCCCGTTGATTTTATAGTAGTTGACATCCCCACGGATCCTCAAGTTCCTCTAATTTTAGGTCGTTCATTTTTAGACACTTCGAGATCGCTTATCGATGTTCATGCAAGAACTATCACTTTGAGATTCAACGAAGAGGAACTTGTTATAAACGCTACTCAGAACTCGAAACCTTCTCATGTTTATACAATCGCTACATCGTTGATGTGGTTTGCGATGAGTTTTCACAAGAAGTGTTAGGTTTTTCGGATAGCTCGTCAAGTGGCAATCCCACTATTTTGGATCTGATTCTTGCTAATTCCACACCAAATCTCACTCCATTCCAAGGAGGCGATCTCACTTCAAAAGAAATCGACAATGAAGATGAGGTGTTGATCAGTGATGATACTTCTATTCCACCATTTCTTCCGCCGATGGAAGTTATGAGTGTTGAACCAAAATCTTCAATCGAGGAACCACCTATCCTTGAATTGAAAGATCTTCCTTCTCATTTTGAATACGCATTCTTGGAAGGTGATGACAAGTTGCCGGTTATTATTGCAAAAGGTCTTGCCAATGATGAAAAAACCAAGCTCTTGAAAGTTCTTAAGGCTCATAAAGGGGAAATTGCGTGGAAAATATCCTACATTAAGGGTATTGACCCAAAATTTTGTACTCACAAGATTTTAATGGAGGAGGAATACAAACCCGCAATTCAAAGTCAAAGAAGGGTGAATCCCAAAATTCACGATGTCATTAAAAAGGAGGTCCTTAAACTCCTTGACGCGGGAATGATTTATCCTATATCTGATATCCCATGGGTGAGACCAATCCATTGTGTCCCTAAAAAGGGAGGAATGACCGTTGTGCCTAATGAAAACAACGAGTTAATTCCCACTCGTGTTTTGACCGGTTGGAGGGTGTGTATTGACTACCGAAAGTTAAATGACGCCACTCGTAAAGACCACTTTCCTTTGCCCTTCATGGATCAAATGTTGGAGCGACTTGCGGGAAATGAATTCTATTGCTTTTTAGATGGTTTTCCGGTTACATTCAAATCCCTATCGACCCTCGTGATCAAGAGAAGACTACGTTTATGTGTCCTTATGGAACGTTCGCTTATCGTAGGATGCCTTTTGGACTTTGTAATGCACCGGGTACGTTTCAACAGCGTATGATGGTGATTTTTCACGATATGATCGAGAAGTCGATGGAAGTGTTTATGGATGACTTCTTGGTGTTTGGCAATTCGTTCACGTCGTGTTTATCTAATCTCGAGCAAATGTTAAAACGTTGTGAAGAAACCAATCTTGTGCTTAATTGGGATTAATGTCATTTTATGTGTAAACAAGGAATCGTCTTAGGACATAAGGTGTCGAAGGCGGGGATTGAGGTCGATAAAGCTAAGGTAGACGTCATCGCCAAGTTACCTCATCCCAAAACCGTTAAGGGAGTTAGGAGTTTCCTAGGCCACGCGGGCTTTTATCGTCGTTTCATCAAGGACTTTTCGAAAATCTCTCGACCTATGACACACCTTCTCGAGAAGGATGCTCCGTTTAACTTCAATGAGGATTGTGTTAGAGCTTTCGAAACTCTCAAAAGGAAACTTACCGAAGCTCCCATTCTTGTTGCTCCTAATTGGGAATTACCCTTTGAAATCATGTGCGATGCAAGTGATTATGTTATAGGCGCCGTCTTAGGGTAACGTTATGACAAGCATTTCCGTCCTATCCATTATGCTAGTAAGACGATGACCGAGGCTCAATTAAAGTACACCACAACGGAAAAGGAATTCCTTGCCGTGGTCTATGCTTTTGAGAAATTCCGACCTTATAGCATCGTGTATACCGACCATTCGGCTATCAAGTATCTCCTAGCTAAGCAAGATGCTAAGCCGAGATTGCTTCGTTTGATGCTCCTCCTCCAAGAATTTGATGTCACCGTGCTTGACAAAAAAGGAGCCGAGAATCTAGCGGCCGATCATCTCTCTCGTCTAGAAGATCCTCACAAAGATGTTTTCGAGAACAAGGAAATCATCGAAACATTTCCTCTCGAGACTCTCGGTGTAGTGAATTCTAAAGACACCACCTCATGGTTTGCCGACATTGCAAATTACCATGCGGGCAATTTCATAATCAAGGGTATGACGACACAACAAAAACGAAAATTCTTTCGTGACGTCAAGTTCTATTTTTGGGACGACCCTTATCTCTTTCGAGTTTGTGCGGATCAACTCGTTCGACATTGTGTGTTTGGTGCCGAAGCTTCTAATATCCTTAGAGCTTGTCACGAGGGACCCACGGGTGGTCACCACGGTGCTAATCTCACGGCTAAGAATGTGTTTGATGTCGGCTTCTTTTGGCCTTCTATCTATCGTGATGCACACGCACTTGTGAAGTCGTGTGATTCGTGCCAACGTCAAGGAAAATCGTCTCAACGTGATGAAATGCCGCAAAACATAATTCAAGTGTGTGAGATTTTCGACATATGGGGAATAGACTTTATGGGGCCGTTCCCATCGTCTCATGGCAACAAATATATCCTCGTCGCGGTGGACTACCTTTCTAAGTGGGTGGAAGCTAAGGCTTTGCCTACTAATGATGCTCGTGTGGTAGTGAAGTTTTTGAAGCAACTATTCTCTCGGTTCGGAACCCCTCGTGCTATTATAAGCGATCGTGGAACCCTTTTTTGTAATGACCAATTCGAAAAGGTTCTAAAGAAATATGGAGTTACTCATCGTCTTTCTACGGCTTATCACCCGCAAACGAGTGGACAAGTCGAGGTTTCGAACCGAGCATTGAAGAGGATTTTAGAGAGGTCAACTGGAGAAAACCGTGCTTCATGGTCCGACAAACTCGATGACGCTTTATGGGCCTTTAGGACCGCTTATAAGACACCTATCGGTTGCACTCCTTATAAGTTAGTCTATGGGAAGAATTGTCATTTTCCCATTGAGTTGGAGCACAAGGCATATTGGGCCCTTAAGCATGCAAACTTTGACTTGAAGACCGCGGGATATCACCGGAAAATACAATTGAATGAATTGGATGAATTAAGAGATAATGCTTATGAAAATTCATTAATTTTTAAAGAAAAGACTAAAAAGTTTCATGATTCAAAGATTAAAAAACGGGTTTTTAACTTTGGTGATCAAGTGTTGCTTTTTAACTCTCGACTTAAGATATTTTCCGGGAAATTGAAATCTCGTTGGTCGGGTCCATTCACCATTACACAAGTGTTTCCTTATGGGACCACTGAGCTAGCTCAAGATGATGCTCCTAATTTCAAGGTGAATGGACATAGGCTTAAGCACTACTTTGGTGGGGAAATTCCTTCAATGGTTGCCCTCGACCAAATGACCTTCCCCAATGATAATTAGCATTGAGGGGATCGAGTCCAGCTCATGACTCGGTAATCAAAAACGAGGTGCCTCGTGGGGGAGATCCCATGCTTATCCTTTATGCTTACTATTCACTAATAAGGGGACTTGTACCCTTTCAACTCGTTGTCTCGTGGTTGTTTGTGATTGTGTTATCTAGATCATCATCATCATCTACGATTGAAGACTCTCATGTTCGTTTACGTGAGCCTCCATCGTTTGAAGAATTTTTTCACGAATCCATTGACATATCCTATATTGTTCTAACAATTATCTTTTAAGCATACTTAATAAACGGCTTTAGATATATTGTTGATCACCCTTTCCATGCTAGATCCTAAGCATTCGAATCTTCGTCTCTAGTATGGGGGTGCTCCACCTTTAGACTCGAAACATTGAGGACAATGTTTACTTTTAGTATGGGGGGTGAATAGGTACTTGCTTTGCTACACCCTCACGCTTTCCAATTTTCAATGTTTTGTACGCTTTCCAATTTTCAATGTTTTGTTGCTAATAAGGCTAAAATGGCCAAATTTTAAAATTTTTCTTAGTTTTCATAAGTGTTTTTAAGACACGAATCTATATTTTCCGTTAGGTAGAATAAGAGTTAATTTTTGACTTGATGGGCATTTGGAGCCATTTACATTCCTTAACCCGCTCAATTCAAGTTTTGATAGACTTTTATATAGGGAGCTTTAAAACGCGAAAGTCTTAATTCATTCGGGTTAAGAACAAGAACTTTTCGCAAGTTCCTATAATTGATCCTAGAAAGTCACTTATCAAGGGAACTATAAAATGCATTCTCTAAACTTGAAAAAGTCCAAGAAAGTGCAAGATCCTATAGGTGGCTTGAAAACCCAAAACTTTGATTTGATATAGTCTTAATGAAAGCTAATCCAAATTTGGCTTAATTTTGACTTGCATGGCTAAGTATTCACGAGTCTCTTTAATTAGAGGTCTTTATATAGTGAAGAACGAGAAATGATAGAGTTAGACAAGTGATCATGCTAAACGTAGAACATGAAAATGTTCTTTCAAAAACTCATATGTTTTTAATTGTGGCTTTTTATTCCCATAAGATCAATGCATTAGGAATAAATCATAATTGCAATAAGTAAGGTCGTACAATTTGAAAGGTTACTTAGCCTCTAGCGCAAGATCGTTTAAAAGTTGCTCGGGGTTGAATAGAGTTCATAGCCAAGGCATAACTTATTGAAGCGGGACGCGAAGATTGGCGGTCATCCAAAAAGGCCCTAACAAGGCATGAGGAGCTCTATTTTTACTAAAGATCCAAAGATGATGTGAAGTATCATTATTCCTAAATCAATATGAAGGATCGAGACACACGATGAAAAGCAATTACTCCCCTAAAGATCATGGAGAAAGTCTATCCAAAAAGACCCTTATAAGGTATGAGGATAAATATATCCATGTTCGAAAAGGAGGCGGATCGTTGTATATAAAAATCCAAAGTAAAGATTGAAGAAAAATGATGAAGTCGTGGTTCAAATATGAAGAATCTCTCAAAAACGTCAAGTGAAGAAATTCCAAATATATGAAGAGAAGACCATAATTTCGAGAACGTCTTCCTAAGATTTGAAGTATGAAGTACATGCCAAATATCGGTCCGAGAAAGGTCTCAAATCGTGAAACGAGTTATGCCAAGATATGAATTAAGGAGATACACGAGAAGCCGTTTTAAAAGATCTTGTCCTTCGGCTAACTATTGATCAAATCGTGCTACTTTGCTTTCGGACTAATAACTACTCAAATAAGTCAATATGAATCACTTGTGATCCATGACAAATAGATAAAAAATGCTAGTAACCCATTTCTTTTTATAATAACTAGGATTGCGGGGAGAAAAAGTATTACACAATTTGGACGTATGAGTAGTGTTAGCATTGTGACTTGTACCAACAATGATCTCGTTTTTGCACTTAGCATGGAATGTATGACAATTAAGGATGACGAAGTTTACTCTAAGGGACATTTACTTGTTTCTATTCTTTGACCCTAAAAGTCACTTTTTGTGATGAAAATCATACATTATGTCTTTACACATCTACGTAGTGTGTTGCAAGTTTTTTACTCTTCAATAAAGGTTAATAAAATTGAACTTTGGTGATGCTTAGATACTTTATTCTAGCATTGTGTGAGGGCACGGCAATGGCTTAGTATGGGGGAGTGATGAGATGGCATTTATACATGATCTCATCGTTCTTTTCGGGCTTTAAATGCATAAAAATTTCATAAAATACCATATATATGCTTGTGTTTGTTTACTTGTGTATTTTAGGTATGGATATCGTGAAAAAGACAAAAGATCACAAGTTACAAAGAAAAACGGACACGAGAAACGAAGCCGTACAAAGAACCGGGCCCTAAATCATGAAGAATTCAACAAATACCCTTGAAGACAAACAAGATTGATCCTCATTTATTAAATAAATGACACTTAAAACCCTTGTATATAGATAATTACAAGTTTGGTCCCTTAAGTTTGTCAAAATTACACAAAATGTCCTTCAACTTTGAAGAAATGGCAAGATTGGTCCCTCAACAATTACAAATTGTCAATTATGGTCCCTCATCAAGCCAAAGATACATTGAAGACCTTTGAAGATCAAGAATGTCCAAGATCATCCCTTGAAATATCTCATAATGTCAAAAACAACCCTTCTAAACCTTATTGGAAAGTTTAGTGCCAAAATTGCCAAAAGCTGAAACTTAACTACAAAGGGAAATCGTTTTTAGGGCTGAAATACCTGTTTTACCAAAAATCCCAAAACACAAGGGCCAAATGTGTACACTGAAACATTCAAATATACAAATTGCGCCAAACACTTTCCATCCTACCAAAAACGGATCAAACGTGTCACTATTCACCTTTTCACACCCAGATTTTACATCAACTTAAACAAAGGGTAAATCTAAATTACCTTGACACACGTTTGATTCACACACTCTAAATCCCATCCCAACCTCAAAATCCTCACTCCCACTCACAATGGACCCCACCCCCAAATACCCGTTCACCTATCATGTGACTACTTGCCCTCCAAGTCATGCCACGTGTCAAGATCAACAGCTGAGAGCCCTTGCTTCACCCCAAAGCTAAAATGAACGTTTGGGATCACTTTGGACAGCTCATCATCAACAAACTTCCTCAAGGACTTAAGGGCATTTTATAGAATTCACTTCTAGGGTTTGTGAATAGTGTAGCCTGGCATTTGCCTATAAAAGGAGACCTCAACATGTGAGAGTCCCTTTGTTCCAGTCTTTACCTTTTAAACTTGTAATTCCTTTTTAAAATTTATAAAAGTTGGTATTTTGAGAAAATTGTAATTCCTTTTTATGTTTTTGAAAGTTGGTGTTGTTTAAAGGGTGATTCTGAGTTCCATTGATTGTTATAAGTGTGCTTGAACCTTTTGGATCAAGGATGTTTATGTTTGGTAAGGTTTTTCAAGTTTGAAAGAAGGTTCTGATTTTGCTTATTTTTGTGTACTAACCCTTAACCATAAGCTATAAGCTCTTGCAAGCTTGTTGACACCAAGCTTGTGAAGGGATTAGAGCCCTTGGTTGAGTTGTTTGCTGCTTGTGTTGAAGACATCAAGTCCTTGAGTTTCTGCTTTGAAACATCAACCAAGGCATTCATCATCTTTCTTATTGAAGTACCTTGGTCTTGTTCTAGTTGTTGAACAAGGTCCAAGGAGCATAGTTGGCCTTCCTAGGATGTTGTGGAAGGCAGGTATAACCTCTTGTTAAGATTCCTCTAAAAATTTCATGTTTATGTCTGATTTGGATTTGGTACTTGGATTTTGAGTTCTTGTGTTTGTGCTGGTTATTTTTGAGTTTGATTGTGTTAGTTGTCACCTAGTGTAGCTATTTGATCATTAAAATCAATAGGTTGTGTTTAAAAATCAGAAGTTTGTTTGAAAAGTGGTTGATTAAGGGTTGTTTGGGATTACTACTTCATAAGGCCTTGTGGCCTTGTTCCCTTGGTTCTTAGGGTTTGGGAGGTCTAAACAAGTCCTAATATACAAGTTTTAGTCATTGGTTTACTTTCTGAAAGTTTGGAAAAGGGATTTGAAGTTTTGCAAAAATCTGATAAAAGTGGTTTTGAAATTGGTCAAACACATCAGATCCAATAACTTCTTTGTTTTTTGGATCTAAGGTCTGAAATCTAGTTTGGGAATAGTTTAGGTGATAAGCTATCTATTGGTTGTCTGGTTGTTGAATTTGGTGGCTTATTGTGGATTTTATAGCTTATCAAAAGTTGCTGAAGTGGTCATTTGCATCAGCAAAGTGACCACCTCAATTTGTGCTTGCATTTGTTATCCTAGTGTATGCCTTGTGATTTTGCTGCTTGGAACTTGTTTATGTGCTGCTTGTGATTGGATTTTGCTATTTGGATTGCTTTGTATCAGGCTTATAAGCTAACTGGCTTATGCCCTTATTGCCAAAATCTGTCATCAAAAGGTCAACTGACCTCTTGATTCACAAGGCCTCCTCCTTGAGTCGTTCACAAAATTTGCTTATAACAAGCCCTTGTATCATTCCTGATCATTTGGTGCATTTTGGAGTACTTTGACTTTTGGTCAAATAAGCACTTATTGGCTTATTTTTGAGAACTGCTTATTGGCACATGCAACAACTTGGCTTTTGTAATAGAGATCATTTTTCTTAGCTTAATATCATATCTGGAAGTTTACAAGCCTTTTGGTTAAGCTTTTGCTAGAAAACTAGCTTATTTGGCTTTTTCAGCCAGCTTATTTGCTCTTACAGCTTATTCTACTTGGCTTTTTGTGATTTTCTTGATTGATTATTCTTAGTTAAGATATTTGTGAGCTTTTGCAACAAACTAGAGCTTCTGAGGTGCCCTAAATCTCAAACCCGACTATTTTATCTTTTAGTGAATTTTTACTTTACTTATTTTCTGGCTTATTGAGTGTGCTTTTTCAAAATTTCTTTTTACAGATCTCATAAGCATCCCAAAAGAAGGTTGTGTGTCAAGTTAGAGCTTATGGCATTGGCTTATTGCTTAATGGACTGAAAAGCCCAATAAGAATAAGCTGTGTGTTTAATAAGTTGTGATAAGCTCACATTCAGCTTTTGGGCCTTTAGAGTTTTGTTCTTAGAATTAAATTTTGAGTCAGATAGGGCTTTTCCAAGTCAATTGGGCCAAGTTTGACTTTTTGGGCCCAAAAGCCCATTTGGTTTGACTATTTTTGGTTTTGGCCCATTTGAGGGACCAATAGGGGTATTCTGGTCATTTCACTTTGATTTTCTGATTATTTAGGTAAAAATAAACTACTTTGCAAGTTTTTAGAATTTTTTATAATTTTTGGATTTTTAATATTATTTTAATATTATTTTATTATTATTTTTCAAATTTCACATTTTCCAACTTTTTACATTTTTCTTAGCTTTAATATATTAAAATAGGAATTTAGCAACTTTTAGAATAATTTTATCATTTCTAGATTAATTTTTATAATTATTTTAAGTTTTAATAGTTTTTATTAGTTTAAATTTTCTAAAAATAGTTTTTAATCTTTTTAAGTCATTTTAGAGGTTTACCAATTGAAAAATCTTTATTTGAGCTTTTTTATAATTTATTTGATTTTTAGGGCTTTAATTAGCATTTAAAAATTGAATATTTAATTATTTAAAAGGTTTGAAAAAGTTTTGATCATTGTTAAACTCTTAGTTTATTAATTTTGATTTTTGGTGAATTTTTGGTAATTTTTAGAATTAATTTTAATTTTTGTAGTTTTGAAGGTCTTACGTTTTAACTTTCTAGTAGTAATTTTTACGTCTTCGTCATTTTTTTTCTCATCCCCTTCTTAACCAATCATTAATCTCAAACATTTAACAAGTTTTTCACACACATATACCTCCTTGGGAAACGAACTTTCACACCATAAGGGTCATTAGTGCTTGATTTTCCTAAATCATCACTCGATACTTTTTCCTATTTACTCTCTTTTCCTAAAGAGTAGTAAAACACTACAATCACTTTGGCGCCGCTGCCGGGAGGTGTGTCGTGATTAATTTTTATTGTTGTTTTTTAATATAACTATAAATAGTATTTGTATTAGTGGAACTCTACTAATACGTATTATTGGTTTTCTTGGTTTTTCTTGTAAAAATATTATTACTATATTGAATTAAGTATCACAACAAATAAACAATATCTCCAAAAGTGTGAAAACACAACCTTAATTGGGATTTCATCACTCAATTATTGTATATATATATCGGGGCCTTAACAGTAGCTTTAAGGTTGGGGAAAAAGGGAGGAGTTAGCTAACATATGTAAGGGAATAGGGTTTCCGTTACAAAGATCATGGGTATGTTTAGGTGGGCGTTTTGCTTATCGTTTGGAGACCTAAAAATCGGGACTGTTTTGGGTAAAATGTTAACGGGACGGGTTATGAAGTAAACTGAGTTAAGCGCTTTATAGAGGGGTGTAATGAGATGCTTAGAGCATATAAATGAGGTCTATATATGGGAGAAGGTTAGATGTCCATCATAGGTTGATGAGCCATCTTAGTGTTTGGTTCATGTTTTGATTGTGTGCTTTTGTTTGTTAGCTTTTTGCTAGTGCGCGGACATTTGGAGAAGCTCAATCAGGTGAGTTTCATAGTCCCATATCTTTTAATGATTTTCACTTCCAAATGAGATAGAAGAGACACTGTATGGTTTTGTAACTAATGCTGTGAATTTTTTATGGTTTGTGATGGACTTGTGTGTGCACTTATGTGATTAACTGCTATGTGATTCTTGATTGTGTTTATGATTTGGATTGGGGGACACGTACCGTCTCAGTTATTGTGGTTTGACTTGGTACCAAGGGGATGTTGACAAGGCGGGGCCTTGGGGAGGTACATAGATGTGTGAGCATCTGTGGGACCAATGGATAATGACAAGGCGGGGCCTTGGGATTGGTACATAGGTGTATGGGCGCGTATGGTACCGTGGTGTTTGGTAAGGTTGGGAGCCTTGGATTTGGTTTGGAATGATTGATCTTGAATGTTAGTTGTTAATGCATACTTGTAGCACATTGTCCATATGTTTAGTGGTTTATGGTTGTTCACAGCTTATTTTAATCTGTTTTTGGTTGGAGTCTAAACCTATGACTCTCACAAACATTATATTAACGTGTTTTAGTGTCTCTTTCAGGTGATAAAGTGGTTCAGCGTGAGAACATATGTGGTTAGGATTGGAGTCGCGTAGGAATGCATTTTGAAGGAGATCCATGTTCCTTCTTAGTTTATTATTCTGTTTGTTTCAATAAGTGATACTATGAACCTATATGTTGATTTGTTTGTGTTATTTGTTTGTCTTGGGTAAGAGGTAGGACTGTTACCTACTTACTTAGACTCCTGCATTAATGAGATATTGTCATGACTTTTATGTCACCTTTTATGACATTTTTAATTCATATAGTTCTCTCTATAGACACGTTGTGGTTGTGATGATATCCATACGTCGCGCCCCATATTCCGCCATGGTGGGGTGTGACACTTTTGCCCCAAATACTTTTCCAAAGTATTTTCAGGGGTATTTCTTGCCATTTATTGATTCTTGAAGGGTTGTTTTGACAGTTTCTTCAATGATAATGGTCTTGACTTATATGGTTGACTTCTTGGAGGACCGAAATTGACAAGTCATACTTTTTGAGGGACCAATTTTTCCATTTCTTGAAAGTCAGGGGTCCTTTTGGTAACTTGACATTTTTAAAGGACCAAACTTGTAAATTTTTGTAACTTGAAGGCCTTCATGGTATGTTTGACTTTGAGGAGGACTAATATTGACAATTTAGTTTTGTTGAGGGACTAAATTTGCCAATTCTTCAAAGTTAAGGGCCCTTTTTGTAATTTTGACAAACTTTAGGGACCAATCTTGTAATTATGAAGACACAAGGGTTTAAAGTGTCAATTCTTCAATATTAGAGGACCCTTACTGCATAATCTTCAAATCTTCAAGGGTTATTCTTGGAAAATCTTCATTCGGGCTTGGTTCATTGTGCGGCTTCGTTTCCCGTGTTTATTTTTGCATGATTCTTGTGATCTTTTGTCATTTTCTCAATATCCGTACCTAATATAAACAAGTAACAAATACAAGCATATATTTGGCCATTTGCATTTAAAGCCTTTTTTGGACGATGAGACTATGTATAAAAGCAGTCTCATCACTCCCCCATACTAAACCATTGTCGTGCCCTCACGCAATGCTAGAATAAAGTATCGTAGCACCTCCAAAATTCATTTTTATTCACGTTTATTGAATGATAAACTAGCTACACTACTACTATTACTACTACTTGTGTTTTAGACATAATGTATGATTTTCATCGCAAAATGGGACGTTTAGGTTTATAGAATAAGAACACGTGAATGCTTCGTTAGAAATAATTTCATCGTCCTCGATTTTCACCCCAATTCCATGCTAAGCGTGCAACGAGATAATTGTCATTATAAGTTAGTAATGGTAACACTACTCATATGCCCTAATCACGTACTTATCCTCCCATTTTCCTAAGTTGTATCTCTTATGTTTTATTTTGTCTTGAATGTTTCACGAGGATACATTGTTTGACTTATGCGATAATAGAGATTTAGGTCTAAAAATAGAGTCCTAACGGTGTAAACAAGACCATCAAATTAATAACCCCTCCTAATAGAAAATGATGTTAAAAAATTAAGTCAACAAGAAGGATCGATAAACACGGTTTTATAACGGTTTTGAACATGAGACTTATTACCAAGACTTTTATACGCCCCCTAACGGAAGGGCCTTATTATCATAGGTTTACCTCCATCTTTTATTCAACTTCGCCATGAAGCTTTTATTATGAATTCGGTCTTGCCTTGCCTTTTATTATCCTCCTCATCGGTGGTTTTATTATGGCCAAAGACGTATATCCTCACGCTAAGGCGAATTTTGGATCTTTAAAGCTTCAAAGATTAAGGCTTGATTCACATTCAATTTTGCATAGATTTTTCAGCCTTGTGAGCTTCAAATTGTTTGCTTGATTTAGGTGAGCATTTGAAATCTTATTATTGGGTGAAGCTTTCGATTATTCGGGTTGCCTATACTTCAAAACCGTGATGCTGGCGATACCTTAATGTCTTCCCAATTTAATTACATGGAAGCTACTAGAAAAGACTAGAAACCAACGATCAAGACTAAACCGCTAAGTCAATATTTATTAAGCAAAAATTATTTACAAGCGAAGGGAGAATAAGCAAATAACGAGAACACATGAGTTTTTGAAAGAATACGAGTACTCTACGTTTAGCATAGTAACTTATAATTAACTCTATCATTTCAGGTCCTCATTTAAGAGACTTAGCCTAATATAAGTTAAGGAATCGAAGCTAAGTGCTCAAAACGTACGGCCGAGTCAATAATTACTCTTATTCTCGCCATCGGAAAATCTACATTCGTGTCTTCAAACACTTATAAAACATGAGAAAATTTTTAAAATTTGGCCATTTTTAGCCTTATTTTGCAACAAAACGATAAACAAAAAGATAAACTTTAGAAAGCGTGAAGGTTTGGCAAGCCAAGTATCTATTCACCCCCCCATACTGAAGTTAAACATTGTCCTCAATGTTTCGAGTCTAGGGGTGCAAACACCCCCATACTAGAGACGTAGTCGAATGCTTAATCTAGCATGGAAAAGGTGTAACCATTAAATTTAAAGCCGTTTATGAAGTGTGCTATAAACCTAAGGTTAGAACATCAAAGGATATATCATGGATATTGAGAAAGTCTTCAAAGCAAACGATCGAGTGCTCCCATAAAACGAACACGAGAGGCTCCAATCGTGAAGATCATGATCATCTAAAATCCACAATTCACAAACAACCACGGAACAAAGGTTGGAAGGGCACAAATCCCCATACGTTACTACATTAGAAAGCGATAATATGTACATAGGATGAGCATGGGACTCCCCCACGAGGCACCTCTTTTTTGATTACCGAGTCATGAGCTCAACTCGATCCCCTCAATACTAATTATCATTAGGGAAGGTGATTTGGTCGAGGTAGTTCAAGGATGGAACTTCCCCGCCAAAGTAGTGCTTCAACCTATGTCCATTCACCTTGAAATTGGGGCCATCATCTTGAGCTAGCTCGATGGTCCCATAAGGAAAAACTTGAGTCACGGTGAATGGACCGGACCAACGGGATTTCAACTTACCGGAAAAGATTTTCAAACGAGAGTTAAAAAGCAAAACTTGATCCCCAATGTTAAAAACCCGGTTTTTAATTTTTGAATCATGCAACTTTTTAGTATTTTCTTTATAAATCAATGAATTTTCATAAGCAATATCCCTCAATTCATCCAATTCATTTAATTGCATTTTCCGATGTTTTCCCGCGGTCTCCATATCATCATTACAATGCTTTAGGGCCCAATAAGCCTTGTGTTCCAATTCAATTGGAAAGTGACAATTTTTCCCATACACAAGCATATAAGGAGTGCACCCAATGGGCGTCTTATGAGCGGTTCTAAAGGCCCATAAAGCATCGTCCAACTTATCCGACCAAGATTGTCAGTTTTCCCTAATAGATCTCTACAAGATCCTTTTCAAAGATCGGTTTGAAACCTCGACTTGCCCACTCGTTTGTGGGTGATAAGCTGAAAGACGATGTGTATCCCCATATTTCCTTAGGACCCTTTCGATTTGGTCGTTACAAAAATGGGTTCCACGATCGCTTATGATCGTACGAGGGGTTCCAAACCGAGAAAACAAGCTTTTCAAAAACTTGAATACCACACGAGCATCATTGGTGGGCAAAGCATTTGCTTCCACCCACTTAGATTGGTAGTCAACGGCGAAAAGGATGTACTTATTACCACGAGATGATGGGAACGGCCCCATAAAGTTAATGCCCCAAACGTCAAAGATCTCACACACTTGGATGATATTTTGTGGCATTTCATCTTTTTGTGTGGCTTTTCCTTGTCGTTGGCATGAGTCACACGACTTCACAAGTTCATGTGCATCTCGGTAAAATAGTAGGTCAAAAGAAACCGACATCAAAGACCTTATTAGCCGTGAGATTAACACCGTGGTGACCACCCGTGGGTCTCGTGACAAGCTCTAAGGATGTTAGAAGCTTCGGTACCAAAGACACAACGTCGAATATTTTGATCCGCACAAGTTTGAAACAAGTAAGGATCGTTCAAAAAATAGAACTTGACGTCACGAAAGAATTTTCGTTTTTCTTGAGTCGTCATACCCTTGATGGTGAAGTTGCCCGCATGGTAATTTGCGATGTCCGAAACCATGGGGTGGAAGAATCAAGCTTAGAATTCACTACACCTAGTGTCTCGAGCGGAAATGTTTCGGTGATTTCCTTGGGCTTGTAAACACTTTGGTGAGGATCTTCCAAACGAGAAAGATGATCGGCCACTAGCTTCTCGGCTCCTTTTTTGTCAACGATTTTGTGATCAAATTCTTGAAGGAGAAAAATCCAACGAAGTAATCTCGGCTTTGCATCTTGTTTAACCATAAGATACTTGATAGCCGAATGATCCGTATACACTATGCATTTCGTCAAGACGAGATGTAATAACCCGAACTTTAAAATCAACATTTAGACCAAGATCTAATCTTATTTCTACTATTCGGATCAATATTTGTTACTCGGCTTTTATTTTTCATGTTCGTTCGACGAATAATATTGATTTCCCGGCTAATCGGCGAGGTTAAGCATTTAATGTGTCACACTCCCAAAATATCAGAGTATAATGGCGACAAGGGAGTGGTGACGTCATGATTATCATACACACATAGTCACAAAGAACGACCTCTAAATGAGACGTTCGGAAAATAGATCACTTGTAATCAATAAAATAAATAGTTTAAACAAAGTGCGGAAGCATAAAACTGAATACAGTTACAAAACATAGTTTTCTCAAATGGTACAAATGATCTTTGTTTCAAAGAAATGACGGCAATGCATGAGACCTCATTTAGCATCTTCCTTCTTAATACCTGAGAAAAACATTGCTAAAGTGTCAACATAAAGTTGGTGAGTTCATAGGTTTAGTTAGTTTGAAATGTTTAATGAACCACAAGATTTTCCCAAAAGTGATGACAATATAACAGATACAAAGTCATCCCAAAAGTATTTATTACAGTCTAAGCTCGTGACACCGAAGCGTTAACAACACTGGCAGTATAATCATAGAAATGTAGCCCAAACTAGATGCCTAAACCCACGACATCCTATCTCAGACTCAAATGAAACTGTGCCCGCTTGTCCCCTTGTTGGACAAGACAGACAGGGACGTCAATCCCGATAGATCTATCCATAACATTCGCGCTTACACAAAGTAATTAACGGTTCACGATTCACGGGCCAAAGCAACTGGGTTTTTAGTGGGACTTAGACTAATATATAAATCAGTAAATGCACTTGTGTTCACACGTTAAAATCAAGCAATGTCTCACCCCAAAAAGCAGTAAAAATAGTTAAGTATGGGGCTACAAACTCACCTCGTAATTCAGCAAAAAGGACGAAAGTAAAAGTAGCTCGAGAGTACGGTTACGCTAGCCGCGACCTATTCAATTATAAGGATCGAGTTACGATATGAAAAATTATATTAATAAAAGACACGACACCCTAGTTGTGCTTGACGAAACCTTACGTTTACGGAAAAATACGACAAATAAAAGTCGGTTATTAAACGGTCGGGTTTTACGGGTTAAATTATACCCTTAATTTATAAAATTCGTTTTATGGGCTTTAACTAAACTTAATATATACACTTGGCCCAAAATGGGTCCAATATCATCACTCACAAACCGGCCCAAGGGTCATATGACCCGGCCCGGCCCATAGGCGATATAAACAAGGAACACAAAGGAGTAAATATGCGTGTGTTTACTCACACAACTCTCAAAAACAGAGAGTCACTCTCTCTCTCTCTTCTCTCGAAATATCCCCACCGCCCCACACTCATCTCTCTTCTAATCTGGATCGGTTCATCCCTTCCATGGCTATCATGTTTTCAGTTTGCATATAACAATCATATATGGGGTGGTCTGAAGTGTTTAGATCGCGTGAGATGTGGGGTTTCATCCCCACATCAAACCGATTGGGTTTCTGATGTGTTCATCCTTATGGTCACGTTAATCATCAGCCAAAATCAAAGATAAGTTGTTTCTCCTTAGTTTCTTTTAACAAAAAGTTAATTGATTTTCGATTTATAAAAGATCAGTGGGTTTGATTAATTTGTATAAACTTGTTGAGAACCATATGGCTCTCGGATTTGAAATAACGAATTAGGGTTTCGAAATATTTGGGGGTTTCTATCAATCTCGGGTTTAAATGCAATTAATTGATGTTTTCTTGTATAAAATCAAACTAATTTCAACATATAGTCGGTTTATAAAAAATTAGGGTTTCGGTCAATTGGGGGTTTTTGCATATCTCGTTTTCAATTAAATTAACTATTGGATTCGGGTTTAGATTAGGTTTAATTAGTGTTTTAATTAATAAAAATCAATCTAGGGTTTATATAAAATTGGGGGGTTTTTACATTTGGTTGATACTCATGATTATGTGGTGTTTTTGGAATGTGGAAAATGTTAATTTAATGTTTAAAAGGTTTTTAATTTCTAGGGTTTCGATTTGAAATGGGGGTTTTTATACCCGCGGCATGATTGAGGGTTTTTATGGTGTTTCTGTAAAATGAAAGTGGTTAAGACATTCAGATTATGTGGCATTGATTGTTGATAGTTTCGGCAGAAAATAAGCAATTTGGTTGGCTTGGTTTGGTTCTCGGTTTGGCCTTGAATTGGGTCTCGGTTTGGTTTGGCTTGGGTCTCGGTTTGGTCTAGGTCGGGGTCTCGGTTTGGTTGACAGAAAAGTAAGGTCATAGTCATGTTCAAGTATTAATACTAAGGTTTAACCTTTTCAGTTTTTAGTTAAAAATAAGACCGTTACAAAGACTAACACATTGGTTTGATTATTCGTAGGTTTGTCAAAGACGAGCACAACTAAGACTTCATAAAGGAAAACGAAGAGACGAAAAGACTCACAATGGGATGCTAAGTTTCGGTTTGCAGGTTTGGACGCGACGTGTGGGTCGGCTGGACACTAATCTTCACCTTACCCAGGAGTTTGTATTTGAAAGACTTGTACAGAATTTGTGTTTGTAATTTGAACTGTGAAAAACTTTGTGTGTTGTGTTTGGACATTGGGTAAACTTTGGATTTGTATTTAATCATGTATTGTTAGTCTAGGGTTAGATTCAAGCTGAAAATGGTAACTTGTGATATACCCAAATTGGGTAAACTAGGCATGTGTGCTGTCTTGTAGTGGTTAGTGGGTAATAAACTATGGGGTTTATTTGTAGCTAGAAATGTGACTGAAATTGGGACACTTGTTAAGCAAGTTTTTGCAATAAACATGAATGAAGGTTTATACTTGAATATTTGTACATACTGTAACAGTTATATAACTCGACTCGGGTTCGACGGGTATTCAAGTTTAGACGTGAAACTGAATAACACGACTCTATAACCGTTTGGCACACGATCCAAACAAAGGCAATTATGCGAGACTTCACGTGATCTAGTAAGTATATCAAATAAACATACGGCAAACATAATACGCCCACCAATTTCGTGTATTGCATTCAACTTAATAATCGCGAAAAACTCGAGATGTTACATATGCTCTCCCTAAAAAGGGCTTTGTCCGCAAAGCAAAATAATTAACACATTCACGTCGACAACTCGTCGGTAAACAATTAAAGTACTCGTACTACATGAATAATTTAAGATGGAAATTTGACGGATGTCACAGTATTCCCATGTTTTAGAGATTTCGTCACGAAATCAAGACGTTGTTGTAGTAGGATGGTTAGCGAAAAGATGAGGATACTTGCTCTTGAATTGATCTTCACGTTCCCACGTGTATTCTGGACCTCTACGCGCATTCCAACGGATCTTCACAATAGGTATACGGCTTTGCTTGAGTTGTTTGACTTGACGGTCCATAACTTCTACTGGTTCTTCTACAAAGTTGAGTTTGTCGTCGAGTTGAATCTCTTCCAAAGGGATAACGAGTGTCTCGTCGGCTAAGCATTTCTTCAGATTGCAAATGTGGAACACATTATGCACTCGGCTAAGTTCTTGGGGTAATTCCAAACGATAGGCTACGGGACCAATCCTCTCTATAATCTTGAAGGGTCCAATGTAACGAGGATTTAACTTTCCACGCTTTCCAAAGCGAATCACACCCTTCCAAGGTGAGACCTTCAACATGACTTTATCACCAACCTCAAACTCAAGGGGTTTGCGTCTCATGTCAGCATAACTCTTCTGTCGATCTCTTGCGGCTTGCATACGACTCTTAATCTTAAAGAACTTCTCAGTAGTCTCGTGTAAAATCTCGGGTCCAGTGAGTTGTGCTTCACCGACCTCTGCCCAACACACGGGTGAACGACACTTCCTACCATACAGTGCTTCGAACGGCGCTGCCTTAATGCTAGTATGATAACTATTGTTGTATGAGAACTCCACCAGAGGTAGGTGTCTATCCCATCTATTTCCAAAGTCAATCACACAAGCTCTCATCATATCTTCTAAGGTTTGAATGGTCCGTTCACTTTGACCGTCAGTTTGGGGGTGGTACGCAGTGCTCATATCCAACTGCGTTCCCAACGCCTTCTGCAGTGACTTCCAAAACTGCGAAGTAAATCGGCTGTCTCGGTCGGAGATTATAGACACAGGCACACCATGCTTCGTGACTACTTCCTCCAAGTATGTCCTTGCTAACTTATCCATTCCATCAGTCTCCTTGATGGGTAGGAAATGAGCCAATTTGGTGAGTCGGTCGACGATTACCCAAATCGTGTCGAATCCGGCTGCGGTCTTTGGTAGCTTGGTGATGAAATCCATAGTGATCCTTTCCCACTTCCATTCTGGCAGTTCGGGTTGGACCAATAATCCTGATGGTTTCATATGTTCGGCTTTGACTTTGGCACAAGTCAAACACTTGCTAACGTATGTAGCAATATCCGCCTTTTTGTTCGGCCACCAATACAACATCTTCAGATCATGATACATTTTGTCAGATCCCGGATGTATGGAGTACTTTGACTTATGCGACTCATGCATAATCAAGGATCGTAGGTCACCATGGCATGGTAACCAACTCCTATTATCAAGGCATAACGTTCCATCCGAACGTGCTTCTAACTTCTTTATCATTCCTCCAACATCTTCAGTCTTGCGAATTTCTTCCTCGACTGCTTCTTTCTGAGCCTTGAGAATTAAGGATGGAAGGTCTAAGTCAATGGTCATCACTAAAGCCTTCACCCTAAGAACTCTCTCCTTTCGACTCAAAGCGTCGGCCACGACATTTGCCTTGCCCGGGTGATAACGGATCTCGCAATCGTAATCACTGAGCAACTCTAGCCAACGTCGTTGTCTCATGTTGAGTTCCTTTTGATTCAAAATATGTTGTAGACTCTTATGATCAGTGAATACAACACACTTAGTACCATAAAGGTAGTGTCTCCAAATCTTCAAGGCAAACACCACTGCTCCCAACTCTAGGTCATGAGTCGTGTAGTTCTTCTCGTGCACTTTTAGTTGTCTTGATGCGTAAGCTATGACCTTAGTCCTTTGCATCAGTACTGCACCTAACCCTTTTATGGATGCATCACAATACACCACAAAGTCTTCATTACCCTCGGGTAGGGCTAGTATAGGTGCTTCACACAACATCTGCTTCAATGTCTGGAATGCCAAATCTTGATCCTCTTTCCACTCAAACTTCTTATCCTTTTGAGTCAATTCCGTCATTGGTTTAGCTATCTTGGAGAAACCTTCAATGAATCTCCTATAGTAACCAGCAAGACCTAAAAATTGGCGGATCTCCGTGGGTGTTGTTGGAGTCGCCCAATCCTTCACGGCCTCGATCTTAGCAGGATCAACGTGAATACCACTGCTGTCGATTACATGCCCAAGGAATTGCACTGTGTTTATCCAAAACTCACATTTGGAAAACTTTGCATATAACTTCTCCTTCCTTAGCAGCTCTAATATGGTCTTCAAATGTTCCTTGTGCTCTTCTTCATTACGAGAATAGATGAGAATATCATCGATAAATACAATCACGAACTTGTCCAAGTATGGTTTGCAAACTCGGTTCATGAGATCCATGAATACCGCAGGCGCGTTTGTCAATCCAAAAGGCATAACTTGGAACTCGTAGTGTCCGTACCGGGTTCTAAAAGCCGTCTTATGAACGTCTTCCTCTCTAACCCTTAGTTGATGATATCCTGACCTTAAATCGATCTTCGAGTATATGCTAGATCCTTGCAATTGGTCGAAAAGATCGTCAATTCTTGGCAATGGGTAACGGTTCTTTATCGTCAGCTTATTCAATTCTCGGTAATCGATACACATTCTAAAGGATCCATCTTTCTTTTTGACAAATAAGACCGGCGCTCCCCAAGGTGAGGAACTTGGTCTAATGAAACCTTTGTCAGAAAGTTCCTTTATCTGTTTAGCTAACTCCGTCATCTCGGCTGGTGCTAGACGGTATGGGGCTCTAGCAACAGGCGCGGCTCCTGGTGTAAGCTCGATGTGAAACTCCACTTGCCGTGCTGGTGGTAGTCCGGGTAAGTCCTCTGGGAATACGTCCGGAAAGTCTCTAACGATCGGTACATCTTCCACCTTCTTCTCGTGATCTTCTTCTCCTTCCTTTTGTGTTACTTGAACCAAGAATACTGGACATCCCTTCTTAATGTATCTTTGGGTCCTGATACATGAGATGACTTCCAATCTTGAGCCATTCTTCACTCCACTTCTTTCGCCTTGTATGATGAGTACGTCGTTTCCATAAGGAACACGGACGCACTTCTCATGACATACGATCTCCGCGTGATGCTTCGACATCCAATCCATTCCAATGATGACGTCAAAACTTCCTAATTCTATAGGGAGTAGGTCGATACTAAACGAACGACCTTGTAACCTTACACTACATCCCTTCAGGATAACGTCGGTGGTTATTGACTTCCCATCGGCTAACTCTACATTATACTTAACGTCTAACGCAGTAGGGGTAACATTTAGGCGTTCACTAAATATAGACGACACAAAACTCCTATCCGCACCAGAATCAAATAGTACTGAAGCATAGTTGTTATTGACTAGAAACGTACCAGTCACAACATTGTTGTCTTGCACTGCAGCTTCAGCACAGAGATGATACACTTTGCTAGGTGCCGTGAATCCTCCAGGAGTACTAGTTGTGGCTCGGTTATTCCCTCCTCGGTTCCCTTGATTCTGTCTCTGGTTCCCTTGGTTGTGATTTTGATTCCCTCGAATCTGGTTACCACGACCTTGGTTCCCACTGCTTGGACACTTGTTCTTGTAGTGACCTTTCTCTCCACATCCAAAGCAAATGACATTTGCTCCTTGGCCACCTTGCGTTCCATGTCCTCTTTGATTAGTAGAACGAGGTGGTGCTCGACATTCCTTTGCCTTATGTCCTGCCTTCCCACAATTGTAGCACGTAGGGGGACATGCTCCTTCGTGGTGTCGGCCACACTTTCCGCAAAAAGGAAGTCTTCCAGCGTAGTTTCCAGTATTACCTTGTCCAGCAGTAAACACCCTTGCTACTTCTTGTCGCTTGTTCTGGTTGTAGTTGTTTGGGTTGTTGCTATTGTTGGTATTGTTGGTATTGTTGTTGTAGTGGTTGCCAGACCACTTTCTTTTATCCCCAGTATTTTCTCCTAACTCCTGTACTATTTGTTACATCAGACTTTGAGCCATATCGATTGCCTCGTGCAAATCAGTTGGCTTGGATGAAGTCACGTTCCCTTTGATGCTCAAAGGTAGTCCTTCAATGTATCGTTCCAACAATCGGTCGTCATTGGGCACCATTTCAGGACATAACAAGATCAGCTCTTGAAAGCGCTGATTGTAAGCAGTAAGAGCAGTACCCTTGACCTTCAGGTTCCACAGCTCAACTTCCATCTGCTTGACTTCATTTCGTGGGCAGTATTTCCTCACAAACATAGCTTTAAATTCGCTCCAGGGCGTCGCTTGGGCAATGTCAATGGTCACTGCACGAGCATAGACGTTCCACCAAGTCAAAGCACCATCCACTAACGTGCTTGACGCAAACTTCACCTTATCAGCTTCAGCGACATTGCTAATCCCAAATTGGGATTCTAGCTTCTCAAACCATCTGGTTAATCCTACTGCTCCTTCAGTACCGCGGAAACTTACTTGCGTAACTGCACGAAATTCCTTGTAGGTACAAGTCCGTGCAATAGCATTTGTAGCTCCTTGGTTGGTCTCCTCCTGTGTGCTAGCTGTACGATTTGCTTCAGCGGTTGCGAGTGCCTCGGCCACTCGTTCGGCTATCATTTGGCTTAGCATGACGGTGTCAATTCCACCAGTAGCGGCTGGTGGATTCTGCGTTTCGGATCTTCTAACTGGCGCCATAATCTAAAAAGGTAATAGGACAATGAGTTTTGCCAGACATAACATGCATGGCACACACAATACAATTATGAAATGCTCCAGGGTATAATGCACAATATATAATGATCTCACAATTTTTGCAACCCATAATATCATTCATAGAATCGTCTGGTAGTACATCATAGTTTGTCATACATAACATAATAAAAGAAAATAAAATACCAACTAGCTAAGATAAACTTCAAAGCTTAGTGGTCATACAAGGATAGGTCGATGGTACAAGATAAATCTAACTAGTGCCCTCACGGCGCTGATGAAGCTCTCTCTCCAACTCTGCTAACCTCCTCTCAACCACGAGCTCACGAGCCTGGGAATCTCTCAGTCTAACATCGGTATCATAACAAGCGGCTCTAAACCTCTTATCCAAGTCTGCAAC